>BSBN01000803.1:11649100-12883200 GCA_027924645.1 Cunninghamia lanceolata
GACAAGAAATAAACATCGGGATGAAAAAGTAATGAGTCTCTGATGCTCCAGTGTCTTGGCAAAACAATAAAAAGTGCTTTCGGTATGAGTCACACTGATACACATATCCATCGACATGACTCAACATATCGGAATGAAATACTTATGTATTGTCGACTCACAAGTCACAGTGATAAAAGGGTGTCGGTGACATTTTGAAAGGTTATCTCCGATAAGGAATATAAAGTGGCCATCAGGGAGATAATTGTGATCAAGTGATTTGAAAAGGATTACCCCGATGGTATATCTCACTCCGATGGAAATAAGATCACACCCATTGATAAGGAGTTTAACCAATAACCATATTGGTGAGACATTAAGATAGTCCTTCCAACCAGAGTATAGAAGATTTTCGGGAAGACAATGAAACTTAGGAAACATAAATGGGTTATCCCGATGGTATTGATCACCCCGATAACAAATTGTTGTCACACATATTGGTGAGACTCTCACTGATAGTTATATCGGTAACACTCACTATATCAGAAGAAATTTAAAACACATGGCGATGAAAGAGGTCATGCCAATGGTTGTGCCCGTTTCGATATGATTCAACATAATATCGGGAAGACAATTGAGGGGTTACGTCAATTGATTATTCACGCCATGAGGAGATATTAAGGTCGCCCAAACATTTTGAAAATCATACCAATGACAGGAGTTATGATGATGTGACATTTCACAGCGATGAAGGACATTGAAATTGCTCAAACGATTAAATGCAGACAGCGATGAAATCCTCTAAGATTATTGTAATTACAATTGACAGGGTTGTTTGAGAAAAGAGATAGAAAAATTTTCAAGCACGAATAGAGGATTTCGATTGCAGCCACAAACGACAGGTACATACATACAAACCATTGTGTTATAGCCTGTGTTTGGATTTTCTATCAAAATTTGAAAATGGAGACTCTGGGAAAGGGAAAAAGTAGAAAATCACAAGGGGAAACAAGTAAATCTAAGAAATAAAAAACTAATAAAACCATTGAAGAAAAGATAAAAGACAAAAAGCCCAATCAGGATTTAATTGATCAGTTGCCAGGGTTAACTCCCAAGGCCAGAAGATCTGCTCAACTTAGGGCAGAGGTGGAAAAATTAGAAGACATATGTAAATGCTTAGGAGATATTTGGACCCCTATCAGAGGATATGAACTCTTTAGATTCCGCTATAACAGAAGATTTAGGAAAGCTCCAGTGTCAAACCCATGGCACTTGAATTTGGGAAAATTGGTTGTACCTGATGTATTCCTAAATGTTGAACTCCTCCAACTGCTTGCCAAACAATATAACCCAAGTCTGAAAGCTCTATTACACGAGGATATGGGAGCTCTTAAAGATAAAAATTCTGCATCTGGAGAAGCTTGCAAACACCTAGAAAAGGTGGTCACAATCGATGTGGTTATAAGAAATGCAATTGAGCTTACTGATTCCCATCGTGATCAAGAGTACTTGGACCATCTGGCTAAAATTTACTTATGGTTGAATACGGCCTGATTGTGGTTATGTAATTATTGTTAATCTTGTTAATTTCCCAAGAGACTTATTGAATGGTTATGCCTCTTCGCAAAA
The DNA here is from genome assembly GCA_027924645.1 of Cunninghamia lanceolata. Lineage (NCBI taxonomy): Eukaryota > Viridiplantae > Streptophyta > Pinopsida > Cupressales > Cupressaceae > Cunninghamia > Cunninghamia lanceolata. Next base: position 11,650,709 of record BSBN01000803.1, read on the forward strand.
ATATCTATATAAGTTCAAACAATTGGTGCTGAAAGAGGCATCAACAGTAGAATATATAGAAGATATACATACAATGTTTCAGAATGACCATGTTGCATGTTTTATTTGAAGAAGTAGATTGAAGTTTCCTGATTCAGTGGTTCTATCTTGGTATCAATTGTTTGTTAAAGTTACTCAATTGTGTGGTTGTCTCCAGTTCTGTATTTCCTTGTTATTCAGATTAATATATCAAGCATATATATAATTTGTCAATACACATTTGCTATATCTGTGTGATTGAGTAAATTGGTTTCCATTTGAGGAATTAAAATCCTTCTGATCAATCATGGTAGCCTGGAAGTATTAGTTTGGATTACTAAGTAGAGCCATATAATTAGGATTGCCATTCTATCTCCAAGATAATATTATCTGATATTTTTACACATTCATTTCAATTGGTTCCTTCAAGAAAGGATTAAAATACCTTCTGGTGAATTATAAGATATCTGATTATATTGGTTGGATTATCAAGAAGAGTTTGTCAGTCACCTCCTTGCATGTTTATACAAGTTATAAACTAAATTTGTGCCAAACAATTAGAATTAGTATCCACTATAAGCCACTAGTTTTGGTCCTTCATTTGACTCTGTTACCCAACAAAGCACTGGTCTCATTTCAATTCATCATGTAAAATCCTTTTACACCTTGATATTGCTTATACAATTTCTACCAAGCCATTCATTAGACATTAGATATAGAATTAGGAAGCAAGCTTTTCATCTATCCTACACCCTTTGCCATTGTAGATAGATTTAATTAGTCAATACATTTACATTTAGTCTGCTTTAATTCCCAAGGTTCACCCACCTAGGTGTAGCAGGACGTAAAGTGTAGGAAATCACTAAACCTTGAAGGTTGATTTCGTCAAGTTAGTTCAAAAATGTTGCGAATCTAAGCATAGAGCCTGGCATCCTCTTAGGATTAGCAACTTGTATTTTTGAGACCTAACACATCCTAGGTAAAGGAAATCTATACTTAACTGTGATCTTGTTAATTGCTCTAGAATCAGTGCACATTCTCCATTCTCCATCTTTCTTTGGTGCTAACACTACAGATACTACACAAGGGCTCAAACTTTCTCTGATCAAGCCTTTCCTCAATAATTCTTCTATCTGTCTATTCAACTCTTCATTCTCTGTGAGTGTCATTCTATGTTCTGCTTTGTTAGGCAAACTTGCTCCCAGTATAAGATCCATGTAGGTGGCAATCCTTTAGGCACATTATCTGATATGATATCTTCATACTCTGTTAGTAACTCTTTTATCTCCTCTGGCTATTCTTCTATAGTCTCCTTCTTCGACACTTCAGGTTTCTTAGGAATCAATGTACAACATAAATTCTCATGTCTCAAACCATCCAAAAATTTTCTGCCATCTACCAAATAGATTCTAGCATTCCCACATACCTCACTCTTAGGATCATTTTCCAAAGGAATCAAAGTGATTCTCTTTCCATTTGTTGTTATAGTATATGTATTCTTCCTTCCATCATGTATAGCTTTTCTATCATACTGCGAAGGTCTACCCAACAAGATATAACAAACATCCATAGGCATAATATCACACAAGACTTCATCATGATAAGATCCAATATGAAATTTCACTAGACATTGTTCACTTACAAGTACCTTATGATCATCCTGAATCCATGCTATCTGATAAGGCTTAGGGTGTTTCAATCTTTCCAACTTCAACTTAGTCACCATCTCCTCTGAAACTAGATTATCTAAACTACCACTATAAATTATAACTTTGCAACACTTACCTCTTGATTTACATCTTGTTCTGAACAAACTCTTCCTCTATAGTGGTTCTTCATTTGTCTCTACTTGAAATAGTGCTCTCCTCATCACAAGTGATTCTCTTTTCTCAGGTTTCCTAATAGAATTCGGCAATCCAATATGTTCTTCTTCAACATAGGCTGCTCTTCCAGTGTTCTATGTCCTTTTTCTTGTACTCCCTTGATTACATTCAAATGCTCTATGTCCTTCGCCTCCACACTTGAAACAAGTGCCTCTAAATGTCTTCTTATCAAATCCTCTTCCTTCTCTTTTGTATCCTTCATTCCAGTATGAATTGTAATTGCCTTTGTGATGAAAAATTTTGTCATTGCTTGGGTAGGCATTGCTATCTTTGTCCTCTTTCTTGAATGCATTATCAACTTATTCTGCTCTAAATTTGATCTGTCTCCTCCAGAAAATGTTTTGCCTCTCTGAAATTTACCTCTTCGTTTTTGTCTCTAATCATGTCTCTTATTCAACTTCTCTTCTACTTTCAGGGCAAACTAGCATGCTTCCTCCAAAGATGTCAGCCTTACCAAGCTTAGTTCTTCTTGAATGTTCAATCTCAGTCCATTGATGTATCTAGCCACTTTCTCTTTGCTTGCTTCACTATGTCCTATTATTATGATCATCTTATGGAATTCTTTAGTATATTCCTTCACATATTTTTCTTTTTGCCTTGGTTTTGTAATCCCTTCAACAACTCCAACTCAAAGTCAGCAGGTATGAATTGATTCTTCAACTTTATAATTTTTTCTTTTCCTCTTCTATTTCTTTCCAACTGAACTTCTTTCCACCACATAGCAGCATTTCCTTTCAACTTTATCTTCACAATTTCAACTTCTCCAGATCTTCAATTTCTTCATATTCAAAGTATTCTTCCATGTCATTTATCTAATCAATCAACTCTTCTGGAATCAAATTACTAGTATAATTCAGCACATCAACTCTAGGTCTCTTTTTGATCTTTGAAATAACTCACAACATCTTTACTTGATCTGATTCTTCTTCTTCTTCACCAGCTAGGGTTTTGCCAACTTGTTCAACGGATTGAAATTAATCACCATCATCACTCTCAACATTAGGTTTCAGTGTCAAACCTCTTCACCTATCTTCCTCGACGGTATCCAAACAAATTTGCATTGTTCTCATCATCTCCATCATCTCATCCATTCTACTAGTGATTGTTCCAATAGCAACAACTCTCCTCGGTGACATCTTCCTAGGATCAAGTGTAAACTACCTTAGATTCGGTGATCAGACTACAAGGTGACAACTGCCCCACAATTGGCGATCAGTTCTGACACAAGTAACCTGCCTCAGATCGGCGATCTGTCCACAATAATATCTTACAAAATCCCTTCACCAACTTCGCTCAATTCACTCCCAAAGATTCAAAATTTTGCTCTGATACCAATTGGTGCAGTCACAGTTGGAGGGTCCACAGAGTGAACTATCTAGACCATGCAGCAAGAGTAAACACAATGTAAATAACTCACAAATATGGAACAAATGCAGTTTTAGTCATTTAGTATATCAAAGAATTCAAATACAAATCAATCAGCAACATGCGGGCTCACAATTCAGCTCATAGGCCTAATTACAAAATATGCTCAAGATATAGGTTTCAAGTACCAACCCAAATTCTAATCATCTATCTTGTTAACTTAGAATTGATTTCCTATAGATCTATTACATCAATATATATATCATATCCAGTTCATAAGATTCCTCTGTGTTGGCTAAGAAAGATCACAATCTCTAATGAAGGCTTGCAACATGTGAACACGGATAGATTAGAGCTAAAGGAATTAATGTAGGAGCATCCTTGGTTCAAGAGCAATCTTGCATCAACCAAAAAAACATTTGCATTTTAGTTTGTTTGCAATTTAGTTTGTTTCTTTTTCCAGTTCAGTTCAGGTAGTTCAGTCAGGAGCAGTTTTTGTATTTTGGTCCGCATTCTGCCACAATCACATTTCACATCTTACGGATCTGGACTTAGCATCTAGATTCATTCATCTACATCATATCTATAATTCAAAGCATTTGGATTAGTTACCAGAAAGTTGTCTCTATCAGTAGATCAACTATTTTCTCAGAACATAGCATCCTAATAATCACAGACAACCAGTTGGAGGAGAGATCTGCGGAAGCATTTCCTAATCTGTGAAGCCTAATGACACATCATTCAATGATATTTTGGTTCATGGCCAACCTTCCCTGAAGATCCACACATCATTCCATTCATTTACTGAGGTGTTCTATGCATTTAGGTATGACCTATCTGTGTACAGACGTTACAGCTCTTCATGGGAGTTTGTGACCTTCCTTGGTCCACACGGAGGAATCTATTGATCTGGAGATGATATATATTGATGTAATAGATCCCTAGGAAAGAAGTTAGGAAGTAGGAATTCACATAGTAGTATCTGATAGCTAAGATTTCTGCGAGGAGCTTCAAAACTTTATCTTGTGCATGTATGTAATCAGGCATATGAGCCCTAGTTGTAAGCCCGCATGATGCCAGCTAGATTGTATTTGAATTTTATGATATACTGAATGACTAAATCTACATTTGTTCCATTTCTTTGAGTTGTTTTCATTGTGTTTACTCTTGATGCATGGTCTGAACATTTCATTCTATGAACCCTCCTACCTTGACTGCATCAAGTAGTATCAGAGCGAAAGTTCAAAGCTTTGGGAGTGAATTAAGTGAAGTTGGAGAGGGAATTCTGTAAGATCTTGCTGTGGATAGATCATCAAATTAAGGCAGGTTAATTGTGTTTCAACCAATCACTGATTGAGAGGCAGTTGTCACCTTGTAGCTTGATCACCGAACTTGAGGTAGTTTGCACTTGATCCTAGGAAGAATGTTGCTACGAAGAGTTGCTGATGTTGGAACAATGGTTGGAAGAATCGATGAGATGATGGAAATGATGAAAATAATGTGAATTAGTTTGGATGTTGTTGAAGAAGATAGGTGAAGAGGATTGATACTGAGACCTAATGTTGAAAGCGATGATGAAGAAGAATTTTAATCTGTTGAACAAACTAGCGAAACCCTATGAGGTGATGAAGAAGAAGAATCAGATCAAGTAAAGATGTTGCAAGCTATTTCAAAGATTGGAAAGAGACCTAGAGTTGATGTGCCGAACTATACTGGTAATTTAAACCCTGAAGAATTGATTGAGTGGATAAATGACATGGAAGAATACTTTGAATATGAGGAAATTGAAGATCCAGAGAAGGTGAAATTTGCAAAGACAAAGTTGAAAGGACATGATACTATATGGTGGAAAGAAGTTCAATTGGAAAGAAATAGAAGAGGAAAAGAAAAGATTGCAAAATGGGATAGGATGGTGACAAAGTTGAAGAATCAGTTTATACCTGTTGACTATGAGTTGGAACTATTGAAAAGATTGCAAAACCTGAGACAAAAGGAGAAATCTGTGAAGGAGTACACTGAAGAATTCCATAAAATGATCATAAGGATAGGACATAGTGAAGAAAACAAGGAGAAAGTGGCTAGATATATCAATGGACTGAGATTGAACATTCAAAAGGAACTAAGCTTGGTAAGGATGACATATTTCGAGGAAGCATATCAGTTTTCCTTGAAAGTTGAAGAGAAGATGAATAAGAGACATGATCAGAGACAAAGAGGTAGAGGAGGTAAATTTTAGAGAAGTAGAACATTTTCTAGATGAGACAAATCACATCCCGACTAGAACAAGTTTGACAACCCATTTAAGAAGGGTGACAGAGATAAAAATGCTTACAGGAGAGATCACATAAATTTTTACCAAAGAATAAACCCTAGTGCATGCCGGAATGAAGGATATAGAAGAGAAGGAAGAGGATTTTATAAGAGAACATTTAGAGGTACTAGTTTCAAGTGTGGAGGTGAAGGTCATAGAGAATTTGAGTGTAATCAGGGTAGTACAAGCAAGAGGACAGAGAACAGTGGAAGAATAGCCTATGTGGAAGAAGAACATGTTGGATCACCCAGTTCAGTTGGCAAACCTAATAAAGGAGAATCACTTGTGATGAGGAGAGCACTATTTCAAGTAGAGACAAATGAGGAAGCACTGTAGAAGAAAAGTTTGTTTAGAACTAGTTGCAAATCAAGACATAAGTGTTGTAAAGTTGTAATTGATAGTGGTAGTTCAGATAACCTAGTTTCAGAGGAGATGGTGACTAAGATGAAGTTGGAAAGATTGAAACACCATAAGCCTTATCAGATAGCATGGATTTAGGATGATCATAAAGTACTAATGAGTGAACAATGTTTGGTGAAATTTCATATTGGATCTTATCATAATGAAGTCTTGTGTGATATTATGCCTATGGATATATGTCATATCTTGTTGGGTAGACCTTGGCAGTATGATAGAAAAGCTATACATGATGGGAGAAATAATACATATACTACAACATCAAATGGAAAGAGAATTACCTTGATTCCTTTGGAGGATGATCCTAAGAGTAAAGTGTGTGGGAATGCTAGAATTTGTTTGGTAGATGGAAGAAAATTTCTAGATGGTTTGACATGAGAATATGTGTTATGCCTTGATTCCTAAAAAGCCTGAAGCATTAAAGAAGGAGACTAAAGAATCACAACCAGAGCATATAAGAGAGTTGCTGACAGAATACGAAGACATCATATCAGATAATGTACCCAAAGGATTGCCACCTATAAGGAGTATCAATCATCACATGGATCTTATACTGGGAGCAAGTTTGCCTAAGAATGCAGCACATAGAATGAAGAACTAAATAGACAGATACAAGAGTTGTTAAGGAAAGGTTTGATCAAAGAAAGTTTGAGTCCTTGTGCAGTACTTGCAGTGTTAGCACCTAAGAAGAATGGAGAATGGAGAATGTGTACTGACTCTAGAGCAATAAACAAGATCACAGTCAAGTATAGATTTCCTCTACCTAGGATGGATGATATCATGGATTGTTTGACTAGAGCAAGATATTTCACAAAGATAGATTTGAAGAGTGGATACCAGTAGATCAGAATCAGAGAAGGAGATGAATGGAAGACTACTTTTAAGACAAATGAAGGATTGTATGAGTGGTTAGTGATGCCCTTTGGATTGACAAATACACTGAGTACTTTCATGAGATTGATGAATGAAGTCTTGAAGAAATTCTTGGGTAAGTTTATGATTGTATACTTAGATGATATTCTGATTTTTAGTAAAATAAAAGAGGAACATTTGTGGCATATTAGACAAGTTTTGTAGAGGTTGAGAGAGGAAAAATTGTTGATAAACATCAAGAAGTGTAGTTTCATTAAGGAAGAACTAGTATATTTGGGATTTGTGATTTCTGTGGAAGGATTGAAGATGAACCCTGAGAAAGTGAAAGCAATTGTTGAATGACCTACACCAGAGAGCATTGGAGAGATTAGATCATTTCATGGATTGGCTAGTTTCTATCAGAAGTTCATCAGAAATTTTAGTTCAATTTGTAATCCTATGACAGAGACAATGAGAGGTGGTAGAAAGGATTTCAAGTGGACATCTAGAGTAGATAAAAGTTTTGAGTTGTTGAAGCAGAAAGTGACAGAGCAACCTATTTTGGCATTACCAGATTTTAATAAGGTATTTCAAGTAGATTGTGATGCAAGTGGAAATACAATTGGAGTAGTATTAAGTCAAGAAGGTAGAATTATAGCATATTTCAGTGAGAATTTGAATGATGCAAGGAGAAGATATTCAGTTTATGATCAGGAGTTCTATGCCATAATTCAATCCTTGAAGAAGTGGAGACATTATTTATTGCCTAAGGAGTTTGTGTTGTATATAGATCATCAAGCTTTGTAGTATTTGAATAGTCTTGAGGTACGTTAAATCAGAGACATATGAGATGGGTAGAGTTCATGCAAAGTTATACATTTATGTTGAAACATAGGAGTGGAAAATCAAACAAAGTTGTTGATGAATTAAGTAGGAGAAGAAACTTGTTGACAGAAATGAGAGTGGAAGTGTTGGGTTTTGATGAATTGAAGAACATGTATGAGAGAGAAACTAATTTTTTAGAACCTTGGAAAGCATGTAAGGAACCTATTGTGTCAGATAGGAGTAAGTGGCTAGATTATTTCATTCAAGAAGATATGTTGTTCAAAGGAAATCAGTTGTGCATACCTAGAAGTTCAATGAGAGATAATTTGATCAAGGAGAAACATAGTGGAGGACTAGTAGAACATTTTGGCATTGATAAGACAGTGGCCTTGGTGAGTGAAAATTACTTTTAGCCTTAGATACATAAGGATGTTAGGAGATTTGTGTAGAGTTGTAGAGTTTGTTAAGTTGCAAAAAGGAGTAGTTAGAATACTATATTGTATAAACCTTTGACAGTATTGGAGAGACCATGGGAAGACATAAGAATGGATTTTGTAATGGGATTGCCGAAGTCACAGAGAGGACATGATTCAATATTTGTAGTGGTTGACAGATTTTCAAGGATGGCTCATTTCATACCTTGTAAGAAGACAACTAATGCAGTGTATGTAGCTGACCTATTTTTCAAGGAGATTGCGAGATTGCATGGATTACCTAAGAGTATAGTTTCAGATAGAGATACAAAGTTTGTTGGATACTTTTGGAAGACACTTTGGAAGAAGATGAAGATAGATTTAAAGTTTAGTTCAACTTTTCATCCATAGACTAATGGATAAACATAGGTAGTGAATATGAGTTTGTTAAACTTGTTGAGATGTTTGGTTGGAGAGAAGATAGGAAGTTGGGATTTGATTCTTTCAAAAGCAGAGTTTACATACAATAATTCAGTAAATAGGAGCACTAGAAGAACACCATTTGAGATTGTGACTAGAGTGAATCCTAGAGGAGTTGCAGAATTGAGGGACATTGGTATGGAAGAAAAGAAAAGTGCAGAAGCAGAAGAATTTGCAGATCACATGAAGACAGTGCATAATCAAGTGAAGAAGCATTTGGAGGATATGAACAGTAAGTATAAGGAGAGATGAAGTAATGGTGTACTTGAGAAAAGAAAGATTTCCAATTAGGACATATAACAAGTTGAAGATGAAGAAGTTTGGACCTTGTAAGATACTCAGGAAATTTGATTCAGGAAGTGCATATGAAGTAGAGCTACTGGAGACATTGGGTATATCACCTATTTTCAACATTGTAGACCTTTATTAGTATCATGAAGCAGAGTTCAGTGACAACATGGAAGAAGATTTAAAGAAGCAGTTACCACAACAAGCACCAGAGCAAATTGAAGACATTTTAGACAATAGAGTTGGATGCAGCACTAGAGGAAGACAATACAAAGAATATCTTGTGAAGTTGAAAGGCAGACCAGAAGAAGATTCAACATGGATTTCTCAGGCTGAGGTGGACCATCTTGGTTCTCCCCTAGCCCCAACAAAGTGAGGGACTCACTTTTTCAATAACCCCAGATGTTTGATGTAGGAGCATCCCTAGTTCAAGAGCAATCTTGCATCAACCAAAAAAACATTTGCATTTCAGTTTGTTTGTAGTTCAGTTTAGGTAGTTCGGTCAGGAGCAATTTCTGTATTTTGGCCCGTATTCTGTTGCAATCACATTTCACATCTTATAGATTTGGACATAGCATCTAGATTCATTCATCTACATCATATCTAGAATTTAGAGCATTTGGATCAATTACCAGAAATTTATCGCTATCAGTAGATCAACTATTTTCTCAAAACAGAGCATCCTAATAATCACAGACAACCAACTAAAGGAGAGATCTGTAGTTTAGCATTTCTGGATCTGTGAAGCCTGATTAAACATCATTCAATGATATTTGGTTCATGGCTGACCTTCCCTAAAGATCCACACATCATTCCATTCATTGTGCAGGTGTTCTATGCATTTAGGTCTGACCTATCTGTGTACACACGTTACAGCTCTTCATGGGAGTTTGTGACCTTCCATGGCCGACGTAGAGAAATCTATTGATCCAGGGATGATATATATTAATGTAATAGATCCATAGGAAAGCAGTTAGGAAGTAGGAGTTCACATAGTAGTATCTGATATCTGAGATGTCTGGGAGGAGCTTCAAAGCTTTATCTTGTGCATGTATGTAATCAGGCCTATGAGCCCTAGTTGTAAGCTTGCATGATGTCGACCAGAATGTATTTGAATTCTATAATATACTAAATGAATGAATATGCATGTGTTCCATTTCTTTGAGTTATTTCCATTGTGTTTACTCTTGCTATATAGTTTGGATAGTTCATTATGTGAACCCTCCTACTGTGACTGCACTAGGAATTGAATCCCTCTGCAAATGAATGAAATGGTATGTAGATCTTGAGGAAGGTTTGCCACAAACCAAATAACATGAAATGATGTGTCATGAAGCTCCACAGTCAAAGAAATGCTTTACTCTAAGAAAATAGTTGATCTTCTCATAGAGATATCTTTCTAAAAACTGATCCAAATGCTCAAATTTTTTAGTATGATGTAGATGAATGAATCCAAATGTTAAGTCCAACTCTGCAAGGTCTGAAATGAAACTGCGGTAGAATGCAGACCAAAGCATAGGAACTGTTAGTGACTGAACTGCCTGAACTGAACTAAAAAATTAAAAGAAACAAACTGAACTACAACAAACTAAAATGCAAATGTTTTTGGTTGATGCAAGATTTCTCTTGAACTAGGGATGCTCCTGCATCAAGTGGTAGATAATGGTTTTTACTCCCCTAAGGAAGAACATTCATGGATGAAGGTGGTAAGACCAAGGGTATATGTTGGTGGACTTGAAATATGGTCGATAGTGGATGAGGACAGATTATTAGGATCTTAATTATCATTATGCTCATTAAGTTCCATGCTATTTCTTTGATCATCTATGTTTACTTAGGAGCCAAGTGTCTCATCAAGGGAAGTGGGTGTTATTGGATCATGGATAGGACTAGGTGGAGGATAGATAGGACTAGTTTGGTTATCTTTCTCATAGATGTTTGTGAGATTATGGACAAGATCAATTTTATCATGGATAGGCTCTTGCTCACAGAGAAGATTAACATGGATAATGTGATAGTGAGCTTGGATAGGATGAACTTGGATTACTTGCTCATGGGTAGTAACTTGATCATAGATAATATCTTGATCATAAATAGGATTATGGATAGGATGAGTGGAAGTGCTTTGATCTTCATTTGGATGAGGGGTTAATGTTTCCACATGCTTTTGATTATACTCTTGACATAACTCTTGATTTTCTTGAATGGAAGTGGAGGTAGAAGACTCTTGGATAAGCTTGATAGGTTCTAGATGGTCAACAACATGAGGGTAGAATGAATCTTGACTTGGACTCATGGTAGGAGACTCTTCAATAGGCTTGATGGGTTATGGATTACATGATGGTGTTGAAGGAATGGACATGATATTTGAAGGCTCTTTGATAGGCTCTTAGATAGGTGTTTGATGACATGGAGATGGTTGATTCTTTGCTAATAGCCATTAGATCACATCCTTCATAAGTGTATGGGTGGATAGGCAATATAGTGAATGAATAATAATGGTGATGGTGTTGGAGGCTTAGGATGAGGATTAGGTGGAGGGATAATAGGGTAGATGTTGTAGTCTTTTGATTAGGAATAGCTGGAGGAATAATGGTATTCGACATACTAGGATTTGAATTGGATGGTTTTATCTAGTGTAGCTTAAGCCATGTTATTTGGATCAATTGTCGTAGGGTCATCTTCGAGGGATCCTTTGGTGGAAGATTGGAGGAACAAGGGGATGAAGATAATGAAGGGATTGATGGATTAGAAGGTTGATAGACCAATGGACTATGATAGGGACTACATGGAGGTGTTGGGATAGGACTAATTTAGGCTCTTGTATTGGTATTTGATTGGATGATGATGTAGGGTACCCATAGGATGCATAAGATAGAGTGGTGTTCCCCTTGTCAAAGGTACCATAAGGACTTAATGACACTTGGTTTTGGTGCAAAGGGTAACTTAGACTGGCGTGTTCTTTGTGAAGGAACTTGATATCTTTGTGAATGGATTTGGTGGTGAGATGAAATGTTAAGATAAGGAGTTAGATGTTCTTGAGGTATGGATTGATATAGATAGCAGTTAACAATGGAAGAAGTGGGATAGGTTGATGTAGGGGCAACATGATTAGTGGCTAGATTAGGTTGGGTTAGATGTTCTTGAGGTATCGATTGATATAGATAGGGGTTAACAATGGAAGAAGTGAGATAGGTTGATGTAGGGGTAACATGATTGGTGGTTGGATTAGGTTGGGTTAGATGTTCTTGAGGTGTGGATTGATATAGATAGGGGTTAACAATGGAAGAAGTGGGATAGGTTCACGTAGGGGTAACATGATGTGTGGCTGGATTAGGTTGGGTTAGATGTTCTTGAGGTATGGATTGATATAGATAGGGGTTAACAATGGAAGAAGTGGGATAGGTTGATGTAGAGGTAATATGATTTGTGGTTGGTTGTTATGAACTTAAGGGGTATGACACATAGGATTGAGTGGGAATTTGTTGATGTTCTATGATTTGTTATTTTCCATATAACCTCTTAAGTTCATCAAACATCATTTAAACACCATAATGATCATCCTCATAGTTCTTGTTTTCTAATGTCATAACCATTTTGACAAGGATGATAAATAATGGAATGTGACAAGGATTATGTGGACAAAATGGGATTATGCTTAGGATGATGAGATGGGTGAAATTGATTGGATTATGGATAGATTGGGATGATGGTGATTGGATGGTTTAGAATGATATATGGATATGGATTGGATGATTAGGATTTGGATTAGGATGAAAGTGATGATAAGGACAATTAGGATGATGAGGAAAGTGTTTGTTCATAGCTTGACTTAGGCAACTTGAAAACAAAAAATTTCACATGTACATGCATAAATCACACACACAAGCCTAAGGACTTAGATTCCTTTGTTCTGGTAGAGGAAGTTCATGAAGCAACAAACACAGGTGACATCTGTCCTTCGGATCCCACTACAACTATGACAAACATTCTAGACTTTGAAGCTGAAGGTGAATGTAGAAGAGAGGAGAAGAAGATTCAAGAAGAAGAGGTTGAGGGAAAAGAAGAAGAACAAGCAGAAAAGACTAATGATGACTGTTCTGATATCCCAAAAGAAAAGAAGACTCAATCACCAACAAGAGACACTGTAGAGACAGTGAAGAACTTCTTAGACAGAGAAATGATGGAGCTGGATGAACCTGAGCTATTTCAAGGACCACTAAATTTTGACTCTCTCTCTCTCCGGTTCAGACAATGAAAATAGCATCTTTTGCTCAAGCCAAAGAAAAAGAAAAACTCTTGAAATCTCACATGGAGGACTGTGAACTATTGGAGATTACATCTGGGATGCTGGAGAAGATCATGCCATCCTATCAAAAGGATCCTTCAGACTCACCATCCATTAACTTGAAAAACTTAGTAAATTATGTTAACACTCATTTTGAATCTCTTGAGAAATCAACAAAAGCAAAGGTTCGAAAGGAGTTTCTGGGAAAATGATTCATTGAGGTGCAAGGACTTATTGCAAATGATAGGAGGACTCTAGATATTGGAATAAAGAGCCTTGAAAATGCTCTCAAAGATGGTGGGGACCTATTCAAATTTTGTCTGACTTGGCCTAAAGTGACAAAAGATATTGAGGAGAAAGTAAAAGAACAAGAAGAAAAACTGTTAAGCCTAGTTCAGAATTTTGACCCTCTTTCCTCCTCTCCAATGAATCAAGAATACCAGGCTATTGTTATCATAAACAAAATAAAGAGGCTGGACAAAGAAAAGAAGAACATAATGAACAAAATGGGTGAACTCAGAGGGATAATTATCCATAAGCTAGAGGCAATGCATGAGGCCTTGACAAATGCTCAGACCACAGCCTGGACCAGTGATCCAACAGATTTAAGAAGGGTAGAAGCATATGCATTTTTGTTGAGTAGTCACATCTCCATTTTGGATAGGATGAAGAAGAGCTGGCCCACAAAGTTTGTATAGCTGAAGACTACTTTTGCAAATATACTTAAGTATATGTAAGTATAACATATGATTTATATATACTTATGTGGCCATGTATAGAATAATTTTTGCAAAATTTTAGTATGTGGATTCCGCCCTTTGCCATTGATGTCAAAGGGGGAGTGAAGAGTAGTGAAAAATGTGGAATTCAGCTAAGGGGGAGCTTTGGTAAAATAGTGCAAAAGATAGAGCATCAACCAAGGGGGAGTTACTACAACACTTAGCCATTTTTCAGTAAGTGTTGCCATCAGTGCCAAAGGGGGAGATTGTTGGCAAAAGACACTATGTGGCTTCATAAGTGTTGTCATTGATGGCAACAAAATCTATCCCACACATCTGCAGTACATAGTATGCCTATACCAGAAGTCAGATTGAAGATTGTTTTGGTCTGGTGAACAAGAATAGAGTATGTAACAAGGTCCAACAATTAGGTCTAGATCTCTCAGATGGTGTAACTCAACAAGTTACAGACTTGGACAAGACAAGAGGGGTATCATGACTATTATATCCTAGAGATTTAGCCTTCGGTGATTAAGAAAGAAAAAGATATGAGCATCTGAGTGTTGGGTTCCAGTCAGGCAGAATAGGTAGAGGAAGAACTGACCGACAGAGTATCAGACTTCAATTCGAATGAGTAAAAGGTATTGATCAAGCAATAAGTGGGATTATACATTGTTGGCAGACATGATTAATGACTTCTATGCTTAAGCTTTTGATACGCATTACAAATCAAGCATGGATTCAGCCGACAGATCAATAACTTGCAAATATCTTGAGTGTTCTTGTTGCCGACTAGAAAGTTGATGAAAATCCTTGATGCAGATATATATACCAGATGGATTCCAGCATGTAAGTGTGTGTTGAAGATGTGAAGAAATAATATGTGAAGAAAAGTAGGGATAAGTGTGAGAACAGCAATTCAAGTCCGGTATGTGACTGAATAACAACATTGAATAGAGGAAGAATGAAGTGCATCAGATCAGTATATTGTGCCTAACTGGAACTGAACTCTTGCATTTGTAGATGCTTCTCATTAGTTCAAACACTTGATTATCTTCTGTAAGTTCCGTAGACAGTGAGTCTTTTGTAGGCAGTGTGCCTCTTGTGAGCAGTGTGCTCAGGCAGTGAGCCCTAATTGGCAAGTGTCATTTTGTACTACTTTATTCTTTTAACAGGGAATACAATCTTGGGTTAGTCACCCCGTGGTTTTTCCCTTAACAAGGTTTCCACATAAAAATCCTTGTGTTATGTGTGTTGATTCTATTTCTATTCTTATGATTACATATGCTTTCATGTTTTGATATAACACTAAATATGAGATAATAAAAGAAAAGAAAATTAAGGAAATTTTGAGATAACTGATTCACCCCCCCTCTTAGTTATCTGCCTTGTTTTCAATAGTACATATGTGTTTGATAGATTATTGAAGTCTTTCTTATTTTCTATCTTGTAAATTCAAAAAGTGAAAAAGGTGTTAAACATTTATACAACACTGATTCACCCCCCTTCTCAGTGTTGTCTTGTACTCCAACACCTACCAGGCATGCCAAAATGTAATGGTCAAAATCTGAATGCAATAATCAACCAAAGAAATAAGTAAAACAATTTACAAATTACCTTCAAAACATACATACAAACCATACAGGTGGAGCATACCGAGGTAGCACCCAAAAACTCAAGTGGATTGCTCTTTGCTCTTTGGTGTTAGTTTTTAGGATTAGAAATGTAAGCAATCAGAAAATGCAACATATAAGACAATGAACACAATGTTTACCCTAGGAAAACCCTCCTACTCGAGGTAGAAAAATCTAGAAAATATCTCTTATATATTGAAGGAATAAGAGTAGAAATCTGCTTACAACTCAGGCCCAACACAAGGCCAAATTTGATACAATGAATAATAGCACCTCTCCTAGATGCAAAGATACAAATGAATATGTTTATGCTTGAAATCTGCTCTGCTACTAAAGGAATGAATGAACTTCTGCTAGAGATGTAAATGAAGTGATTGAATTGATGTATATATACAAATCAAGGCATCTCTTCATATGCATCAGCGTCTCTTCATATGCTTTGGTGTCTCTTCATATGTGACTTTTCATTATTTAGATTTGGGAGAAGGATATCTCCTGCCGCTAAAACATCAACACTCCCTCTTAGCTAGGGAGGTATCCTTCCAGATATCCATGTCATGGAGTCTCTCAACATGACATCCACAATGGCTACACCCATTTGTGAAATATTATAGAGTTTCTCAACGTGATCTTGTCATCGAGTCACTCAACATGACGTCCACCATGGCTACTCCCATGTGTGGAAAGAAACATGTGCACAAGTGCCCATCATGGAGTCTCTCAATGTGATGTCATCATGGAGTCTCTCAACATGACGTCCACCCTAGCTACTCCCACGTGTGGAAAAACACAAGTATAAAGGATTCATCATGGAGTCTCTCAATGTGATGTTGTCATGGAGCCTCTCAACATGACATTCCATCTCAGTCTTAGAGATGAACAAGGGCTTGCACCTCATATTTCTCTGTCTCAGAGAAATATAAACTACAAGGGCTTTCACCTCATATTTCTCCGTCTCAGAGAAATATACACTACAAGGGATTTCACCTCATATTTCTCTGTCTTAGAGAAATATACACTACAAGGAACCTTCATGATGATGTGACTCCCTCTGAAGCTCCAAGTACTAGCATCAACCTCCTGACCTCCTCATCCAAGGTTTCCTCTGTTGGTTTGTCAGACTCCTTCTGAATGTTAATTCCTCCTCTTCGAAGAAATTGATCGACTTTAGTATAAGAAACCTTTTGATTCAACTTTAGAGCTTGGCTCCTTCTGAGATGGCAATTTTTGCAGTAGAAACAAGTTGTGTAGACCTTAATTTGCAATCTCAAGTAAAGTGACCATACTTGTCACACCTGAAACACTGAATGTGAGAGAGATCTTTCTTCTTCTTCTCCTTCCTCTCTAGCCTCATCTACTGTCTAATCTGGTCCTTCCTCTCAAGGCTCTCCAACAGCTCCCTGAAAAACCTCTGCTGTTGTGAAATTTAATTGCCTCCATCAGGGTTTTCATGGTCGTGATATCAGTAATCAAAACTAGACTGCTGTCGTGTTTCCTCTTCCTCAAACACGGGGATTGTTGTGAGGTGAAAATAAAGTAGAAAAATGTGGAGAAGAGCATTTAAAGAGAAGTCAAGAGAGATATTTGATTTCTTTAGTGATGGTCTCGACAAAGTGAGAGGGCGAGGCCTCGAGCACCACCTGAAGCTTCTTGAAAACCTTGGGAGGCTCCACTTTGCCTTTCTCTTCTGCTATGAGACATATGAGCTCGAGCACCATCTAGTCTATCATTGGCACCTCTGAATAGTGGAGACAAAGGAAGAGAGCATCCCTGCTTACCTTACCCCTCCTCACCTTCTCTGTGATTCCAATCACTACAAACCGTTGCATCCCCACCTAACCGCTCTTCAATTTTTCCATCAGCGAATTGTATGAGCTCCCCTCCCTCATTTTGCCTGTTCCTTTTATCTCTACTTAGACTCTTTTTCACACTCTCTATTTAAGAATGAGCTATATGAACATTCACACAATTCCAATCACATTGTGTGCACTAAAAGCTGGGTAATAATTGACATTTTAAATATGAATGTAATCTAAGCCTCAGCATTTCCAAGAGGTGAAATTTGATGCACCATCAAGCATATCTTCAACCTTGACTCCATTCACCATCTTCAATGGTTAGATAGACTACCCTAGATAAGAAGAAGACTTTGTTTCTTAAACAAATCTGATCTAATCTTTTCTTAGACCCGCTCTGATACCATGTTAGTTTTTAGGATCAGAAATGTAAGCAATCAGAAAATGCAACACATAAGACAATCAACACAATGTTTACCTTGGGAAAACCCTCCTACTTGAGGGAGAAAAACCCAACAAATATATCTCTTATATATTGAAGGAATAAGAGTAGAAATCTGCTTACAACTCAGGCCCAGCACAAGGCCGAATTTGATACAATGAATAATAGCACCTCTCCTAGATGCAAAGATAAAAATGAATATGTCTCTCCTTGAAATCTGCTCTATTGCTAAAGGAATGACTAAACTTCTGCTAGAGGTGTAAATGAAGTGATTGAATTGATGTATATATACAAATCAAGGTGACTCTTCATATGCATCAGCATCTCTTCATATGCTTTGGTGTCTCTTCATATGTGACTTTTCATTATTTAGATTTGGGAGAAGGATATCTCCCGCCGCTAAAACATCAACATTTGGTATGTGGATTGCTGAATTAAACAACATAACTTTGTGGTGAAGATGATAGGATCCAGGATTATTTCAGTAGTGTAAAGTTGTATCAAGATGAGAGAGAGGCCTAGATGGTTTGGAGAACATTTTATTTATAAACCCTTAGGGATGAAGATTGACAATTGTGGATGATTTGAGAGATCAATGGCTAAGAATGGTTGAGAGGATGTGCACGAATGAGAGAAAGACAAGTGTCCCTATCTTCTCATGAATCATGAAGGCTAACATATCTAATTAAGGAGTTGACTGAATTGATTGATCAGATGATTAAATTGATTGATTAGATGACTAAATATATTGGCTAGTCAACTAAATTGATTGAAATCGTAGTCAACTAAATTGATTGATTAGTTACCTAGATTTACTAATTTGATTGATTTAGTTAACTAATTTGATTGATTGGTTATCTAAATTAATTGAGAGTGAATTATGGATGAGAGAGAATAATAGGAAATTAATTATTTAATTTCATGCACATGGATAAAGAAATAAAATATTGAATTTTATTTATTTTGGAGAAATGGAATATTAGCTTTAATTAAATAAATAATTTAAATTTATTTAATTAATATGTGGAGGAAAACTGAATTAATTAAATAATTAGAATTATTTAATTAATAGCAAGGATAAATTGATGGTGATCGATAGATGAACTTAATCAAATAATTAAGAATTATTTAATAGATGTGAAGTATGGAAGATGAAAGTCTAATCTAGGAATGAGACAATTTTAGGTGTCTACATCAATAAAGAAGTGTGGAATGATAGAGAAAATGAGAAATATATGAATATATATCAATGAAGATCATGGAGAGTGAGTATGAGAGATTTATGAAGGATATGAATGGGGAATAGACAAGGAGAATATAAGAAGAGAATATGTAAGCATACAAGTATATTTGTGTTATGGTAAATAAGAAGAGGGGAATCATGGAATTAATTAATGAAGGGGATCATAATGTCCATCATCCATTGAAGAAGCAACATTCAGAAGGTGGAATCTTGATTTGGAAGTTGGTGCTTCCTAAAAGATAAGATTGGTGTCTCTTGCTAAGTTGGTGCTCAGCTGTGGGGATTGATGTCTCCAGTGGCTTGGTGCCTACATATTGGTTAGCCATGGGGATTGGTGTCTCTAGTACGTTGGTGCCTACAAAGTTTGTAAGAAACATTTTATATAAGAAATATTTTTCTGTGGTTTTCTCCCATAAGGGTTTCCACATAAATCTTGTATTCTTCTTATGTTACATAACTGTTAGATCTTGTGTGATTGCTATAGTTATGGTTGTTAAGTGTTGAAAAAGTTAAAGATTGTCTTATACTGATTCACCCCCCTCTCAGTATAAGTGTGTGCCCATCAAGTTGGACTTCGGGGTCAAAAATGTCAAATACAGATGAGATTCTTAAGTCCCAAGTAGTTGTCTAACATGGTTTGAAGATGACCTTTTTGTTTGTGAGTTTCAAGTGGTATTTTGGACTTTGAATTTACTAAAATGCAATTGCAGATTGGACTCTAAAGTCCAATGTTTAGTCTCTTAGAGGTCAGATTTTGTAGTCGAGTATGGAGTCTAATTTTTGCATGGTTGACATTTGCGAATGAAACCCCAAATTATGAGGAGATGCTATTTAGACCCTGAATTCCAGGCTTTCTCTTTTGAAAAATACTAAGATTCTATGAGTGGTTCATTGAGAAAGATGTAGGGGTTTGTAATTTGGTAAGTGAAGCTTGACTTTCTTCTAGTCACAATGTTTTTGACCTATGGTTAGTAAGTCTTCTTCTTGTGCCACCATGCATAGGACATTGATGTTCATGCCAACTGTTTCATCACATGGTATTGTGACATCTTGCATGTGTAGGAGTGCAAGGTGGCATGTTAGGTGTCAACTTTGTAATGCAAAAATAGTGTTCATCCAAGTTTTGTCCATTAATGTCCTAGGTGTAAGCTAGTACCATTATAATATTTAAAGATATTCAATTGCATTCATTCCATATCTCCTTATCTTCCAAGAATTCTATGCATATCATTCACATTTTAAGGAACAAAACACTTCAATTTGACACACTAAAATGACTCTAGATAGGTACATTCATCCTAGAGCTTTTGCATAGTTGAGACTTGTTGTCTTCAATATTTAACACAAGTTTTGTAGGGGTAGACCTAGAAGAACATCTCCCCTATCGTATACCCACAACCATCTAAAGGTATTTTTGTATATCACTAGTCTTCACATCAAATAAAAATGTAAAAGCAACATAAGTGAATTAGGGGAGCCAAAGATCAACAGTATGCGTTTAGCTGAGTTATATCCACATGATAGAGGATGAATCCACACATGTCTATAAGAACAAACATATGGACTTCATTCAAGACAAAGCATAACTCTTGGATAGAATCCAAAGAACTATGTAAACATTAAGGCATCATTTCTAATTTAACAGTAGTTCAAGTTCCCAAATATACATTAAATTTATACATCTTCAGTCATGGAGGTTTAGTATACCTTATACACTTAGCATTGACTTTCCTAACATAACATTAAATTCAAGATTAAATTAACCCATATAGCTGACATTTATTAATCTAATTTAATTTATGAGAAATCATGCAAAATTAAGATACCCTAGGTAAGTATTTCAATTGAATTTTCTTTGAGAAAAAATAAAAAATGTAAGACAAGAAGAATCTTCACTACCTTCCCCTCACTACCATTCAATGATAGCTATATTTCAATTGAAATTTGGTAGGTAGCACTCATTTTCGAGAATTAAAAACAAATCTCAATCCAACTCAAATATGAACATTACAATTAAGTATTTCAATTGAATTTTCTTCGAGAAAAAATTAAAATACAAGACAAAAAGAATGTACACTACTTTTCCCTCGCTACCATTCAATGGTAACTATATTTCAATTGAAATTTGGTAAGTAACACTCATTTTCAAGAATTAAAAACAAATCTCAATCCAACTCAAATATGAATGTTACAATTAAGTATTTCAATTGAATTTTCTTCAAGAAAAAAACAAAATACAAGACAAGAAGAATCTTCACTATCTTTCTCTCACTACCTTTCAATGATAACTATATTTCAATTGAAATTTGGTAGGTAGCACTCATTTTAAAGAATTAAAAACAATTCTCAATCCAACTCAAATATGAATGTTACAATTAAGTATTTCAATTGAATTTTCTTCTAGGAAAAATCAAAATACAAGACAAAAAAAACTTCACTACCCTTCCCTCCCTACCATTCAATGATAATTATATTTCAATTGAAATTTTGCTAGGTAGCACTCATTTTCAAGAATATTACAATTAAGTATTTCAATTAATTTTTCTTTGAGAAAAAAATCAAAATACACCACAAAAAGAATCTTCAACCTTTCCCTAGCTACCGTTCAATGATAATTATATTTCAATTGAAATTTGGTAAATAGCAGTCATTTTCAACAATTAAAAACAAATCTCAGTCCAACTGAAATTTGATTTTTCCTGTGCCAAAATCCAATTGACATAAGGCTGCCACGGTAAGACATTTAGTGAACAAGGACAAGATTTTTCGTATCAGTGATTGGAGATTTGAGTTTTCTTCATGTCCAGTTAAAATATAGCTGTAATGCGTCTCTATTTTGCATGGATTTCTCACATCGATCATTTCAGTATTTCAGTATTCCACTTCATAGTTAACAACGATCATTCCACTTTATCTTGGCTTTCGCTGCGTTAAAGTTTCAGGCTAACCTTCCACATGCGGTGGCCCATCTTACGCCTTCAAGATTGGGACGTCTTAAAGATCGTTTTGAAGAAAGAAGCTCAGAAATTTCTTCTCGGGAAACAAACAAAAGATGCGTCTTTATAAATGGTGGTTGTCACGTCTTCCACTGAGACGCAAACTTGTATGAATGTTGTTTGTTAAATCTCCTCCACTCTTCTCCATGTGGATGTTACTTCTTCGCCTCCGAAACCTTTCATTTGACTCAGACCAGGGCCACCTTTGTTTTTTCTTTCGTCTTGTTTTTTTCGAAATCAATGCTCACAGATAAAATATCTGAAGAGCATGGTATAGTGAAACAGTTAAAGAGCAAGAGACCAGCCCTTTCTTGAAATTAAAAAATAATAATTATATTTTATCAAGTATTTTAAAAATAATTATATTTTATTTTCTTAAAAAATAATATATGGAATGGAATTACGTTCCATGTAAATTGGGTAACAATCAAGAGTTAAAATACAAGTCAACAAATAATCTATCACAAAGTCATCATAATATTAAAGAATTAAGCAATAAAAGTAACAAAACCAATAATCAAGGGATCGGTCAATCGGCTTACCCTAAGCAAAATGACAATCATAGGTTCAAAAATAGCTTCTCAAACAATTTGAAATCATTTGTTCCATATATGACAAGATGCCTACATGTCATCTAATTCAGTAACTAATATCCCACATTTAGTCATTTTTAAAATTTTCATCATTCCAAGTGGGCAACCTTGGTATCAACCTCAAATGTCATTCAAATTCATGTCCTACTCCTTCGTGTACCTCATATCTTCCTATATCATGAGTTCCTAATTCTCCAATAGTACTAAACTGAATTCCAGACTTTGATGAAGTCACTTGACTTTGCTATATTTCAAGGGTCTATACTTATTGTTTTCATTTTAGATATGTTGAGGGCCCATATTTGGATGCAATCAATGAAAAATTATCAACCTTTGCAGGCTATCACTGAAAGGAAAAAGTTAATCAAGACACCATTATCATCGAAGACCTCAATATCAAGGAAGAGGGCAACAATAAGGACTCAATAGCATGAATATAATTTGTATATGTAGTTTAGTCCTAAAATTTAAGCTTAAACTTAAACATTATATATTTATATCTTTATGATGTTCAAACTTTATTATTGTAAAAGACTTAAGTATTACGAGTATTTTAAAGATATATCTCATAACTACCCATTAGTTATAAAGTGTGGATATAAATATGCAATTTTCGTAATTATTATGTCTTGGAACTCGAAACAAACTTCTATTCTACAAGTTATATTTGGAATAAAACATTGAATCTTTTAATTTTCCACGATGCAATAATATCATATCTAAAAATTATGAATCTCTTATGGTGTTGTTATTGCATCTTTTCTTATGTTAGATGTGATTGTGTATGCATTGTTTCTTATGTTGGATGCAAAGACATTTCCTAGTTCCCCTTGTGGCTTTAACGATTTGTCATGAGTTCAACCATGAGAAGTCCTAATATCTCCATGTTTGTGTAATTTTTCAAAGTCTATATTCCTACTTGATGATATTACACATTTCCAACATAATAATATCTGCATGCATTATCTTCAAAGTTTATTTCCTACTTGAATGATGGAAGTGTGATTTTGAATTTAAAGTTGCTCTTTAAATCTCTTTCTTCTATGATGTTGAGAACTTGGGAGAGTTATGAAGTGTGAGAACCGAGATCAACTAGACAAGTAATGGCACTTGGTCGAGCCATAAAAGACATACAATCAAATTCTCTACAAGAGTTGGAAAATGAGCATATGCAAACAAGAAGAGATGAAAGCAATAAGTCACAATGAATGGATGAATTAACTAACAATATGAAATACATATACAGCCAATAGTAGTCTAAATTTAGTGGAGCCAAAATAGACATGCCCACTTAATTAAGACTGGCTAACAATAGCGTGGCCAAAAATAGCATGAGGCTAAAGATGGGCTCCTACTTATGTAGACACCTAAAATTGTTTAGTCTTAACATCACCTAGACATCCCCTTGTTGGCATCACCTTGTGTCACTTTGCGACACATAATTTTTCCTAGAACCCTTCATGTCTCTCTTCATCATTCAAATTAATTATATAAATTATATTTATTTATTTCCCCTTGCCTAATTAAATAAATCATATTTATTTATTTCTTTAATTTTATCCTCACATATCACATGTCTCTCATTATTAATTAAATAATTTTATTATTTAATTAATTATCTCCCATTTGTCCTCATCCTCATCTCTTTGACACAAATATTAAATGAGTGTCTCAAAAGTCAAACTAGCTTTACATCTCAACCATCCATTTCAAACTATACCTCTTAATCTCAACCATTCACATAAGGATTGACCTAATCCTCCACCTCTCAATCTTATTCATCCATTCCACCTCTTAATCTCATCCCTTCATCCTATCACTCAACAATCTATAAATCAAGCCTCAACCAATCCCTTATCATATCATCCACACTTTGAATGTAAAGTTATGTTGTTGGTTTCTAGAGCAACCAACATATCATTCTATCAAGAGCATATCTAGTGGAGAAAGGGTGCACTCCATTGTCACTCTATCAAAGGAGAAGGGATGATTTGAGGTAAATATTGGTGTTTATTGCATTATCTTTGTTGTATTTCCTCTTATCATTTTATTGTCTTCAACTAGTACTCCTAAGAAAGATTAACTCCTATGTGTAATTATCCATGTACATGTAAATGTAGGAGATAATATACACTAACACCCCCCTTAAGCATAGCTTAAATGGACACAAAGAAAAAAAATTAGGTCTTAGCAACAAGGCCTTATGAGGTACCCAAGTACAACACAATCTCTCATAAATTGGAGAAATGAAGAAAACCTAATGGGAAAAAACTTCCCTCCAAAAAAGAGAAAAGAAAGTGAAGAGGACTAGAAAGCTTCATAAAGATGAAAACTCTACAACAAGACTAAAACAATGCCATATGACCATAAAATAGATGAAGAGAATATCTAGCCTCCCCACAATGAAGTAGCCCCTATGCCAAAAGAGGATGCCCATGTATGAATGCTAAAAATGATCCATTTGTGGCAAATGACACTTCTCCCCTTAGGAAGAAACAACTCCAATGGTGAATGCTCAAAGAAGCAAGGTGAGGTGGTAAGTCTCATGATGCACCCTGTATCAAAATGTGGCAATAGATGAATCCATCAGCAGTGCTTTAGGATGCCATCATGCTAGGAATTGTAGTTTCTTTTTTCCAAAGTAATGATAGAGGGATTATTTGTTATTTACATTATTGACTTAGATAGATTACTCCCTTAGCAAATTTGGAACTTTATGTCAATTCATTGATGTACAAAAAACATGCATATAATCCCCCGAAAGAATAATACATAAAAAGATACTCTATAAGTTGAGTGCATGTGCTTTGAATAACCCCCAAATTGCTCAATTACCCCCCAAACTAAAAGCATGGAAGGAATTGTGGAAGTGTACAAGACACAACACAAAGCACCTCCCTGTGATTTAGTATGTAGGATCCCCCCTAAATTTTGGCACTTTATATTTTAGTGCATAGGAATATCCAACTGGAATGAAATAGGGCACTTTATAATTTTAAATGAGATATCATTTCTAATGGATCAGGCTTGAAAATATAATCACTTTAAAAAAAATGGCACTCAATTTCGAGTTGCTAGTCAAAAGTTACATTATTTTTTCTATTTGCTTGTATTGCCTAAATTTGCACTCAAAAATTTCAAAAAATACCTTTCAGGTGAAAAATTGATGGGAGGCTGAAAGCTGGAGTTAATTTAAGCCCCCTAGTTGACCATGAACACACCATATGACCAAGGGGTTGAGGATTTTGGTGCTCTACCGCCATCCCTTTAATGTTGAAACTTCAGTGTAAATGTTGAGGCCAACAATTTCACCTTTTTAAGGATGAATAGTGCCCCTCTATCTGCAATAAACTTGATGGCTTGGTGCCTTTTAGATGTGCAACATAGGGGTTTAACATGGGTAAATCAGGCCTTCCCAACCTACAAACCAAGGCAAATCAAACCTACATATAGAGGTAAATTACAAGGGCGATTTGAGATGCAAAATACCAAATGAAACATGGGTTTTGCAGGCCCAAATTCCTTTCAAAATATAGGGGATTTTATGCCAAGTGAAATTCCTTTCAAAATGCCTTTCCATAAGTTGAAATGCCTTGCATGCAAGGGTTTTTAAACTAACTTTAAATCAGGCCTTGCTGGAGTTAAGCCTTGAAACCTTGCTTCTATTGCCCATGCCTTCTTATGGTGGATTCCTATTGGTGGCATGCTCCAAAATCAGGTGATCGATGCAAACCATGACCCTTCAAAGAGGTTGCATCCCTTTAAACAGTCATGGGGCTTCAAGGACAAGCCACCGGCCTTCCATCTTACCACACAAGCCTTTCAACTCACCATGTAGGCACACAAAATGACCTTAGTCACCTTTTCTCTCCTTCTCATAGATTGAACTCTTCCTTGCATAGATCAAACTTACCTTTGTGGATCAAATTTGATGGCCTTTGCAAATAAGGATAAATTAGCCTCTAATACAAACATATTTGCTTAATTTCTATGCAAAAACTTTTTTTTTAATTTAAACTATGCAAAATTACTAAACCATAAATCTAACCAGATCCACTTTGATACCATGTGAGAACCAAGATCAACTAGATGACTGATGGAACTCTGTCAAGCCACGAAAGACATACAATCAAATGCTCTACAAGAGTTGGAAAATGAGAGTATGCAAGAAGAGATGAAAGAAATAAGTCACAATGAATGGATGAATTAACTAACAATATGAAATACATATATAGCAAATAGTAGTTTAAATTTAGTGGAGCCAAAATAGGCATGCCCATTTAATTAAGATTAGCTAAAAATAGCATGACCAAAAATAACATGAGGCTAAATATGGGCTCCTACTTAACAAGTACTCCTAAGAAAGCTTAAGTCCTATGTGTAATTATCCATGTGCAATTAAATGCAAGAGATAATATACACTAACATGGAGACTAGTGGTGAGAGAATTATGTTGCAATGGTTTAGTTTGCACAAGTTTGCGTATCATCATGTGTGTTCTTTGGTACTACATGATATTGATGTAAGTTAAAGTAGCAGAAATAACTTCCTACACTAGTCTTAAGGGAAGTATTATACATAAACTTTTAAAACTTGATCCAAGAATTATACAAGTTATGTAAAAACACGTAAATCAGCAACATAGATGTAAACAATTTACAACACATAAACACTATAATTATGTGTGATAAACACTATAATTATGTGTGGAAAACCCTTTTGGGAGAAAAAACCCACACTCCAAAACCTACTCAATGTATTATCAAATCAATATCAGATTATAGCACACTTTAAAGAAGTTCTTCACAAGAGTTTCACTAGCATACTAATCTTAGAGTGATTTCAACAACATTTCAATAGTACTTGTAAATTCTAAATACAATACAACTCCTCAATTATTCAATTTATAGGCAAATTAGCACATTGGAAACCATAAGTGGTTTGTGTTGAATCCCTGAGTGGTGTGGCACCTAACATGGATGTAAATTCTAATGCCACTTTCCAAGATTCCCACATACAAGATAAAACAAGTAAATTAATATTAGTAATATAACCTCCTTGACCACTCAAAATATTGCATCCAAAAATTTGCTAATATTCTCTACCTGAAACAATGTACTTCATGATAGCATTAATATTTATCATAGCTCTATCATAGTTGTTCAAGATTCCCAGTAGCTGTATGCTCAAAATTGCGACGTCAGTGACCTAGGCTATTGAGTCAAATTTTGGTACACATATAGATTCTTCCCTCCTTGCCACAAGGTGAACCGCCATGTCACTCTCACTCTCATGGAAGTAGCCAGTCAAGAGGAGGCAAGACACAGGGGTGGTTTGGCTCATTAGAGAGCTAGACTTCATGGAGAGGGGTAAGCATGTCCTATGGCATATATTGTTTTGCACTTGTGTAGATGTGTCGTTCAATGATCATGGTTGTAAAGATAACTGTATGACTCGAAGAGTCACTAGTCACCATTCTCCTGTTAGGGTTTCTAATATTCCACCTTTGTGTGGGTAAATTGTTGTTCTCATTGATTATTTTTTGTCATTCAAATAGTTGGATGAATGCTTGTTGTACTAAGAATTGCCTATGTTCTTCTTGTTGTTGGATGACTAGTGGGTCATGTTGCAGTCTTGGGTTGATTTCCTCTATCTCGTCGAGTATTGCCCTCACCCACTCAACTCTTAATCATAGGCACATTCATAAGTTGAGACAAGAGATAGGTGATTGTGAGCTAACCTTGACTTGACCTAGGGTTTGACTTAAGGTTTGATTATGCGTTGACTTCATTTGACCTTGTGATGGAATCAAAGGTTTTGACCAATGTTTGACTATGATTGACCTTGTGGTGGAATCAATAGTTTGCAAATTTTCTAAGTCTCTAATGTTTTTGTTCTTTTCTTAATTTTTATGAATGTAAACCTAAATGAAATGCAAAACTTCTTTTTGTGCTTTTTTTAATGTTTTTGGAATTGAAGATGCTTTTTTCTAATCTAGGAGTTGAAAGATGTATGCAAGCTATAATGAATTTACCTAATGCAATGTAAACTATGTTTTTGAGGTTTTCTGAATATTTGGAACAAATTAATCTAAGAAAAGGGAAATTGCTTTTTAAAATAATTAATCTATGAACTTAGAAAGAAAATTAATCTAAGAATGCAAGATCTATCTATCCTATCAAGGGAAAAGCAACAAGATTACTGATCCCAAGAGCAATTTTAGTTATCTAATTACTACAAATTGAATGAAAGCTTAAAGGAACCTAGAGATGTGTGAGCCTCCACTACCCTTAGAATTCCTTGTGATGGCATCCTCGTATCCTCTTGTAGTAGTGGGGAATCCTCTTAGTGACAAGATGATAATGGAAGCAAAAGAAGCTTTGAAGATTTTTGAAGAGAGCTCAATGAGAGCTTTGTTGAGCACTATAGCTTGATATGAGTAGCGTATGGATGCCTGATGAGATTTATATGAAAGCTAGATAAAGTAACAAACAAAACAAAAGGATCCTATGTCCTATATGAGCATGAGAATGCTGGATGTGGAGAGCAATAACTTGCAAGAGTTGTGTGCACAAATGAAATTGCCTCCCTTTGTGCTTGAGGGAGGGGGGTATTTATAGGTTAGAAGGGATGAGAGGTGAAGAAGAAGAGTTAACTCAATTTGATTGGAGAGTTAACATAGAGGATTCAAGAGTGATCTAAGCTAAAATTAGAGTGATCTACTCAGTAAAAGCTTATCACTCAAGAAGAAGTGAAGAAGGAGTGCATGGGAATGCATGAGCTATTAATTTAAGATAAAATAGAGCTAATCATGAATGTGTAGGTGCATGAAATAGTTAACTTTATATTTGACATGAAAATGCATGCAAACAAGAAGAAAAATGGGCAAAAATAGAGCTTTTTCAAGTTAGAAACTCAAGTTTTTCCATAGCTGGAAACACGATAGGGTCGCCTAGGGGTTGCCCCTTTCACTAGTTAGGTCACCCAGGGAGTGACCCATAGAGGAAGGCACCTAGCTTGACATGCATGATGGGAGATGGAAGAGGAGGAGAAAAAAAGGGGATCTACCTCTGGAAACAGGTAAGTCATGTGTGAAAATCTAATCTCCACTTGTAAAGTGGGATCTCCTGACAGGAGATCTAGAAATAATAGGGGGAGATTTGGATTGGTTGAGTGAGGTTGAATTTTGAAAGTGGGAGATGGATAGGGGGACCTCTAGAAGGTTTCTAGGGGGTGGAGAAGATGAGAAACACTGGGGAGAGGTGAAAACTCACCTACAAGATGCATACAAGGCTTAGGAATAGGGTCATAAGCATAGAAAATGCAAATTGACAAGTGTCAAAAATGGACAAGTAGGAGTTGTTTTACACAGCGTGCCAAATTAGAATTTTTTACCAGGATTCAACTACGTAGTTTTTGAATCAAACTCATTGACCCATATTTCACAAGTAGTGGTCCACATGAACCCATCTCTCATGAGCATGAATGGTCCACTTAGCACTCGTTGCATCTAGGTGATGCTCACAAGGGTGAAGCATCGAGAGTCCTCAAGAGGTCACCCATCCCAATACTACTCCAACTGAAGCACACTCAACCATTAAAATCAAGCACTAGTGCTACCCTTTCCAAAACCTTCAGCAAGTGTTGTGCCTTATGAACCATTTGTTAGAGAGCCCCTTTAGCTCATCCATACACAAGTAGAAGGTATTTCTTGCAATGTGTCAAATGAGGATGTCTTATTAGGATTCAAATGCATAGTTCTTGAGTCAAACTCATTGACTAAAATTTCACTAGTAGTGGTCCACACAAACCCATCTCTCATGAGCATGAATGGTCCACTTAGCAGTCATTGCATATAGTTGATGCTCACAGGGGTGAAGTATTGGGACTTCCCGGGAGGTCACCCATCTCACTACTACTCTGACATGTGCACTTAACCATGGAGTTTCTCCCAAGATTTTAGTTCTTACATTGATTTGTGTGTCAACTTTATTTCAAATATTCATATTCAAGAATCTAAGGACTTCTATGGCAAGTCTTGTAATCGTTCCAATGAGAAGTATCCCTATTGGAATGATTACAAGACTTGCCATAGAAGTCCTCAGATTCTTGAATATGAATATTTGCAATAAAGTTGACTCACAAATCAATGTAAGAACTAAAATCTTGGGAGAAACTCCATGGTTAAGTACACATGTCAAAGTAGTAGTGGGATGCGTGACCTCCCAGGAAGTCCCGATGCTTCACCCCTGCGAGCATCACCTATATGCAATGACTACTAAGTGGACCATTCATGCTCATGAGAGATGGGTTTGTGTGGACCACTACTATTGAAATTTCAATCAATGAATTTGACTCAAGAACTATGCAATTAAATCCTAATAAGACATCCTCATTTGACACATTGCAAAAAATACCTTCTACTTGTGTATGGATGAGCTAAAGGGGCTCTCTAACAAATGGTTCATAAGGCACAACACTTGCTAAAGTTTTTGTAAATGGTAGCACTAGTGCTTGATCTCAATGGTTGAGTGTGCTTGAGTTGGAGTAGTATTGGGAAGGGTGACCTCTTAAGGACTCTCGATGCTTCACCCCTGTGAGCATCACCTAGATGCAACGAGTACTAAGCGGACCATTCATGCTCATGAGAGATGGGTTCATGTGGACCACTACTTTTGAAATATGGGTCAATGAGCTTGATTCAAAAACTACGCAGTTGAATCCTGATAAAAAATTCTAAAGTGTCAAAAATGTCGAAAAGCATCGACAACATAGAGAGAAAATGACAAAGGGAAAACAACACAGGACAAAAGAGAAGATACGTCACCAAGAGAATTGTTGTTGAGAGGATGTTATTTCATGCTTACATGTATGTGACAAGGATTATATTTCATCATAGGGGTCCTCATGGAGGCTCTGCGTGATTTTGGTGCTTACATATTTGCCCCCTCAGGGACAGTAGTCTACATGAAAGGTAGGTACCATTCCTGAACTAGGCCTTACTTATTGATTTTCCCACAATTGTACCTACAATAACTAGTATTAGTCTAGCATCTAGATATATCTAAATGAATAATGAAAACTGAAATGACGAACTTACCATAGATTATGAGAGTTTGACTAGTTATTTTCCTTTATCGGTGAGACCTGTAGGAATGGATGCATACAAAATGACACACAAGAGATGCATAAAAGGAAAAAACTATTATAAGAATGCATAAAATAAATGAAGCTAAGGGAGAGGAAAAAGTAAGAAAATTAGTGAAATTCAAGTGAATCAATGACGGAATCGATCGTGTAAGCAGTTGTTGGGTAGATATTGTCGAGGAGATTGCAAATATGGCTATCACTTCTTCTACCACTGAGAATCAGGTACACAAAAAGTGAAAATCCCTTCTTTAAACCGTAGGTTAGATTTTGTAGAAAATCTCTTGAAATTGTCCATTTTTGATGATTTTTTCTATTGCATTGTTTTTGTTTCATGGTTTAGAGTAGGATTGGTCTTTCATTTTTTGAAATCGATTGAGAAACTAGATTTTTAGAGTGGTTTTAATTTAGGGGATCTCCACATAGGGTCATCCCTTTTGTTGTTATATGGAGCCTAATTAGACTCTGAGGCTAAATTTACCTCACTTTTATCAGTGCGGTTTCCCCCTAAATTATTTAACGGGGTCAAGGGGTAGCACCCCTAGCACGCTCCCTATCATGATATAGGGCGGGGTCAAGGGGTAGCGCCCCCGAAACCTCAAACAAATTTTATTATTTTATTAAGGCGTTGGGAGTTATTTTTCTATTGGCCGACATGAAAAAACTCTTATTTTATAACCGACATAAGTGATGAGTGCCAAGTAGCACCCATAAAATACATCTTTTTACCTCTCTTTTTCTCCTTTCTCATCCCATCTTTCTTGATGTCTGCACTTGAATAGGCTAGCAAGATTGTTCTAAATAATGATTAATTGAAGATAAATTACTTAAGATCATGATTTCTGATTAAAGGACTAATGTGCATGGAATTGATGGAAATATGCAGAAAAACTTCTCTTTTTGAATGAACAGGTGTAGATGTTCAGGATGGAAATTTTGTGCATCTCCGGAGGTAGTCCTAAATGATCTCTGAAGACAATACTACAATACCACGACATCAGAAGTTTTGAAGTAAAGAGGAAGAGCCTCCTCGAAGCTAGACTGAAGTCTAGAGCATCTTCGGAGTCGAGCAAGAAGGCCACAATTATATCTCCAAAGATACAGACATATCTCTGGAGTTGCAGATAGAGACATACATTTCTGGCACTCTTTAGAATAGATTAGATTTCCAGCATAGTTGTTGGTCAGGCACTTTCAGCGGTGATCGTGATACCCCTCATATTACTCAAATCATCACCTGAGTGATTAAGGGCCATCTTTAGTTAACTACTAGGAGTATTTATCTCTTTTTAAGTTTTTGCATGAGTTACTAATGAAACTGATTTAATATCCTTATTTTCAGGGCCTCGCTACCCAAATGTATTAAGACGCAAACTTAGATTCAGAGTGGACTTCTATTCCACTCAATCTATTTTTATTGCATGATTATTTTTCGTAGTTAGACAACTAGTATAATAAAGAGATGGATGTCACCTCATAGATGAATTGGTAGATAAGTGATATGTCATCACTCATTTTATATATACTTACAGAAGCAGCAAAAAAAGGAGAGACTTTTATTATTCTGATTTTCTATAATCTCAATTTAGATATCAATATTTCTCTGAATGCAAAACGAATGGAATTGGACCAAATTTAGTTGTGATCTTATTCTTTTGTGCTAATTCCATCTTGTATCCTTCAATTCTAAGGGTGTGGAGCAAGGGCCCACTCTCACCACCAAGGCAGAAGGCTAGTATAGTTGATTTATTGTTTCAAATTTTGCTTTATAGAATGCTTACTGATTTTGATAGATAGATGCATGTTGTAGTTTATAGATTTGCTTTGAGTAATTTACTATTCAATTCTATTTTCAGCATTCTTTGAATTCATTTAGTAAGCAGATAGATCAATCTATTTAAATTAGTAAAAGCCATTAGAATTAGCTAGAGAAAACTAGTAACTGTAGAATCACTAATTGTAGATAGCTGAGGACACAGCCCTGGATTTTGACATCTGAAATATGATTAAATGATGAGGTACAATGACCACTTGTCATTTTTGGCATCATTGCCACGGATAATTGTGTTAATTAGGGAAACTTAGCTAAACAGTTTTTAGGTTAGATCTGTATGGTTAGAGCTAGAGATTCAAAAGCAAGATACATAAAATAGACACCCCATCAACAAGCTATAGGAGAAAGCAGTGGGGTGGCACAAGATCTTGTTGAAGAAAGAAACCTAGAACCTACCTTGGAAGCTGCACCTCAAATCAATAATCCCTTAGATCCTCCAAATCTTCCACTCACTGATTATATCAAAGAATTACAACAAAAGTTTCTGGCAAATCCTTTGATAGAGCCTAATTTCCTAGAACCTCAGGGAGAAGAACCAGTACTAAACATGGATGATAATAATGATAATCATGAAGAGGAGGAAAATCAGGGTCCAAGAACATTCTCATATCCCATTGTTCTGGTTGTTGGAGACAATGCTCCTATGAAAAATATCTCACCAGCACACTTGCCAAATTTCAGAGGTCTTTCTTCTGAGGATCCAGATTAGTTTCTATTTGAATTCAAAGTAGTATGCCAAACTTATCATTATGGATCAGATAACCAAAAACTCAAATTGTTCCCTTCAACCCTGAAAGATTCTGTGATGAGATACTTTATGGGTTTACCCCATAACTCTATTCATTCTTGGGATTAGATGGAAATAGAGTTTTTAGGAAAGTACCAAGATTACTATAGAGTCAGTAATAAAAATGAGGAATTGTTTAAAATTAGACAAGGAGAGGAAGAGACCTTAGACGACTATGTGGATAGGTTTAACTTCGCCTTGAGAAGGTATTGCAACCCAATAAATCACTCTTTGGCCAAAACCCTATTCGTAAAAGGATTGGTTAAAGAATTAAAACAGGCTCTGGATCTAATGGGAAAAAGAAATATCAACAAAATGGATATACCTGCTATAGAAGAACTCTGTAGGAACTATTCTAGAACCCAAAATGGAATGAGATCATCCAAAACTTTCAAAGGGAAGAATGAAATAGGATAGTTAATGGAAGAGATCACAAATCTAAAAATAGATATTTTGGTCCAATTAAATACCACATTAGATGGGATTCAGGAAAAAACTAGAACAACTGTTCAAAATAGAACAACTGAACCACTCTCCATCTATTGTCCTAGGTATTCAAACAATCATCTGTTGAGAGAATGCCCTTTAGACAAATCAGAGATTTGTCAGATCTATGATAGGGAACATCCTACTAGTCAATGTAGTCAACTCCCAGCCTTGAAAAGGTTGAGTAAGCAGAATGTCGTAATAGAAGAAGAATTGAACTATGTGGGATAAAAATAAGCTGGGAATTTCCCTTATAATCAGTATCCAAACCAGCCTTCTTACAGGGGTCCTTCTAATTGGGGAAATAATCAATGGAATCCAACTTGGCATGGGCCTCAAAATAATCCTCCTTGGGGACAACAGGATTGGCCACATCAACATTGGCAAAATCAGCACTGGGGAAATCAACAGTGACCACCACAGTTTGGATCACAAAACATGCAACCTCAATGGGGTCCTCAACAAGGATACAATCAACAATACCATGGAAAACCTAGACGTTTCCAACCTCAACAATAAGATTTACTAACTGGACCCTCCAACACACAAGGTCAATCACAAAATGAGCTAGTTAGCCAACCACCCTTACCAGCTCAACCTATACCAAACCCATGAAATAAATAGGGAGCAGCTATTTACACGACAACAAGAAAACATGGCTGGTATTAATGCTGTATATTCACATAATCTCCAGTTGCGTTATGGGAAAGCATTCCCAAGACCATCTCCTCCAACTATCGTTGAAGTAACCAATGATGAGGAACCTAAAAATTCATCCACTCAACTCCCAGAGGAGATTACTACCAAAAAAGTGCTAAAAGAATCATCATTGGATAACTCTAGAGTTGCTCCTAAAAGACCGACTCTGGAGAACATTCCTAGAAATAATTCTGATAAAAGCTCTGGAAATGCTTTGGACATGGAAAAACTAGCACCGTACCTAGAATGGCTCAAACAACATGTCCCCCCAAACAAAATCTTACAAAAAACAAGTCCAACCCAACCTGGAATTAGAACTTTTACAAGAAATTAGTGATGCGAAGGAAATTCCACAGTCCACCCAAAATGGCGATTTCGGCCTGTATCGGCCAGACCCTTCCATTGTTCCCCCGAAAAAACCCCTATCGGCCCATCGAATTTGATGCGGAGCGCTTAGCGGAAATATAAATCAGCACAAAATATATTTTTGAACCACCGTAGTGGTTGAACCAATTGAACCTTTGAACCCATTGAACCCGCATACAAGTTCATTGAACCGATGAACTAGTTGAATCCGATGGTTCAACGGTGAGGTTCAACATCGGCTTTGCTTATTTGCCTATCGGCCCGACCACACTACCATCCTTCCGAACTCCTCCGTCGGTAAAACATTACACTATCAGACTGCCCAACATTTCTCTGGGTGACATGCTAACTCACGCCGATGTAACTATCATCGGTCAGACTTCTTTCATCAGTTGCGCCAAACATTTTTACATCGATGCAAATGGTCACACCGATGCATACAGACACTTCTTTCTGCGATCACTTCCATACCTCTCGTGAGGTTTTCTTCTTTTCCCAGTTGGTTCTAACTGTCTTCCCCATTACCATTTTCTGCAACTAAACACACACAAATTTCTAATCTAGTACAGAATCAAAATAAGACAGAATGAAGGAACAAACAAATGCAGAAACCCATTCGACTAGTCTTGACCGAGGTCTCGACTAGTGGAATGGTCAATTCGGTCTATTTCCCTTACAAAACCAGAAACTTAGAATTCTTATTGCTCTTTCAGAAATTATACATACACTCTGTCCCCCTTCTATCCTCCGTCTGTGACACACTATATAGACTCTTAGGGCAGTTACATCTTGGTGGAATCTCAATCAATTCATCACCTCTGCCATCCGTTACAAGACAGTTACAACTCAGACAGTTACAACTACTTCTCGCCAGCTATGCCAAATCAGCTCACAACATGGGACTATATTATCTAGGGGACACATTTGTCTAAATCAAAACAATTGGCACTAGGCCTTACAATAAATTAAAATGATAACCGGGAATGTCTTAACTCTTAAGAGGTGCTCCTGCACCATACTCCCAGACTTGAAAAATTTCCATGTCCCATGGAAATGCTCGGTGAGAACTGCAACAACTATGTTCTCTTGGTGTCTTCAATTCTAACTTGATGCCTTTGCTACTTTTACCCTTCAACTGTGACTCCTCTCAATGGTGTTTAACTGGCTACTCCTCCAGATGCTGCTATAAGTCCACCCTCAATGCTGCACCAACACTTCTGTCCCTCACCTGGGAGTCCTCTCTTGCCTCTCTCCCCAGGACTTTTGGCGACACCCACTGGACCTCCTTCTCAGGCCCTTGAACCATCTCCCGTGGTTCCATGATAGATCTCCTATCTGCCTACTTGTAGCTTGTGGACATGCATCTACAACTACAAATATTAGCAAACCAAAACACCAATCTCTCACTTAGATTCCCAGAGCTTTCGCTGGCTCTAATACCAATTTGATGCATAAGGAAATTCCACAGTCCACCCAAAATGGCTATTTCGGCCTGTATTAGCCAGACCCTTCCATTGTTCCCCTGAAAAAACCCCTATCGGCCCATCGAATTTGATGCGGAGCGCTTAGCGGAAATATAAATCAGCACAAAATATATTTTTGAACCATCGTAGTGGTTGAACCAATTGAACCTTTGAACCCATTGAACCTACATACAAGTTCATTGAACCGATGAACCGGTTCAATCCAATGGTTCAACGACGAGGTTCAACACCGGCTTTGCTTATTTGCCTATCGGCCAGACCACACTACCATCCTTCCGAACTCCTCTGTCGGCAAAACATTACACTATCGGACTGCCCAACATTTCTCTGGGCGACATGCTAACTCACGCCGATGTAACTATCATCGGTCAGACTTCTTTCATCGGTTGCGCCAAACATTTTTACACCGACGCAACAGGTCACACCGATGCATACAGACACTTCTTTCTACGATCACTTCCATACCTCTCGTGAGGTTTTCTTCTTTTCCCGGTTGGTTCTAACTGTCTTCCCCATTACCATTTTCTGCAACTAAACACACACAAATTTATAATCTAGTACAGAATCAAAATAAGACAGAACAAAGGAAGAAACAAATGCAGAAACCCATTCCACTGGTCTTGACCAAGGTCTCGACCAGTGGAATGGTCAATTCGGTCTATTTCCCTTACAAAACCAGAAACTTAGAATTCTTATTACTCTTTCAGAAATTATACATACACTCTGTCCCCCTTCTATCCTCCGTCTGTGACACACTATATAGACTCTTAGGGTAGTTACATCTCGGTGGAATCTCAATCGATTCGTCACCTCTGCCATCCGTTACAAGACAGTTACAACTACTTCTCGCCAGCTATGCCAAATCAGCTCACAACATGGGACTATCTCATCTAGGGGACACATTTGTCTAAATCAAAACAATTGGCACTAGGCCTTACAATAAATTAAAATGATAACCGGGAATGTCTTAACTCTTCAGAGGTGCTCCTGCACCAATTAGGCAACTGAACATTGAAATTCCTCTCCTCCAAGCAATCAGAGATGTACCAGAACTAAATCAATTCATTAAACAACATTGTGTCAAAACACAGGGTAGGAAGAAAAACTTTCCTTCTACAATATAGGTGGAAGGGAAAGTAGTAGATCTATTGATGGGAGAAATGCTCCTCCCAAAATATGGAGACCCTGGAAATCCTGTCATAACTGTTTTCATCTCAAGGGTAGAAATTTCAAATGTTTTGGTTGATTTGGGAGCAGCAATTAATGTGATGACGGTTCATATAATGGACAAATTAGCTCTATCAAGTATCTAATCCACAACTACAATCCTTCAATTTGCTGACCAATCAGTAGCTATTTCAAAAGGAGTAATCACTGATGTACCAATTGTGATAGAATCATAGGAATTTCTAGTAGACTTCTTGATATTAGAACCGAGAAACTAGAGAAATACTTATCCAGTGATTTTAGGAAGACCATGGCTGGCTACAGCAGCAGCATATGTTGATTGTTGAACTGGGGATATGGTCATTTCTAATGGGATAGTTTTGAAAAAAATATCTTTGTATCCTCTAGCTAAACCATCAATACATTATATAGGAAGAGTATGGATGGATGAACCATATAACAATGACAACAGTGCCTCAGTAGCTATGGTAACCATCAGGGAACATCTACGAGAGTTGGAAGAAGAAATCTACTATGATACAATAGAAGACATTACCCACATCCTAATCAATGAGGATGTGATGGAGCTTGCCTAAGATTCTAGGAGAGAACTTCTTACTTCTACTCATTATACCCTAGCAAATATCATTCCTTGTGGGGAGACCTTTTTACAGAGACTTAGCCACA
This sequence comes from Cunninghamia lanceolata, assembly GCA_027924645.1. Lineage (NCBI taxonomy): Eukaryota > Viridiplantae > Streptophyta > Pinopsida > Cupressales > Cupressaceae > Cunninghamia > Cunninghamia lanceolata. Next base: position 11,689,929 of record BSBN01000803.1, read on the forward strand.
TTCCACATGTTGCTTCCAAATTCTTCCCCCCTTAATAGCATGATTCCAGTGTATGGATTAACTACATCTATGGATCAAATCACAAAATAGGTCATAATTTTACCAGGGAAAACACTTAATATCAATACTCAGTTAATAGCAAATCAGGAAGAAAAACTTATCCAACTTCTGATTTCCCATTCAGCAACCTTTGCTTGGGAATACCAAGATATGAAGGGCATACCTCCTGAGATCTGTACCCATCGTATATACGCTGAGGATATTAAACCTGTCAGACAACCCCAGAGAAGATTGAATCCTACTTTAAAAGACATTGTTAAGACTGAAATAGAAAAATTACTGCAAGCAGGGTTTATATATCCAATTTCAGACAGTCAATGGGTCTCACCCCTAGTCATAGTGCCTAAAAAGAATGGGAAATGGAGGGTGTGTATTGACTATAGGGAGCTAAACAAAGCTACAAAAAAGGACTACTTTCCCTTACCATTCATTGACCAAGTATTGGACAACCTTGCTAGGAGAAAGTATCTTTCTTTTCTAGATGGGTTCAGTGGGTATAACCAAATTTAAGTAGCACGTGAAGACCAGGAAAAAACCACTTTCACCTACTCTTGGGGAACTTTTGCGTACAAAGTTCTTCCATTTGGACTATGTAATGCCCCAACTACATTTTAGAGACTTGTTTTAGCCATTTTCGCTGAACTAGCTAATGAATGCATGGAGGTCTATATGGATGACTTTACTGTGTATGGGGATAATTTTGAAGAAGCTCTCACAAACCTTGAGAAAGTACTGAAATGCTATGAGAAAAATCAATTATCCCTTAGCCATGAAAAGTGCTTCATGATGGTAGAGGAAGGAATTGTATTGGGACACCACATTTCAGCAAATGGCATGAAAGTGGATCAAAACAAGATAGAAGTGATCACACAGTTGCCTTCACCCAAAAATCAGATAGATGTTAGAAGTTTTTTGGGTCATGCAGGCTACTATAGGAGATTCATAGAAAATTTTATTAGAATAGTTGCCCCCCTGTTTACCCTGCTTAACAAAGACACAGAATTTCTATGGACAGAAGACTGTCAATTAGCATTTGAAACTTTCAAAGAGAAGCTTACTGTCACACTAGTTTTTAAAGGACCTAATTGGACTTTACCATTTCACATACAAACTGATGCTTCAAATGAGTCCATTGGGGCAGTTTTAGGACAACAGGAGGAAGGAGAGAGTATGCATGCCATTTATTAAATCAGCAAAAACCTTACGTCTGCAGAAAGAAATTACACCACAACTTAAAAAGAATTCTTGGCAGTCATCTATGCTATAAACAAATTCAGGCATTATATCACTAGATATAAAATATTTATGCACACTGATCATATAGCCATCAAGTACCTAATGAATAAGCCAGTAGTAGGTGCAAGGATCATTAGGTGGTTATTGTTATTGTAGGAATTTGATATTACCATAGTTGATAATCCAGGCAAGTTTAATTTGGTTGCTGATTTTCTGTCAAGATTGCATATAGGAGGAGAAAACCAACAAGTGGAGGACAGGTTCCCAGATGAACATCTTTTTACTATCTCCTCTACTGTACCTTGGTTCACTAACATAGCTAATCTTTTAGCTACATGCTTATATCCATCCTATTTTACCTCAAAATAGAAAAAAAGTTTAGTTAAGGAAAGCTTATCTTACTAATGGTTAAATGGATTATTGTTTAAATGTGGTCCTAATTTCATTTTACACAGGTGTTTGAAAACTAATGAAATTTTTGATGTATTGAGAGCATGTCATGATGAACCATCTGGTGGGCATTACTCTTTCTACAGAACTATCCACAAGATCCTGGGAGCTAGTTACTACTTGCCCTCTCTTCATAAGGATACTAAGAAGTATGTGCAGCAGTGTGATCAGTGTGAAAGGATGAGACAGCCAACCTTCACCCAGGAGATGTTACTGCATCCTCAAGTCATGATGGAACCATTTGAGCAGTGGGGTCTAGACTTTGTGGGACCAATTTCTCCACCATCATCAGGCAAGGAGTATATTCTAGTATGCACAAACTATGTTACTAAACGGGATGAGGTTCAAGCATTGCAATTTGTACGAGAAGAAAAAGTTGTTGATTTCCTCTATAATAAGATTTTCTTGAGGTTTGGAGCCCCTAGATCCATAGTTTCAGACAAAGGACCTCAATTTACTTCATAGGTAATTAGAGCATTCATAGATTTATATTAGGTCAAGCACAGAAAATCTTCACCTTACCATCCTTAAGCCAATGGGCAAGTCGAGGTAACTAATAGGGAACTTGAAAATATTTTGACAAGGATAGTAGCAATGAATAGAAAAGATTGGGCTAACAAATTACATGAAGCGGTTTGGGCTTACAATACCACTTGGAAATCCACAACAAAGTTCTCACCATATGAATTAGTTTATGGGAAAAATCCTATTCTGTCTATAGAATTTGAACTCCAGACACTTAAAACTACATTGGATACTGGTCTACCATTGTCCATAGCCCAACAAAATAGAATTATTCAGCTCAATGAGTTGGATGAAATTCAGATAGAGGCCATTCAGCAAACAGAACTGGTTCAGTATCAAAGGAAGTAGTGGCATGACCAACACATCAAGAGGAGGACATTTCAACAAGGTGATTGGGTTCTTCTTTATGATTCTAAATTCAAGGAGTTCAAAGGAAAATTACAAACTAATTGGATGGGTCCTTATCAAATAAAGGAAGTTTTTGAAAATGGAACAGTACTGTTGGAACCTATTGATGGAAGCACAGACACATTCTTAGTGAATGGCCACCGAATCAAGCTCTATAAAAGGCCATCCACTAAAGAAGAGTTCCTCAATGATTTGTGCTTTGATATAGGGGATACCTCCTCTGTCACAGTTTTGAACTAGTAAAAAAAAAAAGTTTAAAACTAGCAAATGGCGGCCTTCTGAAAAAAAAAAAGAGGAAGATGGAAAACTAGTAAATGGCTATCTTTCTCGACCAAGGGAATTGAAAACTAGCAAATGGTGGTTCCCTTCTTCATGCCAGTTGAGAATAATCAAGCTACGGAGGTGATCAAGTACCGAGAGTTACTCAAACACACCTCCGGTGCTTCACAGTTTAGGAGCACTTTCGGCGCTTTGCAAACTAGGATTTCCTCTGGCGCTCCACCAATAAAGAGTTATTTAAAACCATAATAAGTGGGAGGGGACCCACCTCTCCAGGTAATAAAGAAGAAATGTCAATTGATGAGGTCATCATGACTCATCCTATACTTTATGGCAAAAATAAAATCAAATCAACATGCATCTCGTGAGAAATCATTACTCTCATTTGCATAGGTACATGCAGAGACTGCGCTGATGTCACCTAGGATACATGGATTCTCAAACCACTTAGCGGGAATGATTGCAGGTTGCGTGACAAGGAAGGTGATTGACGTCATCTCAAGCCACAAAAAGCTGCTCAGGTGCCACGTCGCATCCACTCTCATCAACACCGCAGTATCTCAGCCAAGTACATCGCGCCTCATCATTAAAAATGGTTTAGGTAATTTTATCTTAATTAAGCATTAAATAGCAACTATCTTGTCTTTCTATTTTTGGGTGCCATCATTATGACATGTCCTCCTGCCATCATTTTCCTTTCCAAATTCATGCATGTTGCCATCTTTGTTGTACTGTCACCATGCCTACGGAGTGTCCCATCACTCTACTTCATTTATGATCACATAAACACTCTAACTAATTTTTAGTTCTTTCTCCATCAGCCTAAGCCATTAAGAGAATTGACAAAATAATCCTCATTTAAACTGTAACATACCCTAGAAGAACCTTAGGATAGGGAGGCTATAGGAAAAGATGAAACAGAGCTGGGTGCAGCTAACAGTGTAGGACAGATGGCTATGGAAGACCCTAATGTGTAGCAAACAGAAGAAGAAATAAGAACTTTCTCTCATCCCTCTGATCAAGAGGATATTGAGATTTCAAAAGAGTAGCAACTGTTGGAAGAAATTGATAATCTAAAAAGATTACTTTGGGGGAAAAATTAGATTATCACTGACCTCAAGAAGGTCAGAATGGAAATGGAGATTTAGCAAAAACAAATAATTGAAAAAACTGCAAATAGAGCTCTAGAGTAAAGACCAAATAATTCAAGAGAGGGAATCAAAACTGGAAGCCCAGAAGATAGAGACAGATAAAATCATGAAGAAAAAAGAGATAGGCAATGCAAAGTATCTCTGATCTTACCAAGGCTAGAGACAATGGTCTCATAGTAATTGCAACATTAATTGAGAGAGTACAGAGCCAAGATAAACAATTGACTTGGGCCAACAACAAAATAAATGATCAAGAGGAGTATATTCAAGAGTTGGCTGGCCCAAGGGCAACTAGTGAATAGGAGGTACAAACAGATCCATGTGTGGGTCCAATCCCCATTGATATTCCTAAGGCCCTATTTTATTGGGAAAGGAGATGTAGAGAATATGAGGCTTCTAAGCCTATGCTGCAACTACAGAGGGTAGTTACTGCCATGACAAAAAGAGTGGAAACCCTAGAGAAAAGAGTCATTCAGATAGCCTTCATTTCTTCCAAGATTTTATCTTGTAGACCTCCAAGTGCCAGTTATGCAATGTTTTTACAAGAAAAGGTTCTGCAAAGAAACTTGTCTTCAGTTTTGTCTAATCTACCTAAGAACACAGAAACACCAGAGGGGTTCATGGAAGCCTATACAAGGAGCTCTGATGAAGACAATAAATTTCTATGTGAATTATATCTGCATGGATTCTGTGTTGACAATATGACCTTCCTTCTTAATTATTTTTTAGGAGATTGCCAGCTCAAAGAATTCATGTCAATGATGAGGAATCATCAGATTTGGAATGAGTGAATGGAGGTTTGCCTCAAGAAGGATACAGAAAAAAAAATTCATTAGAAAAGAGTGTCACAACCCTCAAGCTTTTGAGATCTAATTCAGGGCATATGTCTATCACCCTAAAAGTCAAAACAAAATTTTACCATTATACCTGAAAAATTTGCAAGAGTGTTCCATTGATTTTGGTCTTTTTATGAACAGTTCAGCTAATCCAGTGCTTGCAATAGCAAAGAAAAGGTGGAATATTCTGACCTTAGAGTAGAAAATGAGAGAGGTGGTCACCCCTACAAAATTAAGGTTATTTATGAGGAAGGCAAGGTTAATATCCAAAATGATGGATAAGCATAAACAGGAGTGGATAGGTGGGCATTTCAGGCCCCCTGTCATAATTGAACCACTCCCTATTTGGGCCGAGTAGATGGAAGATGAGAAATTGCAAGAGTGGTTAAAGCAAGTTGATTAGTACAGGGGAAATGGTAATACCAACCACAGCACTTGGTCTACCAATGCACAAGACTACAGCTTGATTGACAGGCTACTCTGCCAGAATAAATCCAGATTGTGAGAAGTAGGAGGACCTGCTAAACCTTAGGTATGGGGGGATGATGAGTGCCAAGTAGCACCCATAAAATAGATCTTTTAACCTCTCTTTTTATCCTTTCTAATCCCATCTTTCTTGATGTCTGCACCCAAATAGGCTAGCAAGATTGTTCTAAATAATGATTAATTGAAGATAAATTACTTAAGATCATGATTTTCGATTAAAGGACTAATGTACATAGAATTGATGGAAATATACAAAAAACTTCTCTTTTTGAATCAATAGGTGTAGATGTTCAGGATGGCAATTTTGTGCATCTTCGGAGGTAGTCCTAAATGATCTCTGAAGACAATACCAGAATACCACGACATCAGAAGTTTTAAAGTAAAGAGGAAGAGCCTCCTCGGAGCTGGACTGAAGTCTAGAGCATCTCCAAAGCTGAGCAAGAAGGCTGCAATTATATCTCTGGAGCTACAGACATATCTCTGGAGCTATAAACAGAGACATACATTTCTGAAACCTCTTTAGAATAGAGCAGATTTCTAGCACAGTTGTCGGTCAGGTACTTTCAGCAGTGACTGCGATACCCCTCATATTACTCAAATCATCACCTGAGTGATTAAGGGCCATCTTTAGTTAACTGCTGGGAGTTTTTATCTCTTTTTAAGTTTTTGCATGAGTGACTGATGAAACTGATTTAATATCCATATTTTCAGGGCCTCGCTACCCAAATGTATTAAGACTCAAACTTAGATTCAGAATGGACTTCTATTCCACTCAATCTATTTTTATTGCATGGTGATTTTCGTAGTTGGACAGCTAGTATAATAAAGAGATGGATGTCATCTCATAGAAGAACTGGTAGATAAGATAAGTGATATGTCCACTAATTTTATATATACTTACAGAAGCAGCAGAAAAAAGGAGAGACTTTTATTATTTTGATTTTCTGTAATCTCAATTAGGTTATCAATATTTCTCTGAATGCAAAGCGAATGGAATTGGAATGAATTTAGTTGTGATCTTATTCTTTTGTGCTTATTCCTTACTGTAGCCTTCAGCCCTAAGGGTGTGGAGCAAGGGTCCACTCTCACCACCAAGGCAGAAGGCTAGTACCATTGTTTTGTTGTTTCAAATTTTGCTTTATAGAATACTTACTGATTTTGATAGATAGATGCATGTTGCAGTTTATAGATTTTCTTTGAGTAATTTTCGGTTTAATTCTATTTTTAGCATTCTTTGAATTCATTTAGTAAGTAGATAGATCAATCTCTTTAAATTAGTAAAATCCATTAGAATTAGATAAAGAAAACTATTAACTATAGAATCCCTAATTGCAGATAGCTAAGGACACAGCCCTAAATTTTAACATCTGAAATATGATTAAATCATGAGGTACAATGACCCCTTGTCAATAAGGCTTGATAAAAGTAGCTAAGGGTTAGGGTTTCATTTGATGTATTGTAGCATTTTGTAGCAGTATTGAGTTGCAAGGATTGCTAGTTGTAATCGGTTTGATTTACTGGATAATAATATTGGACTCTCTGTTGGTGGATGTAGCCCGAGTTTGGGTGAACCATGTTAAAACTTGTCTCTCATTGTTATTATTTCTATGTATTTTCATTCCTCTATTTAATCTTTATTTGCATTTAATTGATATCTTCTACATGTAATCCCTAACAAGTGGTATTAGAGCAGGTTGTGTTCAATTATCATCTGCAGGAAGGTCTCACGGTTGAGTGGGAGTCTCACAGTTAAGTGGGAGCAATGGTGGACAAGGGTAAATTGAAGGTAGATGAATTCAATGGGAAGAACTATCAGTTATGGAAAATACAGATGGAGGATTATCTATTTTAGAAGGATTTATGGAGGCCGTTGGAAGGAATAACCAAGAAACTGACATTAATGACTAATGAGGATTGGGAACTTCTAGACAAAAAGGCACTGGGAACCATTCAGTTGTGCTTGGCACCATCTGTGGCATTCAATATAACAAAAGCAAAGACAACAAATGAGATGATGAAAGCTTTGGCTAAATTCATTGAAAAACCCTCAGCCTCAAATAAAGTATTTCTCATGAAGTGTTTGTTTAATTTGAAAATGATTGAAGGTGGATCTGTGATAGATCATTTAAATGAGTTTAATATGATTACCAGTTAGTTAACTTCTGTAAAAGTGAAATTTGATGAAGAGGTGAGGGCTCTCTTGGTTTTATGTTCTTTGCCAGAAAGCTAGAATAGATTGGTAATGGCTATAAGTAACTCTGACTCTAGTTCAAATCCTTTGAAATCTGATGATGTTGTTGGTGTTATCCTTAGCGAGGAAATGCAATAGAAAAGATCAAGAGGGTCCACATTAGGTAATGTTTTGAATGCAAACAACAGGGGTAGATCAAAGGAGAGAGGAAAAGGTTCTGGAGGTCATGGGAAGTCAGAAGGAAAATTAAAGAACAAGAGATCCCAATCTAGAGGACAAAATGATTACTGGTATTGTGGGAAACTAGGTCATCTGAAGAAAGATTGTTGGTCTCAGAAGAATAAAGAAGGAAACAAGCAAGAATGCAATAAGGAGGCAAATGTGGTAAGTAATAAATCTGAAGATGATGCTTTGATTCTTTCCCTAGATAATGTTGATGATTCATGGGTTTTAGATTTAAGGGCCTCATTTCATGCTATGCTCCATAGAAGTTATTTTCTTGATTATGTCCAAGGGGATTTTGGGCTAGTTTACTTGGGAGATAACGAACCTTTTTAGATTGTTGGAAAGGGAAGAATGAAGATTAAGTTACAGAATGGGAATCATTGACTACTACAAGAGGTAAGGCACATTCCAAGGCTGAGTAGGAATTTAATTTCAGCAAGGCAGCTAGTTGATGAAGGTTGCATAGTTACTTTCAGTGATAAAAATTGGAAGGTTTCAAAAGGTGCCTTAATAGAAGCAAAAGGTGTGAAAGTAGGCACCTTATATCTTTGTACATGTCATACTGTTCCTTCTACTTTATTTGTTGCAGAGAAAAAACAAATAGGTTCAGGAATAGTTGCTGCGGGTTCGCAGGAAGAGACTAAAATAGTTGTTGCAGGTTCTGAGATAACATTGTAGCATAATAGACTTGGGCATATGAGTGAAAAAGGTATGAAGGTACTTCATTCTAAGAAAGTTTTACCAAGTCTAAAATATATTAATATGGATTTCTATGAAAGTTGTGTGTATGACAAACAAAAGAGAGTTAGATTTTTCAAAGATGGGAAGCAAAAGAAAGATGAAAAGTTGGAGCTTGTGCATACAGATGTATGGGGACCAGCTCAGGTATCTCCTCTCAGTGGCTCTCAGTATTATGTTACATTCATATATGATGCAACTAGGAAGGTTTGGATTTATTTCCTTAGGTAGAAATCTGATGTATTTGAAACATTTAAGCAATGGAGAAGCTTGGTTGAGAATGAGATGGGTAAAAGATTAAAATGTCTCAGATCTGATAATGGTGGTGAGTATTACAGCAATGAAGTTGAGGATTATTGTTCCTTTAATGGAATTCGTAGGCAGGAAATGGTTCTAGGGACTCCACAGGAGAATGGAGTGGCTGAACGCATGAATAGGACAATAATGGAGCATACAAGGACCATGAGATTACATGCTCAGCTGCCTTTAAACATGTGGGCAGAGGCTGACAACATCATTGTATATTGTTGATAACTGAGAGGGGGGGTGAATCAGTTATCTAAATTAATTTAACTTTCTCTTCTTCTTTAACAACTAGTGCAACATCAAAACAAATAAGAAAAAAAGTCAATACACATAACACAATGATTTTGACATGGAAAACCCTGTTAAGGGAAAAACTACGGGGTGACTAACCTAATATTGTATTCTCTGTTAAAAGAATAGAAGTACAAAATGACACTTTCCAATTAGGGCTCACTGCCTATAAGAGACTCACTGTCTACAAGGTACAAAGAAAGTAACTAGGTACTTGAACTGATGAGAAGCATCTACATATGCTAAGGTTCAGTTCCGGTTAGGTTCAATACACTGATCTACTGCACTTCATTCTTCCTCTTCTTTGGTGTTGCTGTCCTATCACATACCGGACCTGTATTCCTGCTTCCACAGTGCTCTCTACTTTTCTTCACACAACACAACACACCATACACACCTTTATACTGAAATCACTTTGGTATATATATCCATACCAAGGATTTCATCAACTTTCTAGTCGGCATTTGGAATACTCAATATTTTCCCAAACTCTAGTATGTCGACCGAATCCTTGCTTACCAAGTGATGAGTATCAAGAAAATGCTTGTAGAAGTCATCAATCATGTTGGCCAATCATGAATGATACCTCAAGAAGCTTGATCACCATCAATATCTCATCCAGATTGAGGTCTGATGCCCTACCGGTCAGTTCTTCCTCAGTCTACTCTGCCAAACAGGAACCCAATACTTAGGTGCTCATATCTCTTCACTCTTTCTTCATCAGAGGCTCAATCCCTGGAACCTATCAGTCAAGGTACTCCTTTTGACTTCCCCAAGTCTGCACTTTACTGAGATACTTCCTCTGAGAGATCCAGACCTAATTGTTGGACCTTGTTGCATGCTCTGTTCTTGGTCACCGAACCAAAATACTCTTCAATCTAACTTCTAGTAGAGACACACCATGTCCTGTGGATGTGTGGGATGGACTTTGTTGCCATCAATTACAACACTCATGAAGCCATATAGTGTCTCTTGCCAACAATTTAATTAATAGAGGTCCTTCAATTCCTTTGGGCTGTGGTATTCTGGAGGAAGCATAGACAGGTAAGAAGGTGAGTTATTCTTTTCTCAAAACATTTGGATGTGAAACATTTGCACATATAGATTATGAAAATAGAACCAAGATGGATGCAAAATTAAAAAAATGTACCTTTGTTGGATATGGCATTGATGAATTTGGTTATAGGCTTTGGGATTTTAAAAATCAGAAAATTGTGACAAGTAGGGATGTTGTATTCAATGAGAAGGTGTTGTACAAAGATTAGTTGCAGCAGCATGAGAAGAAATAAAAGGATTATGTGGTGTTGGATGATACTCTAGATAGTGATGTTCCAATGGTTCCTCCTGCTCCGCAATAGCAACAAGAAATACCACAAACTCTAGTGAATGTTAAACGGTCAACAAGGCTAAGTAGACCTCCTGAAAGGTTTTCTCCCTCTTTGTATTCTATTTTATTAACAGATGCTAGTGAACCTAAAGGGTATGATAAAGCTATGTAGGTGGATACAAAGGTTCAGTGGGAGCTTGCAATGAAAGAAGGAATGGACTCCTTGCTGAAAAATTAGACTTGGGAATTATGTAAGTTGCCTGTAGGTAAAAAGGCTTTACCAAACAAATGGGTTTATAGGCTAAAAGAGGAAGTTGGAGCTAAGAATAGATTTAAAGCTAGCTTAGTTGTAAAAGGATTTGCATAGAAAAAAGTTATTGATTTTGATGAGATTTTTTCTCTGGTTGTTAAGATGACTTCTATTCGTACTATTTTAAGTATTATGGTTGTTGAAGATTTGCATTTGGAACACCTAGATGTGAAAACTACCTTTCTCCATGATGATTTAGAGGGGGGCATATGTATGGAACAACCATAGGGATTTGAGGTCAAAGGTAAGGAGAAACTAGTGTGTAGATTGAAGAAGAGTTTGTATGGCTTGAAACAAGCACCTCGGCAATGGTATTTGAAATTTGATAGTTTTATGGTTGAGCAAGGCTACAGTCGGTGTAATTCTGACCATTGTGTTTATTTTAAGAGGTTGGATAATGACAGCTACATTATTTTATGTTTATATGTTGATGACATTCTTGTAGTAGGGTCTAACATGGATCACATAAGAGAGTTAAAACAACAATTAGCACAATCATTTTCTATGAAGGATTTGGGGGCAGCAAAACAAATCCTTGGTATGAAAATTTGTAAAGATAGGAAGAACAAAAAATTAACTCTATCTCAGGCTAATTATGTTAAAAAGGTGTTGCAAAGATTCCATATGGAGAATGCAAAAGCTATCATCACACCTTTGCCTAGTCATTTGAAATTGACTAAGGAGATGTGTCCTAAGACACAAGAGAAGGCAGAAAAAATGTCCAAAGTACCATATGCTTCAGTTGTAGGAGGCTTAATGTATGCCATGGTATGCACGAGATTGAATATTGCACATGCTATAGGATTCATAAGTAGGTATATGAGTCATCTCGGATTAGAGCATTGGAATGTGGTAAAATGGATTCTCAAATATTTGAGAGGTACATCCAATACACTTATATTTTGGGGGCTCTAATACTAATTTAACAGGCTATGTGGACTCAGATTTGGCAGAGGATATTGATACCAGGCGGAGTACTACAGGTTATGTCTTTACTGTAGGTGGGACAGCAATGAGTTGGATTTCCAGGTTGCAAAAGGTGGTTTCTTTATCCACCATGGAGGTAGAGTATGTAGGTACAATAGAGGCACGTAAGGAGATGATATGGCTGCAATCTTTCATGGAAGAATTAGGCAAACAACAAGCTAAAAGTTATTTGTTTATGGACAACTAGAGTGCCATACATTTTGCAAAGAATTATGCCTTGAATTCATAGACAAAACACATATAGTTGAGGTATCATTTCATTCGGTCGATGTTAGATGATGGACAATTATGGCTTGAAAAGATCCATACAGATCAAAATCCAGTGGATATATTTACAAAGGTAGTAACAAGGGAGAAGCTGAGCTCCTCTTCAACTTCGGTTGGTCTCCAAGACTAAAAAAAATAATCAGAACAATAGAGTCCAGGGTGCTTATTTCTAGTGGGAGCTACAGGGCCAATGGTGTTATGATCAGTTTCCAAGTGGGAGATGATATGGTGTGGAGTCTGATCAGTCTCCAAGTGGGAGATTATTGTTATATGGAGCCTAATCAGACTCAAAGGTTAAATTTACCCCACTTTTATTAGCGTGGTTTCCCCCCAAATTATTTAATGGGGTCAAGGGCAGCGCCCCTTGCAGGGTCCAGGGACAGCGCCCCTAGCGCACTACCTATTGCGATATAGAGCAGGGTTGAGGGGAAGCACCCCCAAAACCTCAAATGAATTTTATTATTTTATTAAGGCGTCGGGAGATATTTTTCTATTGGCCATAAAAAAAACCCTATTTTTATAACTGACAAAAGGGTTGATAAAAGTGGCTAAGGGTTAGGGTTGCAATTGATGTATTGTAGCATTTTGTAGTGGTATCGAGTTGCAAGGATTGCTGGTTGTAATCGGTTTGATTTACTCGATAATAATATTGGACTCTTTGTTGGTGGATGTAGCCCGAGTTTGGGTGAACCACGTTAAAACTTGTCTCTCACTGTTATTATTTCTGTGTATTTTCATTCCTCTATTTAATCTTTATTTGCATTTAACTGATATCTTCTGCATGCAATCCCTAACACCTTTTGCTACGCAGGTTGCCCAAGGGGAGATCTAGCTAACAATAGGGTCGCCAGGGGGGAGATCCTGCTGACATCTGGGTTGCCAGAGGGGAAATCTAGACTAATGAAAGGGGCAACCCTGATTGATCATTTGTGATTGAAATTTGATGCTTTCTATCATTTACTTCACTCTATTTCGATCTAATTTGACTACTGTATTCACCTATTTATTGAAATTTTGATGGTTTATACACTTTTTTTGTGAAATTTTCTGCAAGTTTTACAATTTTTAGGATTTTTATGATTGAGATCTAATCTAAAGTTCTTTTCTGATTTGTAGGATATGCAGATTCGATGGAATGCCTGCTAATAGTAGTTATGGCTCTCAGAGATGTTTGTAACACTAAACACTAATGAGCTTGTCATCCTTAGGAGAGTGGACTTAGCTAGAGTTTGGCACATGCCGGTTGTTCATGCTATGGCACGTGTTTGTTGTGATATCCTAACATATTGGGATGGAGATAGGAACACCATTAGGTTCCCACAACTTTAAGGAGAGTGGACCATCACTTTGTTCAATGTTTACCGTATTCTAGGGGTTCCTATGAGAGGACACCCTCTTGTCCTACCAGCTAGTGAGTCCTTCAAGGACAAGGCTTCTTAGGCATAGTTCATGGGGGTGAGTCGTCCTGAGGATCAAACATGTGTTCAGCTTACCTTTGTGCCATGACTTCACATTCCTCTCTTGAGGAAAATTCTGACTAGTTTTATTGCATCAAGGCTATCTAGAGACAAGGCCTTAGCTCACTTGAGATGATGTTGGGCACCAATTATATAAGGTCTTGAGCAAGTAAGAGTCTTCACTTTGTGGCCAAACATTTTCGCAATGGTATACAGGGATTTCTACCATATTGCATGACAAGGGGCTCTTGCTTTCATCCATTCTTCCTTGATCATGACTTGGAATTTTTAGCACATCAAGCCTTATTAGAAACTTGTTTTGATTCCTGATAGGCGGATACTGAGAGAAGCTAGGTGGGTTCATGTGGGCCACTTTGATACTTCTTTGCACTCTATGGCTACTCTTACTGATGCGGATATGATTTTCGATCCTTACCTAGATATGGAGGGAGCATGGTCACATGATGATGAGATCAAGGAGCTTTGTTGTGGTGTATCAGAGATTTTAGACTGTAATGGTCTAGTCAAGGTTCATCGTGTTGAGTGCGTCCCATTATAGTTTGGTGAGGATTTCCCTAAGGATTTGCCCCTAGTGCCTACTTGTTACATATCTATCTAGGAGAGGGGTACGATTAGCCAGAAGATTGTTGTTGGGACCCCTTTAACTCTTAGAGTTTTCATTTCTAGATCTTCTAGGACTTTGAGAGGAAGACAGAGGGGAGGGAAAGGGACTCCTTCCTAAGCATTGATTATGGTTAATGATTCAGACTCTACTGACGAGGACTATGTTGTTGATGGCGATGATTCGTTAGATGAGAGGCTGATAGAGGATGCACAGAATAGTGATTTAGATGATGCTAATGATGTTGATAATGCTCTTGAGGGTCCATTTGTAGTTCCTAGACCTCCTCACTCTGATGAGGTGATGTAGCAACTTGAATTTGCTTGGTAGCCTAGTTGTTGAGAATTAAGGTGTCTCAACCTTTGCAAATTCCTAATGTTGTATTTATTTATCCCATGTTGAGTTGGCATAGTCAGCACCTTATGTACATGCAGTAGGATAATTTTTTGGTGACTTTGGTAGCTGTGGTTTCCCCCTTGAATAATTAACAGGGGCTTGGGGGCAGCGCCCCCAAGACGAGGTCAAGGGGTGGAGCCCCTTACGGGATCCTAGGGGCAGCACCCCTGGCATGCTCCCTGTCATGGTATACAGCGGGGTCGAGGGGCAACACCCTTGTGGGGGCTCGGGGGCAACACCCCCAAAACCTCAAACGACTTTTATTTAATGACAAGTGTTGATGAGTATCTTTGCATGAGAGAAAGACATCTTTGGGCGGTCAAAGGAGAAAGGGAAAAAGAAGGACAAGAAAGTTGAGAAGGGAAGATCCAAATCCCATGGGAGATTCAAATCTTCTAGAACCAAGGCTCTCTGTTGGAACTGTGGAAAAACTGGACATTTCTGAAAGGAATGCAAACACGAGAAGAAAAAGAAAAAGAAAGCTCCTAATTCAGATTCTGACAAGTCACAAGATGATGGTGATGCCTTCATTGCAGCCGTCACACTCATGCATCTAATGATGTGTGGTTGATTGATTCTGGTGCATCATTCCACATGACCTCGCATCGAGACTGGTTTACAAAATGTGAAGAGTTTGATGGTGGAAGAGTGTACCTAGGTGACGATTCTCATCTGAAGATTGTTGGTCATGAAAGAGTCTCAATCTGATTCCCTAATGGACGAGTGAAGGGGATCACTGGGGTTATGCACATCCCAGGCCTAGCATAGAACCTACTTTCTGTAAGTATGTTGAATGATGCAAGTGTGCAAGTTGTCTTTTCGAAGCATGGATGCAAGATGACTAGAGGATCTATGGTGCTTTCTTAGGGTACCCAAAGAGGTACTCTATTTCAGCTGGAGGCATGCACTTCATAGTGCAATAGTTCTTCTAATTTAAAGAAAAGAACTGCATTCACTTCATCTCCACCATCTGAACGAGCAGTGAAGAAATCCGTTGTAACTAGTTATGATGGTAGTGCACATGCTATGGAAGTTAAGCTTCCTATTGAAAAGACTATGTTATGGCATTTGAGATATTGCCACATTAGTGAGAAGGGTCTGCGTACCCTAAAAAATAAAAACCTCATTGAGGGGTTAAATGATTGTAATCTTAAGTTCAACTTTTGCAAACATTGCATTTATGGAAAGCAAAACCGTGTTTAATTTTACTCTAGTTCTCACAAGTCTTCTGGTGTATTTGATCTAATTCATTCTAGTGTGTTTGGTCCCGTTAATGTTCCTTCGATTTCAAAATCTGTATATTTTGTATCTTTCATAGATGATTACAGTAGAAGGACATGGGTTTATTTTCTCAGAAGCAAGACTGAACTCTTTAGTCAGTTCAAAGAGTTTAAAGCTTTTGTTGAGAATCAGACTAGTAAAAAGATTAAGTGTTTGAGAACTGATAACGATGGTGAGTTTTATTTGGCAGAGTTCGAGAAGTTTTGTAAAGAGCAAGGGATTGAAAGACATAAGATAACTCCTTATACCCTGCAACAAAATGGAGTTGCAGAGAGGATGAACAAGACCCTAATGGAGAAGGCTAGGAGTATGCTTAGTGGAGAAAGCCTCAAACAAAAGTTTTGGGCTGAAGCTGTAGCCACTGCTTGCTATCTAGAAAACATATCTCCTACATCAGCTCTTGTTGGTAAAACACCTATGGAGGTGTGGTCTGGTAAGAAGCCTTCAGTTAGACATCTTCGTGTTTTTGGTTGTGAGGCATATGCACATTTGCCTAGGGAGAAATGGTCTAAATTAGAGAACAAGGATGTTAAGTGTATCTTCATTGGCTATGGTGTCGGTGTGAAAGGATACAAGCTTTGGGATCTTGTGGTTGAAAAGGTGTTGTATAGAAGAAGTGTTATCTTCAGAGAGCTAACACCATCTTCCATTGTTCTACATCTAGAATAGACAGAAAAGAAAGAGGATGTAGTTTAGTTTCCTTCTACCCTTGAGAAGACTAAACAAACAGATCCTGTGAGACCTGATGATGAGAAGAGCTCTAGCAGCTCTGAAAGCTCAGAAGAAGAAGTAGAACCTCAACCTTAGCCATTGAGGAGGTCTACACGAACAAGAAAGCAACCTGATAGGTTTGGTTATTCATTGCTTGATTCTAGTTGTGCTTTTGCTTTACTTGCTAACACTGATGAACCTAGAACTATGTCAGAGGCAATGGGTATGAAAGATGCAGGTTCCTAGAAGGAGGCCATGGAAGATGAAATGGCTTCTTTGGAAAAGAATAAAACATGGGACTTGGTGCCTTTGCCTGAAGGACAAAAACCTATTGGATACAAATGGGTGTTCAAGAAAAAATTTGGTGCAGATGGTAGTGTTGAAAAGTTAAAGGCCAGACTGGTTGCGAAGGGGTACTCACAAGTGGAGGGAATTGATTATGGTGAAATTTTCTCTCCCATTGCAAAGATGACATCCATTCGATTCCTGTTATCTCTTGTAGTAGCTTATGACTTAGAGGTGGAGCAGATGTATGTGAAGACAACATTCCTTCATGGTGATTTGGAGGAAGAAATCTACATGTCACAGCCAGAGAATTACATTGTTAAAGGTAAAAAAAAATTTGGTTTGCAAGTTGAAAACATCTTTGTATGGTTTGAAGTAGTCTCCTAGGATGTGGTACTTGAAGTTTGATGCCTTTGTGTTGTCAATTGGATTTGTGAGATCAAAATCAGATCACTATGTATATTATAAGTTTGATGGTGATCGTATTCTCATTGTTACATTATATGTTGATGATATGTTGCTCATTGGGAAGGGTAAGAATATGATATCTGATTTTAAGTCTCAGTTAGCAGCACAGTTTGAAATGAAAGATTTAGGGGTAGCCAGGTACATTCTAGGAATGGAAATCAGAAGAGACAGAACTAATAGAAAACTTTGGTTAAGCTAGAGTAAGTGTGTGAAGACCGTGTTGGATAGGTTCAGCATGGCAGATTGTAGACCATTGTGTGTTCCTATTTCTTTGGGGACAAAGTTGTCTATTAATGATTGTCCAAAATCTCCTAGTGAGGTGGAGGACATGAGTAGAGTCCCTTATGCTAGTGTTGTTGGCAGTTTGATGTATGCTATGGTTTGCACAAGACCAGACATTGCCCAAGCAGTGGGAGTCCTTAGTCGATTTATGGCTAATCCTGGACGGGTACATTGGGATGCAGTTAAGCGAGTGTTCAAATATTTGAGGGGTACTTCTAAGTATTCATATGCTATCATGGTAATCTTATAGGACCTCTGCATTCTGTTAGTATTTGAGGATTTGTTGATTCAGATTGGGCAGGTGACATTGACAGCAGGAGATCTACCAATGCCTATGTGTTCACTATGTTTGGTGGTGCTATTAGTTGGATGAGTAAGCGACAACCTATGGTTACTTTGTCCATGACAGAAGCTGAGTATATGACAGAAACTCATGCTTACAAGGAAGCCATTTGGCTTAAGAGATTGTGTTCAGAGATCGGTGTTGATGCAAGACAGATTACGATCTGTTGTGACAGTCAGAGTGCGATTTGACTAGCAAAGAATCCAACTTTCTATGCCAGAACAAAGCATATTGATGTATAGTTTCACTTCGTGTGAGACATGGTAGAGGATGGGAAGGTGAATTTGGAGAAGGTAGACACTTTGAAGAATGTTGCAAATGCATTGACGAAACCAGTGGGCACAGAGAAGTTTAGATGGTGTTTGGAGTCTATGGGCCTCTTGGCCCCTAGCAGTTAAATCTTGTCATTGCTTTTGGTCCTTGCAAGGTGTTCGACAAGTGGGAGAATGTTGGGAATTAAGGTGTCTCAACCTTTGCAAATTCCTAATGTTGTATTTATTTATCCCATGTTGAGTTGGCATAGTCGGCACCTTGTGTACATGTAGCAGGATAATTTTTTGGTGACTTTGGCAGCCGTGGTTTCCCCCTTGAATAATTAATGGAGGTTTGGGGGCAGCGCCTCCAAGATGGGGTCAAGGGGTAGAGCCCCTTGCAGGGTCCCAGGGGTAGTGCCCCTAGCACACTCCCTGTCATTGTATAGGGCGAGGTCGAGGGGCAGCACCCCCCTAGGGGCTAACCTCAAATGACTTTTATTTAATGACAAGTGTCGATGAGTATCTTTGCATGAGAGAAAGGCATCTTTGGGTGGTCAAAGTAGGTTATGACATGTTGTAAGAGAAATATGATATTTTTAGTCAGTGTATGACAGATTCTCTTACAGCTGTAAGTGCTGTCAGTTATGATAGATTCTATGACAGCTGTAAGGTACGTAAGAGCATCTGTCGTAACCTATCTTGGGACTAGGCACCCACATTGGGATGGGATGTTGGACAAGTGTCCTTAGGCATGGGTTTTGAGGCATGAGTCTAAGATGGATGCCCATCTCTAGAAGGTTCCATATTTGTCTTATAAACTCTATAAAAATAGGTGCTTGGATGGGAGATAGATAGTTTTTGTACAAGTACTGTTATGCTGCTAGAATATCTCCAGATTTGACATTTAAAGACTCCTAAAAGAGCATTGGCTTTGAAACTGTATTGTAATCTATTATTGTTTACTATAATACATTTGAGTTGTGTTTTGGAGAGTGGGGTTTTTCACCCGTAAGGGTTTTCCCCATGTATATCTTGTCTCTCTCTCTTCTGTCTACTTTTTGTGTGTATGTGTATTGCTGCAATATCTTTTTTATTGTGTTAATAATGTTGTAACTGGAAAGGTTAATTTAAATTTGCAATCTACTTCCCTCATTAGATTAGCATAGGAAGTGTGTTCCATGTACCTTGCTTCCTTTCACTGGTGACCCATGTAAGTCTACATTTGCTTTACTATTTTTACATTTTGGTCCTTCCTTTTCTTTCCTTTTTGTCAAGAATTAACACTTTTTGGTCTTTTGGTTCACTTTGTAGGTAATGTTGAGGAGTGGAGGGCTTTTGTTCATGAGGTCAATATTAGCTTGGTTGCCCCCTTCACTAGGATGACTTGGGGTAATCCTAGTGTGCCCTCTACTTGTGGATAAAACACTGACATTTTTTCTCCTACCTATCATGGATATCAAGTGAGTGCTGATTCGAAGGCTGAGAATATCATCCTTAAGGGTGAGAATTAGGTGCTTCATGAGATGGCTCACCTTGGGTTTGGATAGCAAGATGTTAATGTTGTGGAGCCTTCATAATCACACACTCATAATAAGGTACCTCACTCCCATAGGTCTCATGAAGCGACTAGTGGCACACATCAATTTTGGTAATTTTAGATTCCCAAATTCATCTACGCAACAATGGATGTATGCCCTAATATCCTCAACATGCAATACTCCATATGGTACACTAGAAAATGCTCCTAATGGTTTGATTTCAACTGACTTGTATGGGTGCTTCTTGAATTTTGGATGGGGCCTTTTAGTAATATCAACAACAAGAGGAGTAGCCATCTCAAAAGATTATAGGTTCAAAGCTTTACAGAGAAATACCTTTTTCTTTCATGGAATTAGGGTTAGCAGATGAATTTGTCAGTTGAATTCATTCTTCATTTTTTAAATCTCTGGGTTTTCAATTCAGATGCTTTTCTCCAGGTTCTCTTCGAATGCAAAGTGATTCAAATGCTTGAACAAGTGACCTTTTATCCTTTGCAAAACCTAATTTATCATTGTAATAAATGTGTTGCCCTAACTTCATCCAATTACTTTGTTTGTTGACATAGTTTCTCATGAATCATTCCACAAATTTCCATATCCACTTCTTTTCTTCTAGAAATACTTCCAAATGATCTACAATAACTTAAAATATCTTCTATCATCATGCTAGATTCAGGCATCCACTTACTGGCTAGGGGAATTTGATTTTCAATGCAGCTCCCCCTAAGCCATAGTTCCTAATTCAATTCCAAGAGAAATTAACAGCACCAGATTTCAGTGCTGACCCATCACCATTAATCATTGCACCTTTCTTCACCCATGTCTTGTTCATTTCATTGTGGATCTGATTCACGTCAACTTTGCCCTTACCTTTGTCTTGTTTCTGCTCATCTGGTTTTCTGTTTACTGAACCTCTTTTTCCATTATTCTTGCTTCTGCAGAATCTTACAATATGATGAGATTTATTGAAGTTGAAACACACAATCTTATTTTTCTAACAATCACATGTTGGAGCAAGTTTAGATCTGCATTGTATTACTGCCCAACCTTATTGCAAGTAAAACATCTTCCATTGAACACTTGCTTGTTCTTAGGAGGATTCATTGATCCATTTCTGCATTCCTTGGCCTTATGACCTATCCTCTTGCAAGTAAAGTATTGACCAGAGAAAGTTGATGCATTTTGATTCACTTGACTTCTGCATTGATTAGCTCTATGACCATATCTATTACATTTGAAACAATTGATATTCAAAGATGGATACCTTTAAGCATTAGGATGTCTTACCAGAGGTCTTCTATGTTTGTTTCTCCCATTCCTTGATTGAGAATCTCTTTGTCCAGATCCGGAGCTTTCACCTTTCTCATACCCAAGACCATGCTTATCATTAGCCTTCTTTTGACTCTTAAGCAACACTTCACGTTTAGCTGAGCTTATCTTAAACTTCTCCTTATATTCATTTGCAACTTCTAGGTCATGTCTGAGAATGACAATTTTCCTTTCAAGTTCCTCCTCATTATATTTGCATTCTTGTAGATCAGATTTGAGGTGGCCAATTGTTCTGTCCATTTTACAGCATTCTTCAGTTCTTTCTTTCAGAGTTTGACTCAATTCTTCTTCAGTCTTCTTCCTTTGCTCAATTTTTTTGGTTAGCCTCATCACCCCAAATTCCATCTCAAGTTTTAGAATAGAAACTTCTTTTGGCAACTTCTCACATTCCTTTATATTTTCTTCCAAAGGTCCATTCATGCCATTTTCTTCAGTAAAATTAGTTAGCTGCAGAAGTAGCTCCTTTCTCTTTTCCATAGATTTCTTTAGTTTTCTTTTAACATTTCAATGCAATTATCAACATCTTTAATGTTCTCTTTCAGATTAGTTATTTGTGCTTTGGACTGATCAAGATCTTCTAAAGCCAATTGAAGTTGTTCTTTGAGTGAACCCATTGACATTCCTTCCCAGATCTTCCTTAATTTATTAAACTTTTTCCAGGGACCTTGCTCTGATACCAATTGTTGGAATTAAGGCAGACAACTAAGAGAGGAGGTGAATTAGTTGTCTTAAAACTTTAATGTTAGTTGCAGTTAATTCTTCTTTACCACTTGACTACTAATTAATGATATAACCATGAAAAGTAAGAATCAATAACACATAAGTAGAGACTCAAATAATACACTTGAAACCAATATTTTTAAAGTGGAAACACGGTTAAGGGAAAAACCACAATGGGGGTTAACCCACAAAGATTATACTCTGTTAAAAGTATTACAAATGGGAAGGCACATGCCTTTAGGCTCACTGCCCAGAGCTCATTTCTCAAAGAGGCTCACTTCTCAAAGAATTATTGCAAGAAGATTACAAATTGTTTGAATTGATGAATAGCATCTGTCAATGCAGGAATTTAGTTCCGGTTAAGCACAAAATACTAATTTTGTACACTTCATCCTTACTCTGCCCTGTTTACTATTATGCCATGATCCAAACCTTAGATTTCTTCTCTTTCACACTTCTTTTTTCCTTTTTTGCACTTACTTCATTATCACATCACTATCACACCCCAAAACACTCAAATCCATCGGTTATATATATCCGCATCAAGAAATTCAATCAACTATAGTTGGCTCCAAGAAAACCTAGAACATTTATTAAACACTCTGTTCTGTTGGCTGAATCCATAAACAAATAACAATACAGACCAATTAAACACTCTGTTCTGTTGATGAGAGTGAGTGGGTTTGATTCATCCTAAGCCAAATGCATGATGAGTTCATATGGCTGTTAAAACCATTCAAGATTACAAAGGATGTTATTAGAATTGTAACTGGGTTAAATTCAACCGATGGTTTATCCATTTTGAAATCTGTGAAAAACCAGACTATTACTGATGCAACCGGTGCCAAGTTCAACAAAAGGGTAATGACTATCAATTATATTGTTGATCCGGATGTCAAGTTTGCCTCAATGGTAATTGGTTACAAGATTTATCACTCCAGCAGGGAGAATTTAGTGTTCAGAATGACCATATATGCTACATACCAAATGTTGAAAGAAAATGCAGATTAAGACCTATGTGAGTGTTGTTCTCAAATTCAGCTACACTCATTTTTGTAGACAACCCCTATGAAACTTGTCTATTTCATAGCCTGCACTCTAAGTTCACAAATCGAGACAAGTTCTCTTGGCCTCATGCGAAGTCATTTGACACTGTAGAATAGCTTGTGACATTCCCCTAGATCAGTTCCTTGAGATTCTTGAAAATTGACTAGGTCGTAAGCTTGTCAAAATATCAATTTTGACTATTTTGGGGTGTTAGAAATTTTTTATGTTTTTACATGCAATAGCGGTTAAATCCACCACTCTTACATGTATATTGTTGTTTTTATGTGCACTAGCAGTCAAAATCACTGCTTGTGCATATTCTTATGTCATTATTGATTAACATGCATTAGAGGCCCAATACACCGCTCGTGCATGTTGTTTCATTAATTTCTAATGTCAGTCTTATCCGCCACCTGTGCCAATCTCATGAAATCGAGTTAACTATAGTGCCATTAATGGCACTCGTGGCATCATTAATACCTTCTTTTGAACCTTTTTAATGTGTAAAATGGTTTTTATTTAGTTTGTTTCTCATTCTTATACCTTTTAACTGACTAATAAGCTCTTCCTAAGATCGTTCAACTGCTCTAATTTAAGATTCGACTGGATTTTAGTCTTCAATTTATGCGCTCTGGGTTTTTGGGTCAATTTTCTAGGTAAGCCATTGTTTCCATTATTTCTTTCTTTTTCTATTTAGGGTTTTTACCTACCTGAAATGAAATATTTGTTTGCGTTTCTTTTGTGTAAAAATTATTGTTGTTTTAGGTTTTTAAGTGAATCATTTTTAGTTTATGAGTCATTTTTTCATTTAACTTTTCATTTATGAGTCATTTTACCAAACCCTAGTTCCTTTAATGTACACTAAGTTTTTATTTACTTGTGTTTTTCACCGATGATGTCTTGACTCTCATCGTCTTTTCATTGAATGCAATGTCATTAATTTTTGCCAAACATCCTTCGTATTTCTTTCTTTGGAATGAAATACCCAGATGTATCAGTGCCGTAAAACACCGCCGATACATCTACCTTGTCTGATTTTACCTTGCATGTATCGGTGGGTAAAACAACCGCCCCTACATGAAACATATTTGCCAATATGTATCAGCAATGAAAACCACCACCGATACATGTATTTTATATTTGGCATTACCCTGATGCAGGGGCAGCTAAATTCACCACTTCTACATGAAAATCTTGAACTTCTAATAAACATGCCTAAGCGAGCATTTTCACCTCTCTTGCATATGTATTGATGTTCAATGCAAGAGATGCTTAAGTGGTCATTTCGACTGACTTCACATCTAAACATGAAGCTTTTCCCCCAACATGCTTAAGTAGGCATTTTCGCCGCTCATACATCCAAATCAAACTTTCTTTTTTCCCTCATGCAATGGCGGTCAAATTGACCACCCCTACATCAAACTTGTATATGCTACTTTATATATGCAAAGGCAGCCAAAATGGCCAACCTTGCATGTTATATGACTTACCCCATATGCAGGAGCGGTCATTTCGACCGCCCATGCATATTTTTCTAAAAAATTTCCTAACACTGGGAATTTTTTCTTTTCAAAGCCTATTGACCCGCTTTTGCCTTTTACCTTGATTTGCGCACTCTCAAGCCCTTTAATGCATGTTTCCCTATTCATGATTGTCAATTCGCAGTAACCCTAATTTGCCCATTTTTCCCCTAATTGCGAGATCGTGGCTTTTTGCAGTTCTTACAAACATCTGTGGTAGACGTCATTTCCAGTTTTCCTCACAAAGCTGATGTCAGAGCCATCCCCATCAAAGGCTAAAATCATGAAGTATAAATACCAAGGGGTTTTCCCTATGACTTCATTACAGTCCAATGTGGATGAGATCAGAGATATAGAAATTGGTCATGTGGACATGGTCGAGTTCGTGGACAGAACCAAACAGTCAAATCCTCCTCGGTATATGCAGAAGATCATCGATAGTAACATTCACTTGGTTACCCCTTTTCCTATTTCTGCCCATAATCCTGAGTTTGTTCTTTAGGTTGCTAGTCATTATAAAAGGATACCAGGACTGTGTCTAATTCCCAAGGGAATGTGATCATAAGACTAGATGTGGAATTTCTTGATAAACTTTTCATATGTCCTCCTATTGAAAATATTAGAGAAATAAATTTTGAAAATCTAAAGGACAACCTTGAGAAGCATGAGAAGGTGATAAATGTGGTGAAAGATGCAGTTCTCTGAGCCCGTACCATTTCTAACATTACGGCTAAACCTGATGTGTGCAAAATGGTAGCTATACAGGCCATGTACAAAGACTTTCTGAAGAAGAATGATGGTGGCAACTGAAGTTCTTTTTCAAATGCCTTAGTCTATTTTTAATATTGTATATGCAATTAGTATATTGTTTTGGACATACTCACATGTATTTTTCCAAAATGTAATTACATGTGAGACAAAGGAAGTCCCAAGTCAAATAGGACTCTTTTATTGAATAAGTCAAGTTAGTTGTATTTTCCCTATTTTTGCTCATGGTCTCTCCCTACAAATAAAGAGGGCCTCTATTGTAATTTATATCTTTTAGTTATTGAAGTGAAACTCTGCCAAATTGAAGAGCATTTTGAGACTTTGTGTTCAAATTGTAAATCATATTTTATCAAAGTGAATAGAAAAGAAAGCGATTGTTCAATCTTTGCATTGGAATAACTTGTGGTGTATTGGAAATTGTTCTTATGTTCTTTTCCTTATACTATCTTATCTATTTGATCAAATTGTAGTGTGAGTTTGGATAATCTGGGAGATATTCTAAAGCTAATTTTGGAGACTTTGTGCTGCAATAATTATCTTTGGGTTTGTGATTTTATGTTTTTAAGTAAAAGATATTGGAAAGACTTTGAGTTGCTATTAGCTTTTATGATCATGCGCTTTCATGATAGTATTTGGTGAAGACTTTGAGTTGCACCTTATCCTATTCGGTTCTAAATTTTAAATCAGTATAAAGGAGCAACAATAGACTTTGTGCTTTCATGAGTTTCTTGGTTATTTTGATTTGTATTGTGAAATTGCTATTTTAAATTGTAAACATCATTTCTGAAAAAAGAGAAATGAATGATGTGGATTCACCCTGAAGATTAGTGCTAGAATAGATAAGTTTGAAAGTAGTTAGAAAAGGGAACCTCCCCTTGCTAAGAGGAGAGAAATTTATCATTATAGCTATGGCAATATAACCATTTTGTTGTTAGTTAGTTAAGGACAAAATATTCACCCAAAAGTTTTTTGGCAACTTCATTGGGGAAGAATGCACAACTTGGAGCCTCACATTTTGAGTTGAAGCATTTCATCCTCTTCCATTGTTTTAAGTTGTTCAAAATTTTGTTGAGTACATTGCATTCTGCCAGACTCATGGTATATAAGAAGCAAGAGAGCTCAAGGAGTTATTGATCCTATATTTGAGTTAATGCAGCAAAATAACTTTGGTCTTTTGCCTCCACAATCTTGGCTTCAATGAACAAGGAGTTTTCCTCCTACCAACGTCAGGTCTCCTATACCAAGTGAAGCTTCCAATTCTAGTGCTAATAGAGTTTTATCTGTTTAAATCCCACAAAGGTTTGTTATCCCTCCCTTTAATCAGCGCACCATGGCAGCTCAAGGTCCATGGGGTAATACTTTTGGTCCTTTGAATTTAACTCCACCATTGCATGAACTACCCCATAGTTCAAGGAAGAATTTCCCTAAATTCTATGGTGATGGGAAAGTCCATCCATATGAACACATTGCAACTTTTTGCATAGCTTATGGTTTTCTAGGGGTAGAACATGAAGATGTGGCAGTGAGACTTTTTGTAGAAACACTACAAGGTGCTGCTGCTGATTGGTTTCCTTGTACATAAAAGGTAGATGCTAGGGACAAAGTTACTTGAACCTTGTCCATCTGCAACAACAGAAGAGATCACTTCTGAGGGAGTATCCTTGGTATATTAGCCATTATCACCTCCTACCGGACTAGTGCTTAAGGCAATCCCTGTGTCTATACCCCAAGCATCCATAACCCAACAAGAAACTCCTAGAGAACATGGGTAGAGTTTAGTTGGGACTACTGCAGAGAGGGGAGATGATGATGAAGAGGATGAAGTACCCCTTGCAACACTCAAAAGGAAGAGGAAGGATGATGTGCTACAGGGTGTCAAAGTACCCAGGTAAAGTAGATATCAAAGCCCTCACATGAGAGGTACTATTTCACCACCACCACCAGCAACATTAGTTGATCCACAAGTGAGTGTATTTAAGTAATTGGAGCATGTTGTGCCTATAGAAACCATAGTGAAATTAAAAATTGAGATGGCACAAATGGCTAGGAGTCAAGATGAATAAGATGAAGCTACAAAAGCCCTCCTGCTGAGCCAGACAATTGACTTAACTAAAGATGATGTGGTACGGGATATCACAAATCACCCTATCAGACCTATGTTACAACACATAGAAGTAATTGATAAGGTTGATACAACAGGGGAATCACATGATGAAAGAAGAAGGGAAGAAACTCTTGAGGTAGGAGTCTATATGGGGTCCCTTAACACATTAATTGAAAATGTGACTAGTCTTTTGATGGGTGTTTTTGCATTCAACAACGCAGGTATGATTGCTGGTATCACACCTCTCTTGAAAAGTATCCTACTCTAGGTAAGACTACTCCAAGGTTTCTACAACAATGTCTTAGCTTGCTTTAAATCTCTCAGTTGGAATGTACTAGCTGTACCTATGAGGGGTCTTACATAAAATGCAGGGTTTATGAAAAATGGTAGCAATGTATATGCAGAAACCCTATGATATCTTCAAACAAATTTATAATGTAGGTGTTGTTTATAACCTAAATCTACCAAACTTGATATAAATAAAATGCAAAAGGAAATGGAGAGAGAGAAGGGATAAGAAATCCTAAGTGACAGTCACAACAAGGTAGAATGTTGCAGATAGACAAATACTTTCAATAAACCATTCCCTATTTCACCGGGATAGAAAACCCAAAATGTTGCAAGAAATGATGCAATCTCCAAAGGATTCTTATGATTTTCAAATTGCATTCACTTGTTAAACACCCAGACAATAGCGCAGCTTAACTAGTGGAATGCAACCAAACTATATTCAATGACAGGGCCCAGGTTAACTATACACAACAACTTACCATTAGCAAGCACTAATAGTATGGATCAAAGCATTCATCGGATATCTTAACATTTACCCATCATTGCAAAAGTACAACTAATTAAATTTAGATTGATATGAACCATGAAAACCAAAGAGGATAACACAATAACACAAATTCCCAGCAACCTGCAAAACTTTCTTTATATTGATCACAATTTGGCAGTCTCAATAATTTAGTATCAAATCTTACAAATAAGAGAAAAGGATGGCCCTTTTATAGACAAGGCACCATACTGAGTTTTCAATGGACGGTGGAGATTAACTCAACACCAATGGTCCAGATTGCATGACATTTAATACATTTGTAATAGCACATTGCATACCCAGATCATAATTTGTTCTATGGGAAAATGATGAAAAATGGCCCCCAAATACATTGAATCTAGACAAAATGGATACCTATTTGGTTGTACATGATGAAAAGTCAATTTTCAAGGCATAATAAAGCCAAAATAGAGTCACATGGCACTTGAAAATATGAGTTGATGTGGATTCATGGGATTCCAAGTGTTAACTGGATCAAAGGGAGTATGTGGCACATCTTTTATGAAGGCATGTCCAACTGGATGTTTGTTGGATCGATTCTTGATGACTGGACTGTTGGAACAGTCGTATGCATGTCTGGTGCAATGAACTAGATCTATAGAATAATAGTGATTTGGCATGATCCTCTATGTCTTTCAGCCCCTGAGAATCTTCTTTATCATCTTGGACATTATATTGACTTCCTTTTGCATGTGCAGCAATAATTTGGTTGATAGAATGTCAATTCTGCATCTGGGTCAGTAGGGTATCTTCATGTGTTCACTTTCCAAGATAGCTCCACCAAGCTCTCATGTCCTCTTAGACCTGCACTCAATCAAGGCCAAGCATCAATTTCATCATAAAAGGTCATTTCCCATCATTTTGAATAAAAAAAGTGTCCATTTGCAATCATGGATCAGTCAAAAATAGCTCATTGTCAATGTCACTTCCTTGTAGACAACTTCATAAATCCAGTGATTTTGGCATGATTTTCTAAGTTTTTCATCATTTTTTAGTACCCATTTGGCTTATATGTTGATTTAGGAGGCCTTTGTGGTCATTAGAATCCATTTGCAAACTTTTATTTCATGTTTTTCTAGCCTTTTTTTGCAAAAAGCGGGATTGTCACTGACTTTTCATGTGCAATGGCATTAATTATCATTAAACATGCCCAAAATCCACACAAACTTGGTAAAATGTTCCTCATGATGTGACAAATAGATATGCAATTCAAATCCATTAAGAAAATCCAACTTGCTCCTTGAAAAACTCAATTTCTAAGCCAAAATGTCAAAAAGCACGGGTTTTAGGTGTCACAGGCTAAAAGTCGATGGAGGTCAAATTTAGTGCAGGTCCGTGAGATGCAATTCTAGCACAAAATGGTTTTGGCACTGATTTGGGGTCCAACCGACCTTAGCGTAGATTTTTGGTCTGACCAACTAAAGTTAGTGAAGGTAGTTTTCAGCGCA
Organism: Cunninghamia lanceolata; assembly: GCA_027924645.1. Classification (NCBI taxonomy): domain Eukaryota; kingdom Viridiplantae; phylum Streptophyta; class Pinopsida; order Cupressales; family Cupressaceae; genus Cunninghamia; species Cunninghamia lanceolata. Next base: position 11,719,413 of record BSBN01000803.1, read on the forward strand.
GGTCTGTGAGGTCTATTTTTAGCACTAACTTCATTGACGGGAATTTTCAATGCAACCGACTAGCGCAGATTTCTCTGTCTACCAACTAAGTGCAGTGAAGGCAAATATTAGCGCAAGTTGGTTGAAGCCCATTTTAGCACTTTTCTTTGAAATTGTCTCAGTGGGGATTTTTGGTCCGACTGACTTAGCGGTAGCTTGGAGGGAGGTCGGTCAAAGGCAAATTTAGTGCAAAAGTTGATAGGAGGCATTTTTAGCACTTTTTGCAGTAGGAGGTGTTTTTAGCACCAGATTTTGAACTTCTCAAGGTGAAAGTATATTTTAAAATATACTTAAGTCAAATATCTTATACTTTAAATATTTTTAAATATACTTTCAAGATGTTTGAGATAGGTTCCAGATCCATAGGATTTCATATGCAGATTCTAGAATTTTGTGATTCCACCATATTTCAAACTTAGCCTTTTTTCAAGATTTTTAGGATTTCAGACTTAGCCAAATCAGGGATTTAGGACCATGCATCAGAATGAAAGTGTATGAACCCCCTAGTGAAATCTTGTGGAATTTGACGTGATTTTGCAATTCTAAGGTCTGGAAACTAGGAATTTCAACATGACACATCCTATAGTAGCAATTTCAAGGGCAATATCCAGTGACATGGGATTCTGGAGCGAAAATGTAGTAACACCCAATTTCAGTGCAAAATGCAACAAATGACTATCTTTCAAGCACAAGACCACTCAAGACACTTCCAAATCAATCATGCAAGACACAAATGATTCCAAACATGCAAAATACCCAAATTTGAAGCAAATCCTACACTCTAAGCACAAACCCACCTTCTCATCATCATAAGTGACAAAGGTCGAGACTCCAAGCCAAAGTAAAAGAGGGGGTCTCTATTTGGCAAAATGGGGCGTGTGTGCAAGGTACAACAAATGACAACTCTGCTGGGAAATGCTTCGAAGCATTTCTAAGATAAACGTTAGTTTTAAACCCAGAATCTCTATGTTTGCCACATGCTAGACAAGAAAACATGATATCCTATCAAAGAAGCAGAGCTCAATAACCAAGTGCCACCATCCATATCCTAAAAACCTAAGTGTGTGCAATTGCATTCATTCCCATCCTTTGGCAAGTAGTTTACCCATGATCCTTCATGCTAAGCTATGAAGTTGGGATCATTTTACCACCAGAAGAATGCTTTGATGTTGATATGTGATGAACCTTCAAATAGTAATATTTTTGTAGTGACATCTTTCTTGATAATGTCTTTGATGATCATTGATGCTAATAATCTTTAGATAATAGTCTTCATGTGAGAGTCTTCAAATAATAATCTTTATATTGATATTTTGTAGTGGGTCTGGTGTTGAAAAACACCTTTTATTTTTACCCAGTAGGCTGGTAGTACTTAGTATCACCTGCCACTCTCATCTGGATTCGTAGAACTAGTGTGGGTGGTAAAATGGGAATCTGAACCTTTTAACTTAACACAAGATCACCCAGACTCACTTAGTTACTTTAGGATTATTAAAGTGTGAGAGATATATGGCTAGAAAGTACTTCAGGTGCATCAACTAATGACTCTTTTCCAATGAGCAGACATCATATTCCAAGGTGTAACAGCAAAACCCATAGTAAGACCTAAGCAGAACTTGGGTTTCTCAAAGAAAGACTGACAAATTATTCACCCAACAAGGAAGCACTTGCAGGGTCGCATAACTGCCACCACATTTGAGAAATGGAGAACCCAAGAAAAGCAAGTGTAGAAGCAAAAAGCAAACAAGCAACTAACCTAAACAAAGAAAACTACTCTAACCAAAGCAAAGTAGGTAGAAAGCAATAACTAACAACTAAAAACTAAAGAAAAGATAAAGCAGAAACTAAACTAGAAAAGTAGACTATTGTAAACAAGCAAGACTATGTACAAAAGCTTTGGGCAGCAGGTATTTACACTCCCTCGTGACTTATTTCTTAGGACATGCAGGAGTAACAGGGTGTAGGTCAATGTCCTAAGTCTGGTAACTTCATCTTTGTACTCTGAAAAGTGAGGTATGGGCATGCTAGGTTCATGTTTAGGGTACCAGTCATGTAGGATCAATAGTTGGGGAAGCTCATTAGGGCCATGATCAATCCAGATGCAAGTTGTCTTACCTAAATCACCACAATCAAATTGATAACTGACACTGCTGAAACTGAGGGGAGAGGGGAAAAATACAACTTGATTTGCAGTACCATCAGTAAGAGATGTAAGTTCGACATCACCTTGGTGCATTGTACCACTGACTTTTTCATCTTCAGGAGGTCTCATCTCATGGTGGGTCATATCTTGTGCATCAAATACCTCTGGAGCACTGAATGCTGCAGCAACCTCCCAAGCAAACAGGAAGTCTGGACAACTTTCTTCAGAATGTGGATCAGTTGGATGAACTCTGCATGAATCAATTAAGGCAAAGTCTGTCATATGCGGTGAATTCCCATGTAGCAGCATATCCTTTCTCACTCTTGATACCAACTCAATGATGTGATTAGGTGACTGACATGAAAAAACTTCTAAGCCATCACTTTACATGACTGTCTGATTTTCATTCTCAGATTGCAGATTTTTACTTTCATCTGTCAGTAGCATGCCAGCATCATCCATGTGGAGATCTTCTTTCATGCAAGTATGAACTAGATTAGCCTAATGAATATGTGTTATACTTGAATCTACTTCATCAAAATCAGTCATATGTTTTGAGAAGACTTCCTCTATGTCAATCAACACCCTCTATGTTTGGACTGTCCATCCATCATCTGGAGCAGCAGCAGTGAGGTCTCTTTCTTCTTGCAAGATTTGATTTGTGGTGTCATTGTTGCCTTGGAGTAATACATGATTCTAATTTTCCTCATCTGACTTATCTAAAAACTCTGTTGGAACAACTGCACCAGCTTGGTATGGTTGATCATGACGATATAGTGAGTTGACACAATCAAGAACTTGATCATTCTTCACTGGATAATCTAATTGTGGCTTGTTGGCCTTATGTTTCCATCGGTCCTCACTAAAGCTTTTGAAAGTCATCTACCTTGTCGGAGAATAAAAGTAGTTTCAAAACTAGTCTTTGCTACCAATGAGATTAAGAATAACCACCAAAACACCCATGAAATAAGGAATCAGCATGAAACAGTTACGACCTCCAATCACCTTCACATCCCATGCAATCCACCGATATCTACATGACATAAGCTTTGCTGGAGACTAAATCATCAAAGATGAGGCACTAGTAAATAAAGGTTGCTATTTCAAAGAATATTAAACTCCAAATCTTGATTGTGGCATACTATGTGAAGGAGGTAGTTACAACCATCTGAGTAAACTTATTTACATGCAAGCTATCATTCTTCATAGTTTTAAACTTCATCTCTGGTTGTTATTCATTGCCAGTTGACAGCCTTAAAGAGATACAATCTCATGGAATACAACTCCAGGATGTGCAAAAAATGGGCGTGTTGAGAAGGCTACAAAATCTTTTAAGTAAATGTAGACAACAGTTGTACAACTAAGTTCCACAACTTTTACCAGCATCCTTGCGACTTGTGAAGCCAAACTCCATAACCTTGCTAACACTCTACCGGCTGCACCAAAATGGGAGCTTTAGCACAATATTCAAAACTCCATCAAAGCATATGGATTTAGGATTTTTGTCAGATATTATAGTTCCAAATGTTCTAGCAGACATGTATGCAAATGGTGGAATCATATAGATGATACACATGAACTATTTGATGATGTATTCCAAAGAAATGTGGTCTTATAAGATTGCAAAGATTGCGGGATGCACACAAACTATTCGATGAAATGCCTCAAAGATCTTTAACTAATATGCTTTATATGTTAGAATCATAGTGCTTCAAAAATTGTCTCACACTGTATAAAAGAATTCATGCCAGAAAGCTCTCTTAACTAGTCGACTGTTCTTATCGGCATATTCCTTGAATCTCCTATGGGTGCAAGTGCTAGTATGGTTTGAAATGCTCTGGTAGACACACATGCAGAATGTAGAAGCATACATAGAAGGATGGATGCTAGAATATGAAATACTTTGAAGGATTTCAATGCAAATGCCTTTGGAAGCGTAAAATTTAACCCTTCATGTATTTAGCCAGCATCTTTTCTGTCGTATGACATAATGGGATCATTATCGACATCCATCAAAGCAAAACAAAAAGATGGTTTTTATCAGATGTGGTAGTTACAAGTGCCTCAGTTGATCTATGGAAGAATGTGAACTATGTGATAAAATGCCTTAGAGAAATGTGGTCGAATGGAGTACAATGCATACGGTACTTGCACAAAATGGATTCATTTTATAGAGTTTAAAACAAAAAATTTAAAATAAATTGTGATTGGCAAGTGTAATGCCAAACTTTGCCAGCATCCTCCCGGCTTATGCTCACAAGAACACAAAGATTGTAGACTCCACCAAATATTTGTCATCTCCAGGCATGCAATGGTTACAGGATATTCACAAGATAGTTGCTGAAACTTATTAGCAAAAGTGATTGGTGAATGTAAAATTAGATTCTATAGCTTTTGCACCATCAAAATAGAGTGAAAGTGAAATTTTTTGTCAGATATAATAGTTGTAAATGCTTTGTTAGACATGTATAAAAAAATGTTGACGCATAGACAGAGCACATGAATATCTAGACAAAATGGCCTCAAAGTAGATATCATCTCATGGAATGCAATGACAACGAGATGTGCACAAAATGGCTTTGTAGAGAAGATTTAGAAACTTTCAATCAGATGCAGTTGGTAGGCATAAAATCACCTCCACACCTGTGCAAAAATAGTAGCTCTCAAACAGGATATGCATAGAAAGATTTTCTGAAAAGACTTTAGAAATTTCTACATAAACACAATCTACTGGAGTAAAGACTAAGCTAAAGAGAATTCTTTTTACATCAATAAAGACAGTGTAAAATTTGCAAAAGTGTCATCATGAAGTATAAATCTCAAGACTATGAATATGCTCCAATGATTGACACAATGCTTACGAAGGTATTCGACACAAAAATGGGGAATATAAACCTACAAGACATCTAAAAATCGTTAACAGAAGGAGATCAGTCAAAGTTGTCCCAAAGAATAGCAAAAAGTGGCCTAGTGAATGCAGTATGCTTCCCTATAGCAATCTAATGCCCGGAGTTGGTGATAGAATGTGTGAAGAGATACAATCCTGAAGCAAGAGAGATCAAAACTATTGACTGGCACCTGGTGGCCAAGATCAATGGGATCTCTATCGCCATCATTCTTTGCCTACCATACAAAGAGAAATTCATTCGTGTTGATAAGCAAAAAGCCTAAAAATATTTCAGTGACAACATAAGCAAATGTTTAAACAACTTGGCTAAAGAATGTATGGTGAAATTGAGAGGTGGGCAATCTCAGCTTCCCAAGACACTTCATTGCTCTCTTTTCATCAAAGATATCTTCTATTTGATTGCCCTACTCCACAGATTGACAGGTAGCCAAGACTCAACTAAGTTTGAGATGTGGATGTATCTTTTCATCATGATCATATCAGCTGGGAAATAGTTCATTGATTGGGGCCATCTTATCAGTGATTGCATACATGATCAATTGGTTCACTTCAAGACAAGCCAACGTTTCCACATGTCATCCTACTTGGTATATGCAATTGCTAATTTGAGATCATGGCTAGGTTTAAGTACCACTGGTGTTCTAAATCAGAAGACACATGTTTATGACTGCTACAAGCAGCTACAATTAGAGCAAGGTTTTGTATGTTTCAGAGAAGTGAATGATGCTTTCACAATGCTAACAATAAGGCTACTTCAAGGAAATATGGCTATCAGGATGTCAAAAGAGGCCACACTATTGATAAAGAAATATGGTAGTTACTTCATTCAGTTTCCAAGATTCACCTATCTTCAAGTAGGAGGATTCGATGGCTATCCTTCTAAGTTGCCAAGATATGTGGATGATAAGCTTGTCCTGATCAAGCTTTGTAGACAGCTGGTGTCAGTTCAAAAGAAATGCAGAGATAGGAAGAACAAAGGAGTTGCCTTCCCTATTTGCCTCGATTATTACAGATGTGAGTCTAGCTCAAGAGCAAAAAATATGGAAAAGGCTCTAGCTATGATCAACTTGTATACATATCAGATGAGGTTCCCCTTTAATAGTAAAGATTATGTCAAGGACAATTTGAAGCTTGGTCCTGGGTATCTTCATTTCCCCAATCTTGAAGACTTTTGGGAAGACTACGAAGATGAATTTGAAGTCAGAAAAAGAGATTGGACGAGGTTCACCCTAAAGCAAATTCATGATTTCAAGATGGAATGGGTCATTGAAGGTATTGAAGATGATGAATCAGATCTGATTGATCCCTTTTATTTTGAAGTGATCCAGGCTCAACCTCTTTCTACTATTAATTGGGCAGATCCAGAGGTTAGAGATGTTAGAGAAAGAATCAGTTTTATGATCAAGAAGTTAGAATCTTGGATCAGGAAGAAGATAGCTCAGATGACTACTACAAGACCAACAAGTAGGAAAGAAACACCAAGAGGAAGAAGTGATCATAGTTCCACCTCATCAGTTCCTTCTCATACACCAGTTATGGATATTCTTTCTCATCAAAAAACTCAAGGAAGTGGTGGAGATGAAGATCCTCTAAGAAGAAGTAATCTCTAAAACACATGTGGAGATGAACCCAGACAAAAGAAGAAGAAATCAAGATCAAGGGATAAAGAAGTAGGTTCTACTTCAAGAGAAGAGAAAGAACAAGAATCAGTAGAAATCCTAGATGATTCTGTTGATAACTGAGAGGGGGGTGAATTAGTTATCCTAATTATTTCTTCTTCTGAACTTTTCTTATCTATCAATGCAGCATTAATTCAAACAAGCAAACATAACCATGAAATGAAGATACACATGACTCAATATTTTTCACGTGGAAACCCTGTTAAGGGAGAAAACCACGAGGTGATTAACCCAAAGATTATTCTCTATTAGAAGAATAAGGAAATACCAAATTGCACTTGCCAATTAGGGCTTACTACCCGAGCACACTGCTCACAAGAGGCACACTGCCTACAAGAGAATCACTATCTACAAAAGAATGTTATACAATACTTGAACTGATTGGGAGCATCTACAAATGCTGAAGTTCAGTTCCGGTTAGGCTTAGTACACTGATCTGCTGCACTTCATCTTTCCTCTTCTCTTTTGTTGCTTTCCTTTCACATACTGAATCCTCCTTACTACTTCTGCTTTGCTCTTCTACTTTTTATTGCACAACACAACAACAACAACACTTCTCACAACTAAATCCATCGTGTATATATAACCACACAAGTAATTTCATCACTTTTCTAGTCGGCACCCGGAATAGTCAATCTTTTCACCAATTTTGATCTATCAGCTGAATCCTTGCACATCAAGTAATGCGGATCAAGTATATGCTTGTAGAAATCATTAATCATGTTGGCCAAACATGATTCATGCCTTCATAACCTTTACCACCATCAGTAACACATCTGGAAATTAGTCTGATGTTATGTTAGTCAGTTCTTCCTCTATTCACACTGTCACTCAGGAATCCGGTACTCAACTATTCATATCTTTTTCTTCATCTATCATTAGAGGCTAAATCCTTGGAATATACCACTCAAGGAAGTCCTCTTGACTTCCCCAAAACTGCACTTCACCAAAATACTTCCTCTGAGAGATCCGGACCTGTCTGTCAGACCTTGCCACATGCTCTGTTCTTGTTTACCGGACCACAACATTCTTCACTCTGACTTCCGGTAGAGACACACCATGTCCTGCGGATGTGTGGGATGAACTTTGTTGCCATCAATGACAACAATCATGAATCCATATAGTGTCTCTTGCCAACGATCTCCCCCTTTGGCATTGATGGCAACACTTAGTGAAAAATGACTAAGTGTTTACACTATGCTCCCCCTTGGCTGATGCTCTGTCTTTATATGCATTTTCTAGAGCTCCCCCTTAGTTGGATTCCTCATTTTTCACTGCTCCTTACTCCTCCTTTGACATCAATGGCAAAGGGTAGGGTCCGCATACCAAAATTTTCAAAAATTTAACTATACTTAGCCACATAAGTATATATATACAAGTTGTACTTACATATACTTAAGTATGTCTAAAAAAGTATTCTTCAACTTTACAACTTCTGTCACCCAACTCTGCTTCATCCTATCCAAAATGGAGATATGACCACTCAATAGGAATGCAAATGCTTCAGCCTTCTTAAGATATGTCAGATCATTGGTCCGGGCTGTAATCTAAGCATCATTTATGGCCTCATGCATGGCCTCTAACTTAGGGATAATAATCCTTCTAAGTTCACCCATCCAGTTAATTATGTTCTTTCTTTCCTTCTCAAAATTATTTATTGCATTTGTGATTGCAATAGTCTGTCACTCTTGATTTATTATGGAGGATGAAAGAGGATCAAAACTTTGAGACAAGCTTAGTAATTTATCCTCTTGCTCTTTTATTTTCTTCTCAATCTCCACTGTTACTTTGGACCAGGAGATATAAAATTTGTATATTTCACTACCATCCTTAAGAGCATTTTCTAAGCTCTTTATCCCAATGTTCATGTTTCTCCTATCATTAATGATCAAACCCTGTACCTCGGAGAACCTTTTATCCAAAAACTCCTTCTAGACCTTTTCTTCAATTGATTTTTCTAGAGAGTCAAAATGTGTACTAACACTGCTGACTAAGGTTTTGAGATTACCGGAGGAGGAGGCTGTGGGATCCTTCTGAAAAGATGGCATTATCTTTTCCAGCACTCCGGATGCTACCTCCATAAGCTCATAGTCTTCCATGTGAGATTTCAGTAGTTTCTCTTTGACCTTCTCATTTGCAAATGAGGCTATTTTCATTGTTTGCACCGGTGACATAGAGTCAAAATCTAATGGTCCTTTTAGTAGGTCCGGTTCATCAATTTCTATAGTTGCTTTTGTCAAGAAGTCCTTGACTGATTTTGCAGTGTCTCTTGCCGGAGACAGATGTTTCTTCTCTTCTACAGTCTTGGAGCTATCCTTTGGAGTTTTCTCTCCTTCTACATTCTCACCACTAGTAGTTGTGGTCTTCTCTACTGAAGTCTTCTCTCCTTTTGCAACCTTAGCACTATCATCTTCTTTTTCCTTCACCTCTGCTTCTTTCTCTTGTAATTTTTCTTCACCTTTAGATCCAAAGACTGTAGGGGAACCCAGAGGAGAAATGTTAGTCTGTTCAGGGCCCACCTCTTCTGTCATTTTCTCAGTAGATTCTTCTGTAACATTTGTGGTCGAGGGGTCGGTACTGAAGTCCTCTATAATAGGAAGATTAAATCTTTTGAAGGCCTTCCGGAGGATCTCTTCTATGTCCTTGGCTACCTTTTCAGTCTCACCAAGCATAAGTTGATTCATCCTTTCTTTGCTTCTGAACTCATCCTTACAATCTTTGAATATCATATTCATTGTCTTGGGGTCGATTGAAGGATATAGTTGAATTGCTATTTGTTCCCAGATTTCTAGGTCTTTAGCTTGGGCAGTGTTCTTTCTTGTTTCTAGTTCCTTCTCCAAGCTTTTAGGGATCAGAGATATAATTTCAATAAATGCTTTGTTGTAGATATTTAGATATCTAACTGTGGCATCTTGCAATATCTTTTGATTTGCTTCACCATAATCATCATAGAACTCAACCATTGGCTGAAGATTTCCATCCACTGTGACTAATTTGATTATGTCGTCAATGTGAAGAGTGAGTTTTTCAACATATTCGTCTGCCTTTTCTTCTTCCTTCTGTCTGGTAGACGGTTGACTGGATGTTTTCTTCTTTTTCTTCATTTTCCTAACTTCTTCATCAGATTCAGTTTCCTCTTCATCTCTTTGACTTGCATAAGCCCTTATGGCTTTTGTCTTTAACCTTTTCTCTCCTTTGTCAAATGCTTGGACTTCCAGTTTTGAGCTTTTGGCAGGGACAGGTGCTAGTTTCTTTGATGATCTGGTCCGGGTGGAAGTTTCTATCGAAACACTTTTCTTGCTTCCCTTTTCTGCCTCTTTCTTCTCTTCCTCAGCTTTTTGTCTCTTTTCCCGGTTGGCATCAAGTGCTTCCTTTGAGATGCCAAGGCCTTGGGCAATATGTTCTACTTCTTTTCTCACCTTTCTTTTCATCTCTGGTTCTCTGAGTTCCACATGAATTTTTACACTCAGCTCCTCAAAGGTTCTAAACCTCTCTTCCTTTGGATCTTTAGGCTGACTTAGCATGTGTTGAACATGCATCTCTACAATCTATTCATCAACTTCATACCCCATGGGCATGATCCAGACTATCCTTGGTTCTATTGCCTCCATTAGGCACTGATCAGTTTCTACGATAAAACAGACTGTGTCTTTGTATTTCTCAACAAGAGACTGGGGAATCCGTTCTCTTGCTTGCATCATGTTCTAAAAATTTTTTAAGTATCCCCACAGAGCTATATTTTGTGCATTGTTATCACCAAGTCCATGTAAATAATCTCTGATTTGGATGGCTACTGGCCTATCACTCTCCCATACCCAGCCACTAGATCTGGGAAGCTCATTCATAAAGTAGAAGAACAAGCACAGAATTAATCCACCATACTTGAATGAATTCTTTTTATCTTTCTTGATTTTCTACAGATTCTCCAAGAGTTGGTTCAAGAGAAGCTAACAAAGGTCATAGTCTACATCTTTTCTTAGCATTTCATAAGCGGTATAGATGGAAGTTCGAGGTACAGAATTTTCTCTGCTAGAATGATATATCTTATATCCAATGATCATAGAAGCAAACTTGACATCCGGATCAGTGATGTCATCTATTGTCATTGCTCTTTTGTCAAACTTAGATCCGGTAGCCTCACTCATAGTTTGGTTCTTTACAGATTTAAGAACAGGAATCCCACCGGATGAGTGTAGTCCGGTAACTGCCCTGATGGCATCTTTAGTGATCTTGAATGGTCCTTTTAACCACATGAAATTGTCATGTTTTCTGCTCAAAATGTACCTAACCCATTCATCCTCCGTAAAATAGGGGAAATGTATGTATTGTGCAAAGTGCTTGTTTCGGAGGCCCTTGTATTGGGGTTTGAGCTCAAATGAATCATCTAATAGTTGTTTGTGATAGATATCTCTTAGTTTTAATTCCCCAAACTCTTCAACATTTGCATGTATATAAACCCTAATATCTTCAGTGTGCAAAACACCATGCAGAACACTAGAAAATGCACCTAGGGGGTCTACCTCCAAGGATTTGTATGGATGTTTCTTAAATGTAGGGCGAGGTCTATCAGAAATCTTTACAATATTCAGAGTACCCATTATCAAGAGATTTGTAGTGAGATATTTGAAAGTGGAAAATACCTTTTACGCCTTTCGGTTTCACGGAGTTGGTTGGATTGATCTATGGAAGTAATGACTTCTGCAAATGATCTTCGATGAACTTGAGGAATTTTGTTGCAGAGCTCCACTTTTCGTTTCTTCTTGAATGTAGAATGAATAAGTGGTTAATGAGAAAACCCTTATATTGCTCTACAAACCCTAATGTCAGGTTGCAATAAATGCTCGACCTACATTATTCTAGTTTTGCCTTATTCAGATGACTTGAAGAACCGGATCAATCCTGAACTTTAAACAACTTACGGATCTACCAAATCTTAACCACAGTTTGTTTGAATGTATTCCTTATGAATCCTTCAATCCGCAACTCTTCTTGTGCTAGTTCTGGCACCAATTGACTGGCTGGGGGAACAAGGTTTTCTTTGTGTCTCACCCTGAGCCAGAGCTCACTTTTTAATTTCTAGAAAGAATATCAGCACCAGAGTCTGGTGCGGATCCAAACTCTACATTCTCAGTACTTTTCTTCACCCAAATCTTGCTCATCTCACTTTTAACTTCATCCACATTCACCTTTTATTTACCCTTATCTTGATTCTGATTATGATATACCAGACTTCTTTTGTCCTGATTCTTGCTTCTATAGACTTTTGCACTATGACCGGACCTATTGCAGATTTGGCAAACAACATTTCTTTGCATATTTGACTGATATCCACTTGATCTGCATTGATTAGCCATATGACCTATTCTATTGCATGTAAAGCATCTACCATTGAATGATTTGTTCATTTGCATATTTCTGCATTCATGAGACTTGTGACCATACCTTTTGCAGTTAAAACACTGTCCAGAGAAGGATGAATTAGTTTGATTCATTCTCTTTCTGCACTGATTAGCTTTGTGACCAAAGTGATTGCAACTGTGGCAGTATCCATTGAAGGATGGATATCTTTGAGCATTGGGTTGTCTTACCGGAGGTCTTCTAGGCCTGTTCCTTGGATTTTCTAATTCAAAATTCTTCTGACCAGATTTGGAGCTTTCTCCTTTCTCATATCCCAAACCACACTTGTCATCTGTCCTCTTTTGACTTCTAAGAAGAAATTCAAGTTGAGCAGAACTTATCTTGAATTTCTCTTTATATTCACTTATTGTTTGAAGATCCCTTTTGAGAGAGACAATTTGATCTTCTAGTTTTTCTTCATTATCTTTAGCATCTTCAAGATCAGATTCAAGATGTCTGATAATTCTATCCATCTAGTGGCAATCTTCTGATTTCTCCTTGAGAGATTGTCTTAGATTGTCTTCAGTGTTTCTTTTCTCTTCAATCTCTTGGGTAAACTTTATAACTCCTGATTCCATTTCATGTCTTACCATAATGACTTCTTTTGATAACTTTTCACATAACTTGGTTTTCTCAGTCAGCTCTTCATTTGTATTATTTGCTTCACTTTGTCTTGCCAATTGCTGAAGCAGTTCCTTTCTCTTTTTCATAGAGAGACTTAATTTGTCTTTTAGTTCTCTCATGAAATCATCAGCCTGTTTGAGTCTTTCCTTTAATTCATTGACTTCAGAGTTTGACTGTTCAAGATCCTCAAGAGCAGTCTTGAGTTGTTCTTTTAAACCATATGCATCCATTTGGATTCCCAGATCTTCCTCAAGCTGTTAGACTCTGTTAGGAGGAACTAGGCTCTGATACCAATTGTTGATAACTGAGAGGGGGGGTGAATCAGTTATCCTAATTATTTCTTCTTCTGAACTTTTCTTATCTATCAATGCAGCATTAATTCAAGCAAGCAAACATAACCATGAAATGAAGATACACATGACACAATATTTTTGATGTGGAAACCCTGTTAAGGGAGAAAACCACAGGGTGATTAACCCAAAGATTATTCTCTGTTAGAAGAATAAGGAAATACAAAATGGCACTTGCCAATTAGGGCTCACTACCCGAGCACACTGCCTACAAGAGGCTCACTATCTACAAAAGAATGTTATACAATACTTGAACTGATTGGGAGCATCTACAAATGCTGAAGTTCAGTTCCGGTTAGGCTCAGTACACTGATCTCCTACACTTCATCTTTCCTCTTCTCTTTTGTTGCTTTCCTTTCACATACTGGATCCTCCTTACTGCTTCTGCTCTGCTCTTCTACTTTTTATCGCACAACACAACAACAACAACACTTCTCACAACTAAATCCATCATGTATATATAACCGTACAAGTAATTTCATCACTTTTCTAGTTGGCACCCGGAATAGTCAATCTTTTCACTAATTCTGATCTGTTAGCTGAATCCTTGCACATCAAGTAATGCAGATCAAGTATATGCTTGTAGAAATCATTAATCATGTTGGCCAAACATGATTCATGCCTTCATAACCTTTACCACCATCAGTAACACATCCGGAAAGTAGTCTGATGTTTTGTCAGTCAGTTCTTCCTCTGTTCACACTGTCACTCAGGAATCCGATACTCAACTATTCATATCTTTTTCTTCATCTATCACCAGAGGCTAAATCCTTGGAATATACCACTCAAGGAAGTCCTCTTGACTTCCCCAAAACCACACTTCACCAAAATACTTCCTCTAAGAGATCCAGACTTGTTTGTTAGACCTTGCCACATGCTCTGTTTTTGTTTACCGGACCACAACATTCTTCACTCTGACTTCCGGTAGAGACACACCATGTCCTGCGGATGTGTGGGATGAACTTTGTTGCCATCAATGACAACAATCATGAATCCATATAGTGTCTCTTGCCAACAGATTCAAGGTTTGATGAAGGCATACCAACTATGTCACCTTCAATTCTCATTAGATCCCCTCATCATGAAGTACAACATCTTACTTCAATTATGGAACCTTCTTCTTCAAAAGATCTAGTATGTCAAATAGAACCAGTTGAAGAGAAGGTAACCTCACCAGTACCTGAACAACAAAATCTCAGACAAAACGATGTACATGAGCTCTCAGAAAATCTTTCCCTCCCATGGTTGGAACAAAGTCTATTGAAGAAAAGAAAGGTAGAAGAGTTAGTGGTTCCTGAATTCAACATAGTATCTGATCTTTTTAGGAGATCTGAGAAGCTGAAAAAGATCAAGGTTGCCTCAAGAATAAAGACCAATTCAAATTTAGGAAATATGTGCCTCGAGATAGCTCAGCCCATCTCCAAGAAAAATGTAAATGAAGCTACTCCAACATATTTTGTTATGACAAGGATCGATATGGGTCCATCCACTCATGAGGCTGACATACAAAACTTCAATGTAGTAGCTGCAAAGCTAGTGGAAAGGGAAGAAAAGGAGAAGCAGTCAAAGGATCAGCTGAAGCAACAAGTGCAGAATTTGTCTTCCTACTTGAAGTCCATAGTTGACACTTCTACCATGCCACTCAATGTTGATCACTAGTCAATCATCTTAGGTCCAGAAGGAGAAGTTTAAAGAGGTGTTATTGATAATCTTCAAAAATATCAAGTTTATGGGAAAGCCACTGAGAGTTGGGTGAGTAAAGTCAAGTCCATTACATTTGATTTCTTTGTTAAGGCAAAAGTTGTTCATGATGAGGCCTTAATAAAAAAGGAAGCCATTGAAAAAGACTTGAAAAGTGTCAGGAAAGAAGAAGCAGCTTGGAAGGATATCATAAAGGATTTCACAAAGATGATGGAGATTTATGTCAACATCCTCGTAGTAGAAAAGATCCTACCTGGTATAGAGGAAAAATACTTGGAAATTTGGGTGGAAAATATAAGTTGGAAATTGGTAATTATTGATCAAGTTTCAACAGAGTGAGAAAAACTTATACTTGATTGTGATCAAGTATCTGTAAAACTCTAGGATCATCTCACTGCCATCCTCCCGAGTGCATCATTGATGAGAGATTTGCAAGTAATCCAAGATGGTTTTCAAGACATGGTTGATCAACAATTCTTCAATAGAGAAGTCTTCAATGAAAATGTAATGGACAAATTGATTGATATCTATACTTCTTTGAAGATTTATGTTTCCCAAATACTGAGTATGGTGTCAGAGTTGAGCAACATCTATAGGAACTTGAAGACCTGGAAGATGAGGATAGCTAACATCCTAATTCCTAAGGGGAAATCTGTTATTCCAGCTATCAAACTTTTCAGAATGTTCAAAGAAAAAGAATCTAGTCAACAAGATCAGTTTCCAGAATCAGCAGCTCTGTCAATGGCACCATTGGTAAGCAAAGAATAAATGCAGTTGTTGCATATTGTATAGTTCCCATTTTTGATGTGTTTGTGTGTGAATAAAGTCATGATTTTGGGTTGTTTTGTAAATAATTTTCATGGTTGAGTTTCTCCTATTCAAGTCTAGTTTTCTATCTTTAATTGTAAAGTTAGGTTCATCCTAACTCTTTCTTACAATGTAGTTATTCTAAGTGCCAGAGTTGGGTAGTTACTCTAAGTAACTATTTTTATGAAAATAAAGTTAGTCATTTCAAATTGGTACACTTAGAAAGTTATTTATTCTAAGTAGTTACAAAAAGTGGTTAAGGTAGTTACCTTAAGTGGTTACTAACCTCACCTATAAATACAACATTGGAATTCAATCAAAGGGGGTTCCACTTTTTCACAAGGCATTGGGTAAAGGACTTGAATAGTATTATTCAAGTAAGAAAGCAATAAAGAAATGTTTTGGATGTGTGCTCAATTCGATTTCATGTGTTGTTGTTGATATTCATATGTTTAATCAATGATAACCATTTGCTTTCCTTTAAACGTTGCATGTGGAAAAGATTAACATGTTAAGTTTTGGTATCTCAACTTGAATTTGTGGAACTTGAATCAATAAGATTACTTCTCATTTCTTTATTAGTTTTCAGTATTCAATTTATTATTAAAAACCCTAGAAAATCCATATACCCATATCATACGAGGGAGCTGCCCCTCTCAAATGTAGAGAGAAATTGGCATAGTCCTGTGATTTTTCAACTATTATAAGTAGGTTGTTGCTGATCCAAGGGCGAAACGGAGTTATTCATGAAGGTTATTTAAAAGCAACAAATCTATTTACCAACATGGCTTAAGTATGTCAAATGAAACAATTTTTTGCATTGCTATCCATGACTGTTCTTCAACTGGAGGACTGATACCTTCTTGCCCTTGCTACTATTTCACTTGATCCATCTGCTGCTCATATTTAGTTTCAAACCTAGAATTTTTAGAACATTGAATTGAACTATTGTTATGTACCTCTGCAGTAGCAAATTTAGGCTCAAAACTTGATATGTGTGAAGTATTTTGCTGCCAATCTACATCCTTAACATAAATGCTCATCAAGTCTAATTTATAATCTATCTTATCCACCCCCTTAGTAGTAGAAATGTGACCTTGTATGCTACCCTATTCATTGTCCTATAGATTAAGTTTTAACTAGTTTGGAACAACATATCCTATGGCTTACTTATCTGACTAAGAAAGAGAATTTATCCAGTCGTGGATCTCATATTCATTAGTTGGGTGATTTGTAGATCATATGTATTCCCTGCCTTTATCATTTGGACACATATTTTGATGAATAGCTTCAATTTTTCCCATATGCAAACTACCCTTTTGACATGGATTTACAACTCCTATAGCCCCAACACTTTGAGTGATTTCAAGTGAGATATGACCACATGCATATGCGTCCATCTGTAATGCAGCTCCTTGCATGGTTTTGCTCTAAATATTCCCATTATGTATATATCCCACTTCAAGATTGTATATTTCAAAAATAGGGAGCAGTCCTTCTAGATGCAAATCCAATCTTTGGAGAAAAGTTAAACAATCAATCTTGTCATGTGACTCTCCAGGATGTACGGTGTAGACCTGAGGTGAACTAAAATCAAGCAATGCCAGCGGAGGATACTTCACTCTGATCTACCTATCCAACACTTCTTTGAAAAGTGGGATGTTCACTTGGAAGTTCTCTTCATGATATGACTGCTGAGATGGTCCTCTGAAGAATGAAGGGAATTCATGACTAAAACACTTATGTGTATCCATTATAGGTGAATCTCCCAAGTAGTCAATTCATTTCAGCATGTGCAATGAACCAACAAAACTAAAAGCCTGTATAAAATCTTTGTCCAGACCCTCCTTCTAGCACTAATTCTATTGATGTGTGTTTTTGCACTCAATAATGCATGTATGATTGTTGGTATCACACCTCTCTTGAAAAGTATCCTACCCTAGGTAAGACTACTCCAAAGTTTCTATAGCTAGGTCTTAGGTTGCTTGGAATCTCTCAATTGGAATGTACTAGTTGTACCTACAAGGGGTCTTACATAAAATGCAGGGTTTATGAAAAATGGCAGCAATGTATATGCAGAAACTGTATGATATCTTTAGCAAATTTATATTGTAGGTGCTGCTTATAACCTAAATCTACCAAACTTGATATACATAAAATGCAAAAGGAAAAGGAGAGAGAGAAGGGATAAGAGATCCTAAGTGACAATCACAATAAGGTAAAATGCTACAGATAGACAAATACTTTCAATAAACCATTCCCTATTTCACCAAGATAAGAAAACCCACAATGTTGCAAGAAATGATGCAATCTCCAAAGGACTTATGATTTTCAAATTACATTCACTCGTTAAACACCCAGACAATGGCACATCTTAACTAGTGGAATGCAACCAAACTATATTCAATGATAGGGCCTAGGCTAACTATACACAACAACTTACCATCGACAAGCACTAATAGTATGGACCAAAGCATTCATCAAATATCTTAACATTTACCTATCATTGCAAAATCACAACTAATTAAATTTAGATTGATATGAACCATGAAAACCAAAGAGGATAACACAATAAGAAGAAGTTGTAGAACCACCTACTATTATAGGAAGGAAAGAAGATGAACCGAAAGAAGGTATTCATCAGGATTATCGAGAAGAGAAAGGCCAAGAGGCCAAAACTGATGAGATCCCAAAGGAACATGAAGATCCAGCATCAGGTAATCAACCTCCTCCTAAACAAAAACAAAAGGAACAATTGCATGAGGAGGAAGATCTGGATGCCAGAAATAGACATCAAGAAAATGTACAAGTGATGCAGAGTGGAACGCAACGGAGGCAACCTAACAGGAAGGAGTAGCCAACAATACAAACAGCATGATAAACTACTCTATCAGCTGAACCTCATCATCATATTTCCTAACAACAGCAACTGCATCATCATATTTCAACAGCATCATCATATTTCTGATGATCGCAAATATCCTCCTGTCGCCTACTATTTACCTCCTTCGACTGTCGCCTGTCATCATCATCATGATAATCAACGGGCGCAAACATCCTCCGGTTGCACTGTTCATCGGGTGCCAAATACAAGCGACACCATCATGATATTCAATATCACCTTCGTCAGCAGGATATCCAAATATCCGGTTGTCCAAATATCCTGATGACGTTCCACTTTAACAACTTGCCTTCGATGCTTCACTGCCCGACGATACAAGCAACAGCATCATGATAGTAAACATCCGGTTCTTCGAAACCTCCTGATGATGCTGATACAACTTCTTGCCTACGCCGATACCTTTCCACTTAGCGACAACAGGATAAACCCGCATAGAGGGATTTCCTAATATCCTGATGACGATGACGTCATATCCTGATGACGATGACGTCACACATCATCCTGATGAACTCTTCAACACTTAGCCAAAAAAACTCAACTTTCACACCCGCATCTGTTAGCGATATGCGGATGATGACCTTCCCCGAGAGATGATCCTGACTGCGATATATACACTGAGTATATATCCAACTCAAAACATCATGATGCACCTGCAACATGCAAAATTCAACAACTTCATGACCCGATCCTGATGGCGATGGATTCGCAGATGATGTTGCGGCTCGTCCCAACTGGAAACGCACATGCAGACTCCTGTGTATCCTTCCACTGCATGAAAACACTCACAACCGCACAATTTCACAAAGATCATGTGACGACCGGGCCGGATCACCTCCAAACCAAAATCTAACAGTTTATCTTCTAGACCTAGCACATGAGGATGCTAGGCTGATTTACAGCATGCTTCTAACAGATCTCCTGAACAATGCAATGCATAAACAGAAAACACAAATGCAATCTAATCTATGATACAGGACCATTCCACCGATTTGCATGATCAACCGGTGGAAGGGTTGAAAGTGGTCATTAGCTTGCAAAACGGAAAGGAAATCAACACAGATGCAAACAGATAATGCAAAAGACGAGATCTTATTCAATTGAAATTCAATGTCCTGAATACAGCCTCACAATGTCTGAACTGCTCTCCTGAATATCAACTCAACACCAGTACATCAATACCAAAACTATATCAAACTATCTCCAACTATATATCTAAACCCGACAGATCGAAGGTATATATAACAAATCCTTCGAGTACTACTAACATCACTTCCCAGCGGCTGGGAGCTTCCAAGCGACTGGGAGAGAGGACAGCTCAGACTCTCTTATCCCGATCTCTAACTGCCTACACTTACTCCTATGCTGAACTATTACATAGCATCGGTCCAGTGGACCTTATTACATGATAAGTCAAACATACTAAAAATAGATTATCCCGTCATCATGATGATAACTATCCTACATCCTGATCATGTATGTTATCATGCGGACCTATATCCTGATCATGTATGTCATCATGCGGACCTATATCCTGATCATGTGCGGGTGCTCCTGCACCATACTCCCCAAAAGAAGAAATCTCAAGTCCACTTGAGATGAGAGTATCAAGGTCGGCACCATGTTTCTGTATCTTTTCTGCAGTCATCCATACTGCTTCAGAAGTCGGCTGTCCCTTCCAAGAGACGAGGTACTCCAAGTACTTCTTGTTCCTGGTCTGTTTGACCACTCTAGTGTCCAAAATCTGCTGTATCTGTGGAGGATTATGTGGAGGAATATCTTCAGCAACTGTATCCTGTAGGATATCCTGATCTGCATCTGGATTAGCCTTGTATGGAGTTAAGTCACATACATTAAAGATAGGAGATAAACCAAGATCAGGTGGTAGTTGGAGCTTATAAGCATTTTGTCCATGTTTTTGCAAAATCTGACATGGTCCAACTTTCTTTTGCATGAGCTTAGTATACTTCCCCTTAGGGAGCCTGTCTTTCTTCAAGTGAACCCAAACCAAATCTCCAACAGCAAATTGAACATCCTTCTTCTTCTTGTCAGCATACTCCTTATACTTTAAGGTGGTTTGCTGGAGTTGGGTCTTAACCTGATCATGAACTTCTTTGATTGCTTCAGCAAAAGCTTCCCCATCTGCACTAACAGGATCTGCTGTAGGTAGTTCTCACAACTCCAAAATACCTCTGGGATGCATTCCATACACTACCTGAAAAGGCGATTTTCCTGTGCTCCTGTTGACAGTATCATTATATGAAAACTCAGCTTGAGACAGAATATTGTCCCACTTCTCTCCATGCTGTTTTGTCAAGCATCTAAGTAGATTCCCTAAGGAACGGTTCACAACCTCAGTTTGTCCATCCGTTTGAGGATGATATGCAGAGGAAAATGATAAATTGGTTCCCAGCTTCCTCCATAGGGTTCTCCAGAAATGACCCACAAACTTCACATCTCTGTCTGAAACTATGCTCAAAGGCAACCCATGAATTCTGACAACTTCCCTGAAGAATAAATCTGTAATATATGAGGCATCTGCAGTGGTTTTGCATGGCAAGAAATGTGCCATCTTACTGAACCTGTCCACTACAACAAAGACACTGTCAAATCCTCTCCTGGTCCTTGGCAAACCTAAAACAAAATCCATACTGATACTTTCCCATGGTCTGGTAGGTATGGGTAAGGGCTGGTATAACCCTGCATTAGTTGACCTGCCTTTAGCCTTCTGACAAATTACACAGGTTTCTACAAATTTCCTGACATCTGACTGCAACTTAGGCCAGAAATAATGCCTCCTGACCAGATCAAGAGTCTTGTCTAGACCAAAATGACCTGCCATTGCTCCACAATGTTTCTCCTTGATTATATTCAACCTCATAGAACATCTGGGAATACACAACTGTCCACCCTTGAACAGCAATCCATCTTGGATCAGGTATTCAGAGAACTCAGCATGGTATTTCTCCCCAAAAGAAGTACAGACCTGATATATTTCTCCAAAATCTTCATCAGACTCATACATGGTCTTGAGTGAGTCAATGCCAACACTCTCTAACTGAATCTGATTTACTGTGAGAACTCTCCTGCTTAAAGCATCTGCAACTTTGTTCTTAACCCCTTTCTTGTGCTTCAAGGTAAAAGTGAAAGCCTGTAGTGTTTCTACCCACTTCATATGTCTGTGGTTCAGCTTCTCCTGACTGTTGATGAAACTCAAAGCTTGATTATCTGTGAAGACTATAAACTCCTTTGGCATCAGGTAATGCCTCCATTTCTTTAGGGACTGAACTAGAGCATACATTTCCAGATCATATGATGAATACCTTTTCTTAGCATCATTGAGCTTTTCACTGAAGAATGCAATTGGTCTACCCTCTTGACTGAGTACTGCTCCAATGGCCATGTGACTGGCATCACACTCTACCTGAAAGATCTTATTGAAATCTGGAAGTGCAAGGACTGGCTGCTGTGCCACCTTCCTCTTCAATGCCTCAAAGGAATCATCTGCTCCTTGAGTCCAAACAAACCTGCACTTTTGTCCTCCTTTAATGGTATCTAGCATGGGTGCACAAATATGACTGAACCCTCTGATGAACTTTCTGTAGAAGGTTGCTAACCCATGGAAACTTCTGACTTCATTCATGGTCTGTGGAGTTGGCCAATTCAAAATGGCACTCACCTTCTCCTTATCCATCTGCAGCTTGCCTTGTGAGATGACAAAACCTAAATATGTGATCTCCTGTTTCATGAACAAACACTTGTCCAAGTTTATCATCAGCTTCTCTTCATGTAGCCTCTTGAGAACCAGCTCTATATGCCTGAGATGTTCTTCTCTGGTGTTACTGAAAATCAGAATGTCATCTAAATAGACTATGACAAACTTACCAATGAATTCCTTCAGAACCTCATTCATCAGCCTCATGAAAGTACTAGGGGCATTAGACAAACCAAATGGCATAACCTTCCATTCATACAAACCTTCATTTGTTTTGAATGCTGTCTTCCACTCATCACCTGGTCTAATCCTTATCTGATGGTATCCACTCTTCAAGTCTATTTTAGTAAAGTACTTAGCATTTCCCAAACAATCAAGTAAATCCTCAATTCTGGGGATTGGAAACCTATACCTGATTGTGATCTTGTTGATGGCTCTGGAATCGGTGCAAAGTCTCCAAGTGCCTTCCTTCTTAGGTGCTAGTACAGCTGGTACTGCACATGGGCTCAAACTCTTTCCAATCAAACCTGAATTCATCAATTCTTCAATCTACCTGGCTACTTCTGCATTCTGTTCTGGGGTAAGCTTATAAGCTGCTTTATTTGGAAGTGTAGACCCTGGAACCAAGTCTATGCAATGACTGATATCTCTGATAGGTGGTAGGGATCTTGGCATTCCCTCTGAGATAACACCTTTGTACTTATCCAATAACTCTTGGACAGCTGGGTCTATCAACCTTGGCTTCTTCTCCTTCTTGGCTTCCTGCTGTTGTTTCTTATTCACACTCATACAGGGGATTAGGGCATATGCAACTGCACCTTCTGCTGCTACTTCTTTCATAAACTGTTGGCCTTCCATCAGCATGACCTTCACTTCTTTGCCTTTAGGCTTCTCCTCTTTCTCCTTCAATGGGAGGAGTATTACATCTTTACCATCTTTAGTGATTTTGTAGGTGTTTTTAACACCATCATGCTGGGCCTTCAGATCATATTGCCATGGTCTTCCAAACAAAAGGTTGCAAGCATCCATCTTGGTGATATCAAACAACAACTTATCTTTATATCCACCAATCTGAAACTCTACCCAAGCCTGCTCTTCTACAGTTGTCTGCTGACCTTGAGTAAGCCATGAGACTTTATATGGAGATGGATGGGGCAATCTCCTAAGCTTCAGCTTCACCACCATTTCTTCAGACACAAAGTTCTCAGTAGAACCAGAGTCAATCAAAACTTTACAAGCCTTACCTCCTGCTTTGCAAGTGGTTCTGAAAAGGGACTTCCTCTGAGGGGCTTCTTGATCAAGTACCTTCATGGTAGTTACTGTTCTCCTCATCATCAGGGACTCTCCACTTTCTGGATATCCAAAATTCTCAGGACCATTCACACTCTGAAAATCATTAGAACTTGTCCTACTCTGATTATCAGGTTCATTGACTAGATTTGTCCTCCTTTCACCTGCTGAGCTTGTGGCCTTGTCTGGACATCTGCTGGCTATATGGCCTTCTTTGTTACAGTTGTAACACCTGATGGATCCTCTGCCCTGGGATCTTCCTCTATAAGGTCTTCTACCTCTGAAGTTTCCTTGCTGACTGAAATTCTCTTTCTGACTCTGGCTATTGTTGCCCTTGCTATTGTCTTGACTAGACTCTCCTTGATATCCCTGTCCTTGTCCTCTGCCTCTGAAAGGACTTCTTCCACCTCTTTGTTGTCTTCCTCTTCCTCTGTTGTTCTGATCTTGCTTTCTCTTCAGCTTTTCTTCCACCTTCAGTGCCAACTGAAAACTTTTCTGCACTGTATCTGGGTTATGCAGACTCAGATCTTCCTGAATATTAAACCTCAGTCCATTAAGGTATCTGGCTACCTTTTCTTCTTCACTTTCTTTCACCTTGGTCTTCATACAGAGTTTCATGAACTCTTCTGTATATGCGCTGACATCTAGCTCCTTCTGCTTCAGGTTCTGCTTCCTCTTGTGTAACTGGATACTGTAATCCAAAGGGATATAAGCCTCCTTTACCAATTCCATCATCTTCTTCCATGTGGCAACTCTACGTTTTCCCTCCTGCACTCTATCATCCTGAACAAAGTTCCACCATGTCAAGGCAGCTTCTTTCATCTTTGACTGTGCTATCTTCACTCTCTGCTGTTCTGGTATCTCCTCTGTCACAAAGAAATTGTTCAGACAGTCTATCCATTCCATTACCGAATCAGGGTCCATCTTACCTGTAAACACTGGCAAGTCCAGCTTCACATCCATGGTTCTCCTCTCCATGGCCTTGAGGGCGTTCAACAGCGGTCTCTGGTCTGCAGGAACGACCTCCTCGCTCCAATTAGGGACATCCTCTTCTTCCCTATCATCTTCTCTACCAGAACCTACTTTGCTCCTCAACTTTGCTAACTCATCTTTCAACTCCTGATTCTGAGCCTTCACGGCCCTGCTTTCTGCAATCTGTTTCTTCACCAGAACTGCCAACTCAGCGTTGGTCATCTTTGTTGGGAACTCAGATGTTCCTTCTTCGTCTGACATCCTGCTTATCTTTTCCAAAAGATCCTAACCTTTTGCTCTGATACCACTATGATGCAGAGTGGAACGCAACGGAGGCAACCTAACAGGAAGGAGTAGCCAACAATACAAACAGCATGATAAACTACTCTATCAGCTGAACCTCATCATCATATTTCCTAACAACAGCAACTGCATCATCATATTTCAACAGCATCATCATATTTCTGATGATCGCAAATATCCTCCTGTCGCCTAC
The DNA here is from genome assembly GCA_027924645.1 of Cunninghamia lanceolata. Classification (NCBI taxonomy): domain Eukaryota; kingdom Viridiplantae; phylum Streptophyta; class Pinopsida; order Cupressales; family Cupressaceae; genus Cunninghamia; species Cunninghamia lanceolata. The sequence goes on from BSBN01000803.1 coordinate 11,744,433, forward strand.
TATTTACCTCCTTCGACTGTCGCCTGTCATCATCATCATGATAATCAACGGGCGCAAACATCCTCCGGTTGCACTGTTCATCGGGTGCCAAATACAAGCGACACCATCATGATATTCAATATCACCTTCGTCAGCAGGATATCCAAATATCCGGTTGTCCAAATATCCTGATGACGTTCCACTTTAACAACTTGCCTTCGATGCTTCACTGCCCGACGATACAAGCAACAGCATCATGATAGTAAACATCCGGTTCTTCGAAACCTCCTGATGATGCTGATACAACTTCTTGCCTACGCCGATACCTTTCCACTTAGCGACAACAGGATAAACCCGCATAGAGGGATTTCCTAATATCCTGATGACGATGACGTCATATCCTGATGACGATGACGTCACACATCATCCTGATGAACTCTTCAACACTTAGCCAAAAAAACTCAACTTTCACACCCGCATCTGTTAGCGATATGCGGATGATGACCTTCCCCGAGAGATGATCCTGACTGCGATATATACACTGAGTATATATCCAACTCAAAACATCATGATGTACCTGCAACATGCAAAATTCAACAACTTCATGACCCGATCCTGATGGCGATGGATTCGCAGATGATGTTGCGGCTCGTCCCGACTGGAAACGCACATGCAGACTCCTGTGTATCCTTCCACTGCATGAAAACACTCACAACCGCACAATTTCACAAAGATCATGTGACGACCGGGCCGGATCACCTCCAAACCAAAATCTAACAGTTTATCTTCTAGACCTAGCACATGAGGATGCTAGGCTGATTTACAGCATGCTTCTAACAGATCTCCTGAACAATGCAATGCATAAACAGAAAACACAAATGCAATCTAATCTATGATACAGGACCATTCCACCGATTTGCAGGATCAACCGGTGGAAGGGTTGAAAGTGGTCATTAGCTTGCAAAACGGAAAGGAAATCAACACAGATGCAAACAGATAATGCAAAAGACGAGATCTTATTCAATTGAAATTCAATGTCCTGAATACAGCCTCACAATGTCTGAACTGCTCTCCTGAATATCAACTCAACACCAGTACATCAATACCAAAACTATATCAAACTATCTCCAACTATATATCTAAACCCGACAGATCGAAGGTATATATAACAAATCCTTCGAGTACTACTAACATCACTTCCCAGCGGCTGGGAGCTTCCAAGCGGCTGGGAGAGAGGACAGCTCAGACTCTCTTATCCCGATCTCTAACTGCCTACACTTACTCCTATGCTGAACTATTACATAGCATCGGTCCAGTGGACCTTATTACATGATAAGTCAAACATACTAAAAATAGATTATCCCATCATCATGATGATAACTATCCTACATCCTGATCATGTATGTTATCATGCGGACCTATATCCTGATCATGTATGTCATCATGCGGACCTATATCCTGATCATGTGCGGATGCTCCTGCACCAACAAGATCCAAAGGGTCAGAAAAAAGAACAAGATAGAGGAATTCAAGATGCTCAAATTGAGAAACTAGATCAAGATAAAGGATCACAGTCTGATGTTTTGGCTTTAGTCACTTTAGAGGTAAGTCAAGAGAAGGTACCATAGGTACCATTTGATTTCAAAGCTTTGTTTACAATTGATTCTGCTAAAGCAAAACGAAGAGCCAGGATAGTCCCCAGTATCAAGAGAGATTTGAAGACTGGGAAAAGGACAACTCAAGTTGCTACTCCCACAGTAGATAATGCTAAAGGAGAGATCTGGCCAAAAGAATTCTAGGTTACCTAAGTGGACTTGGGTCATGCTAATATGGAGCAAGAAATACAAGAGCACCTGGAGAGCACAAAAGCAATAATAACTAAATTGAAGAAGCTCAAAGCCAAGAAGAAGGAGTTGAAAGAACAAAATATGTAGTTACAACAGTTTATACAAGGATTGGTTAAGCTAGACACCTTGGAGTTCACCTTACATGCTACTAAGAAGCCAACTGCATTAACTTTAATAAGTGAAGCGGATATAACTGGGATGGTACTCTAAATTTATGACCTCTAGAGAGTAGTTAATAAGGATATCAATATCTAATTGTAATGCATTTTCCAAACTAAAGGAAAGAATTGATTCTTTGAAGGGTGAATTCACTCAACAGATTCATGTAAGGAAAGCATAGGTGCAGAATAAAGCTTTCCTAATGATAATTCCAATGGGATAATGCAAACAGGTAGCTTTCAATTCAAAATATCACAGATGAATACACTAGAAAAACAAAATAAACAAATTTGACAACATAGAATGACACCAGTTTTACGTGGGAAAACCCTTTCGGGTAAAAAACCCTCCACCACAATAGAAGCTATCTTTATTATAGCAAATTGAAATATTACAATAAAGATTCCCAACTCTAATGTTCAGGTATCGATTCTTTGTACAATTGTACAAAACCTTTTATATCATCTGCACATTCTACAGAAATAAACAATACAAATTGAATCATTTCATCATCCAACAATGATGCTAGTAGATCAGTTTTATATCTCCAGTCTGCAAGAGCAAAGATCGTTACTTGACTATTGCCCTAACTAATAGATCTAACTTCCCCATCGCCTCTACTGTTCTATAGTCATAACTATTCACATTCCCGTGAGATGTTTAATCCCACATGCACCGGGTCACAGACTACTCTGCAGTTTATATTGCCAAACACTTGGTTATACTAACATCGGCAATTTTGTTACCGATGATGCCAAACCAAAGACCCATCAGCCTAACCTGCTCCATCAGTGATCGCATTGCTTCCTTCACCAATAATATATAGTCTCCACGATCCCCAAGTTCACCACCCTTCATCAGACAGACCTTCGCCATCAGTCCAAACGCTTTTTATTATTCTGATGAACAATCTCTCGTTGATACAGGCAGTCATAGTGATGAACCTTGAACCCATTGAACTCTCGAATGGTTCAATGAACCATTGAACCCAACAAACTCATGAAAGGTTCAATGAAGAACCACTGTGAAAATGTCTTCAAAATCCTGCCAATACAATAAGTCATAGTGATGAACCTTGAACCCATTGAACTCTCAAATGGTTCAATGAACTATTGAACCCAACACTTGAACAGTTCATCAAACCATTGAACCCAATGAACTCATGAAAGGTTCAATGAAGAACAACTATGAAACATGAGGTTCAAGAAGTAAAATTGAGACACAAGTTCTCTTCAATCTCCCACTTGTCGAAGAGATTACTACTACCTCTTAGTCCTCTTTCAATTATTGAGAACTATGAGCCCATAGACCCATTTCATCTAAACACCATTTGAACTTGACCATGCTCACTGGTTTAGTTAAGGCATCAGCAACATTTTCCAAAGTGTTGACCTTTTCCAACTTCACCTTCTTGTCTTCCACCATATCATGAACAAAGTGATATTGGATATCAATATGTTTTGTCCTAGCATGGAATGTAGGGTTCTTCACCAAACATATAGCACTTTGACTATCACAATGAATTTGTATCTGCCCTGCATTAAAACCAACATCAGAACATAACCTCTTCAACCAAATGACTTCTTGTCATGCATGAGTAGCTGCCATGTACTCTGCCTCTGTTCTAGACAAAGCGACTACAGCCTGCCTCTTACTCATCCAACTGATAGCACGACCATTTAACATGAACACATATCCACTGGTGGATCTTCTACTATCAATATCCCCTACCCAATCAGAATCCACATATCCCTGAATGCTAATAGATCTTTGTGATCCAACTGCATTTCCATGATAGTAAATAGCATAATCAGAAGTTCCCTTCAAATACCTCATAACTCTTTTCACAGCATCCCAATGTGATCTGCCTAGATTTGCCATAAATTGGCTCAAAAATCCCACTGCTTGGGCAATGTCTGGTCTGGTACATACCATTGCATACATCAAACTGCCAACAACACTTGCATAAGGCACTTTTTTCATATCGTTTACTTCATTTGAAGATCTTGGACAATCTTCAACTGATAGTTTTGTTCCCTACATCACTGGAACAACTGACTGTTTAGAATCAGACATATTAAACTTATCAAGAACATTAGTAATATACTTGCTCTAGTTGATCCAAAGCTTTCTCTTAGATCTATCCCTTTTGATCTCCATTCCCAGAATGTACTTTGCTGCCCCTAGATTCTTCATTTCAAATTTCAAGGACAACTGAGATTTTAAATCTGAGATCATCCCCTTACCATTGCCAATGAACAACATATCATCCACATACAGTGCAATTATAAGAATTTGATCACCTTCAATTTTATAATAGACACAATGATCAGATTTAGATCTCAGATATCCTAAAGATAACACATACATATCAAATTTTAGATACCACATTCTCGGAGATTGTTTTAGACCATAAAGAGACTTTTTAAGTTTACATACCAGATGTTCTTTTCCTTTTACCACAAAATGCTCTGGCTGGGACATATTAATTTCTTCTTCAGCTTAGCTATAGGAGAAAATATTTCTCCATAATTAATACCTTCCTTTTGGGAATACCCCTTAGCAACCAGTCTTGCCTTGTACTTATCAACACTACCATCTGGACCATATTTCTTTTTAAATACCCACTTACAGCCCATAGGTTTTCTACCTTCAGGCAAGGGCACCAGATCCTAGGTTCCATTCTTCTCCAATGATGTCATTTCACTATCCATGGTTTCCAACCAAGAATCTAAATCAGGTAAACTAATAGCTTCTTTCACAGTCCTAGGTTCATCAGTATCAGTAAGTAAAGCATAGGCACAACTTGAATCAAGTACTGAAAATCCATACCTATCTAGTTGTCTTCTTTCACGTGTAGACCTCCTTAAAGGCTAAGGTGCAGATTCAGGTTCTTGCTCTGGATTTGAATCTTCAGAGCTACTCGAACTCACATCTAAACCATCTACACTTGGTGCTTGTTGTTCCTCTTTTACAGGGGTCAGAGGAATATTCACAGCACTCTTTTCTTTCTTCTCTTCTATCTTCTCTAGTTGGGGATCAATAAACAAAGGTTTCAGCTCTCTAAAAATTACATTCCTGCTGTAAATTACCTTTTCAGTTTCAGGATTCTAAAGCTTGTACCCTTTAACACCGACACCATAGCCAATAAAGATACATTTAACTGCCTTGTTATCCAACTTAGATCTCTTTACCTCAGGAATATGAGCATATGCCTCACAGCCAAAGACTCGAATATGTCTTAGAGAGGGCTTCTTACCAGACCATGCTTCCATAGGCGTCTTATCAACCAATGCTGAAGTAGGAGAACGATTTAGCAAGTAACAAGTTGTAGCAACTACCTCAGCCCAAAACCTTTCTCAAAACTAGCTTTCTCCATCAACGATCGATTTAACCTTCAAGCAACTCCATTTTGTTGTGGACTATAAGGTGTAGTTTTATGCCTTTTAATTCCATGATCTACACAATACTTATGAAAATCCGCATTGTAATACCACCATTATCTGTTCTCAAGCATTTTAATTTTCTACCAATCTAATTTTCCACAAGAGTTTTAAATTCTTTAAACCGACTAAACACTTTTGATTTATTTTTCAAAAAATATACAAATGCCCTCCTCGAATAATCATCAATAAATGATATGTAGTATCTTGATTTAGATAAAGAAGGAACATCAACTGGACCAAAAACATCAGAATGCACATAGTCCAAAACACCAGAAGATTTATGAGAACTAGAGTAAAATGAAACATGGCTTTGTTTTCCATATATACAATGTTCGTAGAAATCAAACTCCAGATTACAATCAATCATCCCATCTACCAAGTTTTTGTTTTTCAAGGTTTTTAAACCTTTTTCACCTATGTGACCAAGTCTATGATGCCAGAGCATTGTTTTCTTTGTAGAAAGTTTAACTTCCATAGAGTTTGCATCATGTGTTACAATAGTAGCTTCTTTAGATTTTATAAAGACATTATTACAGCACACTAGTTTTGCATCTAACCTATACAGAGTTCCAATGCGCTCACCCTTTGCTAGTACAATAGACCCTCTAGTCATCTTACAGCCACCATTCACAAAAGTAACTTGCACTCCAACATCATTAAGCTTACTAACAGAAAGTAAATTTTGAGCCAGACCTCGTATGTGAAGAACTCCATTCATTCCCTTTATCCTGCCATCTAGGAACTAGATTCTAACTCGTCCTCAGCCAACAATTTGCAGGTGTTGCCAAAGCAGCAATGAAGGCATTAGCATCACTCTGTGAAGACTAAGAGTTAGAGAAGTTCTTCTTCTTCTTTTTCTCCTCTTTGCAGTCTTTCTTGACGTGACCTTTCTGCCCACAATTCCAGCACTTCACCTTGGACTTCTTGCCAAGGGATTTTGATTTCCCCTCTGATTTAGACTTAGACTTCTTGTCCTTCTTCTTGCCTCTTTCCTTTGATCTACCTTAAACAGACAGAGCCTCTTTGGCCATACCAGAAGACTTCCTCCGCATCTCTTCAGACAACGAGGCAACAACAGTTTCTGTTGAAAACGTGGTTGTTGTACTTCCAATAGCCATCACAAGATGGTCCCATGAGTCAGGTAAGGAACACAACAAAAGCATACAATGGTCGTCCTCTTCTATTTTTACACCTATAGATGTCAACTGAGTAACAATCGTATTGAATGCGCTCAGATGTTCTGCTAGAGATGCACCTTCATCCATCTTCAGAGAAAACAATTTCTTTCTGAGGAAAAGTTTATTCACCAAGGACTTGCCCTGATAAATATTATTCAACTTCTTCCACAAATCATTTGCAGTCTTCTCCTCATGGACGTTCAATAAAATAGAGTCATATAAACTCAATCTTATCAGTCCTTTGGCTTTCCTATCTGCCAGCTCCCAATCTTCTTGCTTCATGCCTGTAGGTTGAGTTCTAGACATAGCAACCCAAAGATCTCTGTAGACCAACATATCTTCAACTTTAAGTTTCCACAACTCAAAGTTTGTGCCATTGAAATTTTCAATGTCTATTTTGTCTGATGTACCTGCCATTTTATTTAACCAAATAAATCTCTGCAGAACTCCCACTCACAGAATTAACACAAAAAATCCAAACTACCAACAAGGATAGCACAACTGGCTAGGCTCTAATACCACTTATAAGGAAAGCACAAGTGCAGAATAAAGCTTTCCTAATGATTATTCCAAGGGGATAATGCAGACAGGTAGATTTCAATTCAAAATATCACAGATGAATACAACAGAAAAACAAAATAAACAAATTTGACAACACAGAATGACACCAGTTTTACGTGGGAAAACCCTTTCGGGTAAAAAAACCCACCACCACAATAGTAGCTATCTTTATTATAGAAAACTAAAAGATTACAATAAAGATTCCCAGCTCTAATGTTTAGGTATCGATTCTTTGTACAATTGTACAAAACTGTTTATATCATCTGCACATTCTACATAAATAAACAATACAAATCAAATCATTTCATCATCCAACAACGATGCCAGTAGATCAGTTTTATATCTCCAGTCTGTAAGAACAAAGACCGTTACTCGACTATTGCCCTAACTGATCGATCTCACTTCCCCATCACTGCTGCTATTCAACAGTCGTAACTGTTCACATTCCCGTGAGATGTTTAATCCCACATGCATCGGGTCGCAGACTGCTCTGCAGTTTATATTCCCAAACACTTAGTCATACTATCATCGGCAATTTTGTTGCCTACAATGCCAAACCAAAGACCCATTGGCCTAACCTACTCCATCGGTGATCGCATTGCTTCCTTCACCGATAATATATAGTCTCCATGATCCCCAAGTTCACCACCCTTCATCAGACAGACCTTCGCCATCAGTCCAAATGCTTTCCATTGTTCCGATGAACAATCTCTCGCTGATACAGTAAATCATAGCGATGAACCTTGAACCCGTTGAACCTTGAACCCATTGAACTCTTGAATGGTTCAATGAACCATTGAACCCAATGAACTCATGAAAGGTTCAACGAAGAACCACTATGAAAATGTCTTCAAAATCCCATCGATACAGTAAGTCATAGTGATGAACCTTGAACCCGTTGAACCTTGAACCCATTAAACTCTCGAATGGTTCAATGAACCATTGAACCCAACACTTGAACAGTTCATCAAACCATTGAACCCAATGAAATCATGAAAGGTTCAACAAAGAACAACTATGAAACATAAGGTTCAAGTAGTAAAATTGAGACACAAGTTCTCTTCAATTCACAAGTGTAATTATGCAATGGCTAGACTCAAGAGATACAAGGACATGTCGGATGGTGAGTTATTGAGAAATAAAATTGTCACCAATGCAACTTTGCCACTCATGGGGACATGGATGATAGAGATGGACTATGAGCTCAACATATTGAAGGATAACTTGACTAAGGTAATGGATACTCAAGTCAAGGTACATAACTTACTAGCACAAGAAATGGACATCCTAACATAATTATTGGAGGATACTGTAGAAGAAGAAGAAATGCTAGATTTGGATAAAGCTATACTGATATTTAAAGATCAAAGAAATGACAGAGGATCCAATAAAGTTATTCATAGAGGGTGTCATGGATGAGATGGCTGAACTAAATGTAAAAGTCAAGGCATACAGTAAAGAAGCTAATAAAAGGATAATCATGATGAAGCCATTAGATGGACAAATAGAGGCACTGAAATATGCCAAATTGAGATCTACCACAATAAGCAAATTCTAGGTAGACACTTTTGTACAAGCATATTATGCTTATAAGAAAATAGATATAGGAATGCAAGCACTTGAAGAAGATCCATCTAAATAAGGAAGCTGCATTGTATTATGTGTTTTCCAATGCACTTTTGTTGAATTAGTAGTTACAGTCTAACCTGGATAAAATTGAAGAACATAAAATATTCGAGAATGCTAGCTATGCTCCACTAGAAGATTGCCAACTGGCAACCCATGCCACTTGTCTTTTGGGTTGACTTAGTCAAGGACATTATGAACTGTTGATCGTAATGGACAAATCCTAATCACAGGATCTTTTGTAACCGCCTCCTCTCCTTGTCCTATAAAATGGGATGGAGTGCATTTTGTAAAACATTCAAAAGCTTAATTGAGATTAGATTGCTGAAATGTCAGGACCAATCCTCAAGCTCAATTGTAAATATATAATTTTTTGCATACTTAATGAAGATGAAGTCCCCTTGATTACATACAATTGTAAACTTTGAGTAATCTGTGAATGAATTATGGAAATGTTTCTTTGATTTGTTGCATCCTTTGGAGTGTATTTCAGTTTGTGCATGTTGTCTTCATTCCTTTCCTTTGAAATTAGCATTAAACATATCTAGCTGTGGAATGACCTGGTGAAAATATGGTTTGATTTTTTTCTCTTCATGATAGCATCAAGAGTATATGTGGATCAATGGCTAGAGATACATTCATTTTGGTAAATTTAGAAATCATAAATTTCAATTTCTTTAATTTCATTTAAATCATCATCATAATTGCAAATACAGAGGAAATACTAAGTAAATACAGAAAAATATGCTGACATTCCATAAGTAACTGAACATATTTAGCATATTTGAGAAAATTGCATGTCAAAAATGACAAATCAAATGAACATAAATAATGGTAGAAATCATGAAAATATATGCTTATAGGCACATCATTTGAACAACTTTGCAGTGCAGAAGTGAAGTCAAGTTGAAATTAGTTCATGATAAGTGTATCAGAGATAAATTTCAAAGGAACTTATTAAGATCATCATAAATCAAGTGATATGCACAAGAATTGATTAAACTTACATAAATATCTACATCATCTAGTTAAATACAATATGATTTAACCTTGTTTGTTAAGAATTCATAGAAAGTAGGTGAAATAAAGTTTATTTGAATACAAATTCTTTTGAGTCAGAAACGTAAGGCCCTTGAATGGAAGATGACAACTCACATCAAACCCCTGAGTAACATCAGATGATTATGAACTAATCTATGGAGACTTGGGATTATGAATTCTCTAAATTCATCATATCTTTCAAGATGATAAAGGTTTGATATGCATTTATTTATCTATGTTTGTTTATGACTAACATCATTAACAACATAAATTAGCGCTAGAAGGAGGGCTGAGTTGTTGCTTAGTAAATAAATTATTTTCTGTTGGAGTAATATCGTCTGCTTCTGTGTAATAACCTGCTTTGGACCTTGCAATTGAAACTCACACCCCTCGCTTCTAAACGCAACATAAATTGGCTTTAGAAGGAGGGCCGAAGTGTTCTGTTTGAAGATTCATCGAGATTTCATAAGATTACATCTAGTTTGAGTATTTCTTCAAAGATTTCATCTATTTTTCATAATTTGAGGAAATTGTTTGCAAATATCTTAATATTGTGCATGAATACTTCAATCTTTACAGTCAATTGTTTGAATTCTCAAATCTGAGTCAATATTTTGTAATTTCTACAAATACAGTGCAAATATCCTGGCACTTTAGATTTACGAGTGCAAATATCCATTTCACAGGAATAAATACATTGATCTTTGAGAAGATCTAACCAAGATATACATATCCAATCATAAATTGAGAAGCTCTGGCTCACAGACCTAACACCAGGTTGAGATCCACCAGACCTTTGGAAGAACTACCATTTTTTGGATTTAGACCACGTACAACCAATATTCATCATAATCTTGGTCCTAATTCACCAGTATCCCTAGTTATACCTGTTGTAACACCTACATTATCTCCAATAGCACCTCCAATCCCTCCTGTCCCTTTTGCAATGTCTTTCTTAGCCACTCAGTCACCGCTCTAGTTTGTAGCATATCATGCTTTACCTAAGAATCTAGATAAAATCTATCCAAAGTATCATCCTTATCAAGATGTCGAGGATCACATCCGAACCTACAAGGAAGCTTGTTTTAGAGCAAGAATAGAACATGAAGATGTTGTGTGTAGGTTATTTCCTTACTCTTTAGGAGAAGAGGCTTATAGCTGGTACATTAGTCTTTCCCAATCTACCATCCCTACCTGGGATGTTTTAGAAAAAGATTTCTTAAGAAGATTCAACATACCAGTAGATCTAGCTATCACATATCATATGTTTTCCACAATAAAGAGATCTGAGGGGGAAACGATTTCTAATTTCAACACTAGGTTCCAGTAAATGTACTCCAAGCTAGTTGATCCATATAACATAGGTGATGAGGTAGTAAGATCTATATATTTAATCCCTTAAAATCCATGTTCATCAAGAGAACACATCCATCAATCAATAACTAACACCTGGCTTTACTCCTAACTCTATATATCATGTATATCCTATACAACCACAAGCTATTGGAGTCATAATACATATGGCCATAATGCCTAGTCCCCTACAAGTACCTCCACTTATTATCATGCCCCCTCCAACTGGAAATGGCCAGATGATACCTTATCCTGGACAAATGCATCAGGAGACAGTGAAAAATAATAGTAATGGTAGCTCTTTCTTCAAACCTCAATAAGAAAATGCAATCACCAAAGCCCAGGAAGAGAAAGATGATATCAAGGAAATATCTACACAACTAAGAAAATTGACTACTAAGATTACACATATGAGGAGTCAAAACTTTTATTCTCAGTCAAATTAGAACAGAGGATATCCTAATAGAGGAATTTGGAAATAATAATGATAGGTTTGGATATCTTAACACAGGGTACAATAACAATAGCAATAACAATGCTACCCCTAGACCACCTAGAATTTGGAACACCAAACCAAACAATGGTTCATTACCTTCACCATTAGATAATCAACTTCCTGTTGAACCCAAATAGACTACTAGGGTGAATCTGGCAAAGGCTGCACTCATAAATTGGTGTAGAATGCACAATACCAATGCACATGTTGAACTAGATTGCCCTCAATTCAAAATAGCAGCCAGTATCTTCCAGGATGAAGTATCAAATACTACTGAAGATTCACCTTTCCCCGAGGGAAATGAAATTGTCCCCCTTGGATATGAGTCTTCTTTAATGCTTGAAATCTCTGATAGTCATTATCATCAACAGATGATCTCAATTCATGAAAATTATACACTAGCTTGTGAAGAATCAACATTAGCCTTTGATTCGAGTTATCTTTTCCCTTTTGAATTTCAAAACGAACCTGAACCAGAAGTTGAAGAGGTTCATGCTTACCAACAACAATACTAGGGTAGACATAATTATAACCTGAGGAACAATGCTAATAGACCAACTGGTTCATTGACCACATCTATTCCTCCTAACAACTTTAATACACCACCAGATCCAAAAGCCATTAATAACCCTAGACATCCCAAAGTAAATACTCAGTACTTCACACCCCAAAGTACATTGACAAAAGCTATCAGCTAGTTACCTGAATCAGATAAGCTAGTCACTTACTTGGTAGAAGAAATGAAGAAGATAAATATTAATTTATCCTTGTCAAAATTGTTGAAGACTCTAGTCATCAAGAAAGCCTTCTTGAAGTCTTTAGATGAACCTGCATCCAATCAAGAAAGTACTAGCCATAATCCTAGTCATATCATGACTAAAGATCCTATACCTAAGGACAATACAGCTAAATCAAAGATGCAAGCCACGGTTCATGCAGCTGATACATCATAGATGACTCTATACAGAGATAAGTCTGAATCACCTCCATTCTTGCTTACATTAAGGATATTTGGCAAGAATCTACACAAATTTCTAGTAGACTCATGTGCATCAAAACATGTGATTCCTTTTGATGAGGTCAAAGTAGTGCTTTGTTAATGCATGACCATTTACTTTTATCAATCCGGAGGTGTTTGGAGCTATCTGCAATAAGACTTCTTAGAATGGGGGGTTTTTGGTTGAGTGTTTTGGTGAATGGGACATGGTTTGTCGGTCTTGCTAGAATTGAAAGTGTGTACAGAAATAAAGATCTATCTAATTGCTGAGAAATAAACACACTTTGCTTGGAAGGAAAGTATATTAATTTACTGGAAAGGAAACACACTTGTAGGAAGGGAAACTATCTTAAATTGCTAGAAACAAACACACTTGCTATAAAAGAAATTAATCTAACATGCTAAAAAATTTAAGAAAGATCAATTGCATCCACTATTATTCTACAACAATGAAACACTCTAAATATGACAATGCTAATAAAGAACAGATCTATCTATTTTTGGTATTTCAGGATTTTTAAGAACTAACCTATACGGAACAATTAACAACAATCACACAGAACATTAAGGAAAACTTAATAGAGATTAAAACAGAATTACATAAATATCAAATCGAGAGATCTTCCCTTAGATGGGTAAGTGGGCCCCACTTCCCCAACCAAAGATGATCCTCTTGCTCAAGTAACTTCTTTTAGTAGAAATTCCCCTTCATATTAAATCATAGTCTAGAAATGGATGGAATTACAAGCATGAGGATTTTTCCTCCTATTACAACAATCTGGCGATAACTATTTATGAAACTTAAAAACTTTGAACTAACTAGAAAGAAATGAAGTGCTCCTATTTATACAGTCGAGCATTATTGGAAGAAGAAAATTAATAGTAAGTCTAACAGGAGAGAACTAGGACTAAAGCCAGTTGCATGGTTTATTGAATTCAGAATTCCTAAACAGAACAACAGATTAGAGAGCTGCATTAATTCTAACTGTATGGTGAACTAGATGGTAGCCACTTCAGTTGAGACTGAGGTTGGCTAACCGATATTTTAGTTAGTCACCAAGATTGTGGTGACATGGTAATGTTACCCTTCTTAGCTGCATGATTGAAGCACAAGTTATATTTGCACTCAAGGATAGACTTGTGGTGATCAGTGACTCAAGGGGAGGATGATTCGAGGAAGGTTTTCAGCATTTGGAGTTGTTCAAAAATTAGGTTCTTCTTAGGACAGAGGGCACCAGAGGTATCCGGAGACCACTGGTTGGTGATACTGCTGCAAGCCTTATCAAAATAGTCACAACTTCGCACCATAATAAATAAAATATGCACGTTTGAAATGTAATCTAGTAAAATAAAGAAAGATATTGTAGGAGTCAAGGACAACACTGAGAGGGGGGGTGAATCAGTGTTGTGTGAAATTTCTAATCTTTTTACAAACTTTAACTTGCAGAGTACAAGGAGAGAGAGCTATCATTGATTTCTCACATACATGTGCACATAACTAAGAATGAAAAACAAAAACTCATGAGTAAAACATATATCCACAGAGAGAAGATCAAGACACAAGAATTGCACGAGTGGAAAACCCTCCAGGGGTAGAAAAACCACTCCAGAATTGCTTTACTGGCTTAACTGAAAAACATGCCTCACTGGCAATACAAATTGTCTCACTGACAAATATTAAGGTCTCACTGACCTATAAGCCTCACTGGCTAATACAATGCCTCACTGGCAAACCAAATCACCAATAGAAGTTATAAACCAAATTAGAGGGATACTCTGTTTCCATTCAATTCTCAATTCCTTCACACCTGCATAACAATTCAGCTGATTATCTCTGCATTACAAACCCAGTATCATCTTATCATTATTCTTTTCTCTTCAAAAGGATTTATTATAAAATGTCTTCATTTCTCTGTTCAATTCCACACTCACACTTCTCTGTCAATGTGAAGCCAATTAATATAAAAATACCTCTCAACAATCTGCAAAAAACATTTTCATATGACCTTTCATATTCTTCAAAAGAAAATCAATCCTGTGTAACAAAGTTAATTTGACTTTGCATCTGAAACATATTATTCCATCTTCCTTAGTCTTGTTGAAGCACCTAGAAATTCTTTTCAAAAACTTCACATAGCAAAAATTATAATATTTCATTTTCTCTGCAAATGACCCTTCAGATTCTACACAAGATAATTCAGTGATTTTCAATATTACCACTGTCAAAAATAAAATCAATCTGTTATAAAGAAAACATTTCACAATAACCCTGCAATCAATTGATCTTTCATTTTTATTTCTCTTCACACTCCTCATAATTTCACCTGCAAGAAAATATTCTCTGTATAAACAAAAACTCTTTATATTCCTTCAAAGATGACTCTTCAATCTCTTCAATCTGCATAAATAATTTCTTCAAAACTCCATCAATAAAAAATCTTCAATTAACCTACCATAAAAAACTTCTTCAACTTCTTCCTTCAACTCCAAACACAATAAAAAAAAATCTTCTTTTCTTAGATCAAGAGTTTACACAAATATAGGAGGAATCTTCATAAAAATAGAGTAAATGGTTCCACAAAATCTGCTTTTGTATCTCCTCTTAAAACATGCTAAAAATTAGCCTCCAAAAAAAATATCTAAATTTTACCTCAAGCCTTTATCCCAACAAAATAGGAGTTTTTTTTTAATTTTAAAAATTAAATATCAACCAAGGCTTAATCGGGCTCTAAGGCATGTTGGGCTAATATGGCCATTTAGAAACCTTTACAAAATCGTGCTCCACATTTTCAAAAAGGATATTAAAGTTTTAACTTAAAAAAAAACATTAGCACACAAGACATATTCTTCCATACCCGTTGAAATGTATTTGGTGCCTTTGAACAAAGGTTTGAAACTCCTTTTACCAAGAACACCGATAGACTAGGATAGGAGGGGTTGGTATCATAATGTATTTAGTGACATAAATTGTCACTTAAGTGACATGCTTACCCACTCAACCGGTTAACAACAAACTACAACACAAAGTAAATGACTTAGGATATGTTTTAGGGATAACTTGGGATTATCTTCATAAATAAAGCACTTAAGTCCCTTGAGACCAATTTGTCTCATAAAGGCGGTGATATCAAAAATCTAAATAAGCTCATTGGAAGCAAACTGAGAGAAAAATAGAATGTAGGATATCCTTGAAGCAACATTCTTTTAAAACATGCTTTACCAAACATTAGGTCCTGATAACCTATCATGAATCTCTGTCATAAGGATAAACTTTCCACTGCCATTATATAGAATGTTAAACCAATACAACATCATACCAAGACCCAACATCTTCAAGACACCATCACTGAATGTGAACATTGTCATGACATGAAGTAACTCCTGAGTAACTCAACACCATGAAGTAACAACTCAACTCCTCAAATCAACTCCAAGTAACATGAACTCAAAGAACATAAGAAGACACATTGAAGGCCAAACCTTATCAACCAAGTCCTGATGACATCAAACAAACTAAGGACACCTTTTTGACATCAAAGACAACCTGACTCCATCAGATATTTCATCAAAGGAAATGAAAACTAATCATGTGCATAATCTAACCAAAAGACAAACATAATTATAATAATATGTAATTATCTAAGCCCAAGTCTCTGAGAGAGTTCTTAAGAGTAGAAATAACATGAAATAGATGAGTTAATTATATGGCTCATCATCTCCCCCTACTGAACATATGTCATGTCCTCATGGTTGTGCTTAGTCTGCTTCATCCAATATGTTTTTGCCCTCCATTTTCTGGCTGCAGTCATAATCCTCATCATAGTTGTACTGGGACAACTGTCTCCCCTTGGGATAAAACCCATCATTTTCTTGCACCCTATTGAACCACTTGCTAAATTTCCCTTCTCTCATTCCATGCCCTAGTGGATGATTCAATCGAGCTAGCATTAGAATTAAGGGAGGCCTGAATCTCATTCCAACCCAATTTTTTTGTTTCTATTGAATTAATGGTATAATCTTTCACACCTTGTCAGTCATCCATCCAATATTGATAGTGAAATAGGCTCTCTCCTCTTGAGAACTTGGGGCAAGTCCTCAAACCTATTTATGCAGCTTGTAACTGCTGCATTTGGAAAATATCCACCAATGGCAAAAAAGTCAACAATACAAGAATTTAAATTTTGCACATACTACCCTGTAACACCTTGCCTATAAACATTTGCCTTGAAGGTATTGGTGAACCAAGTAGTTTTAGGGCATTCATGGTGCATTAATAACCCAATGGACCCTGTAGTAGCATTATATTCTTCCATTCTATCTTCCCATAATCTATGGTTATTGAGTAGATATAGATAGCTCCTAATCTACAGTTCTCCCACGTACAAATTCAGCATTAAAGTGTTTACATGGCCCATGATATGACCATGTTGGAAAAACTCACACAATAGATTTTTCTAGTCCTTGGGATTTTGCAAATAACACTCTACAAATTCCATGTCACTATCAAAGTCGAAAGGAAGATTACAGCTTATCCTTAACAATTTCCATCTTAAATATTGTCCCCTCAAGAACAGGGCATATATACCTGATGGTGCCCTTTGAGCTAGCAGGGTTTCCCTTGTTTCGCAAGCTAGGGCCAAATTTTTCTCTACTGTCAACTTCTCCTGCCTTATGGTCTCTAGCTCCCTCTAGAGCTATCTAATTTCACTCTGGAGTTGTCTGTTCTCCTGCGCTAGTTGTGAATTTTGAGCATATATTTTTAATGAAATAGGTACAAGGTTTTGTTGGGTCATCTTTTTCCTAAGCTGAGTAATCTGTATATCCCTCTGGGCCACCATATTTTTGTGATTTTCAACTTCTTTCTTTAAAGAAGAAATTTCTTTTTCTTTTTCTTATTTCTCTTCCTCTACTTTTGCCATCTTTTTCACAAATTCCTCATCTTTATATTTTAATTGCAAGGCCATGGCCTTCAATTATGCTTTACATTGTTTTAACTTAGATTCAATCTTAGAAAGATTGAGGGCATACCTTGTTTCTTGTGCAGCAGTGTCTTCTAAACCTTCTTCAAGGATTTCCTTGCCTTCTCTATGGTTGTGCTACAAAGTAGCTTGTTCAATTTCTTTAGGGACATTTCCAGCCTACCCTGTGTCCTCATGGATGCTTTCTTCACTAATTCCTTCTGGCATTCCACCGCCACCAGCCTCTTCAACTCTTTCTTCTTCTTGAACCTCTTCTTCTACTGGCTGTGCAGTAGGGGATGAATGCTCTCCTACGATGACTGTAGGGTTTTATTCTTCCTCTTCATCTAAAGAGATGATTAATCAGGGGTGACAGATTCTAGTATCAACAGCTATACTTTCTTGAGCACTCTTCTCTGTCCTTCTCCGGAGCCGTCTAGACCGAACCTCTATAGGTTGTGAAGAAACTGCGCTAGGGTTGTCTAGAATAGATACAACAGAGGCTTGGTGCTTTTCCTTCTTCATTCTTGGTTGCAAGGCTAAGAAATCTTCCCACTTTGTTTGACCATCTTCTTGTGACAGGAAGAGGTGCTTCATAATCAAGTGCATTAATCTAGGGTGAGTGATTTGTCCTTCTTTGTCCCTTCTTTTAGTCATCATGGTGACTAGGTTGGCATATAGAAAAGTAGGGATGTTTATCAAATATTGAGGGTTATTAGCTCCATGCCTCAGATGGGTTATCAACCTTATACCAGGGCATAAGACTATACCATACTGGCCTTCGCATGTAAAGAATTTCATGACCCATAAGACTACAGTCTTCCATGGGTCCAAAAGACTATGTTGGCAAGACACATTGTGTGGCTTCATGATTGTTGTCATTGATGGCAAAAAAGTCTATCCCACACATCCGTACAGCTTAGTATACCTATACCAGAAGTCAGATTGAAGAAGATCTGGTCTGGTGAACAAGAATAGAGCATTCAACAAGGTCTAACAATCAGGTATGGATCTCTTAGATGGTGTAACTCAGAAAGTTGTGGACTTGGACAAGTAAAGAGGAGTACCATGATTACTACATTCTAGAGATTGAGCCTCCGGTGATGAATGAGTGAAAAGATATGAGCATCTAAGTGTTGGGTTCTTGACAGGCAGAGTAGACTGAGGAAGAACTGACCGGCAGAGCATCAGACTTTAATCTGAATGAGAAATTGATGGTGATAAAGCTATTTGAGGGATCATACATGGTTATCTGACATGATTGATGACTTCTATGTCTATGTTTTTGATACGCATCACATCTTAAGCATGGATTCAACTGACAGACCAGTGTTTAGTAAATATCTTAAGTATTCTGGTTGCCAACTAGAAAGATGTTGAAATCCTTGGTGTGGATACATATACCAAATGGATTTCATTATGAAGGTGTGTGTTGTGTGAAATAGTGTGTGAGAAAAGGCAGAGAGAAGTGCGGAAGCAGAAATACAAGTCTAGTATGTGGCAGAACAGCAGCACTAAAGTAGAGGAAAAATGAAGTACAATAGATTAGTATATTGAGCCTAAATAGAATTGAACCTCAACATATGTGGATGCCTCTCTTTAGTTCAAACATCTGGTCACCTTCTATAACTTTGTAGAGATTGAGTCTCTTGTAGGCAGTGTGCCTCTTGTGAACAATGTGCTCATGTGGTGAGCCCTAATTGGCAAGTTCCATTTTGTACTTCTTATTCTTTTAATAGAGAATACAATCTTGGGTTAGTCACCTCGTGGTTTTTCCCTTAATAGGATTTTCCACATAAAAATCCTTGTGTTATGTGTGTTGATTTCCTTTCTGCTCTAATGATTATATATGCCTATATGTTTTGATGTTGCAGTATTGTTTAAGAAGAAAAGAAAGTTAAAATATTTAAAATAACTGATTCACCCCCCCTCTCAGTTATTTGCCTTGTTTCCAACAATTGGTATCAGAGCTAAGTTCCTCTAAACAGAGCCTAACAGCTTGAGGAAGAACTAGGAATCTCAATGGATATGTATGGTATGAGGGAACAACTTTAGTCTGCCTTAGATGATCTTGAGCAATCTCACTCTGAAGTCAATAACTTGAGGGAAAGACTCAGACAAGTTGATGATTTCATAAATGAACTAAAAGAAAAATTGAATATCTCTGTGAAAAAGAGAAAGGAACTAATTCAACAATTAGCAAGCCAAAGTGAAGCCAATGGTACTAATGAAGATCTGAATGAGAAAAACAAAATATGTGAGAAGTTATCAAAAGAGGTCATTATGGTAAGACATGAAATGGATCAGGGGTTATGAGATTCACCCAAGAAATTGAAGAGAAAAGAAAAATTGAAGATAATCTAAGACAATCTCTCAAGGAGAAGTCAGAGGACTGCAACAAAATGGATAGAATAATTAGGCATCTGGAATCTGATCTTGAAGAAGCTAGAGATAATGAAGAACAACTTGAGAATCAGATAGACACTCTTAAACAAGAGCTTCAAACAACAAATGAATACAAAGAAAAATTCAAGATAAGCTCAACTCAACTTGAAGTTCTTCTTGAAAGCCAAAAGAGGGTAGATGACAAGCGTGGTTTGGGTTATGAGAAAGGTGAAAGCTCCAGATCCAGTTAGAAGAGCTTTGGATTCAGAAATCAAAGAAACAAGCCTAGAAGACCTCTGGTAAGGCAACCAAATGCTCAAAGATATCCATCCTTCAATGGATACTGCTACAATTGCAAGAACGTTGGTCATAAAGCAACTTAGTGTAGAAGAAGAATGAATCAGACTAATTCATCCTTCTCCGGATAGTGTTTCAACTACAAAAGGTATGGTCACAAATCTCATGAATAAAGAAATATAAACAATTCATTCAATGGTAGATGCTTTGCATACAATAGAATGGGACATATGGCTAATCAATGTAGATCAAGAGGATATTAGTCAAATATGCAAAGAAATGTTATTTGCTACAATTACAATAGATCCAGTCATATTGCCAAATTTTGCTGAAGTAAGAATCACGATAAAAAGGGTTTGGTGCATCATGATCAAAATCAAGACAAAGGAAAAGGAAAAGTGAATGCGGATGAAGTTCAAAGGGAGATGAACAAGATTTGGGTGAAGAGAAGTATGGAAAATGTTGGGGATGGATCCACACTAGAATCTAGTGCTAATATTCCTTCCGAAAACTAAATAAATGAGTTGTAGCTCAGAGGGAGTCACAGAAGAAAATTAAATTCCCCTAGCCAGTGAATTGGTGCCTAAACTTGGCACATGGAATGTTGCGGATTAAAGGGTTCTCAGAGAAATATCTAAATAACCCTCCGTAAAAATAGGAAAGACCCGTAAAGAGTTTTGGAAGAGTTTGATCATCCAAGATTGATCCAGTTTGACAGCTATCCAGTAAAAGCAAGATTTTCACAATTATATCTGATATAATTCAAAATTGAAATATCTTGATCTGCGAATAAATGGCATGATTGGAGGAAGGGAGATACATTGTCAATTATCACTAAGAATAATTCTAAGTGCATGTCAGTGGTTTGGAAAGATCTCTCTCAGAACAAGGTCAGAACAAGGGAACCAGAATGACTTAAGGTGTGCATTTATTGCAATATGAAATTAGGGTTTGCATAGAAATAAAAGGGTTCTTTTATTCATCATTTGCACATTTGCATAAAAGAAGAAGAAATGAAGATCTCTGCAACAAGATTGTTTCAACTCTCTCAAAGATCAACTGCAGAATCTGATTCAACCAACGATCTTTTCCGGCTTATATTGTGAACCCTAGAAGTGTAAAAAGGTATTTCCATTCTTGAATATCTCTCTCTAAATCTTTTTCAAGATGGCTACTCCAAATGTTGTTAAGATCACTAATAGGCCGCACCCAAAGTTTAAGAAACACCCCTACAAATCCCTAGAAGTTGATCCCTTAGGCGCCTTCTCTAGCATTCTGCATGGGGTTCTGCACGTAGAAGATGTTAGGGTGTACATACATGCCAATATTGAGGAATTTGGGGAATCCAAGCTGATGGATATCTATTACAAACAATTAATAGATGAAACATTTGAACTTAAACCTTAATACAAGGCCCTCCGAGATAAGCATTTTGGACATTGCATCCACTTTCCCTGTTTTGCAGAAGATGAATGGATCTAATATGTTCTTAGCATAATACATGACAACTTCATGTGGTTGATGAAGCCATTCAAGATAACAAAAGATGCCATTAGGGCAGTAACCAGATTGGACTCATCTGGTGGGTTACTTGCTCTCAAATCTATCAAGAACCAGATAATAAGTGAGGCTGCCGGATCAAAGTTTGACAAGAGAGCAATGACAATAGAAGACATCACAAATCTGGATATCAAATTTGCCTCTATGATAATTGGTTATAAAATCTATCACTCTAGCAGGGACAATTCAGTGTCCAAAACTGCAATATATACTGCATATCAAATGCTAACTATGACCTATGTGATCTTCTTCTAAACCAACTATTAGAAAACTTATAGAAAATAAAGAAGGATAAGAAGAACTCATTTAAGTATGGTGGGATAATACTGTGTTTATTCTTTTACTATATGAATGAACTAGCTGGATCAAGTGGTTGGGTATGGAAAAATGATAGACCAGTTGCCATACAAATCAGAGACTACATGTATGGGCTTGGTGATGCCAAGGCTCAAAGCACAACACTCTGGGGATATTTCAAGAACTTCCAAGGTATGATGCAGGCCAGAGAAACAATTCCTCATACAATAGTTGAAAAATATAAGGATATAGTATACTTCATGGTAGACACTGATCAATGCCTAATGGAGGCAATTCAGTGTAGAACAATATGGATAATGTCAATGGGCTATGAGGTAGATGAGAAGATCCTGGAGCTGCATGTCCAACAC
Organism: Cunninghamia lanceolata; assembly: GCA_027924645.1. Taxonomy (NCBI): domain Eukaryota; kingdom Viridiplantae; phylum Streptophyta; class Pinopsida; order Cupressales; family Cupressaceae; genus Cunninghamia; species Cunninghamia lanceolata. Next base: position 11,766,984 of record BSBN01000803.1, read on the forward strand.
TTGTTGAGTCAGCCTAAGGACCCTGAGGCAGAAAGGTTTGGAACTTATCAAGAATTAAGTGTAAAAATACATGTTGAACTGAGACAACCAGAGATGAAAAGAAAAGTGAGAAGGAAAGTAGAGGAAATTGCTAAGAAATATGGCATATCAAAGGAGGCAATTGATGCAAACAGATAGAAAGTAGAAAGAGCAGAGAAAGAGAGACAAGAAGCAGAAAAAGAAAGTGTTTCGTTGCAAGCCCCCTCTCGGAATAGATCCTCAAAGAGTTCTGCACCTACCACCTCTAAGAGATCAAAATCCTCCAAACTAGAAGCCAAGACATCCGAAAAGGGAGAAAAGAGAACAAAAACCAAGGCTACAAGGTCCTACATAACCCAAAAGGATGATGAAGAGACAGAGACTGATGAGGAGGTTAAGAAAATGAAGAAGAAAAAGAAAACATCTGTGGAATCCTCTGTCGGCAAAAATAAAGAAGAAAAGTTAGAAGAATTTGTTGAAAGGCCTACTCTCTCTATTGATGATGTCATCAAGGCAGTCACTATGGATGGGAATCTGCAACCAATGATAGAATTTTATGATGAGTATAGTGACACTAACAAATGGATCTTGGAAGATGCTACAGTCAAGTACCTAAACATTTATAATAAAGCATTCATTGAAATCATCTCTCTAATTCCCAAAATTCTAGAGAAGGTACTTGAACTCAGGAAAGAGAATGCCAAAGAAAAGGACTTAGAGATCTGACATCATATTGCTATTCAGCTCTATCCTTCCATTACTCTAAAACAAATGACCATGATCTTTAAGGACTGCAAGGATGAGTTCCGGAGCAAAGCAAGAATGAACAAACTCATGCTTGAAGAGACTGATCAGGTGGCAAAAGAAATAGAAGACATCCTCTGGAATGCCTTCAAGAGATTCAATCTTCATGTTATAGAGGAAATAGATGAAGAACCTTCTACCATGGATGTCGAAGGATTAAGTACATCAAAAGAAGAATCTACTGAGAAAATTGTAGAAGAATCAAAAGAGTTAGATGAAGAAAAGTCTAAAGACTTGGATTCCTTTGTTCTAGAAGATGAAGTCCATGAAGAAGTTAACATCTCTTCTCTGGATCTCCCTGCAGACTCAGAAACTGAAAAAGAAAGAAGAAAAGAGGAGAAATTGAGTCAAGATGAAGAGGTAAAGGGAAGAGAAGAAGAAAAAATAGAGAAGATTCTTGATGACAGCTCTGAGGTTGCAAAAGGAAAGAAGACTCAGTCTCTAGAAAGAGACACTGTAGAAGCAGTGAAGAATTTCTTGACCAAAGAGATGATGGAGTTAGATGAACCGGAGCTATTTCAAGGACCTCTAAACTTTGATTCCCTCTCTCCGGTCCAAACAATGAAGGTAGCATCTTTTGCTCAAGCTAAAGCAAAAGAAAAGCTTCTGAAGTCTCACATGGAAGACTGTGAGCTGATAGAGATTGCATCTGGAATACTAGAGAAGATCATGCCATCCTTCCAAAAGGATCCTTCGGCCTCTACATCTGGTAACTTGAAATCTCTGGTTAACTCTATTAGCACCCATTTTGATTCTTTGGAGAAATCGGCAGAAGAGAAAGTCTAGAAATAATTTTTGGGAAAGAGAATCACTGAAGTGCATGGACTCATAGCTAATGATAGGAGGACCCTTGATATTGGGATAAAGAGCCTAGAAAATGCTCTTAAAGATGGTGGAGAAATGTATAAATTTTGTCTATCCTGATCTAAAGTGACTGAGGATATTGAAAAGAAAGTAAAAGAACAAGAAGATAAACCATCAAGTTTATCTCAAAATTTTGATCCTCTCACCTCATCCATAATGAATCAAGAGTGCCAGGCTATTGCCATTCTAAATGAAATCAAGAAGCTTGAAAAGGAGAGGAAGAATATAATAAGTAGGAAGGGTGAACTTAGAGGGATAATTATCCCTAAGTTAGAGGCCATGCATGAGGCCCTAACTGATGCTCAGACCACAGCCCGAACCAGTGATCCGACAGACTTAAGAAGGGGAGAAACTTATGCATTTTTGTTGAGTGGTCACATTTCAATTTTGGATAGGATGAAGCAGAGTTGGGCGACATAATTTGTACAGTTGAAGACCACATTTGCGGATATACTTAAGTATATGTAAGTATAACATGTATATATACTTATGTGGCTATGTATAGGTAATTTTTTATTAAAAATTTTGGTGTGCGGATTCCACCCTTTGCCATTGATGTCAAAGGGGGAGTGAGTAGTAGTGAAAAATGTGGAATTCAGCTAAGGGGGAGCTCCAGTAAAAGTGTACTTAAGACAGAGCTTCAGCCAAGGGGGAGTTTGTTATGACACTTAGTCATTTTTCATGAAGTGTTGCCATCAATGCCAAAGGGGGAGATTGTTGGCAAGAGACACTGTGTGTCTTTGTGATTATTGTCATTGATGGCAACAAAGTCTATCCCACACATCCGTAGAGCTTAATATGCCTATACCAGAAGTCAGATTGAAGAAGTTCTGGTCTGGTGAACAAGAATAGAGCATGTAGCAAGGTTTGACAATCAGGTCTGGATCTCTTAGATGGTGTAACTCAGAAAGTTACTATGATTACTACATTCCAGAGATTGAGCCTCCAGTGATGAATGAGTGAAAAGATATGAGTATCTAAGTGTTGGGTTCCTGACAGGCAGAGTAGACTGAGGAAGAACTAACCGGCGAAGCATCAGACTTTAATCCGGATGAGAAATTAATGGTGATCAAGATATTTGAGGGATCATACATGGTTGGCCAACATGATTGATGACTTCTATGTCTATGTTTTTGATACACATCACATCTTAAGCATGGATTCAGCCAACAGACCAGTGTTTAGTAAATATCTTAAGTATTCCGATTGATGACTAGAAAGATGTTGAAATCCGTGGTGCGGATACATATACCAGATGGATTTTGGTATGAAGGTGTGTGTTGTGTGAAATAGTGTGCGAGAAAAGGTAGAGAAGTGTGGAAGAAGAAATACAAGTCCAGTATGTGACAAAACAGAAGCACTAAAGCAGAGGAAGAATGAAGTGCAGTAGATCAGTATATTGAGCCTAATCGGAATTGAACTTCAGCATATGTGGATGCCTCTCTTTAGTTCAAACATCTGGCCACCTTCTATAACTTTGTAGACATTGAGTCTCTTGTCGGCAGTGTGCCTCTTGTGAGCAGTGTGCTCAGGCAGTGAGCCCTAATTGGCAAGTGCCATTTTGTACTTCTTATTCTTTTAACAGAGAATACGATCTTGGGTCAATCACCCCGTGGTTTTTCCCTTAACAGGGTTTTCCACATAAAAATCTTTGTGTTATGTGTGTTGATTTCCTTTCTACTCTCATGATTATATATGCTTATATGTTTTGATGCTGCACTATTGTTTAAGAAGAAAAGAAAGTTAAAATATTTAAAATAACTGATTCACCCCCCTCTCAGTTATTTGCCTTGTTTCCAACAGAGTGTTCCTCTCAATACCTTTCATTGCTCCTTTGTTTATAATGTATCAGGGTAGGGGCTCTGGAGCAACATGGAAGTTCTGAATTAACTCTTCATAGGAGGGTTTACTTGCAAACATATCAACCCCAACAGCAGGAATACTAGAAAGTTGACTGATGACAGTTGGGTTTATTTGAAATCTTACCCCTTTGATGGTGGTGAAGGTTCAATGGAAATTTGTGACAAATTCTTCAATCAACTCTACCTCGAACCCTTCAAATTTCTGTAGGAATTCAAGCCACCCTGCTTGCTAAAATATCTGTGCACTTGCATTGTCGAAGATGGAATTCTCTGGTTCTACCTTCTTCTTGTGACCCATTTGATTGTCCAACTGTGAATGATTTTGTAGTGTCTTTTACAATGGAGTTTAACATGCTCTTCTCTTTATCTTTTAACTTTGGTTCAAAATGGGAAAGAGTTATGAATGTTGTGTTGTCATTTACAGATATGTGTACAGGATTAATGGTGTGAGAATTTGACAAGTTGAAAGTTATGTTGCATGTCCTTTCATTCATCATGGCATGTACTTTAGAGTTATGCACTAGATTGGCCGCGTGTGAAGTGTAATTTCACAGCCGTCGCTTTAATTGTCTTTCCATTTGACTCTGGAGTTGATGTCTACAATCTCGCTTGTCATGGTACTTGCCATAAATAATCATAAGTACTAGTTATGATTGTTTCTCAGTCCAACACTTATTCCCTTTTATGGCATTTATTTCAAATGTCATTTGTATTGATCACCCAATACTTTTAATTATTTAGGGGTTACTCAAGGGTAAAAGCACAAAGTTGTGTCACACTTTCGGCCAACAAAACAATTTAGAGCGAGTCATTTTTGCACGAGTCAATTTGGGGGCGAGATAATTTCACCTGAATCCATGTAGCCATTGCGTGGCACATATATGGCAAGCTATTTTTGAGCGAGTCAATCTAGGGGTGAGATCGTTTTGCCTGAAATCATGCTATTAAAAACAAAAACAAAAATGAAATTGCTACATTTCACAGCGGCCTTTTTCTGACATTGACAGTGACCTAGGGTTTAAAATATTTTCACGCGAAGGACGTCCCCGCCACCTTTTGTAATAGTCTCTTCAACAAGGTATGTTATCTTCACCTTGGCATGCATTTTCTGTCAAACATTTTGTATGCCACGATGTATCTAGATCTTCGCCTTGGCATTTTCTGTCAAACATTTTTTATGGCACAATGTACATTTCAGTGTTTGAAATAAACCTACACCTTATATGGTTGTATGTGCAAGTAAAATGGGTTTGTAAAATTTCATCCACACAATATAATCTAAAAAAATATATCAAAATTTGAGATCATTCCAGAGAGAATTTGTGCATAAATTCTTCTTTATTGAATTTTCTGCATAAGTTTTTATCAAGGTTGTGGTGATGGAAAATTAATCACAATTTGAAACCATTCAAGAAAGAATTTGTACATAAGTTATTGGAAAGGTTATGGCACGATCAGAAGTAGCAAGTGGTTGATGGCTACTGGGTGGGAGTCAGTTCACACATAAAACAGATCAAATCAAGTGCTACAACAATGTAGGACATGCACTCTTATCCCTTGTAAGGTTATCCATTCAAATTTACCCATCAAATGCTAGGGAACATGGCTTACATACTATGACAGTTATCTATTCAATACTGCCTTTAAAATACTGACAGTTATCTATATAAATAACCAAATATATATATCAACATAATCCCATATAAATTTTGACAGTTTGTCCAAAATCTCTCCTTTCATATGAATTTTGACAGTTTGTCCAAAATCTCTCCTTTCATATGATACAGTCTTTTTAAAAATTTCATTGTATTTTACAGTAAAAATGCCTGATATAGTAAAAATTTCAATACTGGCTTAAATACTATGACAGTTTGTCCAAATATATATATCAACATAATCCCATATAAATTTTGACAGTTTGTCCAAAATCTCTCCTTTCATATGATATAGTCTTTTTAAAATTTTGATTGTATTTTACAGTTAAAATTTGAAACCATTCAAGAAAGAATTTGTTCATAAGTTATTGGAAAGGTTGTGGCACGATCAGAAGTAGCAAGTGGCTGATGGCTATTGGGTGGGAGTCAGTTCACACATAAAATAGGTCAAATCAAGTGCTACGGTAATGCAGGATGTGCACTTTTATCCCTTGTAAGGTTATCCATTCAAATTTGCCCATCAAATGCTAGGGAACATGGCTTAAATACTATGACAGTTATCTATTCAATACTGTCTTTAAAATACTATGACAATTATCTATATAAATAACCAAATATATATAAACATAATCCCATATAAATTTTGACAATTTGTCCCAAATCTCCCCTTTCATATGAATTTTGACAGTTTGTCCACAATCTCTCCTTTCATATGAATTTTGATAGTTTGTCCAAAATCTCTCCTTTCATATGATACAGTCTTTTAAAATTTTGATTGTATTTTACAGTAAAAATTATTTGACAGTTGTATAGCTGTATTTAGCCGTTTTAACTGTAAAATACAATCAAAATTTTAAAAGGCCTGTATCATATGAAAGGAAAGATTTTGGACAAACTGTCAAAATTTACATAGGATTATGCTGATATATATCTGATTATATAATCTACTTATACTAAGATAGGTCATAGTATTTTAAAGGCAACATTGACTAGATAACTGTCATAAAAAAAATTGCTTGACAATCAAGGTCAACTGTCAAATTTAAGCCCTGACCCTAATACCATGACGCAATAGGAAACTACAAGGAACATCAAATTTCATCGACACAATATAAGATAAAAAAATATATCAAAATTTGAAATCATTCCAGAGAGAATTTGTGCATAAATTCTTCTTTATTGAATTTTGTGCATAAACTTTTATCAAGGTTGTGGTGATGGAAAATTAATCACAATTTGAAACCATTCAAGAAAGAATTTGTGCATAAGTTATTGGTAAGGTTGTGCTGATCAGAAGTAGCAAGTGGCTGATGGCTGTTGGGTGGGAGTCAGTTCACACATAAAACAGGTCAAATCAAGTGTTGTAGCAATGTAGGACATGCACTTTTATCCATTCAAATTTGCCCATCAAATGTTAGGGAACCTAGCTTAAATACTATGACAGTTATCTATTCAATCTGCCTTTAAAATATTATGACAGTTATCAATATAAATAACCAAATATGTATATCAACATAATCCCATATAAATTTTGACAGCTTGTCCAAAATCTCTCCTTTCATATGAATTTTGACAGTTTGTCCAAAATCTCTCCTTTCATACGAATTTTGACACTTTGTCCAAAATCTCTCCTTTCATATGATACAATCTTTTAAAATTTTGATTCTATTTTACATTAAAAATTATTTGACAGTTGTATAGCTACAATTTAGCCATTTTTGCTATAAAACACAATCAAAATTTTAAAAAGATTGTATCATATGAAAGGAAAGATTTTGGATAAACTGTCAAAATTTACATAGGATTATGCTGTTATATATATATATATATATATAATTTTTATATAATTTACTTATACTAAGATAGGTCATAGTATTTTAAAGGCAACATTGCATAGATAACTGTCATAAAAAAATTGCTTGACAGGCAAGGTCGATTGTCAAATTTAAGCCCTGACCCTATACCATGACACAATAGGAAACTACAAGGAACATCAAATTTCATCCACATAATAAACAAATATATCAAAATTTGAAATCATTCCAAAGAGAATTTGTGCATAAATTCTTCTTTATTGAATTTTGTGCATAAGTTTTTATCAAGGTTGTGGTGATGGAAAATTAATCACAATTTGAAACCATTCAAGAAAGAATTTGTGCATAAGTTATTGGTAAGATTGTGGTGATAAAAAGTAGCAAGTGGTTGATGGCTACTTGGTGGGAGTCAGTTCACACATAAAACAGGTCAAATCAAGTGCTATAGCAATGCAGGACATGCACTTTTATCCCTTGTAAGGTTATCCATTAAAATTTGCCCATCAAATGCTAGGTTATACAACAATCCAGGACATGCACTTTTATGGTTGATTCAGATTTGGTTGATAAGCCTATTATTTGTGTATTTGCAAGCATCTAAGGTGTAGGTTTATTTGAAGAGCATGTGTGCATTTATATCATGGATTTTTTAAAGATGTATGTAGTAGTTGGAAAATTATATGCAGGTTTATTTACATCGTGACATACAATATGTTTGATAGAAAATTTAATTATCATACTGCAAATAAATTTAGGTCCACATGGATGATCAATCATCACATCAATCACATCCGTCAGGGCAACTTGGTAATAGTGATAATTCTACATTATATGCTAATACCATTCAGAGGTTTCAAAGAGCTTTGGATGAACTGAATAGTTCTATTCACAATACACCAAACCTGTCAGGTAGAGACAGGTTGGTTAGGATTAGGGATGAGATCATACATATGACCCAAGTTGTTCAATCATACAATCCCTATGATGACATTAGTGTTGACAAGTTCTATGCATCTCTTTCTCAGAGTGTTGTTGGCTAGGAGAAATGGACATCTATTTCTAGGCTGGTTTTAGTAGATAATGTTCTCAGCATGTTCCCTTCTTATAGGGATAAAGAGAGAGTGAGAGGCTATTCTCCCACCAAGTGTGTGGATGCAGTTGTCGGTCCTTTCATCTATCCTAGGTTTTTGGCAGCTCATCACCATGGCCAAACAATGATGAGTTGCCATTGTATTTTTGCAAACAATTATATGCAGAGTTCCATTTAGATTTATCTGTTGATTATACATCTTTCCCTAAACATGTTGGTCAGGGGAAAGGGAGGTTTGCAGAGAGACCTGAGTATAGAAGAGCAGATGTGCCACCTCTTCAGAACAAGAGGTGCTTAGTTGGCCCAAATTTTTTGGTTCTTCCAAAATATGTGGAACTAGCAAATGCCACCCAACTAGCATTGACCTCCTCGAGACACACATTTTTTGCAAGCATGGCAACTATTGCCATTGAGGTTGATCAGTTGTCATCCGATCATGTTGGCAGGTATTTGTTACGCCTAAGGATTGATATTCCATCCACTGAGGCCACATCAACTAGCTGTTCGGATCATTACATTCATGCTGATATACCATCGCCACATGATGTGGCACAGATTAGTGGAGAGAGTTCTTTGTAGAATATGACTAGATGCCTGGCAAGTGATTTATTAGATTCATACCAGTTCATCAATTATTAGTATGGTATCCCACTTGATGTTGTATCCTCACATCTCGAGTGATATTTTGGTAGACAAAGGAGCCATGGTGAGTCAAGTTCACAGGGTTTGGGGGGGCATCAGAATGTTCCAGTTGGTCCTGAGGTTGAGCTTACTGCACATGATGTTATGGAAGGTTAGTATAGTAGGCTTCTTTTCAGCACTGATATTGCACCACCTACACGTATATCATTGTCTCTCCATGATTCTGACCACAGTGGGATTGGGAGGGCCTTTGCTGGTGCAGTTGAGGTACAATTTATTCAAAAATTATAATCTAAATTCATAAATTATATATTTAAAAATTATAAGTTCAATTTTAAATAAAATCACATACATTGAAGCTCTAACTATTGATTGCAATCTTAAATGTACATGTGTATTAGAGACAAGCTACTGTTTTACAACCTAGATATGGAGATTTACATCATGCTGGCAATCCTAGTCATCATCATGAGGTATTTAAAAACCAGATCTATATATCACATGTACATGTATAAGTTTGATTTAAGTGTACACATGTATTTATATCAAGTTAACTTTCTACATACAGACATCAAGTGTACAAATTTTCTAACTAAATACACATATGCTTATATATTGTATGAACACATGTCATTTATAGGTTGCAGGATCAGGTCATGCTTCTATTGAGACTCCTCTACATGATGCAGACCGTGTATGTCAGGTAATTTATATTAAATGTCAAGTATTATTTATTTATTTAAAATCAGAACAAATTATATTTGTACATGTATATATAGAAATTGAAAATTTTATGGTGTTTCATGTGCAGACCCCGGCCCACAACTCAGCATAGCGCTCGGGTCACAGATCAGTCGAGGGCTCCAATCAAGGATCAAGATGTCATAGCTCAATCCACTCGTAGAGTGAGACATTCATGAGTTGATATTATGATTCAGATGTTTTATATTTATATTACATTTGGATATTATGAATTAGATGTTATTATATTTTATCTTAGAGACGTTCTTATTATGAGTCACATGCTTTATATTTACATTTTGAAATTTATATTATGACTTACATGCTTTATAATTTAGTGTTATTTTTCCATTTATCTAAATTTCTAAATGTATCCTAATTAGGCTATATTCCTAATCTAAAATAAGATTAAGTTGGGAAATAGAAAATGAATATAGGAAGATATCTAAGCAAATGAAGTAGTACATATTTAAACCTAGTAAAATTAGAAACTACCTAGAATTTAGCTAAAGTTACTAGATTTAACAAACTTAAATTATTTTACAAAATCGTAAATCCAACAAAAAATATCTATTAATAAATATAAAGTCCACTATCTCATATATTAAATTATAACAGTGGGCAATATGGTAGTGGTCCTTTAAAAATCATAGGATATATGTGTTGGCAAGAGACACTATATGGATTCATGATTGTTGTCATTAATGGCAACAAAGTTCATCCCACACATCCGCAGGACATGGTGTGTCTCTGTCGGAAGTCAGAATGAAGATTGTTGTGGTCTAGTAAACAAGAACAGAGCATGTGGCAAGGTCCGACAGACAGGTCTGGATCTCTTAGATGAAATATCTTGGTGAAGTGTGGATTTGGGGAAGTCAAGAGGACTACCTTGAGTATTATATTCCAAGGATTTAGCCTCCGGTGATAGATGAGGAAAAAGATATGAATAGTTGAGTACCGGACTCCTGAGTGACAGTGTGAACAGAGGAAGAACTGACTGGCAAAACATCAGACTACTTTCCGGATGTGTTACTAATGGTGGTAAAGGTTATGAAGGCATGAATCATGTTTGGCTGACATGATTAATGATTTCTACAAGAATATACTTGATCCGCATTACTTGATGTGCAAGGATTCAGCCGACAGATCAGAATTAGTGAAAAGATTGACTATTCCGGGTGCCGACTAGAAAGGTGATGAAATTACTTGTGTGGATATATATACACAATGGATTTAGTTGTGAGAGGTGTTGTTGTGGTGAGTGATGTGCAAATAAGAGCAGAAGCACAAAGCAGAAGCAGTAAGGAAGATCCGGTATGTAAAGAAAGCAACATAAGAGAAGAAGAAAGATGAAGTGCAGCAGATCAGTGTACTGAGCCTAACCGGAACTAAACTCCAGCATATGTAGATGCTCCTATATCAGTTCAAGTATTGTATTACATTCCTTTTGTAGACAATGAGTCTCTTGTAGGTAGTGTGCCTCTTGTGAGCAGTGTGCTCGGGTAGTGAGCCCTAATTGGCAAGTGCCATTTTATTTTTTCCTTATTCTTCTAATAGAGAATAATCTTTGGGTTAATCACCCCATGGTTTTCTCCCTTAACCGGGTTTCCACGTCAAAAATATTGTGTCATGTGTATCTCCATTTCATGGTTATGTTTGCTTATTTGAATTAATGTTGCATTGATTAATAAGAAAGTTCAAAAGGAAGAAATAATTAGGATAACTGATTCACCCCCCCTCTCAGTTATCAACAATTGGTATCAGAGCTAAGTTCCTCCTAACAGAGTCTAACAGCTCGAGGAAGATCTAGGAATCCAAATGGATGCATATGGTTTAAGGGAGCAACTCAAGACTGCCCTTGAGGACCTTGAACAGTCAAACTCTGAAGTCAATGAATTAAAGGAAAGACTCAAACAGGCTGATGATTTCATGAGAGAACTAAAAGACAAATTAAGTCTCTCTATGAAAAAGAGGAAGGAGCTGCTTCAGCAATTAGCAAGACAAAGTGAAGCAAATAATGCAAATGAAGAGCTGACTAAGAAAACCAAGTTATGTGAAAAGTTGTCAAAAGAAATCATTATGGTAAGACATGAAATGGAGTCAGGAGTTATGAAATTTACCCAAGAAGTTGAAGAGAAAAGGAAAACTGAAGATAATCTAAGACAATCTCTCAAGGAGAAATCAGAAGATTGCCACCAGATGGATAGAATTATCAGACATCTTGAATCTGATCTTGAAGATGCTAAAGATAATGAAGAAAAACTTGAGGATCAAATTGTCTCTCTCAAAAAGGATCTTCAAACAACAAATGAATATAAAGAGAAATTCAAGATAAGTTCTGCTCAACTTGAAGTTCTTCTTGGAAGTCAGAAGAGGGCAGATGACAAGTGTGGTTTGGGATATGAGAAAGGAGAAAGCTCTAGATCCGGTCAGAAGAATTTTGGACCAGAAAATCCAAGAAACAGGCCTAGAAGACCTCCAGTAAGACAACCCAATGCTCAAAGATATCCATCCTTCAATGGATACTACCACAGCTACAATCACTTTGGTCACAAAGCTAATCAGTGCAAAAAGAGAATGAATCAGACTAATTCATCCTTCTCTGGATAATGTTTCAACTGTAAAAGGTATGGTCACAAATCTCATGAATGCAGAAATATGCAAATGAACAAATCATTCGATGGTAGATGCTTTGCATGGAATAGAATAGGTCATATGACTAATCAATGTAGATCAAGAGGATATCAATCAAATATACAGAGAAATGTTGTTTGCCAAATTTGCAATAGATCTGGTCATATTGCAAAATTCTGTAGAAGCAAGAATCAAGACAAAAGAGGTCCGATATATCATAATCAGAATCAAGATAAGGGGAAACAAAAAGTGAATGCGGATGAAGTTAAAAGTGAGATGAACACAATTTGGGTGAACAAAAGTACAGAGAATGTAGAGGTTGGATCCGCACCAGACTTTGGTGCTGATATTCCTTCCGGAAACTAAAAAGTGAGCTCTGGCTCAAGGGGAGACACAAAGAAAACCTTGTTCCCCCAGCCAGTCAATTGGTGCCGGAACTGGCACAAGAAGAGCTGCAGATCAAAGGGTTTCTAGAGAAACGTCTAAAGAAGGTCAAGTAAAGATGTGAGAGATCAGCATGAAAATTTAAAAAGTTTAATTCCTTCAAAATTGATCCGGTTAAACAAGTCTTCCGGTAGAACAGGTTTCTCACAAGATTGGCCCGATATGGATCCAAATTGAAATAGCTTGATCTGCAGATAGATGAGATGATCAGAAGGAGAAGTGGACATTATGATTCATCATTAACATCGATCACAAAGGCATCATAATGATCTAGATGAGTTTCTTCCTCCCTAAACAAGGAAAACAAGGCAAACCGGAATGAATTAGGTTACGCATTTATTGCAGGGTATAAATTAGGGCTTTTTGGAATAAAAGAGCTCATTCATTTGTCATTTACACATTTGCACATGCGAAGAAGAAAGAAAAGAAGCTCTGCAACTACTTCCCCCAAAGATCAAGACGATTCTTCATATAGCTCAATCCAGATTTCATCGTGTTTGCCCTAATCAGTGTAAAAGGTATTCTTCATTCTTGATATCTTTTAGTAAAAATCCTTGATGATGGATGCTCCAAATATAGTAAAGATTTCTGATAGACCTTGCCCCAGTTTTAAGAAGCATCCATACAAATCCTTGGAGGTAGATCCCCTAGGAGCCTTCTCTAGCATTTCGCATGGTGTTTTGCACACCGAAGACATTAGGGTTTATATACATGCAAATATTGAAGAGTTTAGGGAATTCAAACTAAGAGATATCTATCACAAACAACTGATAGATGATGCCTTTGAGCTTAAACCAAAATATAAGGGTATCCAAGAGAAACATTTTGATCAATTCATTCATTTCCCCTGCTTTGAAGAAGATGAATGGGTCTGGTATGTGTTGAGTAGGGTGCATGATAACTTCCTATCGCTGAACAGACCTTGCAAGATCACAAAGGAGGCAATTAGGGCAGTAACTGGTTTATACTCCTCTGGAAGGATACCTGTCCTCAAATTTGTTAAAAACAACATTGTAACTAAGGCCACCAGATCAAAATTTGATAAGAGGGCAATGACTATTGAAGATATCACTGACCCGGACATCAAGTTTGCATCTATAATAATAGGATACAAGATATATCACTCCAGTAGGGAGAATTTAGTATCCAAAACTGCAATATATACTGCATATGAGATGCTGAGAAAAAATGCAGAATATGATCTCTGTGAACTTCTTTTGAGCTAATTAATGGAAAACATACAAAAGATCAAAAAGGATAAGAAAAACTCTTTCAAATATGGTGCACTAATATTATGTTTTTTTTCTATTTCATGAATGAGTTGCCCAGATCAAATGGATGGGTATGGCAGAATGACAAACCGGTAGTAGTTTAGATCAGAGACTATTTGCATGGGCTTGGGGATGCTAAAGTAAGAAATACAGCCTGTGGGGATATTTCAAGAACTTTTAGAGCATGATGCAAGAAAGAGAAAGAATTCCGCAGTCTCTTGTTGAGAAATACAAAGACACGGTCTATTTTATGGTAGAGATTGATCAGTGCCTAATGGAGGCAGTAGAACCAAGGATAGTTTGGATCATGCCCATGGGGTATGAAGTTGATGAACAGATTGTGGAGCTACATGTTCAACACATGCTAAGTCAGCCAAAGGATCCAAAGGCAGAAAGGTTTGGAACCTTTGAGGAGCTAAGTGTAAAGATTCATGTGGAACTCAGAGAACCAGAGATGAAAAGGAAGGTGAGAAAATAAGTAGAACATATTGCCCAAGGCCTTGGCATCTCAAAGGAGGCACTTGATGCCAACAGGGAAAAGAGGAAAAAGGTTGAGGAAGAGAAGAAAGAGGCAGAAAAGAAAAGTGAGGAAAGTGCTCCAGTAGAAACTTCCACCCAGACCAGATCATCAAAGAGATCAGCACCTATACCTGCTAAAAGCTCAAAACTGGAAGTCCAAGCATCCAGCAAAGGAGAGAAAAGGTCAAAGACAAAAGCCACAAGGGCTTATGCAAGTCAAAGAGATGAAGAGGAAACTGAATCTAATGAAGAAGTCAGGAAAATGAAGAAAAAGAAGAAAACATCCGGTCAACCCTCTACCAAACAGAAGGAAGAAGAAAAGACAAAGGAATATGTTGAAAAACCCACTCTTCAGATTGATGACATAATCAAATCAGTCATAGTGGACGGAAATCTTCAGCCAATGGTTGAGTTCTATGATGATTATGGTGAAGCAGATCAGAAGATATTGCAAGATGCCACAGTCAGGTATCTAAATATCTACAACAAAGCATTTATTGAAATTGAATCTCTGATCCCTAAAAGCTTGGAGAAGGAACTAGAAACAAGAAAGAACACTGCCCAAGCTAAAGACCTAGAAATCTAGGAACAAATAGCAATTCAGCTATATTCTTCAATCGACCCCAAGACAATGAATATGATATTCAAAGATTGTAACGATGAGTTCAGAAGCAAAGCAAGGATGAATCAACTTATGCTTGGTGAGACTGAAAAGGTAGCCAAGGACACAGAAGAGATCCTCCGGAAGGCCTTCAAAAGATTTAATCTTCCTATTATAGAGGACCTGGGTACCGACCCCTCGACCACAAATGTTGCAGAAGAAACTACCAAGAAAATGACAGAAGAGGTGGGCCCTAAACAGACTAACATTTCTCCTCCGGTTTCCCCTTCAGTCTCCAGATCTAAAGGAGAAGAAAGATTATAGGAGAAAGAAGCAGAGGTGAAGGAAAAATAAGATGACAGTGCTAAGATTGCAGAAGGAGAGAAGACTTCAATAGAGAAGACCACAACTGCTAGTGGTGAGAATATAGAAGGAGAGAAAGCTCCAAAGGACAGCTCCAAGATTGCAGAAATAAAGAAAAATCTATCTCCAGCAAGAGACACTGTAGAATCATTCAAGGACTTCTTGAAAAAAGTAACTATAGAAATTGATGAACCGGACCTATTAAAAGGACCATTAGATTTTGACTCTCTATCACCGGTGCAAACAATGAAAATAGCCTCATTTGCAAATGAGAAGGTCAAAGAGAAACTACTGAAATCTCACATGGAAGACTGTGAGCTTATGGAGGTAGCATCTGGAGTGCTAGAAAAGATCATGCCATCTTTTTAGAAGGATCCCACAGCCTCTTCTTCCGGTAATCTCAAAACCCTAGTCAGCAATGTTAGTACACATTTTGATTCTCTAGAAAAGTCAACTGAAGAAAAGGTCTGGAAGGAGTTTTTGGATAAAAGGTTCTCCGAGGTATAGGGTCTGATCATTAATGATAGGAGAAACATGAATATTGGGATAAAGAGCTTAGAAAATGCTCTTAAGGATGGCGGAGAAATATACAAATTTTGTATCTCCTAGTCCAAAGTAATAGTGGAGATTGAGAAGAAAATAAAAGAGCAAGAGGACAAACTACTAAGCTTGTCTCAAAGTTTTGATCCTCTTTCATCCTCCATAGTAAATCAAGAGTGTCAGACTATTACAATCACAAATGCAATAAAGAATTTTGAGAAGGAAAGGAAGATCATAATTAACCAGATGGGTGAACTTAGAAGGATTATTATCCCTAAGTTAGAGGCCATGCATGAGGCCATAAATGATGCTTAGATTACAGCCCGGACCAATGATCCGACAGATCTTAAAAAGGCAGAAGCATTTGCATTCCTGTTGAGTGGTCACATCTCAATTTTGGATAGGATGAAGCAGAGTTGGGTGACAGAAGTTGTACAGTTGAAGAATACTTTTTCAGACATACTTAAGCATATGTAAGTACAACTTGTATATATATACTTATGCGGCTAAATATAGGTAAATTTTTGAAAATTTTGGTATGCAGACCCTACCCTTTGCCATTGATGTCAAAGGGGGAGTGAGGAGCGGTGAAAAATGAGGAATCCAACTAAGGGGGAGCTCCGGAAAATATATATAAAGATAGAGCATCAACCAAGGGGGAGCATAGTGTAAACACTTAGTCATTTTTCACTAAGTGTTGCCATCAATGCCAAAGGGGGAGATTGTTGGCAAGAGACACTATATGGATTCATGATTGTTGTCATTGATGGCAACAAAGTTCATCCCACACATCCATAGGACATGGTGTGTCTCTACCAAAAGTCAGAATGAAGATTGTTGTGGTCCGGTAAACAAGAACAGAGCATGTGGCAAGGTCCGACAGACATGTCCGAATCTCTCAGAGGAAATATCTTGGTGAAGTATAGATTTGGGGAAGTTGAGAGGACTACCTTGAGTATTATATTCCAAGGATTTAGCCTTTGGTGATAGATGAGGAAAAAGATATGAATAGTTGAGTACCGGATTCCTGAGTGATAGTGTGAACAGAGGAAGAACTGACTGGCAGAACATCAGACTACTTTCTGGATGTGTTACTGATGGTGGTAAAGGTTATGAAGGCATGAATCATGTTTGGCCAACATGATTAATGATTTCTACAAGCATATACTTGATCCGCATTACTTGATGTGCAAGGATTCAGCCGATAGATCAAAATTAGTGAAAAGATTGACTATTCCGAGTGCCGACTAGAAAGGTGATGAAATTACTTGTGCGGATATATATACATGATGGATTTAGTTGTGAGAGGTGTTGTTGTGGTGAGTGATGTGTGAATAAGTGTAGAAGTACAGAGCAGAAGCAGTAAGGAAGATCTGGTATGTAAAGAAAGCAGCATAAGAGAAGAAGAAAGATGAAGTGCAGCAGATCAGTGTACTAAGCCTAATCAGAACTAAACTCCAACATATGTAGATGCTCCTATATCAGTTCAAGTATTGTATTACATTCCTTTTGTAGACAGTGAGTCTCTTGTAGGTAGTGTGCCTCTTGTGAGCAGTGTGCTCGGGCAGTGAGCCCTAATTGGCAAGTGCCATTTTATTTTTTCCTTATTCTTCTAACAAAGAATAATCTTTGGGTTAATCACCCCGTGGTTTTCTCCCTTAACCGGGTTTCCACGTCAAAAATATTGTGTCATGTGTATCTCCATTTCATGGTTATGTTTGCTTATTTGAATTAATGTTGCCTTGATTAATAAGAAAGTTCAAAAAGAAGAAATAATTAGGATAACTAATTCACCCCCCCCCTCTCAGTTATCAACAATATGTGCCACCACTAATAAAATTTATTATTAAGAAAATCAACAAAATTCTAGTGGCTACATGATACGTCAATATTTAAGTCATAAAAAATGCTAATGTTGCAAATATGTGGAAATATCTACCAAACTCCCACATTATTAATCACAAATAATATGAGCCACATAAACATAAAAAATCTTAATTAGAGTTGTCTTAAGAAGTTCAAAATGGGAAAATATGGTTTGCATCTATTCATCAACACCTAATAGGAAGAGTATTTGGGAATCCCATCCAATGCCATGTGTTCCTAGTGCCTATAATCTCCCCATGTTCAAGCTAAGTGTCCTAATATGAAGCTCTACCAATGAATATGTGAATTGTGTATAATTCTATCTACACTAAAGACTTGTGTTAGTGACTTCAACTAGGATTGTGAATTCTGATTCTAAGGTTGTTTATGAACTCTGAGTGTTGAATATTAGGAGTACAAATATAAGTGTGTTCAAAGGTTAGTTGATGACTCAAAAATGTTTGATTGATTTAATCCAGTGTCTAGACTGCTATCTTCAAATTCACGTTTAATTTTATCCCTTCGATGTATATAACTATGAAAATATTCAATATACTATTGAACAACTTGTTAGATTCATGACAGACAACTGAGAGGGGGGATGAATCAGTTGTCCAAAACTTTCTTCCAATTAAACACTTTAATCTACTTTGTAATTCAGTAGCATAATAATAAATCAATCTTAGAAACATAATGCATTAAATCAAGAGCATAAACACATTAACACATAAGACACCAAGATTTTGACATGGAAAACGTGGTTAAGGAAAAAATCACAGGGTGACTAACCTAAGATTGTATTCTCTATTAGAAGAATAGAAAGAACAAAATGGCACATGCCAATTAGGGCTCACTACCTGAGCACACTGCTCACAAGAAGCCCACTGCCTACAAGAGACACACTGTCTACAGAGTAATAAGTATTACATACTTGAACTGAAGAATAGCATCTTCACCATGCTTGAGTCAGTTCCATTATAAGCCCAATACTTTTGCTCTGCCTTTAGCTCCTCTACTCTCTGCCACACTCTCATCTCCACAAGATGCATTTGAAATGACTTTACATATCCTTATTTATACAAGACATCGACTTAGGGATAATCATCCAAGTCAGCATACATTGCAGAGAAAATACATAAATACAACATGACTAATTACAAAAAGACTTCAAGTGGATCAACACACTATCAGCCACATAGATCTGAGACTTCAATCTTCCTTTAGGAACACACCATTCTTCACAAAACATCTTCAAGATCATCCGTAGGAGGTGTAACTCATCCAGTCGGCCGGACTTAGGAAGAACATCATCATCTGAAAGTAATTCTTCAAATACGAGCTCAATCTATAATGCGGACCACCAACACAAACTAGACACAATCCAAAGACCTCCACAAGCTTGCCTGAATCACCAAGAACATCCACACTACTTCTGCTTACTGGAATCATTCTCTCCTTCATTTGGAACCTCAAGAACACAGTATGTCATCACTATCATATTGGAATAGATGCTTGCGGACCTCCAGATCATGAACCAATTGAGTTGTCAATTCACATTGACTTCCTAAACACTCCACCAAATCCACAGAACAAGATATTAGATTTCTGGATCTCACTGGACCTATCTATGTCACTCTATAACCTCTGAACACCTACCAGAACTGGCTTTACTTAAGCAACCATAACTTCTTTAGATCTTCATGTGGACCTATGAAATCTTCACTAGATCATCTTAAGGCACATATCTACAAACCCTTTGATGTGCATCCTCTAATCTTCATCTTAGATGGAATCTTTACCACACTATCTTCACTGTTCTTCTCTGTTCCTAATAGGACTAATTTTCTCAATATCCTCAGCATACAGCTCATCCAATCCTTATCATTAATGTAACAGGAGTATGTTGACATCAATGACAACACCCATTAGGCCCATACTTGCAACAATCTCCCCCTTTGTCATTGATGGCAACATATGATGTGAAAAATTGTTTTAACCATGAAGACAAGAACTTCTTCTCACTGACACAACTCTCCCTATCAACAACAACCATTCACATGTCTTCTCTTCTTTTACTGCTCCTCCTTTGATCAAAAACCACTTGTTTTTCACATGTCTTCTCTCCCCCTTTGACATCAATGGTAAAGGGCGCATACTTGCATCACTTCAGAATCATACCAGCTGCTCCCCCTAAGTGGCAGGTTCCTAAACATCAATCCAGATCACAAGATATGACTGTGAGATCCATCGGATTGATTTACCTCAGTGTACCTTAATTTAGAACCAGAAGGATAATAACCCCTAACTTCTCCCTGAGATACTCAAAAGAGTCCTTAGGTAGAGGTTTAGTAAAGATATCTGCAATATGATCTTTGGAAGGCACAAACTCCAATCTAACTTCATTCTTGTTCACTTGCTCTCTCAAAAGTGAAACTTGATGGATATATGTTTATTCTTTGAATGCAACACCAGATTCTTTGAAATATTTATTGCAGTTGAATTATCACAGAAGATTGTGATAGGTTTCTCATACTCCACTCTGATGTCTCTTAGCATTTGCTTCATCCACAAAACTTGAGTGCAACTACCTACTACTACAATATATTCTACTTCTGCAGTAGACAGATATATTGCCTCTTGTTTCTTGCTCAGCCAAGAAACCAATATCTTCCCCAAAAAGAATGCTCCACCACTAGAACTCTTCCGGTCATCCACATCTCCTGTCCAATCTGCATCTGTATATGCATAAAGAGAGAAATCATGATCTCTAGGATACCACTGACCATACTCAAATGTCCCTTTTAGATATCTAAAAATCCTCTTGATTGCCATGACATGAGATTCTCTAGGATCATCTTGGAATCTAGCAACAAGACCAACAACATTCATAATGTCAGGTCTAGTTTGAGTGAGATACAACAATCCTCTAATCATTGACCTATACTTTTTCTTATCAGCCTGAGGAGAGTCATCTTTGCTCAATTTACATCTGGTTGCCATGGGAGTACTCATTGGTTTTGATTCTTCCATCCCAAATTTCTTCAACAATTCTTTCACATATTTGGTCTAAGAAATGAAGATTCCTTTCTTTGTTTGAATGATTTGCAGACCCAAGAAGAAATTCATTTCCCCAAGCATGGACATCTCAAATTCACTTTTCATTTGATTTTTAAGAGTTTTGCACATACTATCTCTTCCTCCAAAAATGATATCATCAGCAAATACTTCAACAATTAAGATATTTTCATGATCAATTTTGAAGTACAAATTACTGTTAGCAGTACCTTTGTTGAAACCAATCCTCAAAAGATGTTTATCCAATCTTTCATACCAAGCTCTTGGGGCTTGCTTGAGTCCATATAGTGCTTTCTTCAACTTGCAGACCATATCACCATGATCAGACAATTGAAATCCATCCGGTTGCTTAATGTATACTTCTTCTTCCAAGTCACCATTCAAGAAGGCAGACTTGACATCCATCTGATATACTTTGAAATCCTTGAAGGCAGTAAAAGCAAGAAATAAGCTGACTGCTTCAATTCTTGCCATTGAAGCAAAAGTTTCTTCAAAACCAACTCCTTCTATTTGAGAGTAACCCTTGTAGACCAATCTGGCTTTGTTTCTGACTACTTCACCAACTCATTCAGTTTGTTCCAGAAGACCCATTTGGTTCCAATCACATTCTTGTTTCTAGGTCTGGGAACAAGATCCCAAGTGTGATTTTTCTCAATTTGCATCATATCTTCCTCCATTGCTTTAGTCCAACTTTCATCATTGCATGCTTCATTTACTGACTTTGGTTCAATATTTGAAATCAAACAATACTCTTTTAAGTCTTGAGTAATCTTTCTTCTTATTTGAACACATTTTCTTTTATCACCTATGATCTAATCTTCAGAATGATTTAGTCTTACAAACCTGGGAATTTTGGGACTTTCTTACACTTCTATTTCTTGAACCGGTTCATTCAAACTCATCTCTTCTTCCTGGTTCACCGGATTAGTCTGAATCTGAATCTCAGAAGGGGCTTGGACTCCTTGGATCAAAACATCATTTTGATCATCTTCATCACATTCATTAAACCTTGAGGGTTTTTCAATCCCTTCATCAACCTTCACATTTGTACTTTCTATAATCTTTCTCAATCTCTTGTTATAATATCGGTATGCTTTGCTTTGAGTAGAATAACCCAAGAAAATTCCTTCATCACTTCTAGCATCAAATTTGCCTAAATCTTCATCTCTCTTAATGTAACATTTTCTACCAAAAACTCTGAAATACCTCATAGTGGTAGTGATGCCAAACCAAAGTTCATAAGGAGTCTTATCAGTATTGCTTCTGATTTGTACTTGATTGAGAGTATAGAATGCTGTGCTTACAGCTTCTCTCCAATAGATCTGAGGAACATTTGCTTCCATCATCATGGTTCTAGATGCTTCCTAGATGGTCCAGTTCTTTCTCTCCACTGCTCCATTCTACTGTGGAGTCCTAGGAGTCGACAACTATCTTTTTATTCCATGTTTCTCACTGAATTCTATGAACTCACCGGATGTGAATTCTCCACCTCTATCAGACCTTAGACATTTCAGTTTTAATCTAGTTTGATTCTCTGCCATAGCCTTGAATATTTTGAATTTCTCAAGAGCTTCTGATTTCTCTTTCAGAAAAGTCACCCACATCATCCGGGAGTAGTCATTAATTAATAACATGAAGTATCTATCACCTTGCACACTTCTAATTCTTGTCAGACCACATAAATCGGTATGAACTAAGTCCAATAATCTGGTAGAAGACCATTCCTTACTTTTGAACGTGACTCTTCTCTGCTTACCCAACTGTCATTCTTTGCACAAGCTATTAATAGGTTTCACAAGTCATGGAAGATCTCTTCCAGCCTGAGTGTTTCTTATCTTGATGATATTATCAAAATTCACATGACACATTGTCCTATACCACAACCAACTTTGATCAACTTGAACATATAAGCAACTTTTACCATTACCAAGTGGAAGATATTACCTTTAGTTTGAGTACTGGATGAAATCTCTGTTCCAAAACTTTCAAAGATCTTGCATTTTCCATTTTTGAATCGGAGATCATAGCCTTTGTCCACCAATTGTCCAACACTGAGAAGATTGTGCTTCAATCCTTCAACATATAGTACATTACCAGTTTTGTTCTTTCCATCAAAAGAAATAGTTCCTCTACCTCTAATTCTACCACCAGAATTATCACAACTTTTACCACTCCTCCTTCATACCTTTCCAAATCTATGAACTTATTTTTGTCACCTGTCATATGGTGGGAGCATCCACTGTCAATGACCCAATCATCCTTTTCTTCAACTTAGCCAGCTAGATCTCTTTCTACAACTTTATGATTGACAGATTCAAAGGGCATTGAATCTTCTTCCTTAATGGCAATAAACACCCAGTCTTTTCTAGATTTGTTTCCTGTCTCTGATTCATCATCTGTTACTCCATCATCATCATCTTCATGCACATAGTAACATTTCTTTTGGAACCTTGATCTATTAGGGTTTGGCTTTAAAAATCTTTCTGAACACTTTGAGGCAAAATGACCAATCTTATTGCAATTAAAACATTTAAAAGACAATTTCCCTTCATACTTACTAGATCCTCTTGGCAGTCTTTTTGCAATAAGGGCTTCAAGTTGAGCAGCTTATGCTTCATCTTCTTCTAGGTCTTTTCTTTCTTTTTCATACCATGATAGTTTCCTTGAGGAGTTCTCTCTCGGATCAAACCTTTGTTTTCCTTTTACAGAGGCACTAGCTTTGAATGCAGATTCAGTCTTGGGGGGGCATCTCCAAACTCGATCAATTCAAATGCAGCCAATTACCAACCAATTGATCCTTGTGATACCTGAATAGGATCTAAATTCTTCAATGGCAACAACCTTGTATTTGTAAGAATCAAGAAGGGATCTAAGAACTTTGCCAACAATCTCATCTTCATCCAAGACTCCACCAGCACATCTAATGCCACAAACAAGCTCATTTACTCTTGGCATAAATGTAGTGATATTTTCATCTTCTCTCATCTTCAGATTTTCAAAATTTCCTTTCAAACTCTGTAGCTTGGCACATTTAACATACTTGTCTCCTTCATGAAGAAGTTTCAGTTTTTTCCCAAATCTCATGAGCAGCTTTTAGGTCAACAACATTTGTCAACTCTGAATTAGATAAGGCACTTAGAAGAGCTTCTTTAGTCCATAGATTGTTTTCAGCATCTTTGATTTCATCTACGGTATACAGACCATTCTATGGAGGTTCATACTTCTTTGATGCCATGAACCAATACTGCATTCCCATACATTGTAAGTGACATTCCATACGACTTTTCCAAAGAGTGAAATTGGTTCCTTCAAACCTCGGACTATCCTTCTTGTAGGATGACATCCTAGATCTCCTCAAGTAGTTAAGCTCCTTTTAGAGGAACTTGGCTCTGATACCAATTGTTAGATTCAGGACAGACAACTGAGAGGGGGGAATGAATTAGTTGTCCAAACTTTCTTCCAATTAAACACTTTAATCCACTTTGTAATTCAACAGCATAATAATAAATCAATCATGGAAACATAATGCATTAAATCAAGAACAGAAACACATTAACACATAAGACACCAAGATTTTGACGTGGAAAACCCGGTTAAGGGAAAAACCACGGGTTGACTAAACCAAGATTGTATTTTCTGTTAGAAGACTAGAAAGAACAAAATGGCACATGCCAATTAGGGCTCACTGCCTGAGCACACTGCTCACAAGAGGCCCACTACCTACAGAAGACACACTATCTACAAAGTAATAAGTATTACATACTTGAACTAAAGAATAGCATCTTCACCATGCTTGAGTCAGTTCCATTTAAGCCCAATACTTATGCTCTACCTTTTGTTCCTCTACTCTCTACCACACTCTCATCTCCACAAGATGTATTTGAAATGACTTTACAACTCCTTATTTATACAAGACATCGACTTAGGGATAATCATCCAAGTCGACATACATTACAGAGAAAATACATAAATACAACATGACTAATTATAAAAAGACATCATGCGGATCAACACATTGTCAGCCACATAGATTTGAGACTTCAATCTTCCTTTAGGAACACGCCATTCTTCACAAAACATCTTCAAGATCATCTGCAGGAGGTGTAACTCATTCGGTCGGCTAGACTTAGGAAGAGCATCATCATCCGGAAGTAATTCTTCAAATACAAGATCAATCTTCAATGCGGACCACCAACACAAACTGGACACAATCTAAAGAGCTCCACAAGCTTGCCTGAATCACCAAGAACATCCACACTACTTCTGCTTATTGGAATCATTCTCTCCTTCATCCGAAACCTCAAGAACATAGTCTGTCATCACTGTCATATTGGAATAGATGTGTCATCACTGTCATATTGGAATAGATGCTTGCAGACATCGAGATCATGACCCAATTGAGTTGTCAATTCTCAATGACTTCCTAAACACTCCAAATCTGTAGAACAAGATATTGCATTTTTCGATCTCACCGGACCTATCTGTGTCACTCTGTCACCTCTAAACACCTGCTAGAACTAGTTTTACTTAAGTGGCCATAACTTCTTCAGATCTTCATGCGGACCTCTGAAATCTTTACTGGATCATCCTAAGACACATATCTACAAACCCTTTGATGTGCATCCTTTGATCTTCATCTTAGCTACAATCTTTACCACACTGTCTTCACTATTCTTCTCTGTTCCTAATAGGACTAATTTTCTCAATATCCTCAGTGTGATAGGTGAAAGTCAGGTGTAGCAGATCAGACATAGTCATGAAACCCTAACCCTACCATCATCAAGGAATCTAATCTAAATGAAACCAAAGGACAATGCAATTCAAGCATAACATCACCTAGACCGTGCGATTCCTTGTTTGAGGGATGTGGACTGCTTCTTCAACAATGAACAATTGCAATGCTGAAAGCTGCCATGATAGATGATAAAAGCTCAAATGGATGCTCAGATGCTTAAGATGATAATGTAGGTGCTATATGATTGCTGGGATATGATTGTTGGATGTCTCATATGAAGTGAGAGGGTGTTTATATAGGACTTAGCCAAGATCAATCAACGGTGGAGATTTAGAGGCTATGTGAATGGCTAGGATTGAGAGTTACTAAATTTAGGTTCCATTAGTTGTGCATGTGAAGGATATGAATGAAAGTTGTCTTACAACACATGATTGACTGGACAAGTGTTGGAATGTGATAAAAGGGGAGGAATTAATTCAAATAAAATATTTGAATTAGTTGGGATATGAGTTGGATATTAATTAAATAAATAAAATTTATTTAATTAATAGGATAAATGAATAAAATGGGATAAGATATGATGTGGAAATTAATTAAATAAATAAAATTTATTTAATTAATTGGGATGGGGATAGCATATGATTGAGAAATGATGTGGAATTAATTAAATAAATAAAATTTATTTAATTAATTGGCTAAGTGGATGAGAATGGGATTTTAATTAAATAAATAAAATTTATTTAATTAATTGGCTTAATGATTTAACAAGGTGTTGCTAGACATGGACAAATTTGGGTGTCTACATTTTGCCCCTCTTTGATACAATGTTCGATAGAACGTTGTGTCAAAGAAGATAAGATATGTGTTCGATAAACAAGTTATGCCCCAGTGTAACTGGCAGGTGATGCCCCCTCGAGAGGTAAGCCAGGCTAACCAGGAAGGGATGGGTTGGCTCTCGATAGAAGAAAAGGCTAAAAGGAAAGCAGACACGAAGAAAATGGGGGGTAGATGGAAGAAAATAGGCTATGGCATAGAAGAATTAGGGTTTTGAGAAGGGCTATAAGTAGGTTCTTCAATGGCAAATAGGCTCATTT
The DNA here is from genome assembly GCA_027924645.1 of Cunninghamia lanceolata. NCBI lineage: Eukaryota > Viridiplantae > Streptophyta > Pinopsida > Cupressales > Cupressaceae > Cunninghamia > Cunninghamia lanceolata. Next base: position 11,793,616 of record BSBN01000803.1, read on the forward strand.
GTGCTCAGAAACTAGAGAAACCCAGAGCTCCTGAGAGTGAGAGTTGCAGAGCTAGCAGGATGGTTATTCCACGTAGGGATCATCGTGCGGAGCGAGTGAGGACACATGGACGACCAGAGGGAGCAGGCACACCGGTATGTTTCAAACTTTTCCCCAAAAGCGTGTAATTAATAGCCTAAAAGCGTAATTAATGCACACACGTCACCAAAAGTGACTAGGTTAGGGAATAGTCATTGTAGGTCACTTATGTAGGAAGATAGAACGCTTATGGTAGTTTCGGTCGCTTATGGGCGTGGGTAGGTCCCATAGGGGAAAACGGGTCGCATCCTGTCGGCGGGAAAAACACAGTCGAAAAGCGCGGAAAGAGGAATATGCATCGCTTATGGATAGAAATGGCTCGCTTATAAGCAAAAAGAGGTCGCTTCACATAGTTTGGCTCGCTTATGGATAGAAATGGGTCGCATAGGGAAAGTAGCGCGTGTCTAAGGCTAGAATGGTCGCATATGCTTAGGTGGCTCGCTTAGAGTATAAAACTAGGCGCATGTAGAATAAGGCTCGCGTTTAGGCCAAACAGGATCGCATATGGTATATGACGCGCAGATGAAGCAATAAGAAGCGCATATGGTGGTTGAGCTCACTTTTAGGAAAACAGTAAGCGCATAAGGTGAAATGGCTCACATATAGACAAAACAGCTGCGCATATGGTAAGGCTAGTCGCTAATAAGCTAGGAAGAAGCGCATGTGGTAAAATGGGACACTTATGGTAGGTTGAAGATAGAATAGCAAATAGAGAAGCAAATTTTGATATGTATGATTAACGGAAGGGACTGACAAGGGTAAATGGATGATGCAGGATGTACTACCGCCATTGTTATCGCGAGAGCCCCATCCAAGAGATTTACGGCTGGTGAGACAGTTAGATGCAGAGGAGCTACTAGTGTTAGAGATCCTGGGCTTGGAGCATGTGTCATGATTAGAGCTAGTTCAGGCACATCGAGGGCTGATGACGGCGATGGTGGAGCGATGGATGAGCGAGCACAGTTCAGTCTTGTTACCGACAGGAGAGGCGACCATCACCTTAGAGGTTGTATTCCGGATTTTGAGGATTTCGATAGATGGGGATCGTGTGGATTATGATCTGGAGATGGGTCCAGCTGCATTCAGGAGATTGTTTGGGACACCAGACATCGGAGCAGAGGGTTCAGAGATTCCAATGGGGAGGATGGAGGAGCTCTGCGACAGGTTACAGCGGGTAGTAGTGGCTATCATTAGATGGCTAGTGGGTGATAGGAGAGCTAGAGGGTTTCCCGTAGGATGGGGGACAGTTATGGAGGGCATGTTTTCATATGGCACGAGATATGCATGGGCAGAGTGCGTGTTGGGACAGCTCTATCATTATCTGCATGATTGCGCGTATATGTTTGGAGCTAGTATGTCAGCAGGAGTGACAGTATTACATGTATGGGCGTATGAGCACATTCTGGTGATGAGACCAGAGGGATGGGTGGCTAGAGCAGTAGGAGAGCCATTTGCACGGATGTATAGAGGAGCCTTGACATATCGACAGCGCCAAGGTGTGGTATACTGGCGGCGGAGATTAGATGAGGTGGATAGATTTGTATAGAGGCCATGGCTAGGATGTGAGCAGTGGGAGGAGGATGCGGAGCTTGTCTATGCTAGACAGGCGAGATATATTTTTGGACGCGGTGTGTATATCATAGAGCGCTATTTGCCAGAGAGAGCCCTGAGACAGTTTGGAGAGGCACAGGCAGTACCAGTAGGTGATGCCGTTTTTGGGAGGACGAGGCAGGAGGTGTTTGATTGGGGTCTAGAGGTTGTGGTGGACACAACTTTGGCAGAGAGAGATGGACTGTAGCCAGTAGCATGGTAGTGGGGACAGGGTCCTGCAGATCCAGGCACATTGCCAGAGTATGATGTATACTGGGCGACAGCGAGGCTAACTCGGTTGACACGAGATGGGGAGATAAGAGAGATTAGGATGGAGAGGCCAGTTCGGAGGAGATGACAACGGGCTCCACCAGCACAGGCAGTTGTGCCAGCTGCACCAGGGATACAGATGCCAGGGCAGGTGCCAGGTCAGCCTACGATATTAGCACAACCTCAGGCACAGATTGGAGCAGGTGATGATGTTGGTATTCAGCAGCTGCGGAGACGGATTAGAGAGGAGAGGAGATGGAGGCAGCGGGCACAGATGAGGCTGAGGAGAGTGGAGATGGATAGGCATCAGGCCATGATTAGTCTGCGGCATGCGAGAGCACAGGCACAGACCTATCAGGCTCAGCTACAGTTGAGAGCACAGGGGGGAGATGGACAAGATGACGGTGCCCTAGCTAGAGTGACAGGAGAGAGAGACGCAGCTAGGTAGCATGAGCAGATGATGAGACTAGAGCGAGCACTGCGATACAGCAGGAGCAGGCTATGAGAGCAGAGAGGGATGGTCTGCGAGCTGAGAGAGATAGGGTAGTGCAGCAGCTGCAGGGGATGACCAGTGAGCAAGATAGAGCAGTGGCTGCCTTGGGGACTGATGGAGTGACGATGTACTTGGCCACACAGTTGACAGCGGTACAGGCAGAGCTTCAGAGAGTGCAGGGTGAGGCTGAGTATTACAGAGGCTTATACTATGGAGCTGTGCCGGCAGAGCAGAGGCAGCCTAGCTTTAGGAGCAGATCAGGGGCTTCGAGTTCACAGAGGTCAGGTGGATCCCGATCAGTAGCCTCAGTGATGGGGCCACCGAGAGATGGAGGACTAGGTATAGGACCTAGTGGCAGTGGTGGTCAGGGCGAGGGAGCTGGCAGTAGTCACTAGGGCTACCTTGTGTATTTTGTATCATGATGAGGCCTAGAGCTGATTTTGTACATTCATTCTTCCAGGGCTCAGCTTGTATTGTAGACACTTGTATTTTGACACACATGTATATATATATGGCAGTTTTGGCGATTTATATGATGTTGTAATGGCTATGATGTTGATATTATGATGGCTATGCATGTTATGTGGATTATATATGGATTATGGATGGATGTTTATGCAAATGGTAATGAATAGAAAATGTATGAATATGTAAATGGTAAGGATATGGATAGATGTATGCATATAGGTAGATGGTAATGAAAGATATATATGATGGACTTATGTATGGCTAACACACTTGTTTTTGCAGGAGTGGGAACATGGACAAAGGATGATGGAAATGATTGATCTTGGCTGAATATGATGGAATGGATAGATAGAATGGATAGGTAGGATGATGATGGGCAACTTTCAAGTAATTGCTCAAAATGAAAAGAAATGCAGTCCTTATTTTTGATATAGCATATGGATGGTATGCACCAGGGTATAAGAAGACCAAGGTGTCGAGGTATCCAATGCGCAACTAGCGTGTTACAATCTTGTCTGAACACATGAGGTCAAGATGTTGAGCCAACATACACAAGATATGAATAACAGCTAGTGTTGGACTTTGACGCTACAAGCAATGGTTTGAGCTTATCTCCACTACACATAATAGTAGCTTGTTGGTTATATGTATGGAGTTAGTCTTAACATAGAATGGTCTCAAATGCATAAGAGACTGTTTAGCTTCTCAGATGCTAGAGATATTGATATGTAAGATGCTAATCCCAACACGTACAAGATACCAATACGCATAGGAAGAGAATAAGATCATCCCGCAAGCACAGCATACGAAAGCTATATGACCATGCCCCAGTCCTTACTTCATCACAACATACCAAGATATAAATAGATCAAGGCAGTCTTGATTAGGCATAGAAAAGGGACAAAAGATAAATCAAAAGATAAAACAAAAGATACTGTCATCACGTTCTATTGCCAAATTTTGGGTGCTCTTGGATAGATCAAGCTGGCGCCTTGTTAAGAGGAAAGGTACATCCTGTTGAAGGCTAAAGTGGTTGATAAACTGTTATAGCAAATGTTGGCTTAAGGTATGCGGACAAATAGCTTTTGGCATACTTTTGATTGGTTAAAGTGCTTGAGCTTTCAATATACACATGGTTTGCTTCTTGTTTGAGCTAATCAAAGAGAAGAAGATGGATGAGGAAAGAAGATGAAGAAGATGGGGTGGATCATCTGTGCTTGAGTACTGGAAACTTCCTTCGTATTCCAGACTGCCTACATACCCTGTATCCACGAGATCAAAGCACATGTATGATGAAGATGAGACATGATGAATATGTAGTTCTGGGTTTTATTGATGATGTAAGTGATGAAAGATAGAAGAATTTGAGATGAAAGATTGAAGGATGTTTAGAAGAAAGATGAAAGATGAATGATGAAAGGGGCTATCATCTTAGCCTGAATCAGAGTGCTTCCTTCGCATCTCAGATTGCCTACATACCCTGTATCCACGGGATCAAGGCGTCAATGATAGAGCTGTATGTAGTTCTTATTGATATCACTAATTGGTTGGATGTTTGATCAAGCGACGTTTGTTGCAATTGTTGGATGAATGGGGATAGATTGCGAAGATATGGGTCCTGGTTGCAAATCGTTAAGTCATATTTGTTGTTGGATATGTGCCATGGCTGAAGTTGATAAGGTTTGTTGTGTTGTGAGCTGAGTTGTTTGATGTGTTATGAGCCAGAGATAACAAGATCCACTTCCAAATAAGACTCAACAAATGCCCCCAGTGCAGGATGAGGTTTATTATGCAGAAGCGACAATGTAGAAAAGATGTGGCCAAGATGCTAAGGTGCCAAAAGATATAGATATCACGACAATGTCTCAAGTATGATAGCTAGCATTGGCAGAGATGAAGATGAAGACGAAAGGCTATGTGTGGGATTGCTATATGGCTTATGATTATGGCTTATACAAGATGAAATGGGGAAATATGATCAAACGAACCAAACAAATGAGGGAAGCTGGTCACTACGCATAGCGCCTATTTGCCAGGTTTTCACTATGGTACTTATCCAAGGCACCTGTTTACCAGGTTTTCACCAGAGGACGGATTATTTATCGTATATTTTTATTTTTTATTTTTTATTTTTTATTTTTTTTTTGGTTTGGCTTTGAGATGGGTAGCTGATTACACATGGCGCCTATTTGCCAAGTTTTCACCATGGTAATGGATAGGAAGGACTCAAAGGTCTAGTTCAATGAATGTTGGTTGTCCCATTAGAGATGGATGTCATTGCGCAGGCCCTTGTTGTTATGCTCCAAGATGTTGGTAAGGGTTTGCGTGGATGGGAAATGGATTAGGTGGATAGTGGATTATAATGTGGAATTATGGAAAGTTCATGCAAGGATAGATGGATAAAAGGTATATGCAAAAGCATGGACCCTAGGAAGGTGATGGGGAAGATTTGTAGGATAATGGATGGAAGATGGGGAGATGTAGCTATGTAAAAAATGTTACGGAGTGGAAGGAAATCACGACCAACGGTTGCACACACCATGATAAACATTAAAGCTTTTGATTGGATGGTGGTGTAGGAGGCAATGGAGATGTTTGCTTAGAGGATGGTTGATGAAGTGATTTAGGAACCCACATGAACTTAGGATTTTTATTGCTTTTGTTTTGCTTGTGGGATTTTTGAAGGGAATGGAAGTTTTCAATGGAAATAGGCTTTTGGATGGAGATAAGTGATTGAGATTCTTAAGATGTAGATAAGGATGCCTCAATTGGTTGGTTTACTCATATGCTTAGGGAGCTAGACCCTTTTGGTTGTAGGCTCTTCTTGTGGATTGATAGTCTCAGTGAGTTCTTGAGAGGTATTAGGCTGTGATTCTTTGCTTTGATGTCCCAAGGCGTGAGAATCCTTAGGATTCTTGGTAGGATTTGCATCTTTAGAAGTAGAGGCATCCAGATTTTTATTATTTTTGAATTGTATGGATTTGATGACAGAGGGCTTGGTGAGATGAACGGAAACTTTATGCTTATACCGTATGTGCATTTGTTGGTCATAATTAGGAATGTAATGGTGAAGAAGGGGATAATGAGACATTGATGGTACGGGAGGTGAGGAAAATGGAGGAATATCTGGAGTTGGCAGTAGTGGAGGTAAAGTAGATGGCGGAAGGTGTATGATCACATGCTTTTGCAAGTTATAGGATGGTAAAAGTGGGAGATGTGGAAACAAAGCTAGTGGTGGGGTTTTAGGAGTTGGAAGAAGCAAAAGTAAATTAGATGGCGGAAGATGTACGGTCACATGCTTATGAGATTTAGCGTGTGATTGTTGATGAGAAATAGTGGACTGAGGATGGATAGTGGGATTAACAACATCTTTAACTTGGAGGGGCCGACAATTGGCATCAGGACTAGGAGTGCTTAAAGAATTAGACTTGAGTTCTTCATCAGATGGGGATGAAGGAGTTGTGGAAAGCAGACAGATGGAGGATCCTAAAAAAAGGTTGGTGAGATGAAAGGAGGAATCATCAAGGGTAACGGAGTTAGAAGTCTCTCTCCCCAAAGAAGATTCAGCTTCCTCTTGCAATGTGTACTCACCAGGGCCATGTTCGGTGTACTTGATATGGAGATTATAAGGGGTTTTGCTAGATGAGGGCTTGAGAAGATCAGATGGGTTTATATAGGATGAAGATGGATATGCCTCGGTGTTGATAGGAATGCGATTCGGACTCTAATATTTAGCTTGAAAGGCACGGCAGAACTCAAATGGATTGGGATCAGCTTGAATGGTAACCTTGACACCCTTATGTGGAAATTTAAGTTTTTGGTGGTATGTAGAGGGAACTGCTTTGAGGGTATGGATCCAAGGGCATCCAAGGATGATGTTGTAAGGAAGATCAATATCGAGGACTTGATAGCGAGTTTCTATAATGACCGGCCCAACTTGAATAGGCAATAAGATAATCCCTTCGGTATCTCTTTCAGCGTCATCATATGCTCTGATGGTAATAACCTTGGAGGTGTCAGCATCTTTCTCAGAATATCCCAATTGCTTGATAAGTTTCAAAGAACATATATTAAGACCAACTCCTCCATCTATCAAGACTCATTTGATACGGTGTTGTTTAACAAATACTTCAATATGGAGGGCTTCGTTGTGTGACGAATGAATGGAGGGCTGAAGATCTTTGTCGGAAAAGGTCAAATGACAAGGGGCTGCAATGCTAGTGACCATAGATTGGAATTGTGTGATATTAATATTATTAGGCACCGAAGACTCTTGTAAGGCTTTATCAAGGATAGCTTTATGTGCGGGGGATATGCGGAGCAGCTCAAGAATAGATATGTGTGTGGGTGTTTTACCAAGGTGATCCAAGAGGTTATAGTCAAAGAGAGATTGAGGAGAGTGAGGAGGTGCTCCTTGAATAGTAACTTGACCTCTTCACGTGGTTACGGCACAATCAGGTGCTCTCCCTTGGACAGTAATGGTAGAAATGCGAGCGTGGTCAATGCGGCCAATGGTAGATGATGCATAGTTATACGGAATAGCATTTCTAGGCTGAAGGTTATTTGTCTGATCATGAGATGGAAGTGGATTCTTGAAAGTCTCTAGATCATAGTTTGATGTTGATTGTTGAGCAGGTTGAGTTGTTGAAGGTGTGACGTTGATTAAACCTTGATCAATGCAGTCTTGGATAACATGTTTTAAGCGCATACAACCATTTGTTTTGTGCCCTTTAACTCGATGGTAATCACAATACTCATTTTCTTTGTACCAAGGAGCTCGAAAGAGTGGTTCGCCATTTGGTGGTGCATCGGGTAGAATAATATCTCCTGCTTGAAGTAGCTTTTGAAGAACAACTTCCATGGGTTCCACTAATGGTGTAAATTGTCAGCATGGATTGGAAGTTTGGCGTTGGTTTCTTCATTGTGGAAAAGGTTGTCTTGGTGTGGAGGCTGCTTGAATGTTGATGGGAGCTCTCATAGTTTGAATATTCTTCGCGTCTACAATATCGTCATTTACAACATTCTTGTTCTTGTTCCAAAAGCGAGACTTATCATTGGAATTTTGGGGAGAATCTTTGTTGTCGTGAAAGATCTTGATAGTGCCCTTGGCAATTAAGGCTCGTTCAATAATAAGTCCTTTGGAAACTAGTTCGTCAAAGGTGCTAGCACTCTGCAATTGTAGTTGGAATGACAGCTCAGGATGAAGATTTTGAACAAAGATGTCAAGTTGTTGTTTCTCAGGTATTTCCCATGATAATTTGCTAGCCATATTACGCCATCGTTGGGTAAAAGCAGAAAAGGGTTCACCGTTGCGCTGTTTGGTATTGACAAGGTCATTCATGTTTACCTCATGTTCAATGTTGAAGGCAAAGTGTGATCAAAATTTGTTTGCTAATTTTGCAAAAGATTTGATGCCCAGGGGTAAATGAGAAAACCATTCAAGAGCTTGTCCTGCTAAGCTTCGAGGAAATAGTCTCAAAAGATATGTATCGTCATAAGAGACATCAAGACATGCTACAAAAAAGGCTCAAAGATGGTCTTCCGGATTCCCTTTCCCTTTGTATTTATCAAATTGTGGGATTTCAAAATGTGGTGGAAAAGGTATCATATTAAGAGACTTGTCAAATGGACAAGTGCATATGTTTTCGAGAGAAAAAGGTTTCTTGCCTTGTCCTACCCTTTCATCGATCATCTGTTGAACATCTGCTGAAGATAATTGCTGTTGTTGCGAAGGGGGTGGAGTATGGTAGGAGATATATTGTGGTTGCAGTTGTGGGATATATGGAGTTGTGACTGTTTGTTGTGGTTGTGTACCCACAATGTACGTCAAAGGATTGGTATGTGACACGTATGTGTTGGAGGATTTCTGTCCTTGAGACACAAGTGGCAATTGGGTGTGCATCGCATGGGACGTGGATAGTGGATTGATAGTAGTGAATGGTTGGGAAGCTGGGATTTGATTCGTGACATGGTAAGTAATGGAGGGATTGGTAGATACGACAGAAACATTTGGATTTGTATTTTGGACGATATGAGGATGGGTATGTGTCATAGGTTGGGTGATAATAGGAACGCTTTGGGTAGCATAGGATGGATTGATAGTGTGTGAAGGATTGGAAGAATATGACGACATAGATGTAAGTTGATCAACATAAGCGATCTTATTGTTCGGATTGGCTTGAGAAACGGGGGGATCACTCATGTCAATGAGACTAACGTTGGGATTATATGATAGCATGGAGGTGTTAGCAGTTGGTATATGGGATATGGTATTTGTATGAGAGGTAGTGGATTGTAATGGGTGTGAAGCATGGACAACATGTGTTATTGGAGTGGTTTGAGAGGTTTGCACACTATAAGACATGGGAATAGCTTGTGGTGCTCGAAGTATTTGCGCTTGTGTTACATGGACAGCTTGTGTTACTTGAGGCATGGAAACAGTCATGGTAGAAGGAGAGATATGTTGAGGAACATGGAAAGGTGGAATGTTGAGATTTTGTGACATGAGAGGGAGCACATTGGTGGGCACTATCAATGGTTCTAAAGTATGCTCTAATCGTGGTAGCTCAAATGAAGCAACAATAGGCAATGAGGACGATGTTTGTAGTAGGAGATGATGTGACTATAGTAGATGGTCTATTCGCAACAACAGCAGTAGTGTTGGGATCTTGCTCTCTAATAGCGGATATGTCAAAATCTTTTGGTAGTTTAGCACCCATGCGAGCAAGTTGGAGAAAGCAACGATCAGGCTCAGATATCATGAGTTTCTCAACTTGGTCCCATAGATAGGTATCTTGGAATTCTGATGAGTCGTCTTGAGATTGTTCTTCAAAAGTTTCCAAGGATGGTGTAGGTTGCATTCATTGTGAAGATGACTCGCCAATAGTGTATCCTTGAGGTAAAAACATATGAGAAGGCATACCAGTTGTGAATTGAGTTGCGTCCTTAAGAGGTGTTGTGAATTGTTTCATCTCAGCTTGCAATTTGGCTTCCATTTCAGCTTTCAATTTGGCTTCTATTTCAGCTCAATATTGACTCCTAGTTTGAGGCATGATGTTGATGATGAAGTTGAGCTTGTCAAAGTTTTGAGACCCAAAAGATGATAGTTGGCTGGTTGGTTGATTGGTTGTTGTTTTGGTTTGCTGGTTTGGCTAATTTGCTTGGTTGATTTGTTTTGGCTGAGTTGTTGTTGCTCAGTTGTTGTTGGTTGTCCCTAGAGGATAGCTTAAACACTCAAGGAAAAGATTGTTTGTTGTTGATGTTTGTTGGAGCTAAAGCTAAAGGATGTTGTTTGCTAAAGTCAAAGGTAAAGGATGATGTTGGTTGAAGCTAAAACTGAAGGATCTTTGCTGATTGAAATGATTGGGTTGATGTCTGATTTGCTGGTTGGGGTCTCAAAAAGATGGAAAGCTCATGAGTTGTGATTGATTGATAAGCTCAAAACAGGAGACAAAGTCCAGGTATTTGCTGTTGATCAAAGAGAAGTCTGAAAGCTGATGTTTAAGACTCAAGCAAGCTGGACCTATGGCTAATTTAGCTGATGGACAGAGATTTGTAGGTATTTTAGCTACAGGCGACTAATGATAGCTCAAATGCGACTCAAAGGATGCTAAAGGCGATCAATGATAGCTCAGATGCGATCTGGTTTAGGCTCAACAGAGAATGACAATGTTAACTAGAAGCGAATGCTATGCCAGAGGTGACGACTGTTGGTTCAAAGGCGAGCTCGTTCAGACATAAGGCGACTAACTGCGGCTTAAAGGCGACCTGGTTCAGTCAAGATGCGATCAACTGTTGTTCAAATGTGATTTGGTTCAGGCAATAGGCGATCTGCTGTGGTTTAAAAGTGACTTTGTTCAAGTAATATGCGGGTAGCTGTTGTTTAAAAGTGACACAGGTTAGACTAAAAGTGGATTACTACAGTTCAGAAGCGATGTCTGTGATCTGTGCGAGTAGTTTAGGTTCAAAAGCGACCGTGTTTGTCCAAAAGTTGTTTGATTTTGCAATTTTTTAGCAAGAAAACAGTGATAACAGTTACTCACACTCACAACAAGCACAAACTAATACAACCTAGGCTAGGATAGGACAGTATCCGTTGAATCCCCTAGCTGCGCCTATTCAAAGCGGGTAGCTCCAGGATCTTGGTAGCACCGGCTCCTCCTTACATTTGTACACACTTCTCATGCATACCAAGATCCAGGTTTCTTATAAGGCTTGACCCTCTCCAAACCTTTAGATTGTCCCTGCTACCTCAGCTAAGAACCATATGAATCGGGGCCGCTTCAAGGGTTTTGCCCTCTGCATCAACAGATAGAAGGTTTTTGGCTACTACACAAAGTTGCTAATAAGGGCATCCGTTCGGGTGGCTATACATGCGGCAGCGCTACTCTCCATTATGGAGTCTCCCAGTCTCCAAGGGTTGCGCCTTGGAGGGTTTTGGGGGAGGTTGGCTGTCGGTATAACGCAACAGCACCCGTTGTTTGTGGCTTTTGACATAAACACTTTTCTTATATAGCGGTTCGGAAGGACTTGGCTTTAGCCTGTTACCGCTTGGGTCGTATCCCTTCTCACACCGGGAAGGCAGGCCCTCTAAAGATAATGACAAGTTCTCATACACCCAAGATCCATTTGATAGGCAAGGGGAGAGGATACTTTTGCCATTAAATTTGGGTTACAATCAAGCACATGCAAGCAATCAAAAAGATAAATCAAGCACGGAGCAAACAATGATTCATTTTAAGCACCAAGCCCAAATATGCCTAATTTAGTGAAAAACCACAAATCTTGGATCGATCAAACCTGCAACAGATATGTTAGTAGTTTGATAACCTCCTTTCTTGGACAAATCGATAAGATACTGCACAAATACCCAATTAATAGCCAAAAATTGAACTGGAACTGAAACAGATTTGAAAACAACAAAACTGACCAGATGCGATTCACTGCCGATCAAAAGCGATCTTCATTTTACCAGAGGCAAAAGACTGTAGATCATATGTGACGCCGAAAATACAGTATGCGACACCTGTCAGCTCATAAGCGATGCGTATTAGCCAGAAGCGATCAATTGAGGGCTAAATGCGAACTGTATCTACAAAACACAGTTGACAGAGAAAACCCTGTCTAACAGGTGAGCATTATCAGTCCATAAGCGATTCCAATGAATTCAAACGCGGCCTCTGTCGACTCAAACGCGATTCAGATATACCCAAAAGCAACTGGCTGTGAGACAAAAGCGACCTATATCTGCAAAAAAGTCTAAACCCTAACCTGCACAGGTGATCATTCTCAGTTCATAAGCGATTTAGATCAGAGTCAAAGCGAGTACTGTTAGATCAAAAGCGATGCAAACATGTGCTAAGGCGGCCACTGTTAGGTCAAAAGTGATGCAAATGTGTGTAAAAGCGGCCACTGTTAGGTCAAAAGTGATAAATACAGTCGAAAGCAACCGCAATCAGTGTTAAAATCACAGGCGAGCCTTTTTAAAACAAAAACGATACGATTTTACCATAGGCGACGACTGTCTGTTTAAAGGCGATCCAGAGAGATAAATGCGGCCGGTTCCAGCTTAAAAGCGGCGCAGAGATCTGGAAGCGGCGGATTTGCGTTCAGAAGCGACCGGAATTTACTGCAAGCACCTGCAAAATCTGATCTTCAAAGAAAACAACTCCAAAAAAATGAAGTCAATCAAGGACGTGAGTCCCACCGGGCGTGCCAAAATGTGATAGGTGAAAGTCAGGTGTAGCAGATCAGACATAGTCATGAAACCCTAACCCTACCATCATCAAGGAATCTAATCTAAATGAAACCAAAGGACAATGCAATTCAAGCATAACATCACCTAGACCGTGCGATTCCTTGTTTGAGGGATGTGGACTGCTTCTTCAACAATGAACAATTGCAATGCTGAAAGCTGCCATGATAGATGATAAAAGCTCAAATGGATGCTCAGATGCTCAAGATGATAATGTAGGTGCTATATGATTGCTGGGATATGATTGCTGGATATCTCATATGAAGTGAGAGGGTGTTTATATAGGACTTAGCCAAGATCAATCAACGGTGGAGATTCAGAGGCTATGTGAATGGCTAGGATTGAAAGTTACTAAATTTAGGTTCCATTAGTTGTGCATGTGAAGGATATGAATGAAAGTTGTCTTACAACACATGATTGACTGGACAAGTGTTGGAATGTGATAAAAGGGGAGGAATTAATTCAAATAAAATATTTGAATTAGTTGGGATATGAGCTGGATATTAATTAAATAAATAAAATTTATTTAATTAATAGGATAAATGAATAAAATGGGATAAGATATGATGTGGAAATTAATTAAATAAATAAAATTTATTTAATTAATTGGGATGGGGATAGGATATGATTGAGAAATGATGTGGAATTAATTAAATAAATAAAATTTATTTAATTAATTGGCTTAATGATTTAACAAGGTGTTGCTAGACATGGACAAATTTGGGTGTCTACACTCAGCATACAGCTCATCCAATCCTTATCATCAATGTAATAGGAGTATGTTGACATCAATGACAACACCGATTAGGCCCATACTTGCAACACAACTGTACTAGGTTGCAAATGAAGAACACCAATATAGCTATTTATTTTTTCACTATTTATCTACTTAATAATTTAATTTTCATGATACTATAAATTTTTTAAACTAACTAGGATTTACAATTCCAAAAGAGACAATTCTAAGGTTTATTGTTTATCAAGGACTTCAACTTATTCTATATTTCTCTAAAGGAAAATCTAATTGCTAATGTTATGTTTAATTTCAAACAAAATAATTAAACAATTTAAGATTATACAATATCTAACAAGCCTCATAACACATTATTTTAAAGCTAACAAAATATAAATTTAGGTATAATGTTTATTCATGATTAAACATGTAGTAAATTTGAAGTAAAGCGACCATTGATTATATGAAATTTAAATAACAATATCAAGCCACCTTTCATTTAAAAGAACTTAATAACATAAAAATAATTGAACTCGTTTTGTAAACATACTAATTATATATTTATTTTTTTAGATACAATAATATACAATACAACTTATTTTGTCATTACAAGTGATAACTCATAATCACATGAACATATTCCTCTTTCTCAAATAATCATTTATAGGTACTTAAGTCCACTATCTCATGCCTCCAATATATAAATTTTAAAACAAGAAACCATCAAGTGGTCTCCAGGTCTTGTTGTCCTCATTTTTATTCTTCTTGACATAGAGCCTCAAATGTCTTTTATTTGCCATTTTTATTTTTATTTTGTAAGTTGCTTGAACTCCTCTATTTTTACATATCGGCCTTTGAAATCAACAATCTTTTTAGTAAAGCACCCATCTACATCCACTGGGACTATAAGATCTAGACACCCTTTTTAATAATACTTGCTTCTGAATAGACACGATAATCATCTCCTCTAAATAAAGGAGCACAATGTACTACCACAGTACCACTATCATCTGTCATATAATTGTCTACAACAACTCTGAAGGCTGTGTCTAAGAGCTCCAAGAAGAAGTCAAATATTGGCTGGTACTTTTTACCAACTAGAACAAAGCCCTAAAATGTCTCCAGTAATTCATATGAATTTGTATCCAATGCAAGTTTTATTTTTTCTTCCTGAGAAACTGTTGGCTTGCCTCTTGCTTTTGTTCCTGTATCTTTTGATTTTGAAAGGGGACCATTAGAAACATCCACCTTTACCTTCTTTGATGGAAACTAAGATAAGCGAGGTAAGCAAGATTTGTCTTGCTTCTGACCAAGTTACATGTTCAAAATTTGAATTGATGCATAGAGCAAGATTACTAGGAAGAGTCCAAGATGTAGTGGTCCATGCCAAAAAGAAAATCTTTGCAACATTTCGAGTTGAGATATTCATGCCTCAGACATTTGTGCTTGGTGTATCTTCTCAGTGCTGAAATTGATTTTCATCATAGGGACCTAAAAATTTTGCGAAAAATGGTAGGAAATTTTTGTTGTTCAATTGAACCCCTTCAAAGGTTATTTATAAATTTTAGAAATCACTTGAATACTTTTCTAGACAAATTAGTATCCAATGCAAGTCTTGTTTTTTCTTCCTGAGAAACTTTTGGCTTGCCTCCTACTTTTGTTCTTGTATCTTTTGATTTTGAAAGAGGACCATTATAAACATCTGCATTTACCTTCTTTGATGGCAACTGAGATAATCAAGATAAGCTAGATTTGTCTTGCTTCTGACCTTTACATATTCAAAATTTGAATTGACGCATAGAGAAAGATTACTAGGAAGAGTCCAAGGTGTAGTGGTCCATGCCAAAAAGCAAATCTTTGTAACATTTCGAGATGAGATATTCACGCCTCAGACATTTGTGCTTGGTGTATCTTCTCAGTGCTGAAATTGATTTTCATCATAGGGACCTAAAATTTTTGTGAAAAATGGTAGGAAATTTTAGTAAATTTATGTTGTTCAATTGAACCCCTTCAAAGGTTATTTATCAACTTTAGAGATCACTTGAATACTTTGCTAGACAAATTAGTATCCAATGCAAGTCTTGTTTTTTCTTCCTGAGAAACTTTTGGCTTGCCTCTTGCTTTTGTTCCTGTATCTTTTGATTTTGAAAGAGGACCATTAGAAACATCCACCTTTACCTTCTTTGATGGCAACTGAGATAAGTGAGATAAGAGAGATTTGTCTTGCTTCTGACCAAGTTACATATTCAAAATTTGAATTGACACATAGAGAAAGATTACTAGGAAGAGTCCAAGGTGTAGTGGTCCATGCCAAAAAGCAAATCTTTGTAACATTTCGAGATGTGATATTCATGCCTCAGACATTTGTGCTTGGTGTATCTTCTCAGTGTTGAAATTGATTTTCATCATAGGAACAAATTAGTATCCAATACAAGTCTTTCTTTTTCTTCCTAAGAAACTTTTGGCTTGCCTCCTACTTTTGTTCCTATATCTTTTGATTTTGAAAGAGGACCATTAGAAACACCCGCCTTTACCAAGTTAAAGAGAGTTTAGTATGATTGAAAAATGATTGAAATACATGTACCTGTTTGTTAAGTTTGAGAGGTCCCAACATGATAAGGATATAGAAAAAAGAGCTTCCCTTAGCTTTGAGAAATATTTATTTTGTACTGACAAGGCCAACCACATGAAGGTGGAAGCTCAGTGGCCTCACCTAAGACACCTAAAACCTAAGACCTAAGACCTAGAACACAACTAAGACCTAGAAGACACATTTAAGACAATTAAGACATACATTAAGACACCTACGACCTTTAAGACACTTTTAAGACATACACTAAGACACCTAAGAGCTTTAAGACACTTAGAAGACATACCTACTTGACACATTTAAGACACATAGACACCTTTAAGTCTTAAAACACCTAAGAAACCTAAGACCTATACTTGACACCATAGTACACCTCTAAAACACCTAAGAATTAAGACATATCTAAGACACCTAAGGAACTTAAGACATATAGTACTTGACACCTAAGACCTTTAAGACACTTACTTGACATATCTACTCAAGACACATTTAAGACACCTAGACACCTAAGACACCTAAAACACCTAAGAAAGGTCTAAGATGCCTAATCTACCTTAAAGACACTTAAGACATATATCTAAGACACGTAAGACTTAAGATAGGTCTAGAATCTACATATTTAAGACACATTTAAGACACCTAAGACCTAAAACACCTAAGAAACTGTAAGACCTTTAAGACACCTCTAGAAACCTAAGACATCTAAGACTATCTATATATAGTTTAATAGAAATCATACCTGCACAACATGAAGTTCAATTTTATTTAACTTAAAATCCTTATAGGCATAGACCTACATAATTGCAAAAACAAAAATCTGTGTAAATAAATTTATAGCTCATTTGTAGCTTGATCATGTTTGACTATAATAAAATTTGAACTAAGAACCATTGAAATTAAAATTTGAAAGGAAAGAGCTATCAAGAATCACATGTACATTTTAAAATAAATCAATAATCAATAGATAATTCAAGTGTGCATATACCTTCATACCATGTATCGATTGGTTCAACTCGGTCTTCAATAATGTAGTTAAAGCTCTTGGTACACATAATCTGGATCTTCTCTATCTTTTATTATCTCTAAAATCTTTTCGTGATCTTTAATATACAACCTCCATTTTTGTTGGCCACGTCCTCTTTTTTGTAAAGTTTCCAAACTTAATCTTGTTGCTATAACTAAGTGGCTGTACTGTAGAACCTTTTGTCCTGGCATAAAATCAATAAATATAATACCATTTTTATCTATCTTTACTTGTTGATATGATAGGCGCCTTCAACAACAACTGATCCAATGGGATATGATTGTCCATCACCATTTGTCATTGATTCTAACAATTTTGATTTTGCTTGTGTGCATCTTAGTAGATAGTAATCTACACCTTTTGTATTGTCAGGATCTGTAACCATAGCAAAAATATCTCCTATACATGTGCCACAAGTAAACATGTTTGTGCATTTGAGTTGAACAAAGTAAATCAAATGTTCAAAACTTTATTACAATCTACAATATAAATCAATTCTATACAACTTACCTATAACAACTAAATCTAATACACATTTGTAATCAGCTGAATATATAGGATCATATACATCAACAATGTCACTATCTTCAAAGGGAGGCATTGATACTATTTGTTTTATTTCCCATTGTGAAACATATCCATCCCTTACATTTGGACATTGTAGAATATTTGCATTGTTCTCAATGCAATCAACACAGAAATAGGATTTTTCTCTCACTTGAATAGTAAGAGGCTTTCTATGTCCTATAGTCATGACTTGATGCAAACTCCTAACACCATTAATTACTTGACAATTATATGAATTCGATCGATCAATATCTGCATGTATGAACAAATTCTTGAGCATCTCAATTAAAACTAAAATTTAATTAAATCACATGTGTACTTAAATTTAAATATTAAAGTTTTAAAATAACATAAATTCAATTAACATACCTTTAACTTCCCAAAAATAGTGTTTGTTGTATATTGAGTCACGGGCACGAAAATGGATTTTGCACCATTCAACAATTTGATTTGTATTTTGTATGGTGTTACTTGCAATTTCATGTTGGTGAAGTGCCCAGGTAAGAAGTAAGAATTTAAAAAAGTTCACATGTACATCCAACTATTACAATACATGTAGATCAATTGTATAAGTCATTGTAGACTTGTATTCAACAATTTTAAATTTTTATGTATGTAAATTTCGTATCTGGGGTACATTACCTGCAAGTTCATATTGGCAAAGTGCATGCTTTACACATGCTCTTGCTCCATCATGCTCTCCTTTTCCATGTCCACTCTCAAAAAAATTCCACAAAAACTTTATGCTAGATTTAGCATGTTGTTGCATTAACCAATTAAATGCTTTTGCAGACTTAAATTGTCTTGTATAAATAGTTATATATAAACAATGATTTGAAAACCAAAAATTAGTTAAAAATTCAAGTCTTAAAATTTTATAAATTTATAAATTAAAAATTAAAAAATAATAATAAAATCAACACTTACCAGCACATCCATTAGACCAAATCCAGTGTTGCAATGCATTAATGCCATGTTGTATCAAATCTTCAAAAAGCATTCGAAAGCAATGTGCTACATAGCTTCTATCATGACCCGTATCATCACTGATATAAAAGTGAACCTCCTTGATGATAATTTGATCACCTTTGGTACTGTCTACCTCATCTACAAATAACTCAGCATGTCTATAGAAAACTTGTACAAAGATTGCGACTTGCTCTGAATGATAATATTGACTTTGAATCTCAGTTTGAGGACTAAATGTATAATTTTTAGAAAAATCTACAATAGAGAGAATACAACCCAGTGGAAAACAATCCTTTGAGTCACGAAATTGCTTAGCCTACCATCTTGCACTGTGATAATGTTGGATATGTGGGTATACAATGTTATGAAATTTGTTCATAAACACGTTGCAGGGCAATTCACTCTCTCAAAATAATTTTTCTGGATTCAGCTCCTGAGTTTGTTGAGTATTCTCATATTCAAATATCTTCCAAACAACTGACATTGAATGATCAATATTCTCAAATGGTAAAAATTTCATCAAATTTCCACAATCTACACATATATTTCTTATACACTATACATTGAATTCATCTAAATCTTCTGATTTTTCACATAAGATAGACTTCACAAATTGTGTTGTACTTCCAGGGATGGCTACATTTGGATTAACTATTGCCATAAGATTTTTATATGACTGTAGGTGTAGATTAAATTCAACATGATTTCGATAACAACAAGTTTCGCGTACTTTATTTATATGTACAAAACTTGGTTGTAAATTCTCAAACATCATTTGAGAAATCTTCACCTCTGAAAATTCTTTCTTAAATGCTTCAAAAAATTCACTTTGTGTTGTATCTATAAAATACTTTGGATGACCAATTTTTTTACCATCTTCATCTTTTATTTACATATAGTGTCCCTTCTATTGGAAATAACATGGGACTAATCAGTCCAATATCCAATTACTTTTTGTTTTACATTTTCTAAAATTTTATCTCTCTGAGGGACTCGACAAATATTTACCCAATTATTTTCAATGTTTTCATCTAATATGTTTCTCTTCTTGATATATCTTTGAATAGTTCTCCTAGATACATTTATTAATTGGGCAATTGCTTTAACTTGTCTTCTATGTGATAATTTCTTACTAGAAATTATAGTCATCAATGCTCTACGTGCAACACTTAAATCAGAACTTCGAGTCTTGGTTTGAATAGAATCCAATGTTGTTTGCAAATTTTCAATTACTGTCTAATTTACTAAATTTGAAGATTTTTTCTTTTTATCAACTCCTAACAACTCCAAAACAGGGGTCATTTTTTTCCCCTAAATAACTATGCACATAATTGTGCTCTTCCAATTAGAGATTTATCTTCAAAAATTTCTTCCCAAATTCTTTTAGAGTGCAATTTTATTGTGCTTTCAGGTAACATATGTTCAGGTAAAATGTTTTTGAAAAGAGCATCCTCATCCATCTCCATAAGATTTTCAATTCCATGCAAAACATTTCTATCACTACTACCAATTTCATCTTGTACTTGTTCATTAACATGCCGTTCAATTTGTTCATCAATAATTTCAATGGGTTGTTCTTGACTAGATGTTCCTAGGGTTTTTTCATCTCTTTTTCGGTCATACAACCTTAATCTAGTTCTTTTATTCCCCATCACTAATTGCTTGTTTTAATTCACCTACACACATATATACATCCTAATAAATAACTCATGAAGTTCAACTTCTACATGGTAAAATGAGTAAATAAGTTGGCAATCATATTAGATACCTTAAAAATTTGTAGCCTCTCTTGCCAAAAAAACTCCTTTTGTGTGGTTTCTCTAAATGCTTGAATTGAAAAAAAATTTAAAAATAATTTTTAGCTTCTATTGTGAAAAATTTTGCTTCTTGTATTTTCTCCTTGATGCTTGAATTGAGAAAAAAACATAAAAATTGAAGCCATATATATATATATATATATATATATATATATATATATATATATATATATATATATATATATATATATATATATATATATATATATATATATATATATATATATATATATATATAAGTTTAAAAATAAAAATAAAAAAAACAAACTACCGACCAGTGGTGGTTGCTGAAATTATTTAATTTCGGGTGAATTAATTTTGCCCCCAAATTATTTCGCCCCCAAATTGATTCACCCGAAATCGTCTATGTGGCATCTTACATGGCAGCCACCTCCTCATTTTCTATGGTTTTATGAAATTCTCAACTTAAACTGAATATTTCTTCAATCAGAATGGATTATTTCAAAAAAAAAAACCCTTTTGTAGAGCTCTGAGTCTAGAATCTAAATGTGATTTTTTTTAATATTTTGATTAGTTTTAATATGTTTTTTTTTAAATTATTGCAAGTTTGTTGTTAAAATCAGAGATGGCACTAATTAAAAAAAAAATTAAAAATATCAAAACACATCCAATTTTTTTCAAAATTATATGGTGCACTAGAGGAAAGAGTCCTTTCCAAAAGGGTATAATTGGTTTTGTGAAAATGATAAAAAAAAATTATACAAAA
This sequence comes from Cunninghamia lanceolata, assembly GCA_027924645.1. NCBI lineage: Eukaryota > Viridiplantae > Streptophyta > Pinopsida > Cupressales > Cupressaceae > Cunninghamia > Cunninghamia lanceolata. The sequence continues at coordinate 11,814,696 of BSBN01000803.1, forward strand.
GTTGACGTGGAATGAAAACTATTAGATTCTGTAAAGTCCAAATTTAAAATGATATTACAAAGAAAATATACATTGAAAACTGATTTTTTTTCTCCATGCACTAGATATTGAACTCCTCTATCCAGGGAAAAAAAAATTAAGGAAAAATAAGATTGTTTTCTCTTTTTTTGTGACGTGGACTCAAAGTCACTTTTCCTAAAAATTTTAGCAATTCAAAATTTGCTCTTAAATTTAAAAACATAAATGCCACTTTTATGAGGTCGAAGTTCAAAAAAAATTTTGTTGTTGGCCAATTCCTTTATAAAGTGTGACACGTGTTTGTGCTTTTACCCTCAAGATCTTCAGGAATCCTTACAACTACCACCTGTCAGACTGCAATGATTGTCGCAACTACCATGGAGTGTGAAACTGCATTTGAGTAATTTGGGAGACACGTGGCATATACAAAACATATTCAAATAATTATGTGTTAAGGAAAGAATATACCTTGGAAAGTTCTCATGCATTTAATTAGTTCACCTTAACTTCATTCACCGAATCAATTTTTGCAATGCATAGAAAATAACGCTCAATGGTGCTTGGATGGGTAATATTCGCCAATATTTTCTTAAGGAATCTATAGCCATTTGGAGCTATTGGGAGCTATCGGGATCAATCGGGAGCTCTCCAGAGCTAACAAGAGCTTCACTTATTTAATTTATCATGCCGACCTACAAATCTGCAAAAAGGAATTTTATTGAAAGGAATGGGAATTTCAAAGAAAAGACCGCTATTGTTGGTTTTCAGTCTTTCCTCTAGGCAAAGTTGCCATTGTTGGTTTTCAACATTTACCTAATTTTTTTATGTGTTTTCTGACAGGAGAGGCCACCATTTATGGTTTTCAACCTCAACTACTTTATTTATTCAAGAATCATCATTTAGAGCACGATTCCCATCGAAGAAAGATCTTCCCTGGAAAAATGTTCTATCCGAGACTAAATTTCCACAGAGAATTATTCTTTAGAGGCTGGTTTATGATACAGCTTCAATCTATATCTGTTGACCAAAAAAACTCTGTGATCTCCATCAATGGGAACTAACTGAACAACTCCATTGCTGAAGGCTTCTTGAATTTCATAGGGCCCCAACCTCTGGTGTGTAGTTTCCCTTTTAGATCTTGGTATTTAGAATCATACAATAGGGCCCAATCTCCTTGCTTGAAGTGCTTGTTGATGATGTGCTTGTCGTGCCACTCTTTCCTCTGGTGTTGAATAAACTCTGTATGTTGTAGTGCCTCCATCCGCATCTCATCCAATCTGTTTAATTGCAATATCCTTTGTAGTTGCGCTTCGGTCAAATCAATACCAACTTCAAGTGTTGTTTTTAATGTCTCTACCTCATATTCAATAGGTAGCACTGGGTGATTCGCATAAACTAACTCGTATGGTGTGAAGTTAGTTGTTGCCCTCCAAGTAGTATTATAAGCCTAAACAACTTCTGTCATTCTGTCAGCCCAATTTTTCCTTTTGCTTGAGATTGTTTTGGTGAGAATGTTCTCCAATTCTCTGTTTGTTACTTCAACCTGACCATTACTCTATGGATGATATGGTGAAGATTTTCTGTGACTGATCTGATATCTTTCCAGGAATGCTTTGATCATGGTAGACATAAATTGTGGTCCCTAATCAGAAACAAGAGTTTTAGGTACTCCATACCACTGCCAGATGTGTTTGTACAGAAAATCTACAACTTTCTCTTCCTTCACTGCTGGTAATGCTTTTGCTTTAACCCATTTAGTGGCATAGTCTGTGTAGACTAGAATGTAGTGATTTCCTCTAGATGGCAGATCAATTGGTCCCACAAAATCTATTCCCCAATTTTCAAATGGCTCTAAAACCACTTGAGGTTGGAACGACATCTCTATTGTGGGAGTTGTACATTCCATTCTTTGACACTGATCACATTGCTTCGCATATTGGTGAATATCTTTGGTCATTGTTGGCCAAAAATATCCATCTCCCAGGATCTTGTGCCTCGTTCTGATGGCTGAAAAGTGTCCACCAGAAGGTTCATCGTGACATGCACGGATTATGTCATACACCTCCATTTCCTGCACACACCGACGTAATACGTGATCAGAACAATTTTTAAACAAGAGATCATTTACCCACTTGTATCTGGAGCTTTCTCGAACTAGCCGTCTGATTTCTTTTGAATTGAAGTGTTGTGTGCATTTCCCTAAAACTAGATAAGTAGCTAGATTTGCAAACCATGGAGATTGTATAGAGATAGCGAACAAATGTTCATTTGGAAATTTATCATCCACTGGTTCATTATTTCCCTGCACATTCAATCTAGACAAGAAGTCAGCAACAATATTATCTTTTCTAGGCTTATCAACAATGGTTATGTGAAATTCTTGCAATAATAAAAGCCATCTGATAATTCTACCTCCTACTACATCTTTTTTCATCAGATATCTCATGGCTGCATGATTAGTATGTATGAATATTTTGTAGCCTGTGATGTAGTGGTGGAATTTGTTGATAGCATAAACTACTAGTAGAAATTCTTTTTCAGTTGTGGTATAATTTTTCTCTGCAGGGTTTAAGTTTTTGCTAATGTACAATATATTGCATGCATACCTCCAGACTCACTCAATTGTCCTAATACTACTCCAATGGCCTCATTGGAAGCATCTATGTGGATGTGAAATGACTCTCCCTGATTTGGTCCTTTTATCACTGAAGCTGTCATGAGGGCACCTTTGATAGCCTTAAATGACTGTTGGAATTTTGGTGTTGATTTAAATTCAGAATCCTTTTTCAGCAAAGTGAACATAGGGTCAGCTTTCTGACTAAAATTTTCAATGAACCTTCTGTAATATCCAGCATGTCCCAGAAAGCTTCTTACCTCAGTTTGAGTTTGAGGGGGAATTTGTATAATAATTTTGACCTTTTTGGGATCTACTTTCATTCCCTCCTGTGAGATGTGGTGACCAAGTACAATTCCCTTAGTCATCATAAGGAAACATTTTTCATGGTTTAGAGATAGCTGATGTTCTTTGCATCTTTCGAGCACCTTATGTAAACTATTCAAGGCTTCATCAAAGGTTTTTCCATGCACTGTAAAGTCGTCCATATAAACCTCTACACATGTATTTGCTAAATCAGCAAAGATTGCCAAAATAGCACGTTGAAATGTGGTTGGTACATTGCACAATCCAAATGGCAGAACTCTGTAGCCAAATATCCCCCACGGGTAGGCAAAATTTGTTTTATCCTGGTCCTCCAGAGCTACCTGGATCTGATTGAGCCACTAAATCCATCCAAAAAGGAGAAGTAGCGACTACCGGCTAGATTATCCAACACTTCGTCGATGAAAGGAAGTGGGAAATAGTCTTTCTTTGTAGCTTTGTTCAATTCCCTATAATCAATGTAGACTCACCATTTTCTATTTTTCTTGGGCACTATTACTAATGGTGATACCCATTGACTATTAGAAATAGGATAGATGAATCCTACATGAAATAGTTTATCTATTTCCTCCTTCACTGTCTTTCAAGGCTGGGTTGATCCTCTGTTGTGGTTGCCTAACTGATCGGCCATCCTTAGTATATATATGGTGCATAAAAACATTGGGATGGATTCCTTTCATGTCTTTGTATTCCCATGCAAAGGCCTAGGTGTGGTTCTATAACAATTTTGCCAAATGAACTTCTTCTACTTCTGTTAACCAACTACTGATAGAAAGTTGTTTGTTGGTTTAGACTGGGATTTGCTTCATGCAAGCATGGATAGAAAGAAGTTCTCTATAAGGACATAACAGTGTGTTTAATGGACAAAGTGTTGATAACTGAGAGGGGGGGTGAATTAGTTATCTTAATTATTTTAACTTTCTATTCTTTTTTAATAACTAGTGCAGCATCAAAACAAATAAGCATCCATAATCATGAAAGCAGAAACAAAATCAATACACATAACACAATGATTTTGACGTGGAAAACCCTATTAAGGGAAAAACCACAGGGTGACTAACCCAAGATTGTATTCTCTATTAAAAGAATAGAAGTTCAAAATGGCACTTGCCAATTAGGGCTCACTACCCGAGCACACTACTCACAAGAGGCTCACTGCCTACAAGAGACTCACTGTCTACAAGTTATAAAGAAAGTAACAAGATACTTGAACTGATGAGAAGCATCCACATATGCTAAAGTTCAATTCTGGTTAGGCTCAATGCACTGATCTACTGCACTTCATTCTTCCTCTTCTTTGGTGTTGCTATCCTATCATATACCGGACCTGTATTACTGCTTCCACACTACTCTCTACTTTTCTTCACACTTCACAATACACCACACACACTTTCTCATTGAAATCCATCTAGTATATATATCCGCACAAAGGATTTCAACATCTTTCTAGTTGGCATCCGGAATACTCAATATTTTCCCAACCTCTGGTCTGTTGGCTGAATCCTTGCTTACCAAGTGATGCATATCAAGGAGATGCTTATAGAATTCATCAATCATGTCGGCCAATCATGAATTATTTCTTAAGATACTTGATTACCATCAATATCTCATCCGGATTAAGGTCTGAAGCTCTACTGATCAATTCTTCCTCAGTCTACTCTGCCAAACAGGAACCCAACACTTAGGTGTTCATATCTTTTCACTCTTACATCACCGGAGGCTCAATCTATGGAATATATTAGTCATGGTACGCCTCTTGACTTTCCCAAGTCTGCACTTTACTGAGATACTTCCTCTGAGAGATCCAGACCTGATTGTCAGACCTTGTTGCATGCTCTGTTCTTGGTCACCGGACCAAAATACTCTTCAATCTAACATCTGGTATAGACACACCATGTCCTGTGGATGTGTGGGATGGACTTTGTTGCCATCAATGACAACACTCATGAAGCCACACAGTGTCTCTTGCCAACAATCTCCCCCTTTGGCATTGATGGCAACACTTAGTGAAAAATGACTAAGTGTTATGGCATACTCGCCCTTGGCTGATGCTCTATTCTTATGTACACTTTTCCAAAGCTCCCCCTTAGCTAGATTCCACATTTTCACTATTCCTTACTCCCCCTTTGACATCAATGGCAAAGGGTAGGGTCCGTAGAACAAAATTTCCCAAAAATAATCTATACTTCACCGCATAAACATATATACATGTTCTACTTACATATACTAAAGTATATCTGCAAAAGTTGTCTTTAACTGGACAAATTATGTTGCCCAACTCTTCTTCATCCTATCCAAAATTGAGATGTGACCACTCAACAGGAATGCAAAAGCTTCTGTCCTCTTTAGATCTATCGAATCACTGGTCTGGGCTATGGTCTGAGCATCAGTTAGGGCCTTGTGCATGGCCTCTAACTTAGGGATAATTATCCCTCTAAGTTCACCCATCCTACCTATGATATTCTTTCTTTCCTTTTAAAGTTTCTTTAGTTCATTTAGAATGGTAATGGTCTGACATTCTTGGTTTATTATGGATGTGGTGAGAGGATCAAAGTTCTGAAATAAACTTGACAATTTACCCTCTTGTTCTTTCACTTTCTTCTCAATATCCATTGTCACTTTAGACCAAGATAAACAAAATTTATATATTTCTCCACCATCTTTAAGAGCATTTTCTAAGCTCTATATCCCAATGTCCAAATTTCTCCTGTCATTTGTTATAATTCCTTGTATCTCAGAGAATCTCTTATCCAAAAATTCTTTCCAGACTTTCTCTTCTGCTGCTTTTTCCAAAGAATCAAAATGTGTTCTTACAGAATTAACAAGAGATTTTAGATTACCGGATGAAGAGGTTGAAAGATCCTTCTGGACAGATGGCATGATCTTCTCCAACACACCAGATGCAATTTCTATCAACTCATAGTCTTCCATGTGAGACTTCAAAAGTTTGTCTTTTACCTTTTCTTGGGCAAAGGATGCTATCTTCATTGTCTGAACCAGGGAGAGGGAATCAAAATTGAATGGTCCTTGAAGTAGCTCCAGTTCATCTAATTCTGTCATTTCTTTTGTCAGGGAGTTTTGACTGCTTATGCAGTGTCTATTGCCGGAGACAAAGTTTTCTTCCCTTCTGTGGCCTCAGAGCTATCATCTGGGGTTCTCTCGGTTTGATCTTTTTCTCTTCCCTTGACTTCTTCTTCTTGACCAATTTTCTCATCTTTTCTTTCTCCTTCTTCAGTTACGGAGTCAGCAAGGGGATCCGGAAGAGAGATGTTTACTTCTTCAGGGACTTCCTCTTCTAGAGCAGAGGAATCCAAGTCTTGAGTCCTTTCCTCACCTATGTCTTTTGACTCTTCTACATTTTTCACAGTAGATTCTCTTTTGTTATCCATGGCAGAGGGTTCATCACCTAAGTCCTCTATAACAGGAAGATTGAATCTTTTAAAATCATTCCAGAGGATATCTTCTGTTTCTTTTTCCACTTTGTCAGTCTCTCCGAGCATAAGCTGATTCATTCTTGGTTTGCTCTGGAACTCATCCTTGCAATCCTTGAAGATCATGTTCATTTGTTTTGAAGTGATGGAAGGGTAGAGCTAAATGGCTATCTATTCCCAGATCTCTAGGTCCTTTGCCTTAGCATTGTTCTTCCTTATTTCAAGTTCCTTCTCTAGGTTTTTGGGAATTAAAGATATGATCTCAATGAATGCTTTATTGTAAATGTTAAGATAGTAGGCATGATTTTTCCACAGTCCATGATAATCAGAGTGAAAATGCTTCTGGATAAACTGGGAATCAAAAACATACATAGTTTATCCAGAAGCATTTTCACTCTAATGTTAAGATACCTGACTACATCTTGCAAGATCTTCTAGTCAGCTTCATTATAATCATCATAAAATTCAGTCATTGGTTTTAGGTTCCCATCCATAGTGAGTGATTTGATGATATCATCAATCCAAAGAGTAGGCTTTTCAACAAATTCTTCTGCCTTTTCTTCCTTGCCTTGACCGGTAGAGGATTCACCGGATATTTTCTTCTTCTTCTTCTTCATTTTCTTGACCTCCTCATCTAATTATGTCTCTTCATCATCCTTCTGATTGATGTAAGACTTTGTGACCTTTGTCTTAGTTCTCTTCTCTCCCTTTCCAAAAGTCCTGACTTCCAGTTTTGAGGCTTTTTGACTCTTAGAGGTGGCTGGTGCAAAGCTTTTGGAGGATCTGGTCAGAGAGGGAGCTTGCACTGGAGAACTTTCTTTTTCTGTTTCTTTTCTTTCTTTCTCTTCCCTTTCTATCTTTTCTCGGTTGGCATCAACTGCCTCCTTTGATATTCCATGCCTCTTGGTGAATTCTTCTACTTCCCTTCATACTTTTCTCTTGATCTCAGGCTGTCTAAGTTCAACATGAACTTTGACACTGAGCTCTTGGTAGGTTCCAAACCTTTCTGCCTTAGGGTCCTTAGGCTTACTCAATAGATGTTGGATATGCAGTTCTAGAATTTTCTCATCAACCTCATACCCCATTGGCATGATCCATACTGTTCTTGGTTCCACTGCCTCCATTAGGCATTGATCAATGTCTACCATAAAGCACATTGTATCCTTGTATTTCTCAACCAAAGGTTGGGGGATTCTTTCTTTGGCATGCATCATGCTTTGGAAGTTTTTGAAGTAACCCCACAAAGCTATATTTTGTGTCTTGGCATCACCAAGCCCATACAAATAATCCCTGATTTGTATGGCAATAGGTCTGTCATTTTGCCATATCCAACCACTAGTTCTTGGTAGCTCATTCATATAATAGAAGAATAGGCAAATTATCAAGCCACCATACTTGAATGAATTCTTTTTATCCTTCTTTATTTTCTACAAATTCTCCAATAGTTGATTCAAGAGAAGCTCACAAAGATCATAGTTAGGATTTTCTCTTAGCATCTGATAAGTAGTGTATATTGCAGTTCTGGGTACTAAATTTTCCCTCCTGGAGTGATATATCTTGTAACCAATTATCATGGAGGCAAACTTGATATCTGGATTAGTGATATCTTCTATTGTCATTGCTCTCTTTTCAAATTTTGATTTGGTAGCCTCACTCACAGTTTAGTTTTTGATCGTTTTGAGAACAGGTAACCCTCTGGATGAGTGCAAACTGGTTACCGCTCTAATAGCATCTTTTGTGATCTTAAATGGTCTATTCAACCACATGAATTTGTCATGCACTCTACTTAAAACATACCGGACCCACTCATATTCTGCAAAATGGGGGAAATGGATGCACTATCTGAAATATTTATCCTGGATGGTCTTGTATTGGGGTTTAAGTTCAAGTGATTCATCTAACAGTACCTTGTGGTAGATATCTATTAGCTTAGATTCCCCAAATTCTTTAATGCTTACGTGTATGTAAACCCTAATATCTTCTACATGTAGAACTCCATGCGGAATGCTAGAAAATACGCCTAAGGGATCAACTTCTAGGGATTTATAGGGATGTTTTCTAAATTTTGGGCGCGGCCTATCAGCGATCTTCACAACATTTGGAGTAGCCATCTTTCAAAGATTCTGAGAGAGATTTCAAGAGCGGAAAATACCTTTTACGCTTCTAGGGTTCATGATATGAGCCGGATCGAATTGCTGGATGAATCAACTTCTACGATTGATCTTTGAGAGATTTGAGACAATTTGGTTGCAGAGCTCCTTCTCTTTTCTTCTCAAATGTAAATGTACAAATGATAAACAAAAGAACCCTTATAATTCTACACAAACCCTAATTTCTCACTGTAATAAATGTACAACTTAAGTTATTCTAGTTGCTTTGTTTTCCTTGTTCTGAGAGATCTTTCTGGATCACTGAGATGCACTTAGAGTTATTCTCGATGAATAATGGCAATCTATATACCTTTCTCCAATTATTCCATTTATCCACAGATCAAGATACCTCAAATTTGAATCATACCAGATCTAACTGTGAAAATCCTGTTCTTACCGAATGACTGTTAAACTGGATCAATCTTGGAAGATTAACCTCTTCTAAAGTTCTTGCGGATCTTCCATATCTTTACCTAGGCTTATTTAGATGTTTCTCTGAGAACCCTTTAATCTGCAATTTTCCATGTGCCAATTTTAGGCACCAATTGACTGGCTGGGGGAATTTGTTTTGTTTTGTGACTCCCCCTGAGCCAGAGCTCATCTATTTAGTTTCTGGAAGGAATATCAGTACCAGATTCTGGTGTGGATCCATCCTCAACATTTTTTGTACTCCTCTTGACCCAAATCTTGTTCATCTCCCTTTGAATTTCATCTGATTTCACTTTTCCTTTTCCTTTGTCTTGGTTTTGATTATGATGCATCGGACCCTTTTTGTCCTGATTCTTACTTCTACAGAATTTGGCAATATGACCAGATCTATTGCAATTGTGGTTAACAACATTTCTTTGCATATTTGACTAATATCCTCTTGATCTACACTGATTAGCCATATGTCCCATTCTATTGCATGCAAAGCATCTACCATTGAATGAATTGTTCATTTGCATATTTCTACAATCATGAGAATTGTGACCATACCTTTTGCAATTAAAACATTGTCCGGAGAAGGATGAATTAGTCTGATTCATTCTTCTTCTGCACTGATTTGCTTTATGACCAAAGTTATTGCAATTGTAGCAGATTCCATTGAAGGATGGATATCTTTGAGCATTTGGTTGCCTTACCAGAGGTCTTCTAGGCCTATTCCTTAGATTTCCTGATCCAGAGTTCTTCTAACCAGATCCAGAGCTTTCACCTTTCTCATACCCCAAGCCTCGCTTGTCATCTACCCTCTTTTGGCTTTCAAGAAGAACTTCAAGTTGAGCAGAGCTTACCTTGAGTTTCTCTTTGTATTCATTTGTTGTTTGAAGATCCCTTTTTAGAGTTTCAATCTAATTCTCAAGTTGTTCTTCATTCTCTAGCTTCTTCAAGATCAGATTCCAAATGCCTGATTATTCTATCCATTTTGTGGTAGTCTTCTAACTTCTTCTTGAGAGATTGTTTTAGATTATCTTCAGTCTTTCTTTTCTTTTCAATTTCTTGGGTGAATTTCATAACCCCTAATTCCATTTCATGTCTTACCATAATGACCTCTTTTGATAGCTTCTCACATAATTTGTTCTTCTCATTCAGATCTTCATTAGTATCATTGGCTTCACTTTGACTTGCTAATTGCTGAAGAAGTTCCTTTCTCTTTTTCATAGAGACACTCAGTTTCTCCTTTAGTTCATTTATGAAATCATCAGCTTGTTTGAGTCTTTCCCTCAATTTATTGACTTCAGAGTGACATTGCTTAAGATCATCAAGGGCAGACTGAAGTTGTTCCCTCATACCATACATATCCATTGGAATTCCTAGACCTTCCTCAAGCTGTTAGGCTCTGTTTGGAGGAACTTAGCTCTAATACTGATTGTTGATAACTGAGAGGGGGAGTGAATCAGTTATCTTAATTATTTTAACTTTCTGTTCTTCTTTAATAACTAGTGCATCATCAAAACAAATAAGCATCCATAACCATGAAAGCAGAAACAAAATCAATACACATAACACAATGATTTTGACGTGGAAAACCCTGTTAAGGGAAAAACCACAGGTGACTAACCCAAGATTGTATTCTCTATTAAAAGAATAGAAGTACAAAATGACACTTGCCAATAAGGGCTCACTGCCTGAGCACACTGCTCACAAGAGGCTCACTGCCTACAAGAGACTCACTGTCTACAAGTTATAAAGAAAGTAACAAGATACTTGAACTAATGAGAAGCATCCACATATGCTGAAGTTCAGTTCTGGTTAGGCTTAATACACTGATCTACTGCACTTCATTCTTCCTCTTCTTTGGTGCTGCTGTCCTGTCACATACCGGACCTGTATTACTACTTCCACACTATTCTCTTCTTTTCTTTGTACTTCACAATACACCACACACACCTTCTCATTGAAATCCATCTGGTATATATATCCGCACAAAGGATTTCAACATCTTTCTAGTCAGCATCCGGAATACTCAATATTTTCCCAACCTCTGGTCTGTCGGCTGAATCCTTGCTTACCAAGTGATGTGTATCAAGGAGATTCTTATAGAAGTCATCAATCATGTCAGCCAATGATGAATGATCACTTAAGAAACTTGATTACCATCAATATCTCATCTGGATTAAGGTCTGAAGCTCTACCGGTCAGTTCTTCCTCAATCTACTCTGCCAAACAAGAACCCAACACTTAGGTGTTCATATCTTTTCACTCTTACATCACCTGAGGCTCAATCTATGGAATATATTAGTCATGGTACTCCTCTTGACTTCCCCAAGTCCACACTTTATTGAGATACTTCCTCTAAGAGATCCGGACCTGATTGTCAGACCTTGCTGCATGCTCTGTTCTTGGTCACCGGACCAAAATACTCTTCAATCTGACTTCCGGTATAGACACACCATGTCCTGCGGATGTGTGGGATGGACTTTGTTGCCATCAATGACAACACTCATGAAGCCACACAGTGTCTATTGCCAACACAAAGGTGAGGTACAACTTGGTGGAGAGTTTTTTCTTGTTGATAACTTACATGTGAAGCAATCTTTTCAGAATATGGGTAGTTAAATGCTTTGAAGGATCCTTTTGGATCTCTTTAGAGCCATCCAGAGACCTCTTGCTGGGTAGCACTGTATAAAGAGATTTCACCATTTGGTTCTAGCTCTTTATATTACTCATTACATTCTTCAAAGTTTTCTACAATTGTTACCATTGCCAATGAGGAGGCATCTTCTTCATCAGAATCCATCAAGTCATCTATCCATGGTTTGTTTCCATATTGTAGGAATGGTTTGGCAGGAGGATAGATAGAAAGTTCCTTAAGTCTTTTTCCATTTGAAATGATCATATTTCTAGATCTACAGTTAATAAGGACTGTTGTTGTAGCTAGCCAAGGTCTTCCCATGATTATTGGGTATCCTGAATGTTTCTTTCTTGTCTGTAGGATAAGGAAATCAACTGAATAGTCCCAAGTGTCAATAGTGACTATGATGTCCTCCAAAATTCCTTCTAGATTGGTAATAGATAGGTCTGCAAGTTGTAATACAGTTGATGTTGGCTGAACATGTGTTAATGCCAAAACTTCTACAGTCTCTAATGTCATTACATTAATGGCAGCACCCCAAATCTATTAAAACATTTGAAACTGATACCCCTTTTATGTCTACCATAATGACAGGGCTCCCAGGATCCCCATATTTTTGAGAAATTAACTTGCCTAATAAGACATCAACAAGTTTTCCTTCCACTAGGATAGTGTTGGGTAGTTTTCTTTTTCTGCCTAGAAGTTTTAGACATGAGCGTTTAATGGTCTAGTTTATCTCAGGAATATCTTTTATCACCTGTAACAAAGGAACTTCAATGTGTATTTTTCTAAGTTCCCTAATTAGTTGGGATTTGACCATTGTGGATTGGTCCAAGATTGATTTCTCCAATCTTATTGAGGCCATGGACCCCATTGCATTGGCATTGGCATTTGCATTCTCCAAGGTCCATTGTAAGAGTTTGCACCCCAATTTGATGGGCCTCTTGGAGCATATTGGTTTTGAAACTAATTAAATCCATAATCAGGTTTCTGGCCAATAAAATTTAGCTCTTCGTCATCTGTTGGAACCTTTTTTAACTTGTTTTTAATTTCAGGAAGCAGGCCACACTCATTAGTAGGGTGATTTTTCTCAAAAAATTTACACAACTTGGTTTGATTTAAGGGGCACTCCCTAAGTGGATGTTTCTCTCTACAACAAGGGCAGTAAATAGCTAGGGGTTTAGTGTTCTTTTTACTGTCTTGCATGTCATCCAAAGTGGTATTCAAATGTAGTAGGATGTCAATTTTTAGATTTGCTAGTTCTTCCATTACTTTTTTAACATCAGTGGTACTACCCCTTCTTAGTATTCTTTTGCCTACTCTAGTGCGAGAATAATTTCTACAAACTTCTACAATTTCTGCAAAAGTTTGTTTGTTGATATCTCCTTTACCCATCAGGTTTAATGCTTCCCTAATCTCATTATCAATCCCTCTGAGGAAAATGGTTTTACTCAACTCTTCATCTAAATTATCTCCACACCTCTTATGGACAAATAAGAATATATCCACATACTCTTCCAAATTTTCATCTTCCATTTGTTTCATACGAAAGAGTTCATCCTTCCTATCCCTGACTCTACAGTAATCTTGATACTTATCAAGAGAAATTGTTTCCATTTCATCCTAGGTAGTGATACAATCTTTTGCCAAGCCCATGAACCATCTTAAAGCTAACTCCTTAAGAGTAGAAGGGAACAGTTTCAACTTCTGGTTATCTGTAACATACTCATAAGTTTGACAAAGGATCTTGAATTTGAACAGGAACTGATCTGGATCTTCAGAAGTTTTTCCCCTAAAGGTAGGCAAAGAGGCAAGAGATATATTTTTCATTGGAGATTCATTCCTCTCCAGAGTGATGTAGATTGAGTATGAGAATGTTCTATTATTGGCTAAATCTTCATGATTACCACCACTATCACCCATTGTTGAAGATGTAGTAGATGAATTGGGAGACTCTAATAGTATATGTGATCCTTGATTGATCAGGTGATCTGGAGGTTCTTCCAAATTAACCTCTAGAGGTATATCTTCTATAGGATGTCTAATGAATCGACCTAAGGTGTCCCTAGGTCTTCTCATAAACTAATGGATCAAAAGTCTTATCAACACCTTAAACATACAATGATTTGTAGATTGTCCCTGGCAACTGCGCCAAAAATGATGAGGTCGAAGTAGTACTTTGTTAATGCATCACCATTTACTTTTATCAATCCAGAGGTGTCTGGAGCTATCTGCGATAAGACTTCTTAGAATGGGGGGGTTTTGGTCGAGTGTTTTGGTGAATGGGACTTGGTTTGTCAGTCTTTCTAGAAATGACAGTGCATGCAAAAATAAAGATCTATCTAATTGCTGAGAAATAAACACACTTTGATTGGAAGGAAACTATATTGATTTACTGGAAAGGAAACACACTTGCAGGAAGGGAAACTATCTTAAATTGTTGGAAACAAACACACTTACAGTAAAAGAAATTAATCTAACATGTTGAAAAAGTAAAGGAAGATCAATTGCATCCACTGTTATTCTACAGCAATGAAACACTCTGAATATGACAATGTTGATAAAGAATGGATCTATCTCTTTTTGGTATTTTAGGATTTTTAAGAACTAACCTACAGGGAACAATTAACAACAATCACACAAAACATTAAGGAAAACTTAACAGAGATTAAAATAAAATTACATAAATACCAAATTATTGAGAGATCTTCCCTTAGATGGGTAAGCGGGCCCCACTTCCCCAACCAAAGATGATCCTCTTTCTCAACTAACTTCTTTTAGTAGAAATTCCCCTTTATATTAAATCATAGTCCAGAAATAGATGGAATTACAAGCATGAGGAGTTTTCCTCCTATGAATGGGAAAATAGGATTGAATCAATATCAATAATAAAACCCAAACAACAATGAAATATGCAAATAACAAGAATAAACAAATGAAAGCATAAAACTTACAAACTTGTTACCCTGCGGTTTTCATTGGTCGCCTATTCTTTCTTGATCTTGAATGATGAAGGTTGGCCCTCAGGGATCTTGCTTCCTTGCTTCAATTCCTCAAGATGACAAGGAGAAATGGCTATAATACTTTGTGTGATTGAAGATGCGCTTCAACACACTAATGATGGGGGATATGGGACAGCTAGGATAATTTCTGCATTATGACGGTATGAAGAAGAGAATTGAGAAGAAGAGAAATTTGAGTATAGTTATTGTGCAAGATGAAGTCATTTTTAATGGCTTAGAAGAGGGTTCTATTTATAGATTTTCTGAAAATAGAATGGAGGGTGAGGATCAAAAGATGAGATCAATGGCTCTCATTATTTGTGAATCTTTAATTCATAATGGATGAATTAAAAATTCAAAGTGGAGGATAGTGAGTTATGACAATTGAATTAAGAATTCAATGAGTGGAGAATAGTGGGGAACAATTGAATTAAGAATTCAATGAGTGGAGAATAGTGGGGAATAATTGAATTAAGAATTCAATTGGTGAAGGCTAGTGGGGAACATTGAATTAAATATTCAATTTTGGATTTTGGAGGATATTAGCTAATTAAATATTAAGAATATTTAATTATATGTGCAACATGGTGAGGTGGAAGGGATGATGTGGAAAGATGAGGTGGATTGATGAGGTGGATTGATGAAGTGGATTTTGTGAGGTGGATTTAGGATTTGAGACATTAGAAGAATTTAGGGATTTTAATTAAATAAAATGATTTTATTTAATTGTAGGATAATGAACCAATCAAATAAACTTATAATATTTATTTAATTGACAGAAGAAAATATGAATTAAGATAAATATTAGAATATTTACTTAATTCGACCCAAGCCAATTTTAGGTGTATACACCTCCTGTTATAGCAATCTGGGGATAACTATCTATGAAACTTAAAAAATTTGAACTGACTAGAAAGAAATGAATTGCTCCTATTTATACATTCAAGCATTATTGGAAGAAGAAAACTAATAGTAAGTCTAACAAGAGTGAACTAGGACTAAAGCCAATTGCATGGTTTATTGCATTCAGAATTCCTAAACAAAACTACAAATTAGAGATCTCGTTAATTCTAACTACATGGAAAACTAGATGATTCCCCTGAAATGGTGTGACGCAAGATGGTAGCCACTTCAATTGGGACTGAGGTTTAATAACCAATATTTCAATTAGTCACCAAGATTGTGGAGACGTGGTAATATTACCCTTCTTAGCTGTGTGATTGAAGCACAAGTTATGTTTGCACTCAAGGATGGACTTGTGGCGATCATCGACTTAAGGGGAGGATGATTTGAGGAAGGTTTTTACCATCTAGAGTTGTTTGGAGTTTAGGTTCTTCTTAGGATAGAGGGCTCTGGAGGGATCCAGAGACCACTGGTTGTTCATACTGCTGCAAGCCTTATAAAAATATTCACAACTTCGTACCATAATACATAAAATATGCACGTTTGAAATGTAATCTAGTAAAATAAAGCAAGAGATTTCATCAAAGGAAATGAAAACTAATCATGTGCATAATCTAACCAAAAGCCAAACATAATTATAATAATATGTATTTATATATGCCAAAGTGTCTAAGAGAGTTTTTAAGAGAAGAAATAACATGAAATAGATGAGTCCATTATATGGCTCATCACCTTTGTCCCTTTGTAATGTTTTCGGTCTGTATCTAGCCAAATCCCTCAAGAAAGTCACACAGCTTGACAAAATAGAAGTGACTGTGGTAGGAGAATTAACCCATATTCACATGCAACTTGCATCAGATCCAAGGGTACAATATTATATTGACATCCAAGTAGTGGATATCCCTGATACTTATGGGATGTTGCTTAGCAGAGACTGGTCCAAGACATTAAATAGATACATGGCCACCGATTTTAGTCATATATGGTGTTATGTTGGAAAAAGTAACCCTGGGGGCTTTTTCCTCTTAAGGTTTAGCTCTCGAGTCCTTTAAGATGCGTTTAGGACATCTTGCATGTTAATTTGACATCTCGATGAGAAAACCCTCAAGTTACATGACAAATGGGACCTAGGGGGCACATTTATCATAAATTCTGCCTAAAATAGGGGGGAGGACTTGGGCACCCGCACCCTAGTCCTACCCTATTTTAGGTTAGGACCAATTTCAAAGTGTTAGTTTATGACCGTTATTTAGGTCCTATGCTGACATGGTAAGTTTGAATTACAAAATTCTTAGTGGGAATGTTTGTAGTTGCATATATAAGCATGATTACGTTGTCATCTGTAAACTAGAGATGGAAATTAGACAACTTTATGCATTCTTATGATTAGAGCATTTAAAATATTCATTGTGTGGTAGAGCAGAGCATTATTCTTGTGTCTGTATTTGCATATTGGGCATCCATCTCATGGCATGAAGAGCATCTTCCTTCCATGAGATCTTGACTACAAGGCAATATCAATTGCATTTTATATCATTTATCATTTGGATTTCACCTCTATCTCATAGGGATATGCACTCTTTATCTGACAATAGTGTTCAAAAGACTTGAATGTCTCTTTGGGGCTTGACTGACGCAAGCCTCTAAACACCACAACCGCTAACCCATTTTTCTGTGATTGCAGGTTACAGGTTGTAGGAGTAGAAAAGTGGAGTTGCAGGAGAGCAATGAAGACTATCAAGATTGCAGATCATAGAAGAAAATAGGGACCTAGACTTGGGCACCCGCTCATTAGTCCTCTGGATCTCACAATAGAGAAATCTCTAGAACAACAGAAATAGGTTGCAGATAAGATTCCTAGATCTCGACAAAAATTATGGCACTGGACTAGGGCACCCACTCATTAGTCCCTGACTTTTCCATTTTCAAAACTTCAAAATTAGGTATGCATTTGATTGTCATTTGATATCTTTATGTGCGATCATTTTCTGGAATTTGTCTATTTGTCCATGAATTCATATAATTAGGGCTTTGAGCATAATTGGGCTTAATTGAACAATAAAATCATACAATTACAATCTTCCCCTATGTTCCAAGCGATAGAAGGCTTGTAGTAGACTTCCTACTCGGTTGAAAGTCCTTGAATGTTTAGTGGTGAAAGGAGGATTTACACAAACCATCAAAACCAACCCTAAACTAATCCTCTTCACTTTTCACATTAAAAATTTTGGTGAACCCATGTTCTTTTGAATTTTGCACCTTTTTGAGTGTTGTACTTCAAATTTACATTCATTTTAGTCATTCATATCATTTTTCATCTTATTGCATTTGAAAAATTACAAAAAAATTGAAAAATTTGAATTTTTTTGAAAAATTGGCATTTTTAGCTTGCATTTTCAAACAATTTGAATTAGTTGGCATTGAATTTCAATAAATTTGTGTCATTATCATCAGATCTGATTTAAAATATAGAAATTTTTAATTCATCATTCATTTAGATTGCATTTTCATGCTTAAATTGTTGAAAAATTGCTTGATATTGTGCATTTTTTCCATATAACCTAGTTTTGTATTAGCTACGGTTTGTAGTCAAAATATTGTTTCATATTTTACTACCCTTTTAAAACATGCATTAGGACTGATTCCTAAATGTAGATTTGCATCATAGTGGTTTGCTTGCAAAAATTTCATACCTAGGGTTTCAAAAACTTGATTTTTCACTAGATTTTGGCCTTATTGCCTCTCTAGATTTGCACTATACACATGTTGTAAAGGAATTTTTTGCACTAATTGGCTGTTATGAGGGTTATTATCTTCTTCCCCTCCTAAAATTCTTTACATCACCCTTTTATTGGTCTTTTAAATTGAAAATTTGGTGAAAAACTGCACATTTTGCCTATATTTTCCCTAGGGTTTGACTTAGATTTACACTCCAAGCATGTTGTGATGGATTTTATAGATTTAGGAGACTGATATTACTGTTATAATCTTATTTACCTCCTAAAATTATTTACAACACCCTTTTTATTGGGTCTTTGCATTGAAAATATGTATATTTTAGTGTATTTTCACTAGGTTTTGACTTGTCATCACTCTAGGTTTGCATCAAAAGCGTGTTGTGAAGGATATTATTTCTTTATTGGAATGATATCAAACATATTATTTTATTCCCTTGATCAATTTCCTTAAAACACCTTTTATTTCACTTATTTGCATTGAAAAAAGTTTTAAAAAATTAAGCATTTTAGGTCATTTTCATACATAGTTTTGCACTTGTCTCTTGCATAACATTTGAAAAGATTTAAACTTTAATCTTACATTGATTTGAAAACATGTATCATGATTAATTCCTTGGATGATTTGTTTGCATACATCATATACATTGATCATTTCTCTAAATTTACCCATGAATATCCTCAAGTCTTGGAACAAATAGCATACATACATGATGTTGATCTTTCTATGTGCTCCACATATGAAATCCTTTGTTACATATTTAATTTTGATAGCTTGACAAATCTCATAGGAATATACCCTTCAATATTAGAGGATCTCACCAAATTTATAGCCAAAAATCATTTAGTAGTGATGACTTCAATATGTTAGATGAAACCTTAGATGACTTTCTCTCTGTTAAACATTCCACTATGCCTCCTATTGCTAATACATGTGATCATAACTTAGGTGTTCCTTATGATCCCTCTCCCAAAGTTATTCATCCTTATGAGGACACTTTGATGCAAGAGGGTGATTTATTGACATCTCTATTAACATCATACCACCATCTCTTCATTCCAATGCTCTCTCTAGCCAAGAAGAAGCATTAATCAATGAAGAGCTCCCACCACCTCTTTATTACAATGCTCTCTCTGGCCAAGATGAAGCATTAGTGAATGAGGAGCTCCCTTTAACAAAAAACATTACATGAATAGATCATGAACATTCATTTAACAAAAATAAATATCCTACCCTAGTGCATGAAACCTCTATGGATCATCCCACCAACCTTCTTCCTTTAATTGATTGTTCACACACCTTGGATATCACTAAGGAAGTGAAGACCCTTAATCTCCCTACTTTGATTGAATATTCAAGTCATTTGGACATCACTAAGGATTTAAAAACATTGACTACCTCTCCTCACAACAAATTACTCCTTCCACCTCCTAAGAGGATAGTGAATAAGTGTACTAATGAACTTCAACAAGAAAAAATTCCACCTAACATTGAGTCAAACCAAGAAGCATTTAAGAATGAACAAAAGAATAATGACAAAGACTTGGCAATGATACCTTACACACCTCTTTCCTCTAGCATCCAAGATTGGGAAGAGGATGATTTGCTCGATGACAACCCTTAGTTTGGGTATCCCTACAGGTAAGTATTTCTAACCCTGTACCTTCGTGATGTGTTTCCCCCGTGATGTGTTATGTGTTGTTTAAGTCTCCTAGGATGAACCTTGATACTCTCGTAAGGTCAAGGATACTAGGATACTGCCTCTGTCATGGACCTTCTTCTATTTGTATCATCATTCTTCAATATTGCTTCTCCTCTATTTTCATTGATGTGTGTTGTGTCCTATGGACATAGCGTTGCGGTTGGTGACTTGGGGGCACCCTTCTACGTGACTTTCACTAAGGCACTTGTTTCTCCTCTCTTGATTTATTGTTTCTCTTCCTCTAGTGTTTCTATCTAGTGGGCGGATGATGAAAAACATTTTATACTGATGTGGACCTAGTGTCCCTTTAGTGAGTAATAAAAAAATGGATCTAGTCCATACATGACAATTGAAAGGAAGCAAGGTACACGGAACACACTTCCTACTCTAATATAATAAGCGAAGTAGAGTGCAAATTCAAATTAACCTTTCTAGTTATAGCATTATTAACACAATAACAGAGATATTGTAGCAATACACATACACACCGAAAGTAGACAGAAGAGAGAGAGATAAGATATACGTGGGGAAAACCCTTACGAGTGAAAAACCCCACACTCCAAAACACAGCTCAAATGTATTACAGTAAACAATAACAGATTACAATACAGAGAGCCAATGCTCTTTCATGAGTCTTCAAATGATGAATCTGGAGATATTATGGCAGCATAACAGTACTTGTACAAAAACTATCTATCTCCCATCTAAGCACCTATTTTTATAGAGTTTACAAGGCAAATATGGAACCTTCTAGAGATGGGCATCCATCTTGGACTCATGCCTCAAAACCCATGCCTAAGGACACTTGTCCAACATCCCATCCCAATGTGGGTGCCTAGTCCCAAGATAGGTTACGACAGATGCTCTTACGCACCTTACAGCTATCATAGAATCCATCATAACTGATAGCACTTATAGCTGTAAGAGAATATGTCATACACTGACTAAAAATATCATATTCCTCTTACAACATGTCATAACCTCCCTTGACCACCCAAAGATGCCTTTTTCTCATGCAAAGATACTCATCAACACTTGTCATTAAATAAAAGTTGTTTGAGGTTTCGGGGGCATTGCCCCCAAGCCCCCATGGGGGCACTGCCCCTCAACCCCACCCTATACTGTGACAGGGAGTGTGCCAGGGGTGCTGCCCCTGGGACCCCGCAAGGGGCTCCACCTCTTGACCTCGTCTTGGGGGCGCTGCCCCCAAACCCCCATTAATTATTCAAGGGGGAAACCGTGCCTACCAAAGTCACCAAAAATTATCCTGCTACATATACACAAGGTGCCGACTATGCCAACTCAACATGGGATAAATAAATACAACATTAGGAATTTGCAAAGGTTGAGACACCTTAATTCCCAACAATGATGGGGTTGTTATATATTATCCAACGCTTGGCTAGTAGAATCACTCCATGTGATCTTGATGCTGTCTTATCACACTTACCAAACATAACAATACTCCTACTCTGTGCACTTTGTCCTTCATTTGTACTTATTAGGATCCACAAGTCAAGGAATGATCCGCAAGCCTTATCCTTTAGTTGATTATCAAGAACTGTTAGAATGCTCTACTCTGAGAAAAAAGTTGATCTTCTGATAGCGATATCTTTCTAGTAACTGATCCAAATGCTCTTAATTCTTGATATGATGAATATGAATGAATGTAGATGCTAAGTCCAGATCCACAAGGTTGAAATGCCAAAACTAGACCACAAGTTGAAATGCTTCTGACTGAACTACCTGAACTGAACTGGAAATGAAAGAACTAAACTGCAACAAACTAAAATGCAAATGTTTTTGGTTGATACAAGATTGCTCTTGAACCTGGATGCTCTTGCATCAGACATCTGGGGTTATTGAAAAAGTGAGTCCCTCACTTTGTTGGGGCTAGGGGAGAACTAAGATAGTCCACCTCAACCTGAGAAATCCATGATGAGTCTTCTTCCAGTCTGCCTTTCCACTTCACAAGATATTCCTTGTATTGTCTTCCTCTAGTGCTGCGTCCAATAGTGTTGCGTCCAACTCTGCTATCCAAAATGTCTTCAAATACACTGGTGCTTTGTGTGGCAACTGCTTCCTCAAGTCTTCTTCCATGCTATCACTGAACTCTGCTTCATGATACTAATAAAGATCTGCAATGTTGAAAATAGGTGATATACCTAATGTCTCTGGTAATTCCACTTCATATGCATTTCTTGAATCAAATTTCCTGAGTATCTGACAAGGTCCAAATGTCTTCATCTTTAACTTGTTATATGTCCCAACTAGAAATATTTCTTTTCTCAAATACTCCATTACTTCATCTCCCTCTTCAAATTCCTTATGTCTTCTCTTCTCATCTACCTTCTCTTGGTACTTACTATTCATATCCTCCAAATACTTCTTCACCTGATTATGCACTGTCTTCATGTGATCTACAAATTCTTCTACTTCTGCATTTCTCTTTTCCTCTGTGCTAATTTCTCTCAATCCTACAACTCCTCTAGGATTCACTCCGATAACAATCTCAAAAGGTGTTCTTCTAGTACTCCTATTTAATGAATTATTGTGCAAACTCTGCTTGTGAAAGAATCAAATCCCAACTTCCTGTTTTATGTCCAACCAAACATCTCAACACATTTCCCAAACTCCTATTCACTACCTCTATTTGTCCATCTATCTGTGGTTGAAAAGTTGAATTGAACTTCAAATCTATCTTCATCTTCTTCCAAAGTGTCCTCCAAAAGTATCCAACAAATTTTCTCTCTGTCTGAAACTATACTCCTAGGTAATCCATGCAGTCTTACAATCTCTTTGAAAATTAGATGAGCCACATGTACTGCATCAGTTGTCTTCTTGCAAGGTATGAAATCAGCCATCTTTGAAAATATGTCAACCACTACAAATATTGAATCATGTCCTCTCTGTGTCTTCGATAATCCCATTACAAAATCCATGCTTATGTCTTCCCAAGATCTCTTTGGTACTGTCAATGGTTTATACAATCTAGTGTTTTGACTATTCCCTTTTGTAACTTGACAAACTCTACAACTTTGCACAAATTTCCAAACATCCTTACGTATCTGAGGCCAAAAGTAATTTTCACTCACCAACTCCATTGTCTTGTCAATGCCAAAATGTCCTGCCAATCCACCACTATGTTTCTCCTTGATCAAGTTATCTCTCATTGAACTTCTAGGTATGCACAACTGACTTCCTTTGAACAACATATCTTCTTGAATGAAATAATCCAACACTTACTTTTATCTATCACAATAGGTTCTTTACATACTTTCCAAGGTTTTACAAAATCAGTGTCTCCCTCATACATGTTCTTCAACTCATCAAAACCCAACACCTCAACTCTCATCTCTATCAACAAGTTTCTTCTCCTACTCAAGGCATGAGCAACTTTGTTTGATTTTCCACTTCTATGCTTCAACACAAAGGTGTAACTCTACATGAACTCCACCCATCTCATATGTCTCTGATTCAACTTACCTTGACTGTTCAGATATTGCAAAGCTTGATGATCTGTATACAACACAAACTCCTTAGGCAACAAATAATGTCTCCACTTCTTCAAGGCTTGAATTATGGCATAGAACTCCTAATCATAAACTGAATATCTTCTCCTTGCATCATTCAACTTCTCACTAAAATATGCTACAGATCTAACCTCTTGACTTAACACTGCTCCAATTGCATTTCCACTTGCATCATAATCAACTTGAAATACCTTATTGAAATCTAGTAATGCCAAAATAGGTTGTTCTGTCACTTTTTGCTTCCACAACTCAAACTTTTATCTGCGCCAAATGTTCACTTAAAATATTTTCTGTCACCTCTCATTGTCTCTGTCATAGGGTTACAAACTGAACTAAAATTTCTGATGAACTTCCGGTAGAAACTAGCCAAACCATGAAATGATATAACCTCTCCAATGCTCTCCAGTGTAGGCCATTCAACAATTGCTCTAACTTTCTCAGGGTCCATCTTCAATCCTTCCGCATAAATCACAAATCCAAAATATACCAACTCTTCTTTCATGAAACTACACTTCTTGATGTTTATCAGCAATTTCTCTTCTCTCAGCCTTTGCAAAACTTTTCTAATATGCCACAAATGTTCTTCTTTTTTCTTACTAAAAATTAGAATATCATCCAAGTACACAATCACAAACTTACCCAAGAATTTATTCAAGGCTTCATTCATGAATTTCATGAAAGTACTCAACGCATTTGTCAATCCAAAAGGCATCACTAACCACTCATACAATCCTTGATTTGTCTTAAAAGCAGTCTTCCATTCAACACTTCTCTGATTCTGATCTGATGGTATCCACTCTTCAAATCTATCTTTGTGAAATATTTTGCCCCACTCAAACAATCCATGATATCATCCATTCTAGGTAAAGGGAATCTATACTTAACTGTGATCTTGTTTATTTCTTTGGAGTCGGTACACATTCTCCATTCTTCATCTTTCTTTAGTGCCAAAACTATAGGTACTATACAAGGACTCAAGCTTTCTTTGATCAAACCTTTCCTCAACAATTCTTGTATCTGTCTATTCAATTCTTCATTCTCTATCGATGTCATTTTATGTGTTGCTTTGCTAGGCAAACTTACTCCTGGTATAAGATCCATGTGATGACTGATACTCCTTATAGGTGGTAATCCTTCAGGTACATTATCTGATATGATGTCTTCATATTATGTCAGCAACTCTCTTATCTCCTTCACCTGTTCTTCTTTAGTCTCTTTCTTTAATGCTTCAGGCTTCTTAGGAATCAATGCATAACACATATTCTCATGTCTCAAACCATCCAGAAATTTCCTTCCATCTACCAAGCAGATTCTAGCATTCCCACATACTTCACTCTTAGGATCATCTTCCAAAGGGATCAAAGTAATTCTCTTTCCATTTGATGTTATAGTATATGTATTCTTTCTCCCATCATGTATTGCTTGTCTATCATATTGCCAAGGTCTACCCAACAAGATATGACAAACATCCATAGGCATAATATCACACAAGACTTCATCATGATATGATCCAATATGAAATTTTACCAAACATTGTTCACTCACTAGTACCTTATGATCATCCTGAATCCATGCTATTTGATAAGGCGTAGGGTGTTTCAATCTTTCCAACTTCAGCTTAGTCACCATCTCCTCAGAAACTAGGTTATCTAAACTACCACTATCAATCACAACTTTACAACACTTAGCTCCTGATTTGCATCTTGTTCTGAATAGAATTTTCCTCTGTGATGGTTCCTCATTTGTCTCTATTTGAAATAGTGCTCTCCTCATCACCAATGATTCTCCTTTCTCCAGATTGCCAACTGAACAAGGTGATCCGATAGGTTCTTCTTCAACATAGGCTGCTCTTCCATTGTTTTCTATTTTCTTTCTTATACTACCCTGATTACACTCAAATGCTCTATGTCCTTTTCCTCCACACTTGAAACAAGTACCTCGAAATGTTCTCTTAACAAATCCTCTTCCTTCATTCCGATATGCACTAGGGTTTCGTCTCCGGTAAAAAATTTTGTCATCTCTCTGGTAGGCATTGTTATCTCTATCATCCTTCATCAATGAGTTATCAAACTTGTTCTGCTCAATAAATGATCTGTCTCCTCCAAAATAAGTCCTACCTCTCAGAATTTTACCTCCTCTACCTCTCTGTCTCTGATCATGTTTCTTATTCAGGTTATCTTCAACTTTCAGTGCAAATTGATATGCTTCTTCCAAAGAGGTCATCCTTACCAGGCTTAGTTCTTCTTGAATGTTCAATCTTAGTCCATTGATGTATCTAGCCACTTTCTCCTTGCTTGCTTCACTATTTCCTATTCTTATGATCATTTTATGAAATTCTTTTATGTACTCCTTCATAGATTTCTCCTTTTGTCTTAGGTTTTGCAATCTCTTCAACAACTCCAACTCATAGTCAACAAGTATGAACTGATTCTTCAACTTTGTCACCATCTGGTCCCACTTTGTAATCTTTTCTTTTCCTCTCCTATTTATTTCCAACTAAACTTCTTTCCACCATATAGCAATATGTCCTTTCAACTTAGACTTTCTAAATTTCACCTTCTCCGAATCTTCAATTCCCTCATATTCAAAGTATTCTTCCATGTCTTTTATCCAATCAATCAACTCTTCTGGATTCAAATTACCATTATAGTTTGGCACATCAACTCTAGGTCTTTTTCCAATCTTTGAAATAGCTCACAACATCTTTATCTGATCTGATTCTTCTTCTTCATGACCTTCTAGGGTTTCACCAATTTGTTCAACAGATTGAAATTCTTCTTCATCATCACTTTTAATATTAGGTCTAGGTGTCAATCCTCTTCGCCTATCTTCTTCAATAACATCCAAACGAATTCACATTGTTCTCATCAATTCCATCAGCTCATCCATTCTATTAGCCATTTTACCAATGGGAGGAACTCTTCACAGTGGCATCTTCCTAGGATCAAGTGTAAACTACCTCAGGTCGGTGATCGAGCTACAAGAGATAACTGCCTCTCAATCAGCGATCGGCTGTGCACAAGTAACCTACCTCAATTTAGTGATCTACTTACAACAAGATCTTATAGAATCTCATTCGCCAATTCACTCCAAAGAATTGAACTTTCGATCTGATACCACTTGGTGCAGTCACGGTAGGAGGGTTCACAGAATGAACTGTCTAGACTATACAACAAGAGTAAACACAATGAAAACAACACAAGAATATAGAACATATGCAGGTTTAGTCATTAAGTATATCAAATAATTCAAATGCAATCTAGCTGGTAACATGTGGGCTTACAACTGGGCTCAAAGGATTGATTACATACATGCACAAGATAAAGCTTTGAAGCTCCTTCAAACAAAACTAAACTAAGGATTATGATTCAATTGCTAACTCCTTCCCCAAGGATCTATTCCATCATTATGTATCATTTCCAGACCAATAGATTCCTCCGCATCAGCTAAGGAGGATCACAAACTCCAATGAAGGGTTGTAACATGTTCACAGATAGGTTGGACTAAAATGCATAGAACACACCCTCAAATGAATGGAAAAATGTGCAAACCTCTGGGAAGGGTTGGCCATGAGCCAAGGATCATTGAATGATGTGTCATTAGGATCCGTAAGTCAAGGAATGATCCACAAGCCTTCTCCTTTAGTTGATTATCAAAAACTGTTAGAATGCTCTGCTTTGAGAAAATAATTGATCTTCTGATAGCGATATCTTTCTGGTAATTGATCCAAATGCTCTAAATTCTTGATATGATGAAGATGAATGAATGTAGATGCTAAGTCTAGATCCGCAATGTGTGAAATGCCAAAACTGAACCACAAGTTGAAATGCTTCTGAATGAACTGCCTGAACTGAACTAGAAATGAAAGAACTAAAATGCAACAAACTGAAATGCAAATATTTTTGGTTAATGCAAGATTGCTCTTGAACCAGGATGCTCCTGCATCAATATAACAACAATACATTTATGTGGGCTAACACTGTTAGAGTACAAGACAACACTAAGAGGGGGGTGCATCAGTGTTGTATAAACTTTTAAAATCTTTTGCTTTTCTATTCTACTAAGTAGAGAATGAGAAACTTCAAAGGTTTACCAAATACATATGAACAAGTATGATTATAAATATCAAGATCAAGATCACAAAGACAAAACAACATGAAACATAACACAAGTTTTTCATGAG
Organism: Cunninghamia lanceolata; assembly: GCA_027924645.1. NCBI lineage: Eukaryota > Viridiplantae > Streptophyta > Pinopsida > Cupressales > Cupressaceae > Cunninghamia > Cunninghamia lanceolata. Next base: position 11,842,347 of record BSBN01000803.1, read on the forward strand.
TGGAAAACCCTCATACGGATGAAAAACCCCTCAGAAAATGCCTCACTAGCTTAATCAAATCTCACCAATTACAAATTTGTCTTAATTACATACAATCATGCCTCACTGGCAACAAATAGGCCTCACTAACCATGCAAGCCTCACTGGATGAATACAGTCTTAACAATAAGAGAAGAAATTCAACTTTAGGGGGTTACCCTGTTACAATATGCACCAACAAAATACACCTTCAACACCTTTACTCACAAACTTTTATGTTTAGATTTACAACATCAAAAACCATGAAGGAAGATTACAAGAATATCTCCTTAACTCTCTAATAGTACAAAGTTTCTCCAATCACCCTTCATATTGGTGTTTATATGAACAAGAATTCTTTAATTTTCTGCACACATCAAAACTCTTGACAACAACCCTCTTTTCTTAATTTTAACAAACCAAAGATCATGATAGAAACACAATAAGGTATCTGCATACACACACTATTGAACTTTTTCATCTCCAAAAGAACCTTCTCAATCACATATCCCTGCAACCACTAAAATCATACATCAATTGCACACATACAATTATTCAGGATATAAATCTTCATCATCCCAGAATATACAAGAAATTATCTGCATTTTCTCAAAGGTTTCAATCTCCTTTTTGTGTAAAGATCATGGTATGAATCATGCCCCAAAGTCCTAAAATTTTATATCATCAATATCTCATCCAACTCTATCTCTGTCAAGTTTTTACCTCTCTAAAAACTCTTTTCAATCACCTTAAAAATTATATCTTCAATGATGCATATTTGTCCTCAAAAACCATTCGCACTGAACCTGATCAAAAACATAGATATCATTGTCATAGCATATCCATATTATGTCATCATACTTAGTAAAATTAAACATCATGTATTGCATTTAAGAATCATCAAAATATGCATTAAGTCATCATAAATTATAATCATATAGGATCATTACTCATAACATTACACATAGATATAAGTCATCATGTGAATCATAGAAACATCATATCATAAATACCATGCGCATTATAGAATCAATAGGTTAGAATCATCAAACAGAAGCATAATCATAACATCAATCATATAGATGGCATCAATCCATAGTACACATGCATATAGTCCATCGAAACTCATATATACATCATCATCAAAAATAAAGGTCCAAGTATACAATGATATCATGAATGTGTATTTCAAACTATCAAAAATAATGTATATATATATGATACAAAATGGTACATGTCCAAAAAATTCCTAAGAGGCACTACCTCCAAAATGTGTTGGCTGGGGAGGCTAAGGACCTGAAGGTCTTATCCCTGGTCGCCCTCAAGGAGGTGGCAGCCCCATAACCCCTCCACCCTGAGATTGTGTTTGCCTAGATCTGCTACGTGAACTCGGATGAAAGCTACCAGCTCTTTGATCCAGGGGCACAGCCTGCTCATACAAAGATCGCTAGTAGAAAATATCCTATCTAGAATGTACCATCTTTGTAATGATCTATCTGCTAGGACCTGGTACTACAGTCTGGTGTACCTACTGAAGTAGGGCCTCTACCCTAGTGTATCTTTGTATAGCAGTATCTCACTCTAATGTCACAAACCTCACATCTCCCTGTAACTGGGTAATCTACCCATGCATCTAGTTAATCTACCCCTGCATCTAGCCAATATGTCCCTGTAGCTAAGCCAACTAGACTCATAGTGCTACCACCTCCTCACCACCTTGTCCCTACATCGAAACCTACACCTATGCTTGATCATGTGCATGATCCTGGGGCTAATCCTACACCTGAGGCTAAGGTTGTATCTGTGGTACCCTCTGCACTCTCTACCGGACCCTCCTCTATCCACCACTACCTCCATCACCTCCATCATCCCCATCATCTCCTCTGTATCCTCATCCACCTCTGTCATCCCCTCTACCTCTACCACCTTTCCCACCTCATCATTGTCTCCTCCTTTGTGGTGCCTCATCCTCCTCATCCCCATCCTCCAATCGAGGAGCATACTCTCCAGGTCCAGAGTACCTCAAAAAGGGATGAGTCATAAAGTGTGCTGAATAATCTGCTGTCATCCTAGTGTCTACAATATCGTGCCTCAAATCCCAAGCTTGATAGGGAATCTATAGGAAGTCATCTCGAGCTTGCTCATATGATGCAACTGGACCCCACCATGTACACTCCTTGTGCATCTGAGAAAATACAACAGTACCCTGGGGTATCCACTGGACCTTGCCAAACTATCAGTACACACGAGAAACAATATGATGCTTAAGAATATAGGGTGTCCACCCTATCAACCATCATGTCTGAAATAAAAAGGTTAACTCAATCGCATCATCATCCCATGCCTCGTAGACTAAGTAGGGTCACTAGTCCTTTGAATCCACATTATCCAGTGCATGTCTCCAGTACTCAAGCTTTCCCAACTTGGGATGGGAAAAGTTGTCCTGATACATGTAAGAATAAGGTCGATTCCTACCTCTCACTCGCATGCCTATAGGTCTTGTAACTACTATATGACCCCATGTAATGGCAAATCCATGTGATCTCCTATCAGGGCAGATCATGCCTCCAACCAATCCTGCTAGTATCGATGGCAGTGGCTCGTAATAGTCAACCATATCAGCCCAACTGATCTTTGTCCCCCAAATATCCTCATCATCAAAAACTTGATGACACTCTTCCAATCCCTCTCCTACATGTTGATCATACTCCACCATCTCTCCATTTATCAAAATCCTCAAGATCTAGTGCACATCCTCCAGCATCACCATCATCTCTCCAATATGCAAGTGAAATGTATAGTGCTCACTGTGCCATCTCTCAACTAGAGCAGTCAGCATACCCAGGTTCACCTGAATCTCAGGCATAAAGGTTAGATAGCATAATCCAGTAGACCCTAAAACCAAGTGATCAGTCTCTGACAAGTAGGGTTGTAGCAACTGTGTTGGGGGAATCTCTCCTAAGACATCGTCACATATAGCTCATCATGCAATCAATAACACAAGCATGTTAATCAAGTAACCAACTAAGATGCATATCTATGAAATCTATCAAAACAGTTACTTAGCTATCATATCTAAAACCTATCCTATCATCTCTTTTGAGATTCTATCAATCTCAAAGATCACCTATTAGTTGGTCAACATCGATCATGATGCCAACTCAATCAACTCGCTAAGTAAATGGCCTTTTTAAATCAGATGTGTAACTTTATCAATCAAAAGCACAGTTTCATAACATATGCACAAATTCATAACACATTTGCAGAAACCATAATCGTATGTGCAACTTTCAGATGTATGCACATGAACCCTAATCAAATGCAAAAATTATGCATATGTGCAGTTTTGACACTTATATGTGCAGCTTTGGGACAGATGCGTAACAAAAATGATCATATGTGTAGGGAAAATCTTGTTGTACATGCAAAATAGTTGACTTTGACACTAGTTTTCAACCCTAATAAATGTACTTAACACAAAATTCAAAGCATACATACTGGGGGTCCATACTTCACTGGGCACCCAAATTGACGGATCCTCTTGAACCTGTGGTTAGCTACCATAATTTGCTGTATTTTTGCTAGACTTCTATGCTCTAGGGCTCCCTATAATCTCTCTTCTAATGACAAGTGTGCAAATGACTAATAAAGGGACCCCTCAATACTATTTATAGTTAAATCAGCCCTAACTAGACATGTTTTGACCTAGCATGTGCATGTTATGTTTTTCATCCATTTTTCATCTTTTCATCACCTACGTTTTTCACATGAGGATTGTGGTGTCCATTCTTCTTCATCGTGAGATTGTTCGTTATTCTTTTACAAAATTCATCTCAACCAATCTCCCAAGGGGGTATCCTATTGTCATGAAACCTATACCAGATGCAAACTGGGGCATGTATCATACTCATAAATTTTTTATTCTTTCAAACAACGTGATAAAACACATTGTCTCAAAGAGGGGAAAAATGTATACACCTAAAAATGGCTCGAGATGAATTAAATAAATATTTTATATTTATTTTATTCTTATTCCTCTATCAATAAATAAACATACTAATTTATTTATTTGGTTCATGTTCATCATATTCTTCCAACAATTAAATATCTTAATTCCTCTAAAGTCATCTCTAATTAAATAATCATCATTATTTAATTATTCTTCTAAGACAAAGTCCTATGTCTAAAATCCACATCATTCATCCATGTCACCATCCATGTTAGTGGACACCTCACCATGTTGCTCCATAAATTAAATATTAGTAATATTTAATTAGGTATTTAACCTCTCAATACATGCCCCATTTCTTCTCAACCATCCCTACTTTGTAGAAATTGGTTTCTCCACATCACCATGGTCAATGTTGACTATGAGACACTTGTCTCATGAATCCTATATTCTCTCTCACATTCCAACAAACAAAGACTTCTTCCTCCATGTTTCTCTCATGGTCTTAAATCTTTATCTCATTGGTCTTTGTGAGCATCATGCTATGTAGCTCCTTGTCCCTCATATTCCTCCACCTTGTCATCGTAGTAGGAACATCTTCCATCTTTATCTCCCCTCATCCAACCAATTTGATCTTGACTGTACATGTCACAAGACTTATTATTCAACCATGGATCTTTTGACACTTGGATTTGAGCCATCCTTTGCCTACAAAAGGAAGCTCCTCACCTTCATTTTGCATCACAAGAGCAATCATACTTACATGTTGCAGAAATTCTATCAAGTATCCAAGCATGCCTTTGGCTCCCATTTGCATATCAATATCATAATCTCCATTGTTGCATTATCATCTAGTTGCATAGTATCATTTAGTTGCATATAATTATCCTCATATTAATCATTATCAATATCATTATGATTAGATTTTATCAAAATCATCATCATTATCATTAGTCTTGCATTGTAGGATTGTTTACATTGCATTTGAATCCACAATTCCATTCATCTCATAGTCATCTTGTAAAACAAAGAAATACAATTCTGAGAGCACTATCATAATTAGCAAGATCTTGAGAAGATAGGAGATAATGGACCATGAAGGATAAATCAGAGTTTGCAATGTATAATTCATGTTTTCTATATTTTTCCTAGTTTCATTGGTGATTTGAATTTGAGTAGGAATTTAGAGTAATTGTGGTATCTTATTAGGTTCTTACAGTTGTTTCAAATAATCAATCACAATATTCAGTCTTTGTGTCAACTTTTTACTCCACAAAGAGGGATCTAGGTGCAACATGGTCAATGCCTAATATTGATGATTCCATTGCTGATCTAATTAGGGAGCAAGATAAACTCATACAAATGGGGACCATAAGTTCCTATAAGTCACATGCACTAATTACTGAAAGTGGAAAAATTCAAGTGACAAACTATTGCCCCAAATTTTAAAACCTAAAAATTTTCAAATTTTAGTACATAGGAACTGATGCACAATCCTCTTAAGGCTATAATCATCACCTTGCCCCAATTCAGTCAATTTCCATCCCAAAAGTTTTAAAGTCTTAGGGACATTTTTATGAGTCTTTGTTGTCAAGCCCTTTTTAAGATTCATGAATCCTTTGTTTCCCCAACTTATGTTCTTAAGTTCAAAAAATGGCCGACTCCTCGACCTCACTCATTGTCGGGAGTTTTCAAATTTTGTGAACTCCACCTCAAGGTTCAAGGTTTGGGATCTGTCCTGACTCCTGACTAATCAGCATCTACACAGTACCCATAATTTCTGATATGAAGTTTGATGGTGGTGTTTCCCAGTTTTCAAGATATCGCCAGCTCATCTAATTACTCATGTGTTATGTAATGAGAATGTCTTTTCAAGAGTTATGAAATGCGAGCTCAATCTTCAGACTCGTTTCTCAAGGTACAAAATCAATGATGTATTAATTACCTATTAAATGACAAGTGTAAAGAAGCTCACTAAGGTGGTAGCATGGCATTATCAAGTTTAAAAGTCATCATTACCTACTGGCGTAATTAAGTAAACCTGACTGTAGAGAAAGGTGATGGTGCTCTCTGAGTTTAGTCTTTCTTATCAACCAAGTCATCTTTTCAGAATGGGACTTTCTGCAAATAATGAAATTTGGGATGATGAGCTTATGCCTATTCTACAACCTGATTTACATTATCCTAAGGAGGAGCAGATTGATATCATCTCCCAGTTGCACACAATTTCTTGGAAGGAGAAAACCAATTATGTTGAATACCATAGGGCATTTTTTGTCTTGGAGGAAGAAGAAGAACATGCTGAGTTGCACCAACTTTTTATGGAAATATGCCTGGAATTAGGAGCCGGGGTAGTCTAATGACATTTGTCTTACATGCATGAAGTTCTTTTATAATTAGTGATGGTAACCACAATTTTGATATAACCGTTTCCATTTTAAGGTCACATTCTTGATAACGGTTACTCAAAAAGGACCATTTTGAACAGTTATAATTTTGGGGAAGATTTTGAAAAACTATAAAGGGAAGGACTTTTGAAGGAAACATGATCTTTTTTCGGTTGTCTGTGAATAGGGGAAGGGGAGCAAGTTTATTCTATTTTATTTCCAGTTATATTTTTCTTAGCTTAGCTTATGTATAGAGGCATTGCAGAAACATTGAGTTTTGTTATATTGAAGAAATGAAGAATTACTTACAGAAATTTGTGTCTCTAAGTATCTTTTATGATCGCAATTGTTCTTGTGTCAATTTGTAATCTGTCTTCAATATTGCTTCTTTATATTGGTAGGTGTTAAGGGGGAATATAACTGTATCTTTTAATTAATTTATCCTTGTTTGTGAGTGTTGGATATGTGGGCTGCGTATCATTTACCTGCATTCACTTCTTTTTGAAATCAATCATGCACATCTATTTCATGGTGATGGGTAGATGTTAATATACCTTTTCTACTTTCTAGTTAAAAGCACACCCCATATTTTTATTCATTGCATATCTTAGGAGGCAGCTGTACCTCTAAAATTTAGAGGAAGGTTGTCAATCTAATGGCAACTTCTCCAACTATTAGTACTATTTGTTCTTCTTCCCAGGTGTCTTGAGTCATTTTTTGCATTTATTTCCGAAGGATGAATCTGTCCACTAACACAAACAAAGGTGAAAAAAACAAGGATAAAGCAATACAAGGAGTGTCAAAAACACAAAAATAGGGAAATATAAAAGACTATGTGAAATGTTCTTTTTGTAAAATTTGGGACATAAAGAACTTGATTGTATGAGGAAAAAGATTAATGAACTCACTCAAATTATTGAGGAGAATAACATATTTATCTCTGATCTTCATCATCAGACACCTACAAGAAAAAGAAAAAAAAAGAGAAATCAAAGGGGCATGCTCTTACAGTTTCCACAGTTCACAAAACTGAAACCTGGCTTCTTGATTCAGGAGTTTACCATCATATGGTTTATTCACCATATCCATTCACTACTTTGGATCCAACAGACACAGTAGGAATATTAATAGCAAATAGTTCACGTCTTTAAATGTATGTGGACAAGGAACAACTAATATTGGTAATGGATACTTCACCAATGTCCTCTATGTTCTTGTTGCCAAATTTTCTGCTACAACTCAAATTGGCAGAGCTAGTTCGTTAAGTTCATTTCAGAATGAAAAGTTCAACATTTGTCTGTTGTGATATTATACTTGCACAATTTAAGGTGCTTGAATAGTTCAGTTATGTTGCAGTTCAATAGAGAAGAGGAATTTTCAAATCATCATTCATTTGCAGAAGCTTGCATGAGAGATAAAATGTCTCAGTTCACTACAATGATTATTCATTTTACAAATGAGATACACAAAAGAAATAAACATTGTATTGAATGGAAACATAATAGATCAAGTGACCCACACAAGCCATGGGTATAGCTGAGCCAACACAACCTAGGAAGTGCACTATTAAATTGAAGATGGAAAGAGAAATAAGTATATAGTGAAAAGCATATCCATCATTAGTAGGCATGAGCTTTCCATAGTCCATAGAATGAAGAAGAATTACTTTTGGATTTGACCGCTTGTATTCTTTTGTATCAATGTTTCAGGTCATACTCAGTGAACCATCATCAGGAAGAGGAATTCTAATGAATGGGTTTGCAGAATAGCCTTATAAAAGTATGAAGGGGGGTTTGTGTAAATGAGGTTGGAGATGTAACCAAGAAGCCAGCCAATCACAACAAGACAACAATTACAACATATCATACTATGACAAGAGACAAAAAGCCATGCTATTAATTATAGTAATAATAAACAAAAAATTAATAATGTTAAGAACAACTACAAAAAGAATAAAGAAACAAAAAAATTATCCTAAACATAATAATAAGAAGATCAAAGTAATAATAAAAATGATAACAATAATACCATAAGTAATAAACAAGATAATAATGAAATAAGAATAGTAATAATATAGATAAGTAAATAGATAGGAAAGAAACCAATTAGTAAAACCTAAAATTACCAACTAAATTAAGAAACTAAGAAACTAGAAGAAAGGCCCAAAAAACATAACCAAGAAAAAACTAATATCCTAAGAATGCAATAGGAAATAGACAAAATCTAACACAATAATAAAATAATAATAACAATGATAATAATCATTAAAAAGATGCTAATGGTGATAATAATATCAATAATTAATATTAGTAAAAATAATAAAGAGAATCAATGGATTATCTTGAACTAGGTAATAAATTGTAGTAAAGAAACTAAAATATTAAGTAATGAGAAACAAATAGATGCAATAAAATGGTATTAAATAAATGAAGCTCAAAAATATGAGAAAGAATAAGTGTAAAGAGGGAAAACGAGACAAGAACATACCTAGGGTAGGACAACAACAAAAAGTAATGAATAAGAAAAACCTAATGAAAATAACACAAAAAATATAAAGATAATATAAATAATTTGGATAATGATAATAAAATAAATAATAATCATGATAAAATAATAAAAAACTAATAATAAATAGAATTAAAAATAATGAAAGAAAAACGATAAGAAAATAAAATTAAAAGCTAGAATTACCAACAATATTAAGAAACAAGAGGAGAGGTCCAAAAGGCCTAAACGAGAAGAGCAAGGGAATGCTTATAAATCACAAGTAAGCAATAGGATATAGCAAAAAGAACAATGGAAAAGGCCAATAGATAGAATGCATCGAAAGAGAAAAATATAGTATTAGAATAGTAAGGATATAGCAAAAAGAACAATGGAAAAGGCCAATAGATAGAATGCATCGAAAGAGAAAAATATAGTATTAGAATAGTAAGAAAATATAGAAGGAACATAAAATAGACTATTGAATAGGCAAGAAATTAAATAAAAAGAAAATCTAAAGAGGCCAAAAGTATTAAGTAGACCTAAAGCAAAAGAGAAAAATAAATTGATGAAGACAAGAAAACTAAAAAAGAATGCATAGAATAGGAAGAAAGTGAACACTAAAAAGGTAAAAAGACAGGGCAAAGACAAAGTGAGGGAAAAACACGAATTGAAGACAACTAGAACAAGGAAGAAAAGAAATGGAACACAAACAAAAGGAGAAGCAATAAAAGGTAAAAAATGAGAGGCCAAACAAGCACCCACCAAGAACCAAAGAAGAGACAAAAGGACCATACAATTAAGAGCCAAGAACCAACAAAACAACCTCAATACCAACATAAACATCCGACCAAGAACAAAGGGGGTAAAGACAAATCGGGATGAAAAAGGAAAGAAGGAGAAAAGGGGGGGAAAGGAGGAGGGTGAAAGGGAGGACGAGGACAAGCTTGACAACAGTGGGGAGGGGAGAAGGAAGGGAGGAATCAAGCCTTAAAATGGTGGGTTTGGAGAGAGTCTAATAGGGGTTGCCAGGCTTGGCTTAAATGCCACCCATTATCTTGGTTAAGATTGGTGGGGTGATTTTTAATGAAGATATCTTCAAGGAGTTTCCTCCTGAAGAAGTTATCTTCTTTGATAAGAAGTTGGGTGTCCTCAAGGAAAATATGATGCTTGGTTTTGTGGGAATGCTTTGTGAGGGCCGATTTTGTTGATCAATCATGTCTTACGTCAACGTTGTGTTCCTTGATCCTTGTGCTGATGGATGAGCCCATTTCACCAATGTACGGGGTCCCACACAAGCAGGAAAATTTATACTCCCGTATTGAGAAAATTGTGTCTAGGATCTTTAGTTGAAAGGATAATATTCCTAATAGTGGAGAACGATTTGAAAGTGCACATGACACCTTTCTTACGTAGAATTTTTGAGATCTTGTTGGAGAGGCCTTCTATGTAGGGAAGGGTAGCACCAAAGGAGGAGTTGGAGGCATCAGATTTGGGTTTAGAGTTGATACGATTTTTGGCAAAGGAAAAAGTTCTAGAGATGGATTTATTGTTGAACCCATTGAGTTTAAAAACTTGAGAAAGGTGAGAGAGCTCTTGGTCAAGGTGTTCCTTATCACAGATACAATAAGCTCGAGTGGCTAGTGTCTTGAGGACACTAGCTTTTTCGTAAGGATGGTGATGAGAGGAGGCATGGAGGTAAAGATTAGTATGGGTGGATTTCCTATAGACTGATCGACCTAGAGATCCATCCTTTTTCCTAATGATGAGGATGTCTAGGAAAGGGAGTTGGTTAGCAACCTCAAGCTCTTTGGTGAATTGTATGCATTCAACCAAACTATTAAGATGGGAGTGGAATAGTTCTAATTGTTCAAGGCCATGTGGCCAACATATGTTGGTATCGTCAACATAGCACTTCCACCATCTTGGGTTGAGGGGAAAAGAGTTAAGAGCTAAATCCTCAAAATGCTCCATATAAAGGTTGGCTACAACTGGGGAAAGGGGGAACCCATGGCGACTCCATTGGATTGTTTGTATACCACCTCTTGGAAAGTGAAAAATGTTGAGCGTAGGCATAACTCAACTAGAGAGGTGATTTCATCATTGGTTTCGCACCTAATTAATTCCAAGGAGTCATCGACGGGTACTTTAGTGAATAAGGAAACAACATCAAAGCTGACAAGAATTTCATCAGCTTCAACATGTTTGTCTTGGATGAAATCAAAAAATTGGGTAGAGTCTTTGATGAAAGAATCAGATTTTCCTACTAAGGGAGAGATTAGTTTAGCAAGGAAAGTAGCAAGGTTGTAGGTGGGAGAGTGAGTATGGTGCAGGAGCACGTAACACAAGGTGGCCTCCGTGAGGCATTTAAAATTATGTTTTGTTTAGAAAAATAAGGTCTATTTGACCAATGCGTGTCATTTCAGTGTGTATCTAGGTTCATTTTGTAAGTCCCAAGTGACTTAGGTCACTTTTGTCAGTTTGTTAGTTTTTAGACGGTTGTTCTCCCAGCCACTTGGAATTGGTTGGTTTTCTCCAAGCCGTATGGAATGGGTTGGTGTTCCTCTGGGCGAGTTTATAAAACCAGGGAAATGAACAAAATCAAGTATTGTAATAAGATCGAAGCGAGGAGATTGAATGTAATTGTGCATTGTGTTAAGGAGAAATTGAACTATTCTATGTCGTCAATTTGTTTTCCATTCTCTGTAATTACAAATTACATAACTGTAGATTTCATTTCCTTTATGTGCTTTTCATTGTTGTAAAATGTTGATGTGAAGCATTCCACTCATGAGATTTTTGTCAAAATCAGTGGAATGGCTTCGTTGTACAATATTCATTTGTTTCCTATTTTGTTTCATTGTTCGGCGGTGCAGAGGATCCAGACAGTGCGAGGTGCACAATAGACGGCCTAGCATCTCCATGTGCTAGGGCTTGATCAGAGAGTAAATGAGTCAAAGGATTTGAAGATGTTATCGGTGAGACAGAGGCCATCAACAAAACATTTCTCTCTCAGAGTGATAAGGATAGTCTGGCTGAAGAGGGGTTCAAGTCGTTGAACAAAAGTCGCAGACTAAAGATTCATATCGGGATGACTAGTACATCAGGTGGATAACTTGGCGTTGGGCCGACAACATTGGCCTCACTAATCAAGGGTATTGGAGTGACAAGGGATAACTTACACTGATGGAGATCCATCAGGAGGAATCAGTGTATCGGCGACTCCGGAGTAAGTTCCACTGATAGCTCAAGTCCTGCCGATGAGTGGTTGGTCTATCGGCATATCGGCCAAGAGTTGTGAGTGCTTGTCGATGACTAGGGTCACATCGGAGACAAAGTCATTGGCATATTGGCAAAACAAACCCCAACATGGCCAATAATAATAGTCTTACCAATAGGCGAGAACCATAGAGTCATCCATCAGGGAGAGTTGTGAGATCGGGGAGATAAGGTTGAAAATGACTGATGGTATTGTTCTTGCCGATAGTCAGAATTGTTGGACCTCACGTCGGTGTGACTACAACGGTCAAAGTGATAGGTTGAAAAGTGGCCAATGGAGTAAGTCTTACTGACTGAGGCTCCTCATCATATTGGTATCAGAGCCCGAAAAGATTCAGGCAGCAAGTCAATTAAAGATTTGTAAGAGTGTTGGGTGCTATCTATGAATAGTGTATGTCAGACAGAGAAAGTGAAGGAGAGGCTAGCAATATGCCTCCAAAGGGGATGACCGCAGAAGTAGTCAAGAAATTTAAGGAAATGGAATAGATGATCAAAACTAGAGTCAAGGAAGCACTCCAAGCATAATTGAAGGCAATGAAGATAGGAATAAGGATAGAGGAAGGTTCAGATGGAGAAGAAGAGAATGTGGAAGAAGAGGAGGAACAAGAAGAGGTGGAGATACCTGTAGATCAAAAGCATTTCCTGGAATCCATTAAGGCTATTGGCAAGCACTCTTTAGAGGCTCAGATAGATATTCCCATGTTCAGTGGAAAGATGAATGCTGACAAAGTCATGGAATGGATTGAGGCTCTGAACAACTACTACGCATACAAAGAAGTTCCTAAAAGTAAGAGAGTTAGGTTTGCAAAAACTAAACTCAAAGGTGCTACCCTTACATGGTGGAATTACACCCAAGGAGAGAGGGTAAAGAATGGGAAGAGAATGATCTCTTCATGGAGTAGAATACTGGAGAAGATCAAGTCCCAGTTCCTTCCATCTGACTACGAGGTGCAGATTTATAGGAAAATGGAGAACCTTAAGCAAAAAGATATGGATGTGGCTACTTACACTGAGGAGTTTCACAAATACACTCTTCATTGTGGGTACATGGAGGATGAAAAATCCAAGGTAGCAAGGTATCTAAATGGTCTGAGGATCAATATCCAAGATGAGATAAGTTTGTTTACCCCTGAAACCGTGGAAAAATGCTTTCAAGTAGCATTAAGAGCTAAAGAGAAGCTGCAGAGGAAAGGTGAGTAGCAAGGTAGAGGAAGAGGTGACAAAAATTTTAGAGGCAGTTTTGGAGGAAGAAGTCCTAATCAGAGGCCTAGTGGTGAGTCTAGCCAAGAAGAGCAAGTTGGGGACTCAAGTAGCAGAGGAGGCTACCAAGGAAGAAGGCCTAATGGAAGAGATGGGACAAATGGATCAGGCAGAGGATCCAAGTTCTCCAACATGAGATGTTATAACTGCAATCAGATAGGGCATCCAGCTTATAAGTGTCTAGAGAAGGCCTCAACTTCTCATGGTAATGAGAGAAGAACCACATTGACTCAAGAGGATGCAGGGAGTATGACATCTCCTGAAGTGAATTTGACATCAGAGGTGGGAGAAAATATGATGATCAAGAGGATGTTGCTCAAAGAACCAGTGCAGACTGAACCGTCACAAAGGAGATCACTTTTCAGGATCAATTGCAAAAGCAAAGGTAAAATATGCAAGGTAGTAATAGATTCTGGTTCAACAAATAATATGGTGTCTAGGGAAATGGTGGATAAATTGAAATTAGAAAGGATTCCTCATCAAACCCCTTACAAAGCATCTTGGGTAAGTGATAGCCAATCACTTTTGGTAGATGAACATGCATATGTTGATTTTCAGATTGGAGAATATAAGGATAGAATTTTATGTGACATTTTGCCCATGGAATGTTGTCACCTACTTTCAGGTAGGCTATGGCAATTTGATAGGCAAGAATTATATGATGGATATGCTAACACATACACCATCAAGAAGGATGGGCAAACTTTTTTGATGATACCACTACAGGAGGATGTTGAAGAAAAGAAGGCAGCCAAGATCATTTTGGTGGGTAAGAAAGAGTTTGTAAACATCAATGAAGAAGAGACAAGGAAAGTTGAGGATACCTCAAGGAGTGGGGTTGTCAAAGACCAAAGTTTGAAGGTGGTTTCAGTTTTGAATGATGGAGATTAGATGGTGATGTTTGAAATGGATCAGAAGAAGGTTAAAGAGTAGGTCTACAAACAGCCACAAGGTGGTTGGCAAGAAAGAGATGCTATCATAGTCGGGACCATTGTTTGTCCTCTAGAGCTAATAAGAGTTGAAAGACCATCAGAAAGACCATCATGTTCTACCATAGCAGCAGTACAAGAAGGATTAACCAAGGTTTTGAATAGAGGTGTTCAGGCAGATATGACAATAAGCAATCATGGCATGCAACATCCAAGTTTGGTTGCAGGCACTCACTCACAGCAAGGTGTGAGTAGAGCCTACAATGCTAGGCATGAGTTTTTAATTCCATGGCAGCAGGTTACAGTCCATCGATCATGGAGAAGACATGAGGTAGTAAAGGATAATAGTGGAGCAAGACAAAGACTCAACTCATGTGGCATAAGTTCTTTTCTAGGTGGGGTGTATGGTGCAGGAGCACCTAACACAAGGTGGCCTCTGTGAGGTATTTAAATTTTTGTTTTGTTTAGAAAATCATGCTTGTGTTGTAATAAGGTCTATTTGACCAATGCGTGCCATTTCAGTGTGTATCTAGGTTCATTTTGTAAGTCCCAAGTGACTTAGGTCACTATTGTCAGTTTGTTAGTTTTTAGACGGTTGTTCTCCCAGCCGCTTGGAATCGGTTGGTTTTCTCCCAACCATCTGGAATGGGTTGGTGTTCCTCTAGACGAGTTTATAAAACCAGGGAAATGAACAAAATTAAGTATTGTAATCAGATCGAAGAGAGGAGATTGAATGTAATTGTGCATTGTGTTAAGGATAAATCGAACTATTGTGTGTCACCAATTTGTTTTCCATTCTCTGTAATTACAAATGGCATAACTGAAGATTTCCTTTCCTTTATGTGCTTTTCATTGTTGAAAAATGTTGATGTGAAGTATTCCACTGGTGAGATTTCTATCAAAATTAGTGGAATGGCTTCATTGGACAATATTCATTTATTTTTTGTTTTGTTTCATTGTTTGGCGATGCAGAGGATCCAGACAGTGCGAGGTGCATAGTAGATGGCCTAGCATCTCCATGTGCTAGGGTTTGATCGGAGAGTAAATGAGTTGGAGCAATTGAAGATGTTATCAGTGAGATAGAGGCCATCAACAAAACATTTCTCTCTCAGAGCGATAAGGATAGTCTGTCCGAAGAGGGGTACAAGCCGTTGAACGGAAGTCGGGGTCTAAAGATTCATATCGGGATGACTAGTACATCAAGTAGATAACTTGGTGTTGGGCTGATAGCGTTGGTCTCGCTGATCGAGGGTATCGGAGTGACAAGGGATAACTTACACCGATGGAGATCCATTAGGAGGAATCAATGTATCAGAGACTCTAGAGTAAGTTCCACCAATAGCTAAAGTCCCGCCGATGAGTGGTTGGTCTATCGGCCAAGAGTTGTGAGTGCTTGCTGATGAGTAGGGTCACACCGAATACAAAGTCATCAGCGTATCAGTGAAACAAACCCCAACATGATCGATAATAATAGTCTTACCAATAGGCAAGAACCATAGAGTCATCCATCAGAGAGAGTTGTGAGATCAGGGAGATAAGGTCGAAAATGACCGATGGTATTGTTCTTGCCGATAGTCAGAGTTGTTGGACCTCACGTCGATGTGACTACAATGGTCGGAGTGATAGGTTGCAAAGTGACTGATGGAGTAAGTCTTGCCAACTGAGGCTCCTCATCAGAGTGGTATCAACAATAGGTCTAAGAGGAATGCCTGGTTTGTGGATTTTAGGTGCGCCATAAATACGAAGGGTGACTTCTTTGCAAGGAGTCAGATGCTTCTTGGTGATGTCATCAAAGGAAGCATGAGCAATGGCATTTTTAACTAGCCTCGTGATCTTGGAGATGGGGTTATGGGGGAGGACTCTATAACTGCCACTATTGGTTAAGTGGTCGAGCATTTTGGAAACATAATCATGTTTGTCAAGGAGGACGGTGGCATTCCCTTTGTCAGCTTTGACAATGACAATGTCATTGTTGCTCACTAGTTTTTTGAAGGCAAGGAACTCAGCTTTAGCGACATTACATTTCGGAGGCTTGGTACATCTAAGCACCACTGCACAATCTTTTCAAACCTCATCGGCCACTGTGCCTGGAAGAGAACGAATGCCATTCTCTATCTCAGCTAAGAAGTCAATCTTAGGGATGGTGGGTGGAGTGAGTGCAAAGCCCAAACCTCGCCTAAGAAAATTAAAAGCTAAGGGATCAATAGAAAAGGACGAAAGGTTGACAACAAGCTTATTTTCCCAATCGCATATGATTTTTGGAGTTAGCGACTTAGGAAAACAAGATTTGGTGCTCATTAAAGGAACGGTGCCAAGAGAGGAAATTGGGGGTCGAGTAGAAAAATGGTACAGTGGAAGGTGATTGGGGGGGAGAGAGGCCACATTAAGAGTGTGGTATAGGCGCACAGTGACTAGAACACATGTGCAATGGGGGGAGAGAATAGTCAAAGGTGCATTGAGAACATTAAAGGAGGGAGGAGTGAGAATGACAAGTAGGAGATTATGAGAATCTATTGAGGACGGAGGATGGGAGACGTTGCTGGGTGACGAAGTAAGGTGATAGGAGGGTAGAGGAGGAATGGGTCCCAAAGGGGTGTCTAGACAGAGAGGGCTGTAAGGTGGCACAAGAAAGGCTAACAAAGAATTAATGCTAGGGAGAGAAGTCAAACGAATGGGAGGAGAATGAACGTTAGAAACAACAGTCAAAAGAGACATAATTGTTGCACAATCTGAGGGCCCACTTGAGGATGGGGAATGTAGCATGTTTGTAACACCATCAGTGGGTAGACCCTATCCTTCAATGTGCCCATTGATGGTGTTACAGACCTGCTACAGTCCCCATCCTCAGGTGAGCCCTCGAATCGTGCAACCGGTATGTCTCTTCTAACCATTGTTTCTAATGTTCATTCTCCTCCCATTCATTTGACTTCTCTCCCTAGAATTAATTCTCTGTTAGCCTCTCTTGTGCCACCTTATAGCCCTCTTTGTCCAGCCATCCCTTTGGGACCTATTCCTCCTCTACCCTCCTATCACCTTACTTCATCACCCAGCAACATCTCCCATCCGTTGTCCTCAATAGATTCTCATAATCTCCCGCCTGTCATTCTCACTCCTCCCTCCTTTAATACTCTCAACGCACCTTTGACTAATCTCTCCCCCCATTGCACATGCATTCTAGTCATCGTGTGCCCGTACCACACTCTTAATGTTGCCTCTCTCTCCCCCAATCACCTTCCACCGTGCCATTTTTTACTCAACCCCCAATTTCCTCTCTTGACAACATTCCTTTAATGAGCACCAAAGCTTGTTTTCCTACGTCGTTAACTCCAAAAATCATACATGATTGGGAAAATAAGCTTGTTATCAACCTTTCCTCCTTTTCTATTGATCCCTTAGCTTTTAATTATCTTAGGCGAGGTTTGGGCTTTGCACTTGCCACACCCACCATCCCCAAGATTGACTTCTTAGTTGAGATAGAGAATGTCATTCATTCTCTTCCAGGCATAGTGGTTGATGAGGTTCGGCATGATTGTGCATTGGTGCTTAGACATGCCAAGCCTCTAAAATGTAATGGCCCTAAAGCTGAGTTCCTTGCCTTCAAAAAACTAGTGAGCAACAATGACATTGTCATTGTCAAAGCTAACAAAGGGAATGCCACCGTCCTCCTTGATAAACATGATTATGTTTCCAAAATGCTCGACCACTTAACCAATAGTGGCAGTTATAGAGTCCTCCCCCATAACCCCATCTCCAAGATCATGAGGCTAGTTAAAAATGCCATTGCTCATGCTTCCTTTGATGACATCACCAAGAAGCATCTAACTCCTTGTAAAGAACTCACCGTGCGTATTTATGGCGCACCTAAAATCCACAAACCAGGCATTCCTCTTAGACCTATTGTTGATACCACTCACTCTCCCACCTACAACCTTGCTACTTTCCTTGGTAAACTAATCTCTCCCTTAGTAGGAAAATTTGATTCTTTCATCAAAGACTCTGCCCAGTTTGTTGATTTCATCCAAGACAAACATGTTGAAGTTGATAAAATTCTTGTCAGCTTTGATGTTGTTTCCTTATTCACTAAAGTACCCGTCGGTGACTCCTTGGAATTAATTAGGCACAAAAACAATGATGAAATCACCTCTTTGGTTGATTTATGCCTACATTCAACATTTTTCACTTTCCAAGAGGTGGTATATGAACAATCTGATGGAGTCGCCATGGGTTCCCCCCTTTCCCCGATTGTAGCCAACCTTTATATGGAGCATTTTGAGGATTTAGCTCTTAACTCTTTTCTCCTCAAGCCAAGATAGTGGAAGCGCTATGTTGACGATACCAAAATATGTTGGCCACATGGCGTTGAACAATTAGAACTATTCCACTCCCATCTTAACAGTTTGGTTGAATGCATACAATTCACCAAAGAGATTGAGGTTGCTAACCAACTCCCTTTCCTAGATGTCCTCATCATTAGGAAAAAGGATGGATCTCTAGGTTGCTCAATCTATAGGAAATCTACCCATACTGATCTTTACCTCCATGCCTCCTCTCATCACCATCCTTACCAAAAAGCTAGTGTCCTCAAGACACTAACCACTCAAGCTTACCGTATCTGTGATAAGGAACACCTTGACCAAGATCTCTCTCACCTTTCTCAAGTTTTTAAACTCAATGGGTTCAATAATAAATCCATCTATAGATCTTTTTCCTTTGCCAAAAATCATGTCAACTCTAAACCCAAATCTGATGCCTCCAACTCCTCCTTTGGTGCTACCCATCCCTACATAGAAGGTCTCTCCAACAAGATCTCAAAAATTCTACGTAATAAAGGCATCATGTGCACTTTCAAACCATTCTCCACTGTTAGGAATATTATCCCTTCAACTAAAGATCCTAGACACAATTTGCTCAATGTAGGAGTCTATAAAATTTCCTGCTCATGTGGGACCCTATACATTGGTGAAACGGGTCGATCCATCAGCACAAGGCTCAAAGAACACAGCACTAACATAAGACATGATTGATCAACAAAATCAGCCCTTGCAAAGCATTCCCACAAAACCAAGCATCATATTTTCCTTGAGGACACCCAACATTCTATCAAAGAAGATAACTTCTTTAGGAGGAAACTCCTTGAAGCTATCTTCATTAGAAATCACCCCACCAACCTTAACCAGGATGATGGGTGGCATTTAAGCCAAGCCTGGCAACCCCTATTAGACTCTCTCCAAACCCACCATTTTAAGGCTTGATTCCTCTCTTCGTTCCCCCCTCCTCATAGTTGTCAAGCTTGTCCTCGTCCTCCCTTTCACCCTCCTCCTTTCCCCCCTTTTTCTCTTTTTTTCCTTTTTCATCCCAGTTTGTCTTTACCCCCTTTGTTCTTGGTCAGATGTTAATGTTGGTATTGAGGTTGTTTTGTTGGTTCTTGGCTCTTATGGTCCTTTTGTCTCTTCTTTGGTTCTTGGTGGGTGCTTGTTTGGGCTCTCATTTTTTACCTTTTATTGCTTCTCCTTTTGTTTGTGTTCCATTTCTTTTCATCCTTGTTCTAGTTGTCTTCAATTCATGCTTTTCCCTCACTTTGTCTTTGCCCTTTCTTTTTTCCTTTTTAGTGTTCACTTTCTTCCTATTCTATGCATTCTTTTTTAGTTTTCTTGTCTTCATCAATTTATTTTTCTCTTTTTCTTTAGGTCTACTTAATACTTTTGGCCTCTTTAGATTTTCTTTTTATTTAATTTCTTGCCTATTCAATAGTCTACTTTATTTTCCTTCTATATTTTCTTACTATTCTAATACTATATTTTTCTCTTTCAATGTATTCTATCTATTGGCCTTTTCCATTGTTCTTTTTGCTATATCCTATTGCTTACTTGTGATTTATAAGCATTCCCTTCCTCTTCTTGTTTAGGCCTTTTGGACCTCTCCTCTTGTTTCTTAATATTGTTGGTAATTCTAGTTTTAATTTTATTTTCTTATCCTATTTCTTTCATTATTTTTAATTCTATTTATTATTAGTTTTATATTATTTTCTCATGATTATTATTAATTTTATTATTATTATCCAAATTATTTATATTATCTTTATATTTTTTGTGTTATTTTCATTAGGTTTTTCTTATTCATTACTTTTTGTTGTTGGCCTACCCTAGGTATGTTCTTGTCTCGTTTTCCCTATTTACACTTATTCTTTCTCATATTTTTGAGCTTCATTTATTTAATACCATTTTATTGCATCTATTTGTTTCTCATTACTCAATGTTTTAATTTCTTTACTACAATTTATTACCTAGTTCAAGATAATCCATTGATTCTCTTTACTATTTTTACTAATATTAATTATTGATATTATTATCACCATTAGCATCTTTTTAATGATTATTATCATTGTTATTATTATTTTATTATTGTGTTAGATTTTGTCTATTTCCTATTGCATTCTTAGGATATTGGTTTTTTCTTGGTTATGCTTTTTGGGCCTTTCTTCTAGTTTCTTGGTTTCTTAATTTAGTTGGTAATTTTAGGTTTTACTAATTGGTTTCTTTCCTATCTATTTCTTTATCTATATTATTACTATTCTTATTTCATTATTATCTTGTTTATTACTTATGGTATTATTGTTATCATTTTTATTATTACTTTGATCTTCTTATTATTATGTTTAGGATAATTTTTTTTGTTTTTTATTCTTTTTCTATTTGTTCTTAACATTATTAATTTTTTGTTTATTATTACTATAATTAATAGCATGCCTTTTTGTCTCTTGTCATAGTATGATATGTTGTAATTGTTGTCTTGTTGTGATTGGTTGGCTTCTTGGTTACTTCTCCAACCTCATTTACACAAACCCCCCTTCGTACTTTTAGTTAAGGCTATTCTGCAATCCCATTCATTAGAATTCCTCTTCCTAATGATGGTTCACTGAGTGTGACTTGAAACGTCGATACAAAAGAATACATGCAGTCGAATCCAAAAGCAATTCTTCTTCATATCCATCATTACTTGTTGTGTTCGGTGTTTTTCTTTGTTGCTATTCCATCCTTGCTCCTGATGTTGAGTCGACCTGCATCTTGATGAAAGAAATCGTTAGAGCTCTGGATATGATTCACACTATGTACTTCATCAGCAAATGATATAATGCACTACCTATGATGTATTGAATCAGAGTAACAAATCATCCATGGACAAGAGGAACTAAAAATGAAACAATCATTGTATTTCATTGATTTTATCTAACATGTTTGTTTCATGTGCAGGTATAGGATAAGTCATGTAGTTGTTTGAATACATATCAGCATGTGGTGTCAAGTGGGCTCACACAAGGGTTGAGCCCAGCATGCTGCCCCTGGTCCTCAGAGGGGATGGAATGTAAATTATATTCATAATGCTCAATTGAAACATGTTAAATGAAGGAGTACAATATCAATCTAATGCTTACAGTCAAAGTAATGATGAAATAAGAGCATTAAAGTGACCTAAACTCATATAGGATAGCATTCAATGCATGATAACAACTGTCATTATTGCTACAATAGCAACTCAAGAAGCAGACTGTGGTATGCATATGAAAAGAACAACATCCTTAGGCTAATTAATCCAATGTAGCATTCAATACCAATGTGATAGGTACATCATAACTATGATCATTTTAAGTGTTTTTTATAATGTTTGCATGCAGCCAAGGCTTCAAAGGTTATAGGAATAGAACAAATATGTGAATGACCAAACATAAATGCAAAAAAGTAGCATCATTCAAGGATCTGTAAATGTTTTAATCATAGCATGTGTATTGCATCAAGAGTGAGTATCATTTATGCATGATTGAACAAACAAAAGAGTGCATATGGACAGCCATGGTCAATTACATGAAAATCATGAAATATCCATTAGATAGTCATCAAATAGCAATTGGAGCAGCTATCTTGTATGAGTGAAAACCATTGTCAAAATCAACTGTAGGACAGTAAGATACATGCCATTAATAATACAACAAAGTAGACTACTAGTGACATATGGCATGCCATAGTTCAAGTATGATCTCACCAAATGTAATAGAATAGTGATGTGCTACTACAGAATTAATAATGAAGCCAAATATCATGTAGATGAAATGGAAGTGTCACATCCATCAGATCGAGCACAATGAAGTTTTAACTGTATGAGTTTCAAGATATAATTTCTAATTTCAAATGCTATAGGAAGAGTGACAGGAAAAGAGTCAAGTGGACAACTTTTGCCATTTCATCTCATAATTTCCAAGAGTTAGATATAGGAGCAATATATGGCAAAGTATATCTGAGACTGCATACAGGGCACTCAACCCAAGCAATGAATGAAATAGTAGTCAACTCGTAAATCAATATGCCAAAAATAAATGTAGTCTTCTCATATAAAGGTCATACAAAATGAGAATCTACATTTTAAAATTTATTTCATCTCAAAGAGTGCTCAGGAGTGATGAAATGTGTCAGTCACCGAATGAAAATGTAGTCATGAATATAAATGTAGAGGAAGAAATGAAATCTTTTGAGCTTATTTTAGTAAAAAGAAATGCTCATGTATAGCTACAGCTATGAATAAGAGCCACAAATGGAGTATGCCAAAGATATATATCAAGAGAGAGTTATAGTATGCAGGTCTACATTCCAAATCAAAAGGAAAAATTCAAATAAAGTTATCTTCACAGTGCAAGAAATGATATATATTGTGCCAAATGTCATAACCCATGTCACATTGTACAGGAAGAGCATCTGCAAGATACAAAAGGAAATGAAGGGCTTTTCAACTTGTTTCTTTCTCAAAAAATACACAAGAGGTACCGTTAGACCCACACCCTGTGGTAGAGCATATCATTTCTTTGCAACAGAAGTTAAGCCACAAAGTTCACTTGTGCAGGGTTTCAAGTAAAGAGACAGATACATAATAGAAATAATAAGACAAAATTATGCTTGCTTAATCCAACTAGGGTTTCATTCTGAAATAGTTATGAAATACATGTTTCAGTCATGGCCTGTCAGTGACCAAGTCTTATAATGATTCTAATAAAAAGATGCAGAGAAATGCCTTTATTTCACAAGTTTCCAAAACCCAAATGAGATTTTTATACACAATTCAAATATAGAGAGTTTCTTCATGATGGGTCGAACCCACTTTGAGATTTCAGAGAGGAAAAGTCATAGTCACAAAACTATGAAAGGTTTGAGCTCATGGGAGTTCAAGAAAAACACTCAGAAGCATTAGTTTGGGCGCGGCCTTTAATACCTTATCAAGTCTCATATGCTAAAGAATGAACCAAGATTCAAAGGTTTAGAAGGCCTCACCTTTCATCGAATAAACAAGGCCAAGGGTTTTACCCATTCTTGCTTTTATATTGCCTCTAGATAAGCTCAAAGATACCATTCAATGGTGGCTAGAACACATGAAAAGGTAACAGAAATAGAGATAACAAAAAATGTATCAAAGTTAAAGCATAGCCATGGCTTGGGAAAGCCAGTTTCATCTTAGAAATGGAAGAGAAATCAAAGAATATATATCACATAGTAGAAGATGGTTTCTTACCTTCACTTCTATGTGTAAATGCATAAAAATCGACTCAGAAATGCTTGAGTTTCATATCCAAACCCTAGTATGGTGTCGGCCACAGCAGAGAGTCGTTTCTGAAAATTGAAAAGTGAAAATGAGCTTGAAAAAGTAGGGAAAAGTCTTTTTGTGTTTAAAGTTTACATCGTGCCCTAATTCCTTTGTGGCATTTTATCACATTTGATTTCATTTTTATTGCCCAAAGTAATACCCCTTGTGGTATCATGTTCATACTAATGCCTAAGTTTTAAGACTTAGAGTGGTGTTGAAGCCTTAGGTCCCCTTGCATATGTTATGCCAAGGTTTGATACCTTAAACTCATTTTGGTCCTTTTTTGAATATAGAACACATGCCTTGGAGACCTTTTGCACAACCAGATGGAGGGTAGGCCTTAGGTCATCCCACAATAATGGGTTACACTTTTTGGCCAAACTTGAAATTGAAATCAACATTTTGAACTAAATCTTCACTTTTTGACACCTATAGCTGCTAAACCGTTAGGAATTTGAAGATGATGCGAACTAGTGATTTGTGAGATTTTGCTTGTAGATTCTAAATATATATATTTTAAAAAATTTGGACTTAAATTGTAAATTTTTTTGCGTCTCCTTTGATAACTAGTTTTTAATAGTAAACATTTTTTTAAAGTGATGTGTATTCTATAGCACATAATTTTTTTTCTACAAAGGATAAAATTCTGATTCTTTTGAATTTAGATTGGTAACACTGATATATATGGCATGCATTTGGTTTCATAATGTTTTGTTGAATATTTTTTTAATTAAGTTTTGAAGTCAAACCAATTATAATTTAGACATAGGCGTATTCCGTAAAACATAATGTTTTCTGTATGTATTGAAATTTAATTTTTCTTTTTTTGTTGAAACAAGGACATCAATACCTAGGGTATAGATATTTTTTTGAATTTTTTTCACTAATTTATTAATTTTCCATGTGTGTAGAACAGAGAACTTGATGTTTAGTGAAAAATGTACATAGAAATAAAAAATAAATATAATTATCAAATTAAATATATTTAAAATTATACTTTTTGGGTATCTTATAATAAGGACTACATACTTACAAAAAATAAATTTTAAATGAATTCATTTGATCCCCCAAAAGGTAAATCAAAAGTGGTTTTTTATCAATATTTTGATAGATGTAGAGGAGACTCCATTATATGTATGGTTTAAAACTAGCGGGGTTCTATCCAAGGGGAATTGAATCTAAGGGGGTTTGATCATACCCTTTTCAATTAAAATCTTTTAAATGGAACCTTTCAAGGCTTAAATCATTATATTTTCTAAAAATATGTGATTTCAACAAAAATCAAGATATCCCAAAAAGTGTAACCCATTATTGTGGCAGCACCCCCTTATTGGCCTCTTTTTATTCAAACCACATATATGCCTTGATATAATTTTCATGATTTTTTGTAGAAAATCACATGCCTGTATATGTATGTACTTAACGAAATTATATAGCCTTGTAATATTTTATCAAATTATATAGCCTTGTAATATTTTGTGAAAAAAAAAAACAAATCTAGGCAGATTAGGAAAAGAATAAAACTACAATCTCAATGTAAAGTTTTGTTTTTAAAGCAATGATTTATAAATTGCTTTAAAATAAAACCTATTTTATGCAGTTAAAACAAAAAATAAAGCAAATAATATCTTCTTGAGTTTGCTTTATTTTGGGGCAAATATAGACAAAAGATTGAGTTTTTTTGGGCAGACAAAGCATATTTTCTCGTGGGGCCACATTGGAGGACTTGTTGGCAGTTTGTTTTTACAGTTTAGAGGTAGTTTGGTGGGCTTTTTGTCAGATTTTCTAAGAAGCTCAAAAATGAATTGGCATGGCTATTTTTAGGATCTTTTCCATCTTTTCCTCTTTGGAGATCATTCTACAAGATATATTGGAGATAGCTAGATCTTTCTTGGTAGTGGGAAATTATTGTTTCTTCTCTCTTGAGCACAGGCAGAGAGTTTGTGGACTTTATTTTGACTCAATTTTTATCAGTTTTCATGTACTCCTTCCAATCCAATACAACAAAGCCTTCCTATTTCACTTCTTTTGCCTCATAATTGCAATATTGATTTGATGTCTCACTGTGGTAATGAATATTTTATCCTCTGTCATGTCTCATTATTGTGAAAGTGTTGTGCAAAGTTTTCATATAATTCTGGTTGTATGTTGAGTTTAGAGAGAACCTTCATATAAATTACTTTTGAATTGTATGATTTAGGGTGGAATTGTGAAAGTTTATGTTTGAAGGGTTGTTTGTGGGTAAAAGCATCAGATAGATTAGAATTATGTTTAAGTTAGATTTCATTTCTAGATATCCTTATATACCTTTTCCTCAATAGATCATTTAGATTAGAAAAATTCATTAGGAGAACCAGCTCACTCTAGAGGTTCACTCCAATTTTTAGGCAACCCACAAGCCTAGGAGTGTTCCCATGTTGCAACAGGATAGCTAAGTTTATCTTTGCTAAGGGTGCAATCCTGATTGATAATAATTTTTTGGCATGCCCAGTGGGATAGATTGGATTGTTGCAGTCCAATAGCATGTTCATATATCACTAATATTTGGTGTGTGTCAGTGATCTCAGCCTTTAGAGGCAGAAAATCAAACACATCTAGTGACTCTGAGTTTGAATCTACTGGTTTCAGTATGATCAAGTGCTAGTATGTTATTAAAATCATCTTTTCATCCAATTTTCTACCTTTAATATGAATAGAAATATCATATTTTCATAGGCAGTATGAATATCCACCACCATACTATGAAAATGTTGTCCATAGGGCCCCTTATCAACCATATCAGACCAATCAAGTTGTTGTTTCTAATCCCATGGCTCTTTAAAACCAGCATGCACAGTATAATTACCACCCACCCACCCCTGCTCAACCTCCTTGCCAGTCGTACACAAGTAGTCATAATGTTGGTTTTAGTCCAAATACTTAGGATGCTTACTGCATACCCATTCCTACCCAATCTTCCAATCAACTTCAAAATTATGAAATTAAGGAGCATAAAGACATTATGTTCGACTTTAATAAGTAGATGGAGGAGATTAAGAGGGAATAGGAGTATAATCAGCAACAGAAGGAGATTGCAAGTATAAAGAGTATGTTGTTTGAGCTGATGCATGATTTCACAAAGCATGTAGAAGAGATTAAGGAGCAACACCAGTATAATTTACAGCAGGAAGAATGGGCTTGCTCAGGTTATCGGTACCAACAAGAAGGGGGATTTCAAGCAAGGCAGTATGAAGAGTCTAATTTGTAGCTGCAAGAGTTAAATTACGAAGATTACATTCAATAGCCAGAGTAGCCATCCTATGAGACCTTTGGTTCTGATCAGGAGTTGGAGACACAAAGGAGACAATTTGAAGAGAACCTTGAAAGGGAGGCAACTGTACAAACAAAGCTTTTGCTTGCTTGAGCCCAAGCAACCCCTTCTGTTCTAGAACAACCGACTCAAGAAGAGGTTCATAAATATAAATTTTTAAGTTTTAGACAAAATGAGCCTCTTAATTCCCCTAAAGTTGAAATCCTAAGTTTTAGGCAGAATGAAGTCCCTAATTCCTCAAGACAACCTCTTATTCCTACTAAGGTCAAGATTCCCAGTTTTAGAAATCCTTTACCCCTACAAGAACCTAGGTTGGCACAGTCTGAATTTGTTATGCTTGAAAACCAGCCACTTTAAGAATCCTTTTCCCTCCAAGAAATTAGTCTCGAATGCAAACAAACTCCCTAGAAAATTAAAATCCCAAGTTTCAGAGGTTTTGATTTTGCTGAGGAGCTTTTTAGCATTTGAGACCAGTCCATTAACCAATAGTTTCAGTCATATCAAGAAATCCAAGAAGTTCCCCAAGTTTCCCAACCAGATAAATCTAATTGTCCTATCACTATTTGCTTTTATAAGGATAGACCTATTGTCTTCCAAAACAACTCATTCACCATGAAGGAAGCTAGGAAGGTAAATTTACTGTATATAGCTATGGAGCAATATCAGTTAGAGAAAAAAAAGATTAAACAAGAGAAGACTCCTTTTGATGAATCTATCAATGTTTGGACCAAAGAGCTTCCTTGTTTTGCAAAAGATGATAATTTTTTTTCAGAAAATCAACTGGTGCAAGATGTTGTTTCACATGGAAAGGTTGTTGTTGTTTGTGTTGCATCCCCAACTGAATACAAGCATGATGTATATGAAAAGGATGTTGATTCAAACCTGACACCGAACCCTCTCCTTTTTGATTCATTTAAAAAAATTTCTAATGTTGTTCATAAGATGCATGAAAGCAAGGCATAGAAGTCACAAGGTGAAAGCCTTCAATTGCAAAGACAGAATGCCCAAGTTTCATTGGAAAAGGCACTAGATAATGAAGAAGATTTAGTAACTTTGTTCAATCAGTTACCTTGTTTTGTAGAACCAGATGAGGAGAACGTGCTCATACCAAAGGTAGCAGTTTCAGAGCAGCATAAGGATCCTCAACATTCTTGTGAGTTGCTAATTGTAGCTGAACAATCTGACAGAGAGGTCTTGGACTATGTGGAAAAGTGTGAAGATAAGTCTGCCATGGAAGTTACATAGTTGACTGAGGACTATCATGAGGTAAAAAACAACCCTCTTTTATCAAAAAATCAAGAGGATCGTGATGAAATTTCATTTTGGGATGACCTTGATAATTTTGTTGCAAATTTAGACAATGTGGAAAAGATTTTAGTTAGTCTATTTGATGAGCTTCTTAGCTTTGATGTTGGAGGTGAAAATAACATGTCAATGTCAAGTTTTGACCATCAAAGTGTTGCAAAATATTCAGATAATATGTTGATTCATGAAAAGGTATATGAAAGCAGCCCTGATTTAACTAATGAGGATCTGTTTCAATCTAAAGTTGAGATTTTTTGCTCATGCTTGGATCTTATGCCACCACCTTTGGAGGAGGAAAGTGTTGATCAACAGGAGCAGCCTGTAGATGAGGATTACCTAAGTCAACCAAAACAACAGGATGAAGAGCTTAATGATGAAATCCATTTGGGCAAAGGACTGATTCATGAGCAAATAAGTGAAGACAGCTTGGTTCTAGTTGAGGAGGCAGCCGATAAGGGTGAAACTAGGAGTGAAAGTCCAAGTTTCACCCCTATAAGAAGATGTCAAATTAGGGATTTATATGGCAGGAATCTAAATGAGGAGTCACATATCATTGTTGTACCAAAGGAGGAGATTACAGCCTCAAAACAATAGACCCAACTCACCTGTGCATCCCAAATAAGTTATATACATGATCAAACTCAAGAGGTGAGTGAGTTTTCTTGTGTTAATCATGAAGCATTGCAACAGTTTGTGGGGTATCTTCTTGTTTTTCATCTTTTGTCAGTGGTTTATAATCTAGAAAGACATCCCATGTTGGTTAGGAGGGGGAGTTATTTCACCCAATCAGTGAACGGTTTTGTTTGACCAACTTCCTTGGTTGGTTAGAGTAGGTTAGAATTAGCATTTTTCAGTCAATAAGTGCTTAAGGCACATTTCTTTTCAGTTAGTTTTTATTTCCCTAAGTGGTGTTGTACATGTGTTCTAGCCACCAAGGCCTTTTAGGTTGCTTTTAGTTTCTTTTAATTTAGTTTTCTACTGTTGTTTGGAGTAGTTTGGAGTGCTGAGTTTCAATGTTTTCTGATTTTGAGATGAGCAGAGTATGACTCCATGCCCAATGGATAGTTAAGGCAACTGGTCTTGATGCTTAATAGGCAAGCATATAGCAAGAGTCGCCAGAAATGTTGCCAAATTTTCTACTACAACTCAAATTGGCAGAGCTGGTGCATTAAGTTCATTTTAGGATGAAACGTTCAACATTTGTCTACTGTGATATTATACTTGAATAGTTTAAGGTGCTTGAAGAGTTCAGTTATGTTGCAGTTCAATAGAGAAAATGAATTTTTATATCATCATTCATTTGCAGAAGTTTGCATGAGAGATAAGATGTCTCAATTCACTACAATGATTATTTATTTTACAAATGAGATACAAAAAATAAATAAACATTGTATTCAATAGAAATATAATAGATCAAGTGACCCACACAAGCTATGGGTATAGTTGAGCCAACACAACCTAGGAAGTGCACTATAAAATTGAAGATAGAAAGAGAAATAAGCATATAGTGAAAAGCATATCCATCATTGCTTGTTGTGTTCAGTGTTGGTCTTTGTTTCTACTCCATCCTTGCTCCTAATGCTGAGTGGACCTGTATTTTGATGAAAGAAATCATTAGAACTCTGGATATGGTTCACACTATGTACTTCATTAGCAAATGATATAATGCACCGCCTATGATGTATTTAATCAGAGTAACAAATCATCCATGGACAAGAGGAACAGAAAATGAAACAATCATTATACTTCACTGATTTTATCTAAAATGTTTGTTTCATGTGTAGGTATAGGATAAGTCATGTAGTTGTTTCAAGACATATCAGCATGTGGTGTCAAGTGGCCTCCCACAAGGGTTGAGCCCATCATGCTGCCCCTAGTCCTCAGAGGGGATGGAATGCAAATTATATTCATAATGCTCAATTGAGACATGTTAATTGAAGGAGTACAATATCAATCTAATGCTTACAGTCCAAATAATGATGAAATGATAGAATTAAAGTGACCTGAACTCATATAGGACAGCATTCAATGCATGAGAACAGATGTCATTATTGCTACAATAGCAACTCAAGAAGCAAATTGTGGTGTGCATATGAAAAGAATAGCACCCTTAGGCTGATTAATCCAATGTAGCATTCAATACCAATGTGACAGGTACATCATAACTGTGATCATTTTAAGTGTTTTTTATAATGTTTGCATGCAGCCAAGGCATCAGAGATTACAGGAATAGAACAACTATGTGAATGATCAAACATAAATGCAAAAGAATAGAATCATTCAAGGATCTATGAATGTTTTAATCATAGCATGTGTATTGCATCAGGAGTGAGTATCATTTATGCATGATTGAACAAAATGAAGAGTGCATATGGACAACCATGATCAATTACATGACAATCATGAAATATCCATTAGACAGTCATCAAATAGAAATTGGAGCAGCTATCTTGTATGAGTAAAAACCATTGTCAAAATCAACTGTAGGATAGTAAGATACATGTCATTAATAATATAGTAAACCAGACTGCTGGTGACATATGCCATGCCATAGTTCAAGTATGATCTCACCAAATGCAATAGAATAGTGATGTGCTGCTACAGAATTAATAATGAAGCCAAATATCATGCAAATGAAATGGAAGTGTCACATCCATCAGATCGAGCACAATGAAGTTTTAACTATATGAGTTTCAAGATATAATTTCTAATTTCAAATGTTATAGGAATAGTGACAAAAAAAGAGTCAAGTGGACAACTTTTGCCATCTCATCTCATAATTTCCAGGAGTTAGATATAGGAGCATTATATGGCAAAGTATATCTGAGACTACATACAGGGCACTCAGCCCAAGCAATGAATGAAACAGTAGTTGCCTTGTAAATAAGTATGCCAAAAAGAAATGTAGTCTTCTCACAGAAAGGTCATACAAAAGGAGAATGTACATTTTCAAATTTATTTCATCTCAAAGAGTGTTCAGGAGTGATGGAATGTATCAGTCACCGAATGAAAATGTAGTCATGAATATAAATGCAGAGAGAGTTACAGTATGCAGGTCTGCATTCCAGATCAAAAGGAAAAATTCAAATAAAGTTCTCTTCACACAGTGTAAGAAAACATATATATTGTGCAAAATGTCATAACTCATGTCACATTGTACAGGAAGAGCATCTACAAGATACAAAAAGAAATGAAGGGCTTTTGAACTTATTTCTTTCTCAAAAAACACACAAGAGGTACCATCATACCTATGGCTTGTGGTAGAGCATATCATTTCTTTGCAACAAAAGTTAAGCCTCGAAGTTCACTTGTGTAGGGTTTCAAGTAAAGAGACAGATACACAATAGAAATAATAAGACGAAATTATGCTTGCTTAAACCATCTAGGGTTTCATTCTGAAATAGTTATGAAATGCATGTCTTAGTCACGGCCTATCAGCGACCAAGTCTTATAATGATTCTAATAAAAAGATGCAAAGAAATGCCTTTATTTCAAACTTTCCAAAACCCATATGAGATTTTTATACACAGTTCAAATACAGAGAGTTTCTTCATGGTGGGTCAAACCCACTTTGAGATTTTAGAGAGGAAAATTCACAGTCACAAAACTATGAAAGGTTTGAGCTCGTGGGAGTTCAAGAAAAACACTCAGAAGTATTAGTTTGGTTGCGTCCTTTAGTACCTTATCAAGTCTCATATGCTAAAGAATGAAGCAAGATTCAAATGTTTAGAAGGGCTCACCTTTCATCAAATACACAAGGCCGAGGGTTTTACCCATTCGTGCTTTTATATTACCTTTAGATAAGCTCAAAGATACCATTCAATGGTGGCCAGAACACATGAAAAGGTAATAGAAACAGAGATAACAAAAAATGTATCAGAGTTAAAGCATAGCTGTGGCTTGGGAAAGCCAATTTCATCTTAGAAATGGAAGAGAAATTGAAGAATATGTATCACATAGTAGCAGATGGTTTCTTACCTTCACTTCTCTGTGTAAAAGCATAAAAATCAACTCAGAAATGCTTGAGTTTCATCTCCAAACCCTGGTATGGTTTCGGCCATAGCAGAGAGCCATCTCTCAAAATTAAAAAGTGAAAATGAGCTTGAAAAGGTAGGGCGAAGTCTTTTTGTGGTTAGGGTTTACATCGTGCCCTAATTCCTTTGTGGCATTTTATCACATTTGATTTCATTTTTATTGCCCAAAGTAATACCCTTCATGGTATCATGTTCATCCTAATGCCTAAGTCTTAAGACTTAGAGTGGTGTTGAAGCCTTAGGTCCCCTTGCATATGCTATGCCAAGGTTTGATACCTTAAACTCATTTTGGTCCTTTTTTTAAGATAGGACACATGCCTCGAAGACCTTTTGCACAACTAGATGGAGGGTAGGCCTTATTTGCCTCTTTTTATGCAAACCACATATATGCCTTGATATAATTTTCATGATTTTTTGTAGAAAATCATATGCCTGTATATATATGTACTTGGCAAAATTATATAGCTATTTTGCGAAAAAAAAATCAAATCTAGGCAGATCAGGAAAAGAATAAAACTGCAATCTCAATGTAAAGTTTTGTTTTTAAAGCAATGATTTATAAATTGCTTTAAATAAAAACTATTTTATGCAATTAAAACTAAAATAAAGCAAATAATATCTTTAAAAACTTTTCAATCCTTACAACTCTTCAGCACCTTCTATTCCCTGCAACTGATCACATTCACTAATATTTATATGCTCCAAACACTGTAGAGAAGAAGATAACCCTAATATTGTTCCCAATTTGGAACACTCGGTCACTGTAAGAAAATGAAGCCTTGTTAGAGAAGATATCCCTGATATTGTTTCCAATTTGGGACAATTGTCCATTTCAAGAGTATTCAGTCTCTCTAGCTCCTGTAAGTACATTTCATTTAGATCTTACATAGAACCAAGTCTCAATGATCGAAGTCTGGGACACATCTCTCCACTAATTACCAATTTGGATATATATCCAAAATGGGTAAAGCTTATGTCTTCAAGGCTACAACTGCTCAGATTAAAATTCCCATGTAAAATGCTCCCCGATGTCAATGTCAATGTTAATAATCTAAGATTATGAAGTTGTTGAAGTAATTGTAGTAAGGATGTCATATCAGTCTTATAACAGGATACAATTACTTCTCTCAACTCAAAACTGACCTGGCATTCACAATTAATCTCAAAAATTGAATTAGTTCTCAGTAGTAAACAATCTTCACCAAACTAGTATTCTGAAATGTATGCTCTACCATGAAAGAAGACTTAATTTCCAGCAAATAATAACAAAATACCTGGGGATTGATCTACATCTGTTGATGAAAAGCACTACACAAGTCTTTGATGAAATGAACCTCTAAATGGAACAATTTTCATAGAGGAATCCATGAAGGAATACTTTCTAAGTCGAAAGGCTCATTAATCTTAAGCCACAAGAGTTTAGTCTCAGCAGAGTCATTTAAACTACCTATAAAATAAGTAATTTTTCTATCTAGGGACGTATCCTTGAACGAATTGAAACACCTGCCCTTTCTTTCTACTAGGATTTGTTTAAATCCCTTTTCTTCCTACATATAAAAGGATCAGCGTTAAATGTGTTGTGAGCTAGAAAAAAATATTTGCAAACACATAAATTGAAATGTTTTTTCAAAAAAAAATTAGCTTTAATTTTAAAAATGTAAAGAAGAAGCACACCATAGATCTAAGAAGCTCCGGTTTCCATAGCTGAGGAGGGCCCAAGTCTTGTGCCATTTGTCTTCCCAAATCTTGGAGGTGATCGTGTATTTCAAAGCCTTCCCAAGTAACTTGAACTAGGCATTTATCTTCCAGGGTTTCAACTGCATGTTCAATGCTCCAACTAGACGCATTCCAGATTGATATAGCCATCGATTTCAAACCAGATATTTTTGTCTTATTTAAAAAGAAAGCAATATCTATAAATATATGTTTCTCGTGATTTTGGAGACCATTAAAGATGATTTTAAGCCTTTGTATTATATCCTCATGCTGGATATTCTTAACCTTTTCCAATTCTAACTCCTAATAATGCTCATTCTTACCATAAACATAGGCGCCCAAAACTTTGAGTGAGAGGGGTAAACCTCCACAGAATTTCACAAATCTTTCAACCAATTTCTCATATACAATAGGTAGACCCTGTTGCAAATATGTGCCTAAGTGGTGTTGTCATTGATGTTAACATATCCTTGTTGCCATTGGTGTCAACTGTATCCTATTTTGTTCTATGTATAGAAGACTAGACTGTTGAGGATATTGAGAAAATTAATGACAATCAATGCATGCAGACCATATGGCTATGTAGAGGATTGTTAGAGGTTGTTCCAGTTAAGATTTGAGAAGTCCGCATGAAGATTTGAAGAAGTTATGGTCATTTGAGTAGAACTAGATTTTGCAGTATTCAGAAGAGACAGTGTGACAGTAAATTGGTCCAAATTGCTCTGCAGTTAAATATTATGGTCTATAGATTTGAAGGCATATTTGGGAAGTCAGTGTGTGGCATCAACTCTATTGGTTTGTGGTTTGGAGGTCCGCAATCTATCTTTCTAGTTTGATAGTCATGACAAATAGTGTTCTTGAGGTTCCAAAGGAAGATACAGATGATTTTGGTAATTTGGTTTAGAGTGGATCTTATTGGTGAATTTAATGTACTTGTGGAGGTCTCTAGATCATGTGGCTACTATGTTGGAGGTCTGCATTGAAGTTTGAGCTTGTTGATTGAAGATTTCTTCTTGAGGTTGATGTTCTTCCCAGTCTTGGCTGACTGGATGTTTCTAACGTGTTGCGGATGATCCAAAAAGCATTTTATGAAGCATGGTATGTTAGTGGAGAAAGTTTCATGTTCCAATTATGCTTGGCTGACAGTGTAAACATCCATGTTAAGTTTAGCCAACCTTGTTGATCATTCCAAGGTTGATGAAGTGTATAAATACTTGTTGAAGAGTTGTGGAAAATCATCCTTGTACAAAAATGAATTAAATCTGAAGAAAGGATCAAAAGCATAGCAAAGAAGAAGAGGAGTGAAGGGAGTATAAAGTGGAGAGTCAGTAAAAGAAGTATTTCAAGATTGGAGCAGAAGTTTTGTGAGCCTTCAAAGGGACTGATTCAGGCATGATTGTAGATGCTATTTCTCAATTCATTATCTCTGTGTAAATCATAATTTCTTATAGGCAATGAGCCTCTTCTTGAGTAGTGAGCCCTAACACATGTGCCTTCTATTTTATTAAGTACTTTTAACAGGGTACGCATTTTTGTGCGTTAACCCCCACCGTAGTTTTTCCCTTAGCTAGGTTTTCCATGTCAAAATATTGGTGTTGTGTGTTCATGTTGTTTCTACTCATATGTTGATTTATGCTTAATTGTTTACATCATTAATCTAGGTGTAAATTAAGAAAGAAGATTTGAAAGTTCAGAAAAAGAGTAAAGATTTAGGGACAACTAAATCACCCCCCCTCTCAGTTGTCCAGACTATTTCCAACAATTAGTATCAGAGTCAAGCTCCTCTAGAAAAAGCTTAACCACTCGAGGAGATCCAGGATGTCAACTTACAAGAAGGATAGTCCAGGATTCAATGGAACAAATTACTCTGTTTGGAAGAACCGCATGGAATGCCATTTACAATACATGGGTGATGCTTACTGGTCAATAATCTGGTGGTGCCTGCACCTGGAGTTAAGGTTTCGAGCTAAAAATTTGTGGGCATTTTCATTGTAAACCTTCAAAAATTTCTAAGTCCCTTGGCCTTCGCAGGTGTATGTATGTATCTTTGTATATGGCTATTGTATCTAACCCACAAATGCATATGTACAAGGCCAGACCCAAGAGGAAATTTCAATCGGCTTGTGAAAGTGGAAAAATATTTGTATGTGTCATTCGAATACATTTTCGGATATGAAAAGGTGGATGTACATAGCATATTCTCGGTATATTCTGCGTGTGTATCGAAAGGTTGCATGAATATGTTGTTGTATATTCGATATACAACAGCTAAGATACAACGATGAACATCAAAAAGTTTCAAATCAGGTTGAATAATGGTCAGGCCCATAGGTATGCAGTGGAAGGATTGTATGTATATAGCATATACAATTTGATATACAATGCAAAACATACAATCCCAGAATTCAAATTTTATTAAATCAGGCTTGGTAGGCAGTGGTACAAAAGGCAAAGTTGAAAAGTCAAAGGCATTTCCTTGTATCATGCGTTGTATGTATCTCCGATATACAACTGCATATACAATGGAGCATAAAACTGCATATACAAGGCGATGTACAAGTGGACGCGGCCAAGGAGATAATAGTATTTGTGAGATGGGTGAGATCTGCGGTTGTATATTGGGATTGTATGTTCCCAATATACAGTCGGACATACAACGAGCAGATACAAAGAAACATACAAGGCATGAGCAGTCAAAGTCAACATTCTTCAAGAACCAGGTGGGGCCCACGTAGTTGTATGTCCTGCGATTGTATGTATGTGCATATACAATGCAAAATACAAAGGGCACACATACAATCCCAGATACAAAGGAAAATGTGTTCTAGCAGATTTCACGCTGAGGTCCACGGATGTATATTGCACATTGTATGTATGTGTGATATACAATGAAAGGTACAATGAGGCCGATACAACGCTGAATTTCAATATTATTCCAATCTACCTCATAAGTGTGATAAAATCTGATGTTGTATGTATGTGCAATACACAAGGAGATATACAAAGAATGAAGATACAAAGCTTGGACCCGATAGTGATTGCAATTTGTTTTATGAAGATTTGGGGTTCGCGCTTGTATGAAGGGTGATTGTATGTATATACAACCTCATATACAACCACAGATGCAAATGTTGATACAATGGATTGCCGATGAAGATGCAAATGTCTAGCGATGGAGGTCCAATCAGGGGGCGACACGTGTCCAAAGGCAGTTGTAGGTATATACAACTGCGTATACAAAGATTTGAAGGTGAAAAGGCAAAAATGGGTGAAAAAGGTAAAATGTATCTTCACGATGCGAAAAGTCAAAGGAGCAAAAAGACACTTGTGTGGCACGTTTTCATTGGCAGATGACTTTTCAAAGATGGTGACTGGATTGCCTGATCAAATTGAAGCCACAGATCTTGATGGGAGGAAATGAATCGGCGGTCATTGTTCAAAATGTTCAAAGGAGGAATTTTTGTGTTCATAGTTGCTTTTCAAATGGAAGGAACTTCAAGAACATGCGAACCGTTGCTGTATCTTGAAATTGGTAGGTTGGGCATTAATGGCAAAGTGCAAAGGTATGGTTGATGAATGGACAGGCCAGCTACCATTTTTAAAGGAAAATCTTCAAGCGGCAGCACACTTCCCGAATTCAACCACTCCCTTCTTCTTCTGCCTAGAGCATTGAATGTTTTGGGCACCATTCTGATGGTGCGATGTATATGGAAGCATTTTTAAAAGACCATGTAATTAATTGCTGAGTACACATTCTGGGTATATCAGAACCGTGTTACTCATTTTTCTCGTTGTTGAAGACTTGGGCATTTTTTGGAGGAAATAATGAAAAATAGAGCTTTTTGGTTGTTCAGTCTCTTTTGTAGTTTATGAGTTGCATCTGAATGCACGTTACATGTGTTCAGTTCCATGTTGTGTTTATATGAAAAATGCTTCTCTACATGTGTTTAGCTGTTTGTCTCCATTTATTGTATGCATCCCTTCTTTTGAATCTGGTTGCTAAGGGTTACTTAGATTCTAGGATATAGATTTCTATATTGCATGCTTAACTTTTGACCTCCATTCAAGGAGTGGATTAAACTGTTTTAGGTTAAGTATGAACAAGATTGTATGGCAGCAGGGATGTTTTTAATTAGAGATAGCTAAATACTCATTCTTGGGTGATGTTTGTAAGGAAAGTACCAATCTAACCCCTTGAAACTTGAATCTTTGTTGAGTTTGTGCAAATCATTCACATGTATATGTCTAGTTGACTCCTTGCCCTGAGATAGACGCTGGTCTGCCCTTGTGTAGTAGTTATGATCTAAAACCCCCTGTCTTGCATCCAAAACATAAATACAAATCATTTCATAGTTCCAACCTATTAGTTTGTAGGATTAGAAGTAGGATCCTGCATGCTTTCATCCTTAACTAGTTAGATATGTCCAAGAACATTGCCAAACTTGTGATTTATCATGCAAATCTTGGTCCAAACATGAGAGTATTCTGCCTGTGACTAAAAGGCTAAATCTTTCTGTTGGGTGAGTCAAAGTTAAATCTTTATCTATAGGGATACCCCCCTTGGTGCGGCAAAACCAAAAGTGAAGGGGAGGCAGTTCACACAACCTCCTATATTTGTTGGCACACAACCTCCTATATTTGTTGGCCGAATCTGCCTGAGCTTAGGAACTGGCAAACCCTTTATTGATTCGGAGAAAATTCCAACAAAGTGGTGACTCTACTGGGGAATGTAATGTCATATCCATAAAAGTTTGAGTCTAAAAGATTGAAGAATCAGACCTGGAAGTGCCTTGTTGCAGCAAACTTGAAAAGTTGTATATAGAATCAGACCTGGAAGTGCCTTGTTGCAGCAAACTTAAAAAGTTGTATATGTGGCTCTGTTGTTGGAGAACCCAGGAAGAAAGAACATTTTTTTCAGCTTCAGCCTGTTTGAAGCTCATTCCTCTGCCAAGGAGGTGGCAACTCTGCACACAAAGAACCTAATAAAGACACAAGAGGTGTTAAATTTTCATACAAAATCAGTCAGGGAAAGCAATTTGTAGCGGCTGCAACATATCCAGTTATTTTCACATGTTTTGGTTTTCAAAAAACCATTATGTATAAGTTTTAAAAGATTCCTATTTGGTTAAGTAGCACTGGTTAAAAGGGAAATGTTGGTGAAACTTGCATGCTTTGGTATTTGTGGAGCATATAGTTTATATTTTCAAGAAAAACGTGCAATGTTGTTAAAAAAGACTCATTTAGAGGAATTTAGGCAAGCTGAAATAGCAGTTTGTATTTTAAAGGCCTAAGGTCATTGATTGAAAATCTGAGTTGAGAAGAGGGTTGCAAAAACACATAAAGATGTATTATCAGCCCATGCACCCTTGTGAGGTGTCAAATGCAATAATGTATAATAAACAATCCCAACCATGTAATAAAAGAAGTTTCAGCATTGACATATATAAGCCCATCAATTTCAATGGTATTTGTGGTTATCCAAATGTTTTTCCATCTAAGATTAGAAAGTAATTGCCCAAATTCAGTGGTGCAAAGGATGAATCAACTGAGAGACACTTGCAACAGTTTAGAAATGTTATAGATGACTTTGAGGTTGACCATAAAGATGTAGTTATGAGATTATTTGTTCAATCTCTAGTTGAAGATGCAAGGGACTGGTTCTCCTATCTTCTGGCATACTCTATCAGCTCTTGGCAAGAATTTAAATCTGCATTTCTAGAACAATATGGTGAAAGAATATCTAAATATGCAGTTATCAGTGATTTCATGTACATCCATATTGAAAAAGATGAGTTAATTCCAGCTTTTAACCTCAGATTTATGAAGGCATTGAAAAGAATTCCAGAATGCATGAGACCTAATGATGCATTGTGCCTAGTGGTCTATCTGGGAGCATTTGATAAGAAAATGAGTTATAGATTGAGAGATAAGGATCCCACCACATTGCATCAGGCACATCAGATTGCAATAGACATTGAAAACAATTGGAGGTATGGAATACACAAGGGTTATTTCTCTGCAAACATCTACTACCCTAGCACCCCCAATGTTGGTGAAATATATAATTTAGGTGTTTGAGATGAATGTCAAAGGAATCACACCCCTATTGTCCCTGTCTATGCATCATTCCAAGATACTGATGAATCTGCCCTAGAGGAAGATGCCCTAATTTGCCCAGCAAATGAAGTTGATGGTAATGATTTTTCAAGCGATATTAATATGTCAGTCCTAAGCAAGGAGTGTTCATGTTTAAATGATCCAGTTATGCATAGTTGTGATCATATGGATCAAGAGTCAATTCCAGTTTCATCAGGAAGCATTAGAGGGTTGGAAAGTGATATAGATAATTCAGCTTCATATTGCATTGAAGTAATAGAGATCTTGTACATGGGGCAATCAGATGATGATAAAGAGGTGGATTGTCATGAAGAAGAAGCAGAGACCTTTGCAATGAGAATGAATCCCCTATATGATGAGCCTTTATATGCATTGAACATTGTGATTTATGACCTTCATTGGTGCAGGATTAACCCTCTTTTTGCAAATAATGATGAATATGAGGAGACAACTGACATAGGTGCTGCATCAGTTTTTGAAGAAGGGACGTATGAACCAGAATCAGAGATCTTCAGCTCTTGTGAGGATGATATGGATGTGAAAACTATGGATAATGAACATTCAGCTTCAGCTGTGCTAGATGTATGCAACTATGGGTGTATGGATCAGGATTTGTTATCATTGTCAATAAGTGATATGAATGACATTGAAAGTCTCATATATTCTGGGTGTTTTGAGTTTTTGGATCAACTAGATGAGTGCCTGGTGATGCGCGATAGCCAGGTAGCTAATGAAGAATGCCAAATGCAATATGATGATATATTGTTTGGGGAATATAACATACATACGTTGCCTAATGCTGAAGAATTTTATAGCATGTATGGTTATATGTCTAATTTTGAGGCGCAGAGTGATAGAGGCAATATTCACAGAGGCAAGCTTTCAAAAATGGTGAAGCATGTAAGTGACGAGATTAGCTTGCGGGAAGATTTTGTTAATGTTTTCAGCTGTGGCTGGGATCATTCAAATCAGAATCAGGCATTTGGTAGGAAGAGATTATGGTTTTTCTTTTTTGGTTGCCCAGGTCTGCCAAAACAATGTTTAAAGATGTGATTTGTGATGCAGGTTGGACTTTCGAATGAGTCGCCCAATGGATAAGGCCCGGTCTACATCCCAGAGATCTAGAGTTCTCGCCATGCCTGCAAGAGGCATGCATCCCTAGACAGAGCCAATGGTGGTGCCTGCACCTGGAGTTAAGGTTTCGAGCTAAAAATTCATGAACATTTTCATTGTAAACCTTCAAAAATTTCTAAGTCCCTTAGCCTTCATAGTTGTATGTGTGTATCTTTGTATATGGCTGTTGTATCTAACTTGCAGATGCATATGTACAAGGTCAGACCTGAGAGGAAATTTCAATTGGCTTGTGAAAGTGGAAAAATGTTTGTATGTGTCATTCAGATACATTTCTGGATGTGAAAAGGTGGATGTACATAGTAGATTCCTGGTATATTCCGCATTTGTATCGAAAGGTTGCATGAATATGTTGTTGTATATTCGATATACAATGGGTAAGATACAACGGTGGACATCAAAAAGTTTCAAATTGGATTGAATAATGGTCGGGCCCATAGGTATGCAGCGGAAGGATTGTATGTATATAGCATATATAATTCGATACACAATGCAAAACATACAATCCCAGACTTCAAATTTTATTAAATCAGGCCTAGCGGGCGGTGGCATAAAAGGCAAAGTTGAAAAGTCAAAGGCATTTCCTTGTATCATTCATTGTATGTATCTCCAATATACAACTGCATATACAATGAAGCATACAACTGCATATACAAGGCGATGTACAAGCGGACACAGCCAAGGAGATAACAGTATTTGTGAGATGGCTGAGATCTGCGGTTGTATATTGGGATTGTATGTTCTCAATATACAGTCAGACATACAACGAGCAGACACAAAGAAACATACAAGGCAGGAGCGGTCAAAGTCAACATTCTTCAAGAACCTGGTGGGGCCTGTGCAGTTGTATATCCTGCGATTGTATGTATGTGCATATACAATGCAAGATATAAAGGGCACACATACAATCCCGGATGCGAAGGAAAATGTGTTCTGGTGGATTTCACGCTGAGGTTCGCGGATGTATATTACACATTGTATGTATGTGCATATACAATGAAAGGTACAATGAGGTTGATACAATGCTGAATTTCAATATTATTTCAATTCTGCCTCATAAGTGTGATAAAATCCACAATTGTATGTATGTACAATATACAAGGAGATATACAAAGAATGAAGATACAAAGCCTGGACCCGATAGCGATTGCAATTTGTTTTATGAAGATTTGGGGTCCGCACTTGTATGAAGGGTGATTGTATGTATATACAACCTCATACACAACCAAATATGCAAATGTTGATACAATGCATTGTCGATGAAGATGTAAATGTCCAGCAATGGAGGTCCAATCAGGGGGAGACACGTGTCCAAAGGCAATTGTATGTATATACAACTGTGTATACAAAGATTTGAAGGTGAAAAGGAAAAAATGTGCGAAAAAGGTAAAATGTATTTTCATGATGCAAAAAGTCAAAGGAGCAAAAAAACACTTG
This sequence comes from Cunninghamia lanceolata, assembly GCA_027924645.1. Lineage (NCBI taxonomy): Eukaryota > Viridiplantae > Streptophyta > Pinopsida > Cupressales > Cupressaceae > Cunninghamia > Cunninghamia lanceolata. Next base: position 11,885,327 of record BSBN01000803.1, read on the forward strand.
TGTGGCACATTTTCATTGGCCGATGACTTTTCAAAGCTGGTGACTGGATTGCCCGATCAAATTGAAGCCGCAAATCTTGGCGGGAGGAAATGAATCGATGGTCATTGTTCAAAATGTTCAAAGGAGGAATTTTTGTGTTCGCAGTTGCTTTTCAAATGGAAGGAACTTCAAGAACATGTGAACCATTACTGTATCTTGAAGGGCATTAATGGCAAAGTGCAGAGGTATGGTCGATGAATGGACAGGCCAGCTACCATTTTTTAAGGAAAATCTTCAAGCGGCGGCACACTTCTTGAATTCAACCACTCCCTTCTTCTTCTTCTGCCTGGAGCATTGAATGTTTTGGGCACCATTCTAATGGTGTGATATATCTGGTAGCATTTTAAAAAGACCATGTAATTAATTGTTGAGTACACGTTCTGGGTATATCAGAACCATGTTACTCATTTTTCTGGTTGTTGAAGACTTGGGCAATTTTTGGAGGAAATAACAAAAAATAGAGCTTTTTGGTTGTTCTATCTCTTTGGAGTTTATTAGTTGCATCTAAATACACGTTACACATGTTTAGTTTCATGTTGTGTTTATATGAAAAATGCTTCTCTGCATGTGTTTAGCTATTTGTCTCCATTTGTTGTATGCATCCCTTCTTTTGAATTTGGTTGCTAAAGGTTACTTAGATTCTAGGATATAGATTTCTATATTGCATGCTTAACTTTTGACCTCCATTCAAGGAGTGGATTAAACTATTTTAGGTTAAGTATGAAGAAGATTGTATGGCAGCAAGGATGTTTGTAAGTAGAGATAGCTAAATACTCATTCTTGGGTGATGTTTATAAGGCAAGCACCAATCTAACCCCTTGAAACTTGAATCTCTATTGAGTTTGTGCAAATCATTCACATGTATACATCTAGTTGACTCCTTGTCCTGAGATAGGCACTGGTTTGCCCTTGTGTAGTAGTTATGATCCAAAACCCCCTGTCTTACATCCAAAACATAAATACAAATCATTTCATAATTCCAACGTGTTAGTTTGTAGGATTAGAAGTAGGATCATGCATGCTCTCATCCTTAACTAGTTAGATATGTCCAAGAACATTGCCAAACTTGTGATTTATCATGCAAATCTTGGTCCAAACATAGAGTATTCTGCCTGTGACTAAAAGGTTAAATCTTTCTGTTGGGTGAGTCAAAGTTAAATATTTAGCTATAGGGATACCCCCCTTGGTGTAGTAGAACAAGAAGTGAAGGGGAGGTAGTTCACACAACCTCCTGTATTTGTTGGTCAAATCTACTTGAGCTTAGGAACTAGCAAACCCTTTGCTGATTCGGAGAAAATTCCAACAAAGTGGCGGCTCTACTAGGGAATGTAATGTCATATCCATAAAAGTTTGAGTCTAAAAGATTGAAGAATTAGACCTAGAAGTGCCTTGTTGTAGCAAACTTGAAAAGTTGTATATGTGGCTCTGTTGTTGGAGAACCCAGGAAGAAAGAAATGAATTTTCAGCTTCAGCCTATTTGAACCTCATTCCTCTGCCAAGGAGGTGGCGACTCTGCACACAAAGAACCTGATAAAAGACACAAGAGGTGTTAAATTTTCATACAAAATCAGTTAGGGAAAGGAATTTGCAGCGGCTACAACATATCCAGGTATTTTCACATGTTTTGGTTTTCAAAAAACCATTATGTATAAGTTTTAAAAGATTCCTATTTGGTGAAGTAGCACTGGTTAAAAGGGAAATGTTGGTGAAACTTGCATTCTTTGGTATTTGTTGAGCATATAGTTTATATTTTCAAGTGAAGCACGCAATTTTGTTAAAAAAGACTCATTTAGAGGACTTTAGGCAAGTTGAAATAGCAATTTGTATTTTAAAGGCCTAAGGTCATTGATTGAAAATCTGAGTTGAGAAGAGGGTTGCAAAAACACATAAAGATGTATTATCAGCCCATGCACCCTTGTGAGGTGTCAAATGCAATAATGTATAATAACCAATCCCAACCATGTAATAAAAGAAGTTTCAGCATTGACAGATATAAGCCCATCAATTTCAATGGCATTTGTGGTTATCCAAATGTTTTTCCATCTAAGATTAGAAAGTATTTGCCCAAATTCAGTGGTGCAAAGGATGAATCAGCTGAGAGACACTTGCAACAGTTTAGAAATGTTATAGATGACTTTGAGGTTGACCATGAAGATGTAGTTATGAGATTATTTGTTCAATCTCTAGTTGAAGATGCAAGGGACTGGTTCTCCTATCTTCTGGCATACTCTATCAACTCTTGGCAAGAATTTAAATATGCATTTATAGAACAATATGGTGAAAGAATATTTGAATATGTAGTTATTAGTGATTTCATGTAGATCCATATTGAAAAAGATGAGTTAATTCCAGCTTTTAACCTTAGATTTATGAAGGCATTGAAAAGAATTCCAGAATGCATGAGACCTAATGATGCATTGTGCCTGGTGGTCTATCTGGGAGCATTTGATAAGAAAATGAGTTATAGATTGAGAGATAAGGAGCCCACCACATTACATCAGGCACATTAGTTTGCAATAGACATTGAAAACAATTGGAGGTATGGAATACACAAGGGTTATTTCCTTACAAACATCTACTGCCCTAGCACCCCCAATGTTGGTGAAATATATAATTTAGGTGTTGGAGATGAATGTCAAAGGAATCACATGCCTGTTGTCCTGTCTATGCATCATTCCAAGATACTGATGATTCTGCCCTAGAGGAAGATGCCCTGATTTGCCCAGCAAATGAAGTTGATGGTAATGATTTTTTGAGCGATATTAATATGCCAGTCCTAAGAAAGGAGTGTTCATGTTTAAATGATCCGGTTATGCATAGTTGTGATCATATGGATCAAGAGTCAATTCCAGTTTCATCAGGAAGCATTATAGGGCTGGAAAGTGATATAGATAATTTAGCTTCAGATTGCATTGAAGTAACAGAGATCTTGTGCGTGAGGCAATTAGATGATGATGAAGAGGTGGATTGTCATGAAGAAGAAGCAGAGACCTTTGCAATGAGAATGAATCCCCTATATGATGAGCCTTTATATGCATTGAACATTGTGAGTTATGACCTTCATTGGTACAGGATTAACCCCCTTTTTTGCAAATAATGATGAATATGAGGAGACAACTGACATAGGTGCTGCATCAACTTTTGAAGAAGGGACATATGAACCAGAATCAGAGATCTTCATCTCTTGTGAGGATGATATGGATGTGAAAACTATGGATAATGAACATTCAGCTTCAGTTGTGCCAGATGTATGCAACTATGGGTGTATGGATCAGGATTTGTTATCATTGTCAATAAGTGATATGAATGACATTGAAAGTCTCATATATTCTAGGTGTTTTGAGTTTTTGGATCAGCTAGATGAGTGCCTGGTGATGTGCGGTAGCGAGGTAGATAATGAAGAATGCCAAATGCAATATGATGATATACTGTTTGGGGAATATAACATACATATGTTGCCTAATGCTGAAGAATTTTATAGCATGTATGGTTATATGTCTAATTTTGAGGCGTAGAGTGATAGAGGCAATATTCACAGAGGCAAGCTTTCAAAAATGGTGAAGCATGTAATTGACGAGATTAGCTTGAGGGAAGATTTTGTTAATGTTTTCAGCTGTGGTTGGGATCATTCAAATCAGAATCAGGCATTTGGTAGGAGGAGATTATGGTTTTTCATTTTTGGCTGCCCAGGGCCGCCAAAATAATGTTTAAAGCTGTGATTTGTGATGTAGGTTGGACTTTCAAATGAGCTGTCCAATGGATAAGGCCCGGTCTGCATCCCAGAGATCTGGAGTTCTCGCCATGCCTACAAGAGGCATGCATCCCCAGATAGAGCCAATGGTGGTGCCTGCACCTGGAGTTAAGGTTTCGAGCTAAAAATCTGCAAGCATTTTCATTGTAAACCTTTAAAAATTTCTAAGTCCCTTGGCCTTCACAGCTATATGTATGTATCTTTATATATGGCTGTTGTATCTAACCCATAGATGCATATGTACAAGGCCAGACCTGAGAGGAAATTTCAATTGGCTCTTGAAAGTGGAAAAATGTTTGTATGTGTCATTCAGATACATTTCTGGATGTGAAAAGGTGGATGTACATAGCAGATTCCCAGTATATTCCGCGTTTGTATCGAAAGGTTGCATGAATATGTTGTTGTATATTCGATATACAATGGGTAAGATACAATGGTAGACATCAAAAAGTTTCATATCTGGTTGAATAATGGTTGGGCCCATAGGTATGCAGCAGAAGGATTGTATGTATATAGCATATACAATTTGATATACAATGCAAAACATACAATCCCAGAATTCAAATTTTATTAAATTAGGCCTGGCAGGTGGTGGTACAAAAGGCAAAGTTGAAAAGTCAAAGGCATTTCCTTGTATCATGCATTGTATGTATCTCTAATATACAACGGCATATACAATGGAGCAAACAACTGCATATACAAGGTGATGTACAAGCAGACGCGGCCAAGGAGATAATAGTATTTGTGAGATGGGTGAGATCCATGGTTGTATATTGTGATTGTATGTTCATAATATATATTCAGACATACAATGAGCAGATACAAAGAAACATACAAGGCAGGAGCAGTCAAAGTCAACATTCTTCAAGAACCTAGTGGGGCCCGCGTAGTTGTATGTCCTGCGATTGCATGTATGTGCATATACAATGTGGTGCAGGAGCACCAAGGCTCAATGCAGCTGTACATAGTTTTTGGGTTTGTCAATTTTTAGTTTGCAGCTTGTGTTTTTGTTTTTGGAGTTTTCTTCGAGTTTTCTGAAAATGCATTGGTGGGAGAAGCATTTTGTTTTTGATCGGCCTTTGAGCGAAGAGTAAATTCAAGTTGAAGGTGTTCAGCATTTGTTCAATGGTTGAACCTCGCAGTTGAACCATTCCGTTGAACCTTGCAATTGAACCATTCGGTTGAACCCCGCGGTTGAACCTCGTGCCAAGGTTCAATGGTTCAACAGTTTTAGAATTCTGATTTGTAAAGTTGAAATCGGTGGTCATTTTGTTCAACGGTTGAACCGCACCGTTGAACCTCTTCGTTGAACCCCGCGGTTGAACACCACTGTTGAAGTTCAATGGTTCAACGGGTTCATGCATAGAGGATGGCGGAGTTGAAATCACCGGTCATTTTGGTTGGAGGTTGAACCTTGCGATTGAACCGTTGTTGAGGTTCAATGGTTCAGTGAAGGAGTATGTATCGGGGTGATAAAAGGCATCGGCACAAGCTTCTTTTCTTGCGTCGATGATGTATTGTCACACCGACAGAGAGGAATGAAGGAAGCACATCGGCATAAGGTAAAGTGTCGGGATGACCTGAAGAGCGCCGACCGATAGACTAAGTCTTACCGATGGTCAACAGATCAAAGTGTGCTTCGGTGTAAGAATTAAGATCGGTGAGTGGAAAGAAAATTGCACCGACATTGGTAGCTCTTGCCGATGGGAGTCTACGGGATACAAAGGTCATTGGGGTGAGATGATATATCGACGGAAGGGACTTAGGCTAGGCCGGTAGTTATCAGTTTTGCCGATAGAATATGTCAGAGAGACATCATGGTGAGTCTGGCCGACAGTCAAGAAAATGCAGAATTGAACCGGCAATTAGAATATGAACCGGTCTGGTAGCTAACCATCCTGTAACGGACATGGAATACATATAAAATGTAGCATTCTTTCTGTAAAAGGAGTTGAGGAGAAGAATCGAAGAAGAGGATTTTGATGTGTAAAGCATTTTGATGTAATCAGAATTTTTGAATAAAAATAAAGTACAACAGTTCGACCATTTGTGTATCTCTGTTCTGTTTTCAGTTTACTATTCTGAAGTAGATTAGTCATTTCTGTTTCTACAATTTTGTTCTCTTTTGCAAACCATGACTCTGTATTGATGATTCCTCAAGTTCCACTATACAGTATGGAGGCCATCAAGCAAAGTCATGCTTTTTGTTTGTTTTTCTTTTGTGGGGTGGTTGGATTGCCGGCTAGAGGCAATGCATGCTTGTTCTAGGCGAGCTCAATAGGGAGTCCGGCTAGATAGACAAGTAGTAAAATATACTTGTAGGGGTGGAAAATTGAGAGAAAGAAAGTGAGCACCAAGCAGTCCAGACCCTTGAATAGAGTGAGAAGGGTGGGCAATGGGCTCATAAAGTTATGTGCCATTGAGGTAGTATCTTGGAAGCAGTGAGGACAAGGTATGTGTCCCACGCCAAGCAGAGAAATAGAGTTTTCCATCTCTACAAAGAGTTGAGGATTTTAGTTGACATTTTTGTGTAGAAAGATGTCTTTTAGCACTTTGAATTGGTAGGGAGGTTAGAGTTGTCAAACAGTCTTGTACACCTACAGGATTTAGAAGCAGGCAGCCTAGAGTCCTCCCTATCAAATTGGTATCAGAGCAGTAAGATTTGGGTTATTCCTAGATAGGAATAGAAGAGTTGTATGTCATCACCGAGTTCAAGTGAGTCTGTTAGTTCATCCAAGAAAATGGTGACTAATGCAGAGTTAGCAAAGAAGGTTGAAGATTAAGAAGAGGAGAATAGACTCCTACAAGAAAGACTAGCAGAAATGGAGACTAAGCTAGGCTTAATGTTGCAAAAGACTGAAGAAGTCAGCCAGAGAGTTAAATATTCTGAGGATAAGGGGAAAGGTGTATCTGTAGAAGATGAAGAGCCCACACCTAATCCTAAGTTGGAAGAAGAACCATTCTTGAAAGCTTTGAAAGCAATGAGTGGTAGAACATTGGAAGGAGTACCACTTTTCAGTGGGAAAATGGACCTAGATTTGGTCATGGAGTGGATAGAAGGACTTGAAAATCACTTTGAATGTGATGGTGTAAGCGAGGCACAGAAAGTAAAGGTGGCCAAACTCAGGGGAGCTGCCTTAACCTAGTGGAAATTTGTGCAGACTGAAAGAGCAAAAGAAGATAAGAAGCCCATAGCTACTTGGAAGGGAATGGTAACTAAAATCAAAGAAGCATATATGCCAGAAGATTATGAAATACATCTGCACAGGAAGAGACAAAATCTGAGACAGAAGGAATTAGATGTCAGTGCATACACTGAAGAATTCCAAAAGCTATGCTTAAGGTCCAAAGTAATGGAGGATGAAAGCATAAAGGTGGCAAGGTACCTTAATGGTCTAAAGTGGAATATACAAGAAGAAATCAATTTGTTGTGTCCTACAACAGTGCAAAAATGCTATCAGCTGGCACTAAAAGTGGAGGAAAAGAACAAGAGGAATCAAGACTCAAATAGCAGAGGAAGAGGAAGAGGCAGAGATAACAGAGGACACAGAGGAGGTTTTGGTGGAAGAAATACTGACAATAGATCCCAAGCAGAATCCAAACTCATATAGCAGAGTGGGGAGTCAAGTGGTAGAGGAAACCACAGAGGGAGAGGATCTAACAGAGGAAGGTCAGGAGGATCAGGCAGAGGATCCTATTTCACCAACATGAAGTGTTACAACTGTGGCAATCTAGGTCATCCAGCATATAGGTGTCCAAAAAAGGCCACATCCTCTTCTCAAGGAGGTGATAAGAGGAATCACTATGTCCAAGATAATGCATCCAGCAGCCAGTCACCTGAGGTCAATCTAAACTCAGAAGATGGATAGAACTTGATGATAAAGAGAACCTTGATGAAGGAACCAATAAAGTCTGAACCAAGCTAGAGGAGAGCACTATTCAGAATCAAGTGCAAGATTTTGAATAAGGTATGTAAAATTATCATAGACTCAGGATCTACTGATAATATTATTTCTGATGAGGCAGTTAGAAAACTGAATTTGAAAAGAATTACTCATGCAAACCCATATAGAGTCACATGGTTGAATAAGGGTCAACATGTGGTAGTGAATGAACAAAGATGGGTAGAGTTTAGTATAGGTGGCTATAAGGATAAGGTATTATGTGATATATTACCAATGGATGCATGCCATCTCTTATTGTGCAGACCATGGCAGTATGACCAAAAAGCAGTACATGATGGTGAGAAGAATGCCTATTCTTTTCAGAAAGATGGTGTCACCTATAAGATTCAGTCATTGGAGGATGAAGATGCAGTTCAGACAAAGAGTCCTAATATCTTAGTTGTGAGTGGAAAAGAGTTTCTGAGTACTCTTAAGGAAGATGGTATTGGTTATGCCATCATAGTAAAACCAAAAGAGGGACAGCAGGATAAGAAGACAAAGATTCCCAAAGAGATACAGCCTATACTGGAGAAGTATAAAGGCATAATCAGTGATGGTACACCAGCCACATTGCCTCCACAGAGAGCAATAAGCCATCAGATAGACCTGATTCCAGGGGCATCTTTGCCAAATAAGGCACCTTACAAGATGACTCCAGATTAGCACAAAGAGATTTTCAGGCAAGTGCAGGAGTTGCTAGATCAAGGATTGATCAGGAAGAGTATTAGTCCTTGTGCAGTGCCCACAGTGTTGGTACCCAAGAAAGGAGGATCATGGAGATTATGCACAGATGCCAGAGCCATAAACAAGATAACTATAAGGTATAGATTCCCAATTCCCAGAATTGAAGATCTCATGGACTGTATTGGAAAAGCAAAGTATTTCACCAAGATAGACCTGAAGAGTGGTTACCACCAAATAAGAATCAAGGAAGGTGAAGAGTGGAAGACAGCCTTCAAGACCACAGAAGGACTGTATGAATGGCTTGTTATGCCATTTGGTCTATCAAATGCACCCAGCACCTTTATGAGACTCATGAATGAAGTCCTAAAGGATTACATTGGTAAATTTGTTGTTGTTTTTCTAGATGATATTCTAATTTTTAGTCAGACCAAGGAAGAACATCTAGAACATGTAAATATTGTTTTGCAAAAATTACATGATGAACAACTAACCATCAATCTGGAGAAGTGTGAATTCATAAAGCAGGAATTGGTATACCTTGGTTTTGTGGTGTCCCAGGGAGAATTGAAGATGGACAAGTCTAAAGTAGAAGCCATATTGAGCTGGCCTACTCCCAGAGCAGCCACAGAGGTGAGAAGTTTTCATGGCTTAGCCCAGTTTTACAGAAAGTTTATCAGAAATTTCAGTGGAATATGTGCACCCATGTTGGATACAATTAAGGGTGGAATGAAAGCAAAATTCAGATGGACACCAGCTACAGATAGAAGTTTTGAAAGGTTGAAGAAAGAGGTAGCAACACAACCTGTTTTGTTGTTGCCCAGTTTTGATAAGCTATTTACTATTGAATGTGATGCAAGTAATATAGCTGTAGGAGTAGTGCTAAATTAGGAAAACAGACCTGTAGCCTTTTTCAGTGAGAGGCTAAATGAAGCAAAGAGTAAGTACTCTTCGTATGACTTAGATTTGTATGCTCTAGTCCAAGCATTAAGGAAGTGGAGACATTATCTCCTGCCTAAAGAATTTGTTGTCTACACAGATAACCAAGCTCTGAGTTTTCTAAACTCATAGGATAAGTTAAGAAAGAGGCATATCAAATGGATGGAGTACCTAAAATCTTATACCTTTACAATTAAGCATAAGAAGGGGCAACTGAACAGAGTTGCAGATGCTTTGAGTAGAAGATTGCTCACAGTGCAGGAAGTGCAGTTGAAGAGCATTGGGATTGAAGATTTCAAGAATCTTTACCAAGATGATGAAGATTTTGCTGAGGCATACAAGGTATGTCAAGATTTTGAGAATCACTTTCACAATGAATTTGCAGATTTCACCTTACAGCAGGGATTGCTATTCAAAGGTGGACAACTATGTGTGCCAAGGGGATCTATGAGAGAAAATCTCATACAGGAGAAGCACAATGGTAGTCTGAGTGGCCATTTTGGTCTGAATAAGACATTGGAGCTAGTCCAAAGGTTCTATTATTGGCCAAGGATGCACAGAGACATCAGAAGGTATGTAGAGCAGTGTATCGTATGTCAGAAGGCCAAGGGAACCATTTCAAATGCAGGACTGTACCAACCCTTACCCATTCCTTCCAGGCCATGGGAATGTGTAAGCATGGACTTTGTAGTTGGTTTGCCTAAGACTAAGACTGGTTATGATAGCATATATGTAGTTGTGGACAGGTTTAGCAAGATGAGTCATTTCATTCCTTGTAAAGTGACTCATGATGCTAGTCATATAGCACACTTGTTTTTCAAAGAGGTGATCAGAATTCATGGACTACCAGCAAGTATTGTGTTTGACAGAGATGCTAAGTTCATGGGGCATTTCTAGAAAACATTGTGGCAGAGATTGGGAACAAATTTATCATTCAGTTTAGCATATCACCCACAGACAGATGATCAGACAGAGGTGGTAAACAAGACATTGGGCAACCTGTTAAGATGTATAACCAAAGAATATGGACAGAGTTGGGATCTTGTCATTCATCAGGCAGAATTTGCCTATAATGACAGTATGAATAGGACTACTGGTAAGAGTCCATTCAAAATAGTCTATGGAATGCATCCCAGAGGTGTATGTGAGCTCAGGAATATGGGAAACATGGAGAACAGAAGTGGACATGTAGAGGATTTTGCACAATCCATGAAAGAAGTGCATGAGCAGGTGAAGAAGACTTTGACAGAGAACACACAGAAGATCAAGGACAGAGTAGATGCCCACAGAAGGGATATTCAGTTTGAGGTTGGTGATCTGGTTATGGTGCACTTGAACAAAGCCAAAATGCAGAAAGGAATGCCAACCAAACTGCAGATGAGGAGAATTGGTCCTTGCAGAATCCTGAACAAGTATGGAAATAATGCCTACAAAATTGAATTGCCAGAAGATTTGGCAATCTCACCAGTGTTTAATGTCCAAGACCTAGTGCAATACAGGGGTCCTCAGTCAGTAGCAAATGTATCCATTTCAAAGAGGGAACAGACAGAAATAGATGTGACTTTGCCATTACAACCTAAGCTACAGGCAGAAAGAATACTGGATTCAAGAGTACAGAAGCAAACCAGACATGGTGTCTACATGGAGCATTTGGTCAAGTGGAAGCAGTTGCCTGAAGCAGAAGCTACCTGGGTTGCAGAGTCAGAATTCAAAAAGAGGGGCATTGATTTTGCCTCATTGTCACCGGAGGTGACCTAGCTTCTTTCCGCACAGGGGGAGTATGGTGCAAGAGCACCAAGGCTCAATGCAGCCGTACATAGTTTTTGGGTTTGTCAATTTTTAGTTTGCAGCTTGTGTTTTTATTTTTGGAGTTTTCTTCGAGTTTTCTAAAAATGCATTGGTGGGAGAAGCATTTTGTTTTTGATCGGCCTTTGAGCCAAGAGTAAATTCAAGTTGAAGGTGTTCAGCATTTGTTCAACGGTTGAACCTCGTAGTTGAACCATTCCCGTTGAACCTTGCAGTTGAACCATTCGGTTGAACCCCATGGTTGAACCTCGCGCCAAGGTTCAACGGTTCAATAGTTTTAGAATTCTGATTTGTAAAGTTGAAATCGGTGGTCATTTTGTTCAACGGTTGAACCGCGCCGTTGAACCTCTTCATTGAACCCCGCGGTTGAACACCACTGTTAAAGTTCAATGGTTCAATGGGTTCATGCATAGAGGATGGCGGAGTTGAAATCGTCGGTCATTTTTGTTGGAGGTTGAACCTCACTGTTGAACCTTGCGATTGAACCGTTGTTGAGGTTCAATGGTTCAGCAAAGGAGTATGTATCGAGGTGATAAAAGGCATCGGCACAAGCTTCTTGTCTTGCGCCGATGATGTATTGTCACACCGATAGAGAGGGATGAAGGAAGTACATCGGCATAAGGTAAAGTGTCGGGATGACCTGAAGAGCGCCAGCCGATAGACTAAGTCTTACCGATGGTCAACAGATCAAAGTGTGCATCGGTGTAAGAATTAAGATCGGTGAGTGGAAAGAAAATTGCGCCGACGTTGGTAGCTCTTGCCGATGGGAGTCTACGGGATACAAAGGTCATCGGGGTGACATGATATATCAGCGGAAGGGACTTAGGCTAGGCCGATAGTCATCAGTTTTGCCGATAGAATATGTCAGAGAGACATCATGGTGAGTCTGGCCGACAGTCAAGAAAATGTAGAATTGAACCAGCAGTTAGAATATGAACCGGTCTGGTAGCTGAACCGTCCTGTAACGGACATGGAATACATATAAAATGTAGCATTCTTTCTGTAAAAGGAGTTGAGGAGAAGAATCAAAGAAGAGGATTTTGATGTGTAAAGCATTTTGATGTAATCAAAATTTTTGAATAAAAATAAAGTACAGCAGTTCAACCATTTGTGTATCTCTGTTCTGTTTTCAGTTTACTATTCTGAAGTAGATTAGTCATTTCTGTTTCTACAATTTTGTTCTCTTTTGCAAACCATGACTCTGTATTGATGATTCCTCAAGTTCCACTGTACAGTATGGAGGCCATCAAGCAGAGTCATGCTTTTTGTTTGTTTTTCTTTTGTGGGGTGGTCGGATTGCCAGCTAGAGGCAATGCATGCTTGTTCTAGGCGAGCTCAGTAAGGAGTCTGGCTAGATAGACAAGTAGTAAAATATACTTGCAGGGGTGGAAAATCAAGAGAAAGAAAGTGAGCACCAAGCAGTCCAGACCCTTGAACAGAGTGAGAAGGGTGGGCAACGGGCTCAGAAAGTTATGTGCCATTGAGGCAGTATCTTGGAAGCAGTGAGGACAAGGTATGTGTCCCACACCAAGCAGAGAAATAGAGTTTTCCATCTCTGCAAAGAGTTGAGGATTTTAGTTGGCATTTTTGTGTAGAAAGATGTCTTTTAGCACTTTGAATTGGTAGGGAGGTTAGAGTTGTCAAACAGTCTTGTACACCTACAGGATGCAGAAGTAGGTAGCCTAGAGTCCTCCCTATCACAATGTAAGATACAAAGGGTACACATACAATCCCGAATGCGAAGGAAAATGTGTTCTGGCAGATTTCACGCTGAGGTCCGCAGATGTATATTGCACATTGTATGTATGTGCGATATACAATGAAAGGTACAATGAGTTTGATACAACACTGAATTTCAATATTATTCCAATCTACCTTATAAGTGTGATAAAATCCGCAGTTGTATGTATGTACAATATACAAGGAGATATACAAAGAATGAAGATACATAGCCTGGACCCGATAGCGATTGCAATTTGTTTTATGAAGATTTGGGATCCGCGCTTGTATGAAGGGTGATTGTATGTATATACAACCTCATATACAACCATAGATGCAAATGTTGATACAATGGATTGTTGATGAAGATGCAAATGTCTAGCGATGGAGGTCCAATCAGGGGGTGACACGTGTCCAAAGGTTGTTGTATGTATATACAATTGCGTATACAAAGATTTGAAGGTGAAAAGGCAAAAATGGGTGAAAAAGATAAAATGTATCTTCATGATGTTAAAAGTCAAAGTAGCAAAAAGACACTTGCATGGCACGTTTTCATTCGTTGATGACTTTTCAAAGCTGGTGACCGGATTGCCTGATCAAATAGAAGCTGCAGATCTCAACGGGAGGAAATGAATTGACGGTCATTGTTCAAAATGTTCAAAGGAGGAATTTTATTGTTTGCAGTTGCTTTTCAAATGGAAGGAACTTCAAGAACATGCGAACCATTGCTGTATCTTGGAATCGGTAGGTTGGGCATTAATGGCAAAGTGTAGAGGTATGGCCGATGAATGGACAGGCCAGCTACCATTTTTAAAGGAAAATCTTCAAGCGGCGGCACACTTCCTGAATTTAACCACTCCCTTCTTCTTCTGCCTAGAGCATTGAATGTTTTGGGCACCATTCTGATGGTGTGATGTATCTGGTAGCATTTTATAAAGACCATGTAATTAATTGCTGAGTACATGTTCTGGGTATATCAGAACCGTGTTACTCATTTTTCTGGTTGTTGAAGACTTGGGCAATTTTTGGAGGAAATAATGAAAAATAGAGCTTTTGGGCTGTTCTGACTCTTTTAGAGTTTATGAGTTGCATCTGAATGCACATTACACATGTTTAGTTTCATGTTGTGTTTATATGAAAAATGCTTCTCTGCATGTGTTTAGTTGTTTGTCTCCATTTGTTGTATGCATCCCTTCTTTTGAATTTGGTTGCTAAGGGTTACTTAGATTCTAGGATATAGATTTCTATATTGCTTGCTTAACTTTTGACCTCCATTCAAGAAGTGGATTAAACTATTTTAGGTTAAGTATGAGGAAGATTGTATGGCAGCAGGGATGTTTGTAAGTAGAGATAGCTAAATACTCATTCTTGGGTGATGTTTGTAAGGAAAGCACCAATCTAACCCCTTGAAACTTGAATCTCTGTTGAGTTTGTGCAAATCATTCATATGTATACATCTAGTTGACTCCTTGCCCTGAGATAGGCACTGGTCAACCCTTGTGTAGTAGTTATGATCCAAAACCCCCTGTCTTGCATCCAAAACATAAATACAAATCATTTCATAATTCTAACCTATTAGTTTGTAGGATTAGAAGTAGGATCCTGCATGCTCTCATCCTTAACCAGTTAGATATGTCCAAGAACATTGCCAAACTTGTGATTTATCATGCAAATCATGGTCCAAACATGAGAGTATTTTGCCTGTGACTAAAAGGCTAAATCTTTATGTTGGGTGAGTCAAAGTTAAATCTTTAGCTATAGGGATACCCCACTTGATGCGGTAGAACTAGAAGTGAAGGGGGGGCAGTTCACACAACCTCCTATATTTGTTGGCTGAATCTGCCTAAGCTTAGGAACTGGCAAACCCTTTGTTGTCTCAGAGAAAATTCCAACATAACCAATGATAAGTATGAACCTCCAGAGATAGGTCCTTCAACTCCAGATCAAGTCAAAGATGCTGAAAATAACCTTTGAGCTAAAGAAGCCTTGTTGAGTGCCATGACTGATTCAGAAATGACTAATGTCTTTGGTCTGAAAACTGCTCATGAAATCTGGAAGAAGTTGGAGAATCTATATGAAGGAGATAAATTTGTCAAATGTACCAAACTACAAAGTCTGAGAGGAAAATTTGAAAATCTAAGAATGAATGAAGATGAAAACATCACAATCTACATACAAAAGATAAATGAACTTGTGTGTGGGATCAGGTGTTCTGGCGAAACTTTTGAAGAATTAGATATTATGGCAAAAGTGCTCAGATCCTTGACTGATTCATATAAAGATAAGGTTGTTGCTATAGAATAACACTGGCTTTGAATGCAGATTCAGACTTAGGAAGAGAATCACCAAATTCACTCAGTTCAAAAGCTAAAATTTTGCCACCCAGGTGATCTCTTGTATATGGAAAACAAAGCTATGATCAGGGTGAAAGCTCTTCTGCAAGATCAAACAGATTTGTGAAGATAAGAAAGGATCTTGAAGATGTTGAAATAGAAACTACAGATCTTGAAGCTCTTATTGCTAGAAGAATGCCAAGAGGATCCGGTAAGTATGAAGGAAAATTACCACTCAAATGTTTTGCTTGTAATAAGATTGGTCATTTTGCCTCATGATGTCTAAAGAGGTTTTCAAAACCAAACCCTAATAGGTACAAGAGTTAGAAGAAATGTTACTATGTTTAAGAAAATGGAGAAGAAGGGGTCACAGATGATGAATCTGATCATGGAGGCTCCTCTGAAAATGATTGGGTATTTATTGCTATCAAAGAAGAAGATCTAGTGTCTACTGAATCTGTTGGCTATGCAAATGTGGAAAGTGCCTTGGCTGCTCAGGTTATTGAAAAGAATGAATGGGTGATTGATAGTAGATGTTCTCATCATATGACTGGTGACAAGAGTAAGTTTGTGAGTTTTGAAAATTATGGACTTGTGAAATTTGGAGACAACTCAGCTGGTAGAATCCATGGCAAAGGATCCATCTCTTTTGATGGCAAGAACATCACCAATGATGTTCTATATGTGGAAGGACTGAAACATAATCTTCTCAGTATTGGACAGTTGGTTGACAAGGGTTATGATCTTTGATTCAAGGATGGAAAATGCAGAATCTTGGCAAGCTCTGGAACTGAAATTGCATCCGGTACTCAAACTAGAGGTAACATCTTTCACTTAAGTAGTTCTGGGAAAAGTTGTTTGATTGCTCAGACAGATCAAAGTTATCTATGGCATAGGAGGATGTGTCATGTCAATTTTGATAACATTGTCAAAATAAGTTCCACTCAAGCTATAAGAGATCTTCCAAGACTTGTGAAACCTGATAGAATATATAGAGAATGTCAATTGGGTAAATAGAACAAAATCTCATTCAAGAGTAAAGAACAAGGTTCAAGTGGGAGATTGGAACTGAAACATACTGATCTCTGTGGTCCTGCTAGAATTAGGAGTGTGCAAGGAGACATATATTTCATGTTGTTGATTGATGAATACTCCTGGATGATGTGGGTAACTTTCTTGAAAGAAAAATTAGAAGCTCTTGATAAGTTTAAGGTGTTCAAGATGATGGTTGAAAATGAGATTGGTGGGAAATTGAAGTGTCTGAGATCTAACAGAGGTGGAAAATTTACTTCCAGTGAGTTTGATGCTTTCTGTGAAAAGCATGGGATAAAAAGATAGTTATCTGCTCCTAGGACTCCTCAGCAAAATGGAGTTGTGGAAAGGAAGAACCAAACCATTCAAGAAGCTGCCAGGACCATGATGATGGAAACAAATGTTCTTCAAGTTTATTAGAGAGAAGCCATGAGTACTATTGTCTACACTCTTAACCGGGTACAGATCAAAGGAAATTCTGGTAAGACTCCTTATGAACTATGGTTTGGCCATCCTCCTACTATGAGATATTTCAAAGTCTTTGGTAGTAAATGCTATATCAAAATAGGTGAGGATTTAGGAAAGTTTGAGGCAAGAAGTGATGAAGGAATATTTTCAGGATACTCAACTCAAAGTAAGGCTTACTGATGTTTTAATAAGAGATTGAAAAAGATTGTTGAAAGTGCTAATGTTAAAGTTGATGAAAGCAAAAAAGGACATTCCAGGTACTCTAGATATGATTCAGATGATCAAGATGAAAGTCAAAGTCAAGCAAGGCAAGTCAAGTTCAGGCTCAGACTCAGATTGATCTGATAACTCCAGTAACTCAAGAGGTTAGTACAGATGATGAGGAACAAGTTTAAGAAATAGAAATTCAAACAATTTCCAAAACTCCCAGGTATGTAAGGTTAAATCATCCTGAAGATTAGATCATAGGAGATAAGAGTAAAGGTGTTTGAACTAGGAGGAGAATTTATGAAGATCAAGAGGAGATTTGTTTGATTTCAAAAATTGAACCTAAATTAGTAACTGAAGCTTGCAATGATGAAAACTGGCTTAAGGCAATGGAAGAAGAATTGATGCAAATTGAAAAGAATCACACTTGGGATATTGTTCCTAGACCTGAGGACAAAAATGTGATTGGAACCAAATGGGTCTTCTGGAATAAACTGAATGAAGATGGTGAGGTTGTAAGAAACAAAGCAAGCTTGGTATGTAAAGGTTATTCTCAAGTGGAATGAATTGATTTTGAAGAAACTTTTGCTTCGGTGGAAAGGATAAAGGTAGAGTATATAGCAGCAGCAAATAATTATACTCAAGTTTTGTGGATGAAGCAAATGTTAAAGAACATCAGAATTGTGCTTGAGGAGCTAGTCACAATTTTCTGTGATAATTTTAGTACAATAAGCATCCCAAAGAATCTGGTAATGCATTCAAAGACAAAGCATATATCTATCAAGTTTCATTTCTTGAGAGAGAAAGTAAATGAGAATGAAGTCAAGTTGGAGTTTGTACCTTCCAAAGATCAGATCATATATATATTCACTAAGCCTCTTCCCAAGGATACTTTTGAGTATCTTAAAGAAAAGTTAGGGGTTATTACCCCTCCTAATCAGAACTAAGATGCACTAAGGTGCATCAGTCCGGTGGAATTCACATTCATATCTTGTGATCTGGATTGATGTTAAGGAGGTACTACTCAAAGGGGAAGTAGTCAGTATGCAAATGTTGGGATCAATCTGAAGCAAAAAGGGAGATAAGATAGAAAATATGTGCCTTTTGCCATTGATGTCAAAGGGGGAGAGAAGTCATATGAAAAACTAGTTGCTGATGTAAGGGGGAGTAGTAAAGAAAGTAGTTGTAGAAGTGAGAAGAGAAAGGGGGAGAAGTTCTTGTCTTGATGGTTAAATTTAGTTTTTCACATCATATGTTGCCATCAATGACAAAGGGGGAGATTGTTGCAAATATGTGCCTAAGTGGTGTTGTCATTGATGTCAACATATCTTTGTTGCCATTGGTGTCAACTATATCCTATTTTGCTGTTTGTATAGAAGACCAAACTATTGAGGATATTGAGAAAATTAATGACAATCAATGCATGCGGACCATATGGTTGTGTAAAGGATTGTCAGAGGTTGCTCTAGTTAAGATTTGAGAAGTCCGCATGAAGATTTGAAGAAGTTATGGCCATCTGAGTAGAACCGGATTTTGTGGTATTCAGAAGAGACAGTGTGATAGTAAGTGTTAGATTTAGGGCACACAACTGAGAGGGGGGGTGAATCAGTTGTACAAAATTTGCTCTTAATTCAAATACTTAATATCTCTTTGTTATCTAACAGCATATCAATTAATCACTCATGAAAGCATAAAGCATAAACACCAAAGCAGATACACATCAACAAATGAGACACCAAGATTTTGACGTGGAAAACCCAGTCAAAGGAAAAACCACGGGGTGATTAACCCAAGGATTATTCTATGTTAGAAGAATAAGAAAAATGGATGGCACATGCCAATTAGGGCTCACTGCACAAGCACATTGCTCACAAGAGGCACACTGCCTACAAGAGACACACTGTCTACAAAGTAACAAGTATTACACACTTGAACTGGAGATTGACATCTTTACCATGCTTGGATCAGTTCCATTTAAGCCCAAAAACTCCTGCTCTGCCTTTTGCCCTTCTCTTCGCTATACCACTCTCATCCACACCAAGACACACTTCAAAATGAATTCACAAACCTTTATTTATACAAGGCATCGACTTAGGAACAATCATCTAAGTCAGCAAACACCTACAAGATCATTCGCAAGACATCTAACACATCCGGTCAGCCAGTCTCAAGAAGAACACCAATACCCGGTGGTAATTCTCTTCAAATGTAAACTCCAACTTCAATGCGCACGACCAATAAGAATTGTACATGATCCAAAGATCACCAAAACCTTTCCTGAGTCATCAAGAACATCCGCACTTTTTCATCTTATTGGAATTCTTCTATTCTTCATCTAGAACTTCAAGAACACAGTCTGTCATCACTGTCATAATGAAAAAGGTGCTTCCGGACCTCCAAACCATGAACAAATCTAGTTGTCACTTCACACGGATGTCTTCAACAATCCCTCCAAACTGCAGAATGAGATAATGTAATTCCGGAGCTCACCGGACCAATCTGTGGTACTCTGTCACCACTAAACATCTGTCAAAACCAGTTCCACTAGAGTAGTCATAACTTATTCAGATCATTATGTGGATCTCTAAAAACTTTACTGGAGCATATCAAGACTTATATCTATAAACCCTTTAAACTGCATCCTTTGATCCTCAACCTATCTTAGACTTTTACCTTGTTATCATCACTGTTCTTCGCTGTTCCTGATTGTGACTAATTTTCTCAATATCCTTAGCACACAGCTCATCCAATCTTTCTCATTAATACAATATGAGTATGTTGACATCAATAACAACACTGGTTATCCTCATACTTGCAACAATCTCCCCCTTTGTCATTGATGGCAACATATCATGTGAAAAACCATCAAGACAAGAACTTCTCCTTTCTGTCATAGCTTCCCCTATCAACAACAACTATTCATATGTCTTCTCTTCCTGTGTTGCTTTCCCTTTGACATAAATGGAAAAGGGCTCATACTTGCAACTTTAACACATCAAAATCATACTAGCTGCTCCCCCTGAGTAGCAGCTCCCCATCACCAATCCGGATCACAAGATATGACTGTGATATCCACCAGACTGATGCACATCAGTGCATCCTAGTTCATCACCGGAGGGGCAATGACCCCTAACTTCTCCCTGAGATACTCAAAAGAGTCCTTGGGAAGAGGTTTAGTAAAAATATCTGTAATCTGATCCTTGGAGAGCACATACTCCAATCTGACTTCATCCTTGTTCACTTGCTCTCTCAGAAAGTGAAACTTGATAGATATGTGCTTGGTCTTAGAATGCAACACCAGATTCTTAGAAATATTTATTGCACTTGAATTATCACAGAAAATTGTGATAGGCTCCTCATATTCTACTTTAATATCTCTTAGCATCTGCTTCATCCATAAGATTTGAGTGCAACTACCTATTGCTGCAATGTATTCTGCTTTAGTTGTAGACAGAGATATTGCCTCTTGTTTCTTGCTTAGCCAAGAAACCAATCTTTTTCCCAAAAAGAATGCTCCGCCACTAGTACTCTTCCGGTCATCCACATCTCCTGCCCAATCTGCATCTATATATGCATGAAGAGAGAAATCATGATCTCTAGGGTACCATAGACCATACTCAACTATCCCCTTTAGATATCTAAAAATCCTCTTGATTGCCATAACATGAGATTCTCTAGGATCAGCTTGGAATCTAGCAACAAGACCAACAACCTGCATAATATCTGGTCTAGTTTGAGTGAGATACAACATTCCTCCAATCATTGACCTATATTTTGTCTGATCTACCTTGGGAGAGTCATCATCTTTGCTCAACTTGCATCCGGTTGCCATTGGAGTGTTCATTGGCTTTGAGTCTTCCATCCCAAATTTCCTCAACAATTCTTTCACATATTTTGACAGAGAGATAAAGATTCCTTTCTTTGTTTGAGTAATTTGTAGACCCAAAAAGAAATTCATTTCTCCAAGCATTGAGATCTCAAACTCACTTTTCATTTGACTTGCAAAAGTTTTACACATACTGTCTCTTCCTCCAAAAATGATATCATCAACAAATACTTCAACTATCAAGATGTTTTCATGATTAATTTTGAAATATAGGTTACTATCAGCAGTACCTTTGTTGAAACCAATCTTCAAAAGATGTTTGTCCAGCCTCTCATACCATGCTCTTGGGGCTTGCTTTAGACCATACAGTGCCTTTAATTTGCAGACCATATCACCATGCTCAGATAACTGAAATCCATCTGGTTGTTCAATGTACTCTTCTTCTTCTAAGTCACCATTCAAGAAAGCAGATTTGACATCCATCTGATACACTTTGAAATCTTTGAAGGTAGCAAATGCAAGAAATAGTCTGACTGCTTCAATTCTTGCCACTGGAGCAAAGGTTTCCTCAAAATCAATCCCTTCTATTTGAGAGTAGCCTTTGCAGACTAATCTGGCTTTATTTCTTATTACTTCACTAACTTCATTTAGTTTGTTCCGGAAGACCCATTTGGTTCCAATCACATTCTTGTTGCTAGGTCTAGAAATAAGATCCCAAGTGTGATTTTTCTCAATTTGCATCAACTCTTCCTCCATTGCTTTGGTCCAATTTTTATCATTGCAGGCTTCATTTATTGGTTTAGGTTCAATCTTTGAAATTAGACAACATTCATCTGAATTTTGAGCAACTTTCCTTCTAGTTTACACACCTTTGCTTTTGTCACCTATGATCTGATCTTCAGAGTGGTTCAGTCTTACATAGCTTGGAACTTTGGGAGTTTCTTGCACTACTGTTTCTTGATCAGGCTCATTCAGACCAACCTCTTCTTCCTGATTTACTAGATCAGTCTGAATCTGACTTTCAGAGGAGGATTGAGCTCCTTGAATCAGAGAACCATTCTGATCATCTTCATCATATTCATAAAACCTTAAGGGCTTCTCAGTTCCTTCATCAACCTTCACATTTGTACTTTCTATCATTTTCCTCAGTCTCTTATTGTAACACCGATATGCTTTGCTTTGAGTGGAGTAACCCAAGAAAATTCTTTCATCACTTCTAGCATCAAATTTTCCCAGATCTTCATCTCTTTTAATCTAACATTTGCTACCAAATACTCTGAAATATCTCACAGTAGGAGTGATACCAAACCAAAGTTCATAAGGAGTCTTACCGGTATTGCTTCTGATTTGAACTCGATTGAGAGTATAGACTGCAGTACTGACAGCTTCTCTCCAAAACATCTAGGGAACATTTGCTTCCATCATCATTATCCTGGACGCTTCCTGGATGGTCCGGTTCTTTCTCTCTACTACTCCATTCTACTGTGGAGTCCTAGGAGTAGATAACTGTCTCTTTATACCATGCTTCTCACAAAAGTCTATGAATTCACCAGATGTGAATTCACCACCTCTATCAGACCTCAGACATTTTAGTTTTAATCCGGTTTGATTCTCTACCATAGCCTTGAAGATTTTGAACTTCTCAAAAGCTTTTGATTTCTCTTTCAGAAAGGTAACCCACATCATCTGAGAATGGTCATCAATCAGTAACATGAAATATCTATCACCTTGCATACTCTTGATTCTTGTCAGACCACATAGATCAGTATGAATTAATTCCAATAATCTGGTAGAGCACTGATCCTTGCTTTTGAATGAGACTCTGCTCTGTTTACCCAGCTGACATTCTTTGCACAAACTATTTGTAGGTTTTACCAATTTTGGAAGATCTCTTATAGCCTGAGTATTGCTTATCTTGATAATGTTATCAAAATTTACATGACACATCCTTCTATGCCATAACCAACTTTGATCAACTTGAACAAATAGACAACTTTTATTAGAACCAATTAGATGGAAGATATTACCTTTTGTTTGAGTACCGGATGCAATCTCAGTTCTGGAGCTTTCAAAGATCCTGCATCTTCCATTCTTGAACTGGAGATCATAACCTTTGTCCACCAACTGTCCAACACTGAGAAGATTGTGCTTCAATCCTTTGACATACAGTACATTACCAGTTTTGTTCTTTCCATCAAAAGAAATAGTTCCCCTACCTCTGATTCTACCAGTAGAATTATCACCAAACTTTACCATTCCTCCTTCATACCTTTCCAAATCTAAGAACTTGTTCTTGTCACCTGTCATATGGTGAGAGCATCCACTGTCAATAACCCAATCATCATTTTCTTCAACTTGGGCAGCCAAAGCTCTTTCTACAATCTTATGATTGATAGATTCATAGGATATTGGATCTTCTTCCTTGATGGCAAAAAACACCCATTCATTTCCAGATTTGTTTCCTATTTCTGATTCATCATCTGTTACTCCTTCATTATCATCTTCTTCATGAACATAATAATAATTCTTTTGGAACCTTTGACTGTTAGACTTTGACCTTGTAGATCTTTCCGGACATCTTTAGGCAAAATGACCAATACTATTGTAGTTGAAGCACTTAAAGGGTAATTTTCCTTCATACTTACCGGATCCTCTTGGCAGTCTATTTGTAATGAGGGCTTCAAGATGAATAGTTTCAGCTTCTTCTTCTTCCAAGTCTTTTCTTGCTTTTTCATACCATGATAGGTTCCTTGCAGAGTTTTCTCCCAGATCAAACCTTTGTTTTCCTTTTATAGAGGCACTAGCTTTGAATGCAGATTCAGTCTATGGAGGATCATCTCCAAACTTGGCCATTTCAAAAGCAGCCAACTTACCAATCAATTGATCTCTTGTGACTGTAGTGTGAGCTCTAAATTCTT
Organism: Cunninghamia lanceolata; assembly: GCA_027924645.1. NCBI lineage: Eukaryota > Viridiplantae > Streptophyta > Pinopsida > Cupressales > Cupressaceae > Cunninghamia > Cunninghamia lanceolata. The sequence goes on from BSBN01000803.1 coordinate 11,908,990, forward strand.
CAATTGCAAAAGCCTTCATTTTATAAGAATCAGGAAGGGATCTGAGAAATTTGCCAATGGTTTCATCTTCACTCAATGTTCCACCTGCATTTCTAATTCCACACACCAGCTCATTCACTCTTGGCATAAAAGTGGTAATATTTTCATCATCTCTCATCTTCAATCTTTCAAATTTCCCTTTTAGACTTTGTAGCCTTGCACATTTGACAAACTGATCTCCTTCATGCAAAAGTTCTAGTTTAATCCAAATCTCAAAGGCAGTTGGTAGATCAATTACATTTGAGAGCTCTGTGTTAGATAATGTGCTTAGAAGAGCCTCTTTGGTCTGCAGATTGTTTTTAGCATATGTGATTTCAATTAGGGTTGTCGGACCACCCTATGGAGGAACGTAAGCTTTTACAACCATAGACCAGTATGCAAATCCCATACACTGTAAGTGACATTTCATGCGACCTTTCCAAAGGGCAAAGTTAGTTCCATCAAACTTCAGACTATCCTTCTTATAGGACAACATACTGGATCTCCTCAAGCGGTTAAGCTCTTTTTAGAGGAACTTGGCTCTGATACCAATTGTTAGATTTAGGGCACACAACTGAGAGGGGGGGTGAATCAATTGAACAAAATTTGCTCTTAATTCAAATACTTAATACCTCTTTGTTATTTAACAGCATATCAATTAATCACTCATGAAAGCATAAAGCATAAACACCAGAGCAGATACACATCAACAAATGAGACACCAAGATTTTGACATGGAAAACCCGGTCAAGGGAAAAACCATGGGGTGATTAACCTAAAGATTATTCTCTATTAGAAGAATAAGAAAAATGGATGGCACATGCCAATTAGGGCTCACTGCCTGAGCACACTACTCACAAGAGGCACACTGCCTATAAGAGACACACTGTCTACAAAGTAACAAGTATTACACACTTGAACTGGAGATTGACATCTTTACCATGCCTGGATCAGTTCCATTTAAGCCCAAAAACTCCTGCTCTACCTTTCACCCTTCTCTTCGCTATACCACTCTCATCCACACCAAGACACACTTCAAAATAAATTCACAAACCTTTATTTATACAAGGCATTGACTTAGGAACAATCATCTAAGTCGGCAAACACCTACAAGATCATTCACAAGACGTGTAATACATCCGTTCAGCTAGTCTCAAGAAGAACACCAATACCCGGTGGTAATTCTTCAAATGTAAACTCCAACTTCAATGCGGACCACCAATAAGAATTGTACACGATCCAAAGATCACCAAAACCTTTCCTAAGTCATCAAGAACATCTGTACTTTTTCATCTTACTAGAATTCTTCTCTTCTTCATCTGAAACTTCAAGAACACAGTTTGTCATCACTGTCATAATGAAAAAGGTGCTTTCGGACCTCCAAACCATGAACAAATCTAGTTGTCACTTCACATGGACGTCTTCAACAATCCCTCCAAACTGCAGAATGAGATAATGTAATTCTGGAGCTCACTGAACCAATCTGTGATACTCTATCACCACTGAACATCTGTCGAAACTTATATCTACAAACCCTTTAAACCGCATCCTTTGATCCTCAACCTATCTTGGACTTTTACCTTGTTATCATCACTGTTCTTCACTGTTCCTGATTGAGACTAATTTTCTCAATATCCTCAGCACACAGCTCATCCAATCCTTCTCATTAATGCAATATGAGTATGTTGACATCAATGACAACACTGGTTATCCTCATACTTGCAACAGTAAGTTGGTCTAGATTGCTCCGCAGTGAAATATTATGGTCTACGGATTTGAAGGCATATTTGGGAAGTCAGTGTGTGGCATCAACTCCAATGGTTTGTGGTTTGGAGGTCCACAAGCTATCTTTCTAGTTTGACAGTCATGATAGATAGTGTTCTTGAGGTTCCAGAGGAAGATACAGATGATTCTAGTAATTTGGTTTAGAGTGGATGTTATTAGTGAATTCAATGTGCTTGTAGAGGTCTCTAGATCGTGTGGCTACTGTGTTGGAGGTCCACATTGAAGTTTGAACTTGTTGATTGAAGATTTCTTCTTGAGGTTGATGTTCTTCCCAATCTTGGCTGACCGGATGTTTCTGACGTGTTGCGGATAATCCAAAGAGCATTTTATGAAGCATGGTATGTTAGTGGAGAAAGTTTCATGTTCCAGTTATGCTTGGTCGACAGTGTAAAGATCCGCGTTAAGTTTAGTCGACCTTGTTGATCATTCCAAGGTTGATGAAGTATATAAATACTTGTTGAAGAGTTGTGGAAAATCATCCTTGTGCAAAAATGAATTAAATATGTAGAAAGGATCAAAAGCAGAGTAGAGAAAAAGAGGAGCGAAGGGAGTATAAAGTAGAGAGTCAGTAAAAGAAGTATTTAAAGATTGGAGTAGAAGTTTTGTGAGCCTTCAAAGGGACTGATTCAGGCATGATTGTAGATGCTATTTCTCAGTTCATTATCTCTGTGTAAATCATAATTTCTTATAGGCAGTGAGCCTCTTCTTAAGCAGTGAGCTCTGGGTAGTGAGCCCGAAGGCATGTACCTTCTATTTTATTAAGTACTTTTAAGAGGATGCACATTTTTGTGGGTTAACCCTCACCGTGGTTTTTCCCTTAACTAGGTTTTCCACATCAAAATTTTTGTGTTGTGTGTTCATGTTGTTTCTGCTCATGTTTATTTATGCTTAATTGTTTACATCATTAATCTGGTTGTAAATTAAGAAAGAAGATTTGAAAGTTCAGAAAAAGAGTAAAGATTTAGGGACAATTGATTCACCCCCCTCTCAGTTGTCCAGACTATTTCCAACAGAAAGCATGGCTACAAAAAAGATCTTTAGCAAGCTTCCAATTCAATCCCTGCATCTTATAACGGATATCTGCACCCTTTAACATGCTTTGATCCCAGGTTGTAATAATTACCAGGCTACCAGAGCTCAGCATAGCTTCAAGGAAGAGGGCATCTAACTGGTCCTAGTGATCGATATCATCTAGGACTATAAAGAAACGCCAATCCCTTGCCCTTCCAAGACGATGCTCCAGTGCTCCTATTCCTTCATCTACATTGTTGAACACTCTATTTTCTTCATTGAACATATCTTTGAAGAGCTTTCTTTGCAAGGAGGACAAATCACGGCGAGCATGTGATTCTCTAACATCAAAGAGAAAACATGAAGCATGGTAGTATGAATGCTTCCACTCCCTATTAAACAACTCTTTTGCCAGAGTGGTCTTGCCAGAGCCCCCAAGTCCAAAGATCCCTGCTATCCCGACCTTGTATCTAGCCACTATCTCCTTTCTTGCTTCACTATGTCTAGTCCTTACATGATCATCTTATGCAATTCCTCAATATACTCCTTCATAGATTTCTCCTTTTGTCTCAAGTTCTACAATCTCTTGAACAATTCCAACTCATAGTTAGCAGGTATGAACTGATTCTTCAACTTTTTCACCATCCTATCCCATTTTATGATCTTTTCTTTTCCTCTCCTATTTCTATCCAATTGAATTTCTTTCCACCAAATAGCAACATGTCCTTTCAACTTAGTCTTTGCAAATCTCACTTTCTTCGGATCTTCAATTTCTTCATATTCAAAGTATTCTTCCAAATCATTTATCCAATCAACCAATTCCTCCAGATTCAAATCCAGTATAATTCAGTACTTCCACTCTAGGTCTTTTTCCAATTTTTGAAATAGATCTCAACATCTTCACTTGATCTGATTCTTCTTCTTTTACTAGGGTTTCTTCATTTTGATTCATAGATTGAAATTTTTCATCCTCATCACTTTGCAAATCAAGTCTAGGGCTTAGTCCTTTTCTTCTATCTTCTTTTATAGCATCCAACCTAATCTTCATAGTTCTCATCATCTCCATCATCTCGTCTATTCTATAAGCCATAGTGCCTACAACAAGTATTCTCCTTAGTGGCATCCCTTCCTAGGATCCAGGTGAAACTGCCTCAAATTCGATGATCGAGCTATAAGGTATCAACTTCCTCACACTCAGCGATCAATTGACAAACATAAGTAGACTGCCTCAGCTTGGCGATCTGTTCACAGTAAGATCTTATAGAATGCCTTCACAACTTCTCTCAAATTTGCTGTAAAGGATTCACCAACTCACTCCCAAAGGATTCAAAAACTCACCCTAATACCACTTGGTGTACTCATAGTCAGAGGGTTCACAGAATGAGCTATCTAGGCCATGCCACAAGAGTAAACACAATGGAAACAACTCAAAGATATAATGCAATGAATGATTCAAATGCTCAATATATCATATATTCAAAATACTTATATGCTGGCAACATGCATGCTACAAATTAGGGCTCACAGGCATGATTCTCTAGTTACAACAGATATGCAAGATATGGCATTGAAGCGCCTATCTGGAAAGAATTTAACTATCTTATGAATTATCCTAACTAATGAACTAACCGCTTTCCTATGCATCTAATACATGATTATATATCATCTCTGGATTACAAGAATCCTTTGTGTCAGCCAAGAAAGGTTACAAACTCCAATGAAGAGTGTAACTTGCAGGAATGAATAGGTCGGCCTTAAACAGTAGGTAATGCTCTGGAAATGATGGAAACTTGATGTGGACCTCAGGGAAGGTTGGCTAGGTCCCAAACTATCTTTAATGATGTTTCATTTAGCTCTGCAAGTCACAGAAATGCTTCGGAAACCTTCTCCTTCCAATGGCTATATGTATGCTCTGCTCTATGAAACCTAGGAAATCTTGTGACATCGATAACTTTCCAAAAACTAATCCAAATGATCTAAATTTTGGATATGTTGTAGCTGATGATGCATAGAAGCTAAGTCTTGCTTCGCAAGGTCTGAAATGAAACTGCGAAAAAATGTGGTACACAATATTGAAACTGCTATTGACTGAACTATACTGAACTGAACTAGAAAATGAAAGAAAACAAAAAGAATGCATATAATTGCTTTATATCTTAGATAAATAGTTACAACAAAATGTAGAGGTCCCTTAAAATATTTGTGTTTTAAGTACCCAAAACATTCAAAATTTATTTAAAAACTATTTAGGGAAATGAGAAAAAATTAATCCATGCACTAAAGTTTCAAGTGAGTGATAAATAAATAAATTGAAGGGAAAAAAAAAATTACCATAAAAAAATGGAGGCCCCCTTAACTTCATTTTTTAGCATTTTATTAGCAGCTAAATTCCACATTTCATTAGTTTATATAGCATTTCAAAATTCAAAAACATATATGTTACTTTCAAGTGATTTAAGTTAAAGAGTTATATTAGTGTTGACCATTTCCTTTCTAGATGTGGGACATAGCTTTGAACTTTCACCCCAAACACATTCTCTATGCATCCTTGCACAAAACTACAAGCCCACATGATATGACCTTGTACATGGGCGCACATGCACTCAGTTAATATCAGTTTGACACCATTCAAGTCTGACACATGGATACACCTATGCCATATAATCATGCCAATCTATTGGCAACACATGGGTTCAACACCTATCACATTCCTAACCACATAGAAAGTGTCCAGTAAATGCATGAACCTATTAGTACTTTGTTCAAGGCTTAACTAATGGCTAATTGTATAAATACTTGTCCTATACAAGGTACAAGCAATGAAGTTCCAACCAACAACGTAGTTATTGAGAAAACTAGTGAACAATAATAATGATTTAATATAAACTTAAAGTATACAAACTCAATTAGAGGTACTAGACATCAAATTTCCACAGTCCATAATGCTTGTAGCTCGATATTTTAGGATTTAATTGTGTGCAAGTTTTTTCCTCGATTTTGGATCACACTCCGTGATCCATCATCAGGAGAAATAGCAAGAGAATCTGAGAAATAGAATGATCAATTAGAGGTACATATGATTAACTATATGTAAAATAAAACATGGATACATATTTATAATAGCAACAAGGAATCAACAAAGACATATGACACTAGATATGTGTAAACTTCTAGGAAAAAAATCCACCACCAAAGAGATATTGAGCTTGTATTAATCAAGTAGCAACAAATATACAAATATGTAACTCATAAAATTTTCTTTTGTATGAGAATCTAATCTAGCTACATGAGAGTACATATACAAAAACAATACCTCCATACCAAGCCTTTAATATATAGACTAAAGAAGGATCATAAACCATCATAAAACAATACCATTGGCCCAAATATTGTCTCAAAATACTAAGGTAAGAATTCTTACAACTCGGTACATGAGAGTGGTCTCCTCTTGCACATCCTCTTGCACATCGATGCATCATAGATTCTACCATAAGATGCCATTACTCTCGTTTTCTCTTTCCTAGGTTCTACATGAGTGTAATAATTGCATTTTCATTACTTATTTTCTACGGTTGACCTAGAAGAACATGTCCTCTTGTGACATAACAACCCAAATAAGTTGTTTTTAAATATGACAAGCCTTTTGATATCGAAAAGGAGTAAAGAAACTAAGGCACATCTAACAAACTGAAGAGCAGAATTATGTTAATTACTAGATCAAGTTCGCAAGTGCAAGACAAATCCATGGTCGTAGACTTGATCCTAACCCCCAAACTCGACCTTGCATAGTCAAAACAAAATATTCTAATTATGAGGAGAATGCTAGTCTTGGATACTTTATTTCAAATCCCGAGACATATTAGATATAATGTCTAGATCAATCTTTAGGTGCTCAATAGTTACAAAGCTAAGCACCCTTATCTTCTTATCCACTTTCCTATAATATCATGCATTAATTGATATATATTTCAATGTCTAACTCTATTTAATCAATCACTCTAAATTAATGTTTACTAATATGTATATATGTTATTACATTAACATAAAATAAGCCTTGAAAAAATTCATTTCCTTTACATAAGTATGAAATTGACAGTTAATTTTAAACCACAATTTTAATAATTTTTTTTGACAAATACTTTATTTAACAAAGTGTAAACTACCATAAGATATAAATTAATAAATAAAAAGCCTTGTAGGCCAAAAATACAAATGAAACAAAGTTCAAGAGAGAGTCCACACAAGATTTGTGAGTGAAGAACTTTAATATTGAATTCCATATATCAAATGCTTGAAATGAAAGACTTTGATAAAATAGAGATCACAAAAGGAAAGTAAACAAACAAATGAATCACTCCTCAATAATTTACCCTAACTTTCACTTTTATACCCCACTTTATTTGTAACATACCAGAAATGAAAAATGTGACCACACAAACAACACAACAAAATGGGATATATATATATATTTCAAAATATAACATAAATTTTATATATAATTAATTATATTAATTTTATTTACTATTAATATTCTAAAAATTATATTATTATATTAATAATATCAAAATTAATTAATTAAAAAATATTTAAATTTACAATTTGAAATAAGTTATTAAATAAACTATATATTCAGTTTAAAGTACTATTACTAAACTTAAAAATTACTAATAGTAAACAACTTCAAAAAGATTTCTCCCAACAGTGTAAAAACAGAATACAAAAGAAACTTTTACGTGGAAAAACCGAAAAACAGCGATATATATTTATTTAAAACGATGCTGCACTGTACACCCAGAAAACGGTAAGGGCGATTCGCCCGTTTTAACGGTATGCTCCCGTTTCGTTTCTGGTAACAGAGCTGTATAATCGGTTAACAATTATTTGCAAGATATAATCACTCCTCAATACTTTCGCTTTCGCTTTCGCTTTCCCACGTCATATGACGCCAACTTTGATACCATACTTTGTACCCCAGAGCTGTATAATCGGTTAACAATTATTTGCAATATATTTAAGGCTTTCTCTTCTTCATTTTTGTTGACGGTCACCGTTAACCCCTTCTCTATTTTGACCCCCTTTAGGCTAACATTACTATTATGCTCCGTCAGTAAACCTGTAATTATCCGTTCTCCTCCAAGTGGACAAAAATCCCTGAATGGAGGACTATTGATCTCAAAATAATTACTTGAAGACACATGTAAAGCATATATTGTGATTGCGCTCGATGAGCTTCTCATCTCAAACCTATGATTTCCTCTCTTTATCTCTATCTCAGCGACTGCTGCGGCGCCGACCACCTCAGAAAACAAATTTGCATTCAATCTGGAGCATTCACCCTTCCCCGCTAAAATTGTATACTCTGACGGCAGCCTCTGAAACATTCAAAATATCACTGTAAAGTGGCCCAACATAAAATGCTTGATACAAATATTACAAACGCAAAACTACATAATTTTTAAAACACTAAAGTTGAGAGAAAGTAAGTAGTACCCTCAGTCCATTAATGCAATTGTATAAACTTGGATCTCCATCCACGCAAATTAGCAGACGTTTCAATCCTTGCAACTCTTCAACACCTTCTATTCTCTGCAGCTGATCACATTGAGCAATAGTTATACGCTCCAGAGAAGAAGATAACCCTGATATTGTTTCCAATTGGGGACAATCCCTCACCGTTAGAATATTCAGTCTCTCTAGATCCTGTAAGTCCATTTCATTTAGATCACTCATATGATGAAGTGCCAATGATCGAAGTCTGGGACACATCTCTCCACTAATTACCAATTTGTACATAGATCTATAGAAGACAAAAGATATGGTTTCAAGGCTGCGGCTGCTCAGATTAAAATTCCCATTTAAACTGCCCCTGGTCAATGTCAATGATCTAAGATTATTAAGTTGTTGAAGTAACTGTAGGAAGGATGTCATATCAGTCTTATCACAGGGTCCGCTTATAACCAGATCTCTCAACTCGAAACTGACCTGGCATTCACAATTAATCTCAAAAATTGAATTAGTTCTCAGTAGTAAACAATCTTAGCCAAACTAGTATTCTGAAATTTATGCTCTGCCGTGAAGGAAGATTTAATTTGCAGAAAATAATAACGAAATACCTGGGGATTGGTATTCATCTGTTGCTGAAAAGCACTACACAAGTCTTCGACGTCCTCAACCCATAAATGCAACAATTTTTTTAGAGGAATCCATGAAGGTATGCTTTCTAACTGATTTCCACGCCCATTAATCTGAAGCCACAGGAGTTCAGTCTCAGCGGAGTCATTTAAACTACCTATAAGATAAATAATCTTTTTATTATCGAGGGACGAATCTTTGAACGAATGGAAACACCTGCCCTTTGTTTCTGCTAGGATTTGTTTAAAACCCTTTGATTCCTACATATAAAAGGATCAGTGTTAAATGTGTTGTTAGCTGGAAAAAAAATTATAAAAACACATAAATTGAAATGATTTTTCAAAAGCTTTTTGCAGCTTTAATTTTAAAAACGTAAAGAAGAAGCACACCATAGATCTAAGTAGCTCTGGTTTCCACAGCCGAGGAGGGCCCAAGTCTTGTGCCATTTGTCTTCCCAAATCCCGGAGGTGATCGTGCATTTCAAAGTCCCACGGGGACTTATCTCTCCGGGTTTCAAGTAGGCACTTATCTTTCAGAGTTTCAACTGCATGTTCAGCGCTCCAACCGGACGCGTCCCAGACTGATTCGGCCCCCCATCTAAAATAAGATTTGTTTGTTTCATTTAAAAAGCAAGCAATATCTATAAATATCTGTTTCTCGTGCTTCTGGAGACCATCAAAGCTGATTTTAAGCTTTTGTATTATATCCTCATGCTGGATATTCTTAACCTTTTCCAATTCTAACTCCCAACGATGCTCATCCATATCATAAACATGGGCGCCCAAAACTTTGAGTGAGGGGCAAACCTCTACAGAAATCCACGAAGCTTTCAAACAATTTCTCATATGCAATAGGCAGACCCCGTCCACGGAAAGCATGGCTACAGAAGAGTTCTTTAGCAAGATCCCAATTCAATTCCTTCATTTTATAACGGATATCTGCACCCCTTAATATCCTTTGGTCACGGGTTGTAATAATTACCAAGCTCCCAGAGCTCAGCATACTTTCAGGTAACAGGGCATCTAACTGGTCCTGGTGATCGATATCATCTAGGACTATAAGGAAACGCCTATCCCTTGCCCTTCTCAGACGATGCTTCAGTGCTCCTATTCCTTCATCTACATTGCTAAACACTCTATTTTCTTCGTTGAACAGATCTTTGAAGAGCTTGCTTTGCAAGGAGGGCAAAGCACGGTTGGCATGTGATTCTCTGACATCAGAGAGAAAACATGATGCATCGTAGCCTGAACCCTTCCTGTTAAGCAATTCCTTTGCCAGAGTAGTCTTGCCAGACCCCCCAAGTCCAAAGATCCCTGCTATCGTGACCTTTTCCCTCGCTATATTCTCTGAACAAAAGCTTTTTTCAAAATCTTGGACGATTTCAGGAAGTCCAACCGGATATTTGGCAACATGTAACGGTATTCTCTTTTTCATTTCTTGCTCCACACGGGACACAATCTTTTCAGCAGTTTCACACAAATTGCTGAAGGCCAAAACCGAGAATCTCTTTAGAAAGTCACTCTACTAAGATAAAATGAATGTCATGTACTGAATAAAAGGGAAAACATGATGAATCACAATCAACACAAAGCAGGTGGCAGTAATCTTACTCTTTATGCTCGCTATATTCATAGCCAGATATGTCTGCAGCAGCTGCGAGTGCCTTTTTCCATTCATCCAACTTAATAAGATTCCTGCCTTTACTTCGATAATCAGAAAATGCTGCATCATAGCAAGACTTCCCGTTCTCAATGTGACGAAGCTCCTTGGGTTCCACACCGTAGAACACAGGAATAAACAGCGCGTCACTTTGTTCTAACATAAGAACAAGCTCGTTTAAACACCACTTTGACTCCGCATATCCTTTGGAAAATATGGCTATTTGTACAACAGATGAGATTATGCCATTGCTTATGGCAGAAGGAATAGATTCTCCCCCTTCTATCTCTTCACGGTCTAGAAATGCCCGGCACTGTCTAGCCTTAAGAAGGTCATACAGTTGTTTGGCAAGGGTGTGTTTGACGTCAGGGCCTCGGTGGCTGATGAATGCATCATATTGTTTAGTAGATGCAATCGATCTGCTCTCTTGAGGGGATGAGGAGGAGGAAGCCATGAATGCAAGACTGAAATTGCTAAATGTACGAAACTTTCTATAGCAGAGTGGGCTGAATTTGATGAAAGGAGACGCAGATAGCTAATATTTATAAAGAAATGTAAGCAAATGCCTGTCAACAACAGGGAAAAGGGTTACCAGCTGTTCCTTGGTGGTAAATATCTTTTCACAGCATGGTTGAAAAAAAAAATATTGTGGGGTTAATTGTAAAAGAAATGTGCTCCGTGAAAAAAAAAAGTTACCCGTTGTCCCAAATATCTTTTCACCATTAGTTGAGAAAGAAAAGAATATTCTGGGAAATATCTTTTCACCATTATTTGAGAAAGAAAAGAATATTGTGGGGACAATTGCAAAAGAATTTTGCCCCTTTACCAGTTGTGACGTTAAGCCAGAATCCAATAGAAAGAAATACCATTCTTTTTCTCCAAAAAGCGCAAGTGTGAGTGGTGGACAAAAAGCAAGTGCTTCCCTCATTTCGCCACTGGTTTTTTGCCCCTGGTTTTTTGCCACTGGTTTTTTTGCCCCTGGTTTTTTGCTAGTGTCGACTAGCTGTCCTTGTCTTCTACACTGTCTGCCAACGACTTTGCCACGTTCCATTCTACGCTCATAGGTGGAATTCGAACATTTTTTAATTTTTTAAAAATAATATTATAATTTTTCATCTCTAACCACTAAAAACAAATTTATAAATAAAGTAATCTATAATTATGATCATATTTAAATTGTGGTGTGATATCCCAATCCGAAAAGGAAATCGGGCTACTTTTGACGATTGCACAGCTATAGAATTGGAATTAGTGTTCACATCAGACTGTGTATTTGATGATAGAAAATAATGACAAGTGGTAAAGATATCGTCTGTTGCGAATTATTAGGGGCATAAACAATAGACAGAAAAGACAGTCTGTTGACAATAAAATGAACCATCGCGAAAACACTTTCATCCCATTTTCCACAACTTTCCTCCGTTCTGTGGAATAAATTGACAAGCATAGACTTTTGAGTATTCGCCGGTGGCTGGCAAGAAGAAATCACTTTTGACCATTGCACATGCAGACAACACGGAGGCTTAGAAAGGACAGTGTGGTGCTAATTATTCGACGCATAATTAGCAAGTTCTCATATTGTCTTATAACAATTTGACTGATTGCATTCCCTCCGAGCTTGGCCTTCTTTCACAATTAATGGCAATGGCATCCTAGCTTTCATAAGCAACATGTCCTCTTAAGTATATTGGTTTTGAGTGGAAATAGGTGAACCAACGGACAGGGACAATCCTAGCTTTCATAAGCAACATGTCCTCCTTAGTCTTTCCTTCCACAACTTTACGAGACCAATTCCCACTACCCTTTCCAATTGTAGTCGTCTCCAAAGTTTGCAATTAACAAACAACCAATTAATAGGCCACATGTCGTGGCAATTTGGTAAATTATCAAAGTTGGAAGCACGTTTTTTTTTGGAAAAATCAACTCACTGGAGAAATCCCAAGCTCCCTCTCTAATTGTACTCAACTTCAAGAGCTTCTATTAGAGGAGAACCAACTTTGTGGCAAGGTGCCCTTGGAGTTTGGTTATTTATGCCAACTTCTATTTCTTCCTGTAGGATATAATTGTCTTGTGAGTAGAGTTAGTGAATTGTCTATTCTAATAGCCTTGACTAATTGCTCATCTTTCGAATATCTAGGATTGTCTTTTAATTATTTCACTAGCATTTTTTCGTCTTCTATTAGCCACCTATCAATCCAACTCAACTCTTTAGATCTATCCTCCAATAAAATTGAGGGAAATATACCAAGTGGCATTTGCAACCTCACAATGTTGTTATACTTAAACTTATTGAACAATCATTTAAATGGAACTATTCCATCTCCACTCAATCAACTTCCACATCTTGAAAGATTGCATCTTGAAAAAACAATTTATATGGAAGTATTCCAAAAGGTGTGGGTCAAGCAAAAATTCTTGGGTTGTTATCACTAAGTGAAAATATGCTTTCAGGCCAAATCACAATTAGTCTCAGCGATCTTCCACAACTAAGACAACTTCTTCTTCTTCTTCACAATCAGATGGTCCAAGCTATAGATGTGTCTCTCAATAGCTTCTTAGGTGAAATTCCAATTGCATTGTCAAGCTACACAAACTTGGAATATTTGAATCATTTATGGAATTCATTTTATGGTCCAATACCAACATCACTCACAAAAATTAAAAAAAACATAAAGGACATTGATCTCTCTCACAATAGTTTGTTAGGTGCAATCCCAATGGCTTTCCAAGATGAAAACATTTCAACATATCAATCTCTCTTCAAACAGATTAGCAAGAGAGGTTCCAAAGGGACGAGTTTTTGCAACAATTGATGAGTCGGCAATTATGGGAAACCTTGGCCTTTGTGGCGAGTGGATCAATTTGCAGCCATGCTCTGATTCCAAACAACAACAAAACTTTTAGTCTCCAAAAAGGTGATAGTACCAGTTGTTATTGGCATTGCAATATTCATCATGTCTATTGTATTGTTGGTAATTTTCTATAGAAGGAGACATATTAATCAAACTACCCTTGAACTCAACATTGGACCTACAATAATTTCATATGAAGAACTTTTGCATGCAACTAGTGGGTTTAGTCAAACTGATCTATTAGGGGTTGGTAATTTTGGATCTGTTTATAGAGGGATTCTGAATAATGGAACAAATATTGTTGTTAAAGTTCTCAATTTGCGAGATGAAAATGCTCTCAAAAGTATTAATAGAGAATGTAATATGTTAAAAAGAGTTAGGCACCACAATGTGATCAAAATCATTTCATCTTGTTCCAACCTTGATTTTAAATCATTGGTTCTTCCATTTATGTTTGATGTACATTATTAGCAAATAGTTAGTGATGAGGGAAAGACAAGCCAAGAGGTCAGGTTCACTGACCCTAAAAACATGTTATGGGCACAGACTAAGTAGCAAAAACTACCTTGATGGTGCCTCGGATAAGTAGCATGGTGAAAACCTAGAAAAAAGGTGTCATGTGTAGATCGATCGTCTATGCACCTTACACTTGGGGGCAATCTCTCTCATATATCCACTACTATCATTTTCCTCCTATCATACCATCCTTATCCATTATATCCACATACCTATCTAATTGGACCAACCTATCTTCCCTTCCTCATTTAGATTTTGATAAGGACAGGGGAAAAATGTTGAAAAATGCTTTGGACATCTTTTGATATAGCTAATTCTTTCCAACCAATCTTATCATCCTTATCATCCCAAGCTTTGTCATGCAAAATCCTAAGTCTAATATCTAGAGTGGTGCATGTTATTCCTATGTGACATAGTCCTTGGAGATCAAATCCTAAACCCCTTCTTCCATCCATTATGTATCTTCCATCCTTCCCATCTTCCATCCATAATCCTTTTGGCCATCTACCCAATCCTTCTTTCACCCTTGTCCTTCGACTTGGTTTTTCCTTATCATTGGTATCTAGTATCTAGGCTATCTAAATTGCAATCCAATGCCATCCCATAATGTAACATATCCAAAAATCCAAAATAATAAAAAAAATTCCAAAAAACATAACAAATCAAATATCCAAAAAAATCCCAACAATAAATCCAGATGCAACCCATCCTTAATCCATACCAACCTCGTCAAAGCAATCTAGTCCAGTTATCCAATTGCATCCTTAATTGTGTTTCAACCTTTTTGTCAACCCAATCAATCAATCATCAATTATCATCAATGGGATACATCATTCTCGCATCCTTGTGTTGATCTAGGGATATATCATTCTCTGCCATGGCAACAATCTGTTAATCATTAATCAATCGATAACTAGTTTACAGCTTGATAGGGGTAATACCTTGTTTATTTTTAAATCATTTGTGCATGCTTGCTTGCTTGCTTGTGTAGAACTTGCATTTGTATCAAGTCCTTATTACTCCAACTAATATTTATATCTTAAATGTGTGGTGGAATAGATTTTTGCATATCACTCATCCTTTGCATCTAAGGTCATTTCATACCTTTTGTGCATTTACACTTTAATGCTTTAAGTTTCCTTCCTCATATGTCTAGATAAGGTTGTATTACACTGGGTGCATAGAACACATTGTCGCCCTAGTCTTTATACCTTGGTGCATAATGTCTAACTCTATATCAAACTATATTGTTGTTCACTTAATGTAACATAATGTCTTTGCATCCATTTTATACATCCTTTCTTTTCCATCCCCTATCCTTTCTTTGACCAATCCATTTCATTCATTTCGAGAGCATACCCATCTTCTTCTAACCCACCTATCCTCTCGAGGGGCATCTCTCTTTACATTGTTCCTCCTCGTCACTCCTTCAAGTGGTTGGAGCATTCTTTTTCCTCCATCCATACCTTATCTTCTTTGAAATGATGTTACTTCTCTTAGTCGTAACATCGTCTCAAAGAGAGGCAAAATGTAGACACCTAGAATTGACCATGTCCTCAAAACCCTTCGACATCACCTTGTCAATACAACCTTGTGACACTTTGCAACACCTTTTGTCCCAAGAGTCCCCTTTACCATATCCCTTTCCCAAATTATTTAAATAAATTATATTTATTTAATTAATCCATTTCCTCCATCACGTAAATTAAAAATTATATTTATTTAATTTATCCTTTTTAGACAAAATTAATTGAATAAATCTCATTTATTTAATTAATTTATCCTCCCATCATCCCCTCTCGAATAATTATTGTCATGAGTTGAATGCACAAGTAGTGGTCATCAATGCCATCTAGTTGTGGGAGACATTAGGAGATGACTTAAGGTGATGTAAGAGGATGGCTTAAGGGGAGATACATGAACCCTGACTCTAAGTCATGTGAGAAAATTAGCTATAATTAGGAGATGACTCAAGGGGATGTAAGAGGATGGCTTAAGGGGAGATACATGAGCCTTGACTCAAAGTATGTGTCGTGAGAAAATTAGTTCTATAATTAGGAGATGGATTAAGGGGAGCTAAGAGGATGACTTAAAGGGACTTAAGAGGATGATTTAAGGGGAGCTAAGAGGATGACTTAAGGGGAGATACACGAGCCTTGACTCAAAGTATGTGTCATGTGAGAAATTTAGTTATATAATTAGGAGATGGCTTAAGGGTAGGTAAGAGGATGGCTTACGGGGAGCTAAGAGGATGATAAGGGGGTGTAAGAGGATGGATTAAGGGGAGATAAGAGGATGAATTAATGGGATGTAAGAAAATGGATTAAGGGGAGATACATGAACTCTGACTCAAAGTATGTGTCAAGTGAGAAAATTAGTTCTATAATTAGGAGATGGCTTAAGGGTAGGTAAGAGGATGGCTTAAGGGGAGCTGAGAGGATGACTTAAGGGGACGTAAGAGGATGGCTTAAGAGGAGATACATGAGCCCTGACTCAAAGTATGTGTCATGTGAGAAAATTAGTTCTATAATTATGAGATGGCTTAAGGGTAGGTAAGAGGATGGCTTAAGGAGAGCTAAGAGGATGACTTAAGGGGACATGAAATCACTTATAAACTTTTTAGGGAATGACAATAAATTAATTAACTATATATTAACTATCAATTAAATATATACAACTATATATGGGTATGTGCAGGATCATAATGGGCCAAACAGTGGCAATGGAAACAAAATCGCATGAAAGTGTTAGCCAAATTCGTGAAACACTTTTTTAGGCTTAGATTTAAGCTTGGAAAGTTTTCTCAAAACGGTTCAAAATAGATATCTATTTTGGAAAAATGCATTTTTTAAACATTTTTTTAAAATAGATATCCGTTTTGGAAATAGATATCCATTTCTCCAAAATGGATATCCATTATGGAATGAAAATGTTTTTTAAGCATTTTTCCATAACGGATATCCATTTTGGAAATGGATATCTATTTCTTGAAAATGGATATTTGTTTCTTCTATTTTGATTTTAAAAGTTTTCCCTCCAAAATTTAGGCTTGGGAATCCAAACCTAGCTTTTCGACATGAATGAAGAATTCATATATTTTTACAGATTTTCCTCAACTTCACCCATGATGCTGACAGACTTTTTTTAATCTAAATTAGATAAAATAAAAAGGGTATATTTGGGACACTGTCAGGATTCTAAAAATATAATATATGTCTTATTATAATTTTAATAGGTTATTATTAATAATTTTCTACCTACACTATGTTTGAATTCCTGAGAGACACGCTGATTGAAAAACATCCATAACTTTCAAATCATTTGACATTTTTCAAATCTGAAAGTTGCGTCACACTCTACACTTCCTTAGCTACAGGTCTAAAAAAATTTGAATTTCATTTTTTTTTTACCAAGTTAGGCTGGCTGGAAAATTACTTTTTAATATTTTTAAAAAGTTGTAGTAAAAAATTCATAACTAATTATATACTTACAAAAAAATTTTATAAAAATATGTGTCACATCCGGGCATGTGTCCTCTACTTGTATCTAAAAATGCAAAAAAAACATTCTCATACTTAGGTTGGCCAGAATGACACCTACTTTTTTTTTTTCAAAAATTTAAGTAGTGCCTCATTGAAATATCCAATTTTCACCAAATGATTTTTTTTTTCAAAAAAAAAAAAAAAAAGTAACTCATAAACTACATTCAATTTCCTACAAATTTTATTACTACATATTTTTCAAATTATGTAGGTAACCCATTCGAATTTTCTCGTGAAGTTACCGAAGTCTATTTTTTTAGCATTTTCATTGCCACTTAGAAGTATTGTTTGGCCCATCATGATCTTGCACATACCTATACATACCAACAAATTGATTCTATTGTACCATCTACATCCTCTCTTTTTTGTAATGCATCTATAATTGTCTCATGTTCTTCCATAGAAAGTGTCCATAACTCTTTATTAGCAGGTCACCCTTGATATCTAACTATTTTTATATTTGTTTCCACAACTAAATGTGAGTAGTGTATAATCTTCTTATGTGTTTCATAATCTTCAAATCAAGGAAAACCATTCTTTCTTATTAGATATTTCCGTAGCGAGCTGCCAACAACAACCACAGAACCTATTGGATACTCATAGTTATCATCATCTACTCTAGGATGTAGCAACTTATGTTTTATGATAGACATCAAATTTCCATAGTCCATAATGAAATGTACATCAATGCTTCAGGATTTAACTATGTGTGTGTTTTTTCCTCAACATTTCGGATCATACTCCATGATCCGTCATCAAGAGAATAAAGAGAAAGAGAAGAGAAAGTGAGGTAATTTGCAGAATAAGGTAGTTAAAAAGGGGAGAGGGTGGTGCGGGAATCAAGGATTCCATGGAGGAAAATACAAGAAGTAAACACCTATCCAACAAAAGACAACTAGCACAAACTTACTGCAACTAACCAACAAAGAAAACCAAGGAGAAGAACAAAGAAACTTAGAAAAATACTAAGAAAAAGATAAAAAGAAGAACATAATCTAAAATTATAATACAATGGATCAAAAAAATACTACTAGATAAAAAGAATGAAGAGATAAAAATAGACAGCAAACATCATATTTTAGGTAGGTAATATAAAGTAAACTCAATAAATAGACAAATAACTATGAAAGAAATGCCCAAGAAATAACTTAAAGGAAAAATAAGATTGAAAACAAATAGAGATAGATAGTAGCAATAAGTAATAAAGAAAGAATAAGAGGAAATAGAAAAATAGAAAAAATAAAAAAAATTGTAACAAAATGAATGCCAAAATGAATAAATTATTATAAAAAGATAACCTACCTAGGTGCATCTAATACAATCTAATAAATAAAAGAATGTAGAACAGAGGAAGGATAAATGTGACATAGAAAATAAAGAATAAACTTAACAATTATGTATATCTAAATAAATGGATAAATAAAATTTAAAAGAGATAACTAAGGCAAAAAACCATTATAAAAATATCTAAAGAAATAAAATTATAAATATAAAAAAGAACTAGACAACAAATGAATAGAAAGAAATACACGAAAAAAATAAATGAAAGGGATAATAAAATAGATAATAAATAGAGATAGGAAGTGGTGATAAGTGAGAGAAAGAATAAGAAGAAATAAAAAATCGAAAAAAGGAAAATAGAAAAAATAAAAATGAGAAATGAAACTAAAAATGAAAATATAAAGGAACAAGGACAATAAAACAAGAGAAAAATGAAAATAAGAAACAATCTAAAAAATACGATAAACCAATCGATGAAAAGATAACATAGATGTGCCTTATCATACCCACAACTCAGTCTTATCCAGGAACCTTTCTTCCATTTCCTCTAACCCGCCTTCCCTTATTCATTCCTCTCCTGTCATGCTTGGACCACCACCCCCTGAACGCCATCCGGTTGTTCCTTTGTTGCAGGTTCCAATCCTTCACTCCAATGATGGTCACTCTCCTTGTCCACCCGCCAATGCACACTTACTTTTGAGTTGCCTTTCATTCTCTTCCCCTCTTGGTGTTTGATCGCTCACATCATGTTGTCCTCCCACTACATGCAGTCCCGTGCCTTCTCCACCCATACTACCCATTCACTCTGACAATTCCTTATGTCACATACCTCCTCCAAATGGATGTTCCCCATAGTATCCCGTATCTCGGGCGTGCCAGCGCTCCTCTGGTTGTTCCTCACGACTAAACAATGGCGGTATGTTACGCGTGCAGAGCTCCAATTCTGTCACATCTCGAACTTTCATAGACTTTACAGATTTACCTCATTAGTTAATTACAAGTGAAATTATGGAACAATATTAGATTTACAATGGATATGATATGTTATTCATTAATATTTTGTTGCCTCGGCTATATTTTGGGCTAACTTATTGATAGTACAACGAGTTTGAGTTTTTGTAGGTCTTGTCGAAGGACAAGAGCATGGCTCAGGTAGAAGAGATCTAGCTTTTTGGAAAACATGTGACGGGTTTTATTTGGTTACCTCACACACTTCACATAGTTGCATATGCATAATGAAATGGATTTAAATGCATTAGTGTGTGGTTAATTGTTTTCGAATTATATTTAAATGGTGTTTTATATTTAAATGGGGATAACTGTGTTTGTATTTTAAATTGAATAATAAAATATTATTAATGGATGTTTGGAAGACTATATTATTTGAAATTAAATAATATATTAAATAATATAATTTCATGCAATATTGTATTTTATTTCTATTCTTGATTAATTAAAATAGTTTGTTTTAAATAAAATAGTCTAATAATATTAAAAATAGCTTTATTAAATTTAGAGTTTGAAATAAAGAATTAAATAGTTGATCCTGTCACTCATGCGACAGTAAGTTCAAAAAGATATATTTATTACTGTTATTTTTAAATTGCATTATTCTCAATTCGGTGGGAAAAGAGAGCATGCAAAAACAGAGAGTTAACTGAAGTTTTAGAACCGATCTAAACGTGAAAACAAGAAGGAAAAGTTGTTAAAAGGAGGGGAGATCGATCAGATCAAACACCACGAATTGGAGAGAAAGGCAAGATTTGCAGAGGAAAAACTACGTTTTGATAAAGAGATTAGGTGCGACAGAGAGACTGAGAAAGTGCAGGCGATAGGAGAAAGAAGACAGCAACAGACGTCACCAACTTATCTCCTCACCGTCACCATCTTTTCCCAGGTTCTCTTCTAGATTTTCTATTACTATGTTAAACGAATAATTATCATTTTTATATAGGACTTTTTCTGCCTGGTTTTGGCGTCTCTTCTGTACTAAATTGACCCATGTATTATGGCCTTTCTTTAAAATTCTAGCCTTTGCTTTTATAGCAGATCTATCTCTGTTCGTTCTAGCCGCCTCTGGTAAAAGGAAATAGATTGTTTTGCCTGGTTGTTAAACTATACCTTGAGACATCCTCTTCACTTTATACTTGGGCGACTTGGAAACTAGTCCGATCTTCTATGTAGGTCATTTTATTATATTCTGGCCGCTTATATCATTTTTGTCTATTCTACGTCGTTCTATCTTTCTAGTCAATGCTTTTGGGCAGGTCGTCCCTCTATCTTCTAATTAGACCCCTTGTTTTACTTGGCTGATTATCGTTATCCTAGCTTGGCCATCCACACATCTGAGTCGAATGCCATTACTCTGATTGGCTTTTCTTAAAAAAAATTTAGATCACTGATATGCTGGTCGATCCGACTATGACTTGGACGATCCACACAAAATTGATCCCTCTTCTTGCTATCCTCATAACCTCTGATTTTTAGACATTGAAAGGACTGCAGTTTTTGTGTCACTCATAATGAATCCTTAGATCGCTGAAGGTTATTCCTGTCAAACCTTAGTTTTATGACTGTGTCGCTATCCTTATTTTGTTGACCAGAATCAGATCTAGATTAGAAAGTCTGTTGTATGTTTTGATATGTTTTAAACCTCCAGGAGGCTGCCATAAATAATCTCAGTAGACCAATTGATGACTGTATTTTATGCATTTTGTTGACAAAGATCAAACTTAGGAAGAAATCGACCTCTGTTATAGATCTCAGAATTAAAGGAAAAGTTAGACTTCCTGTAGTTTTTGTATTTTGATTCCTTGATAGAACAGCAACTCTATAAATTACATAAACTAGAAACTACTATCTTCCTATAGAAAAATCAGTACTTCTTGTAGCTGTTTTAAACCATTACGAAACTAGTTAAATGTTATCAAACTGATGATTAGAAACTATAGATAATATATCTTACTCTTTGATGGCTATCAAATAAATGATCAATTGTTATTCATTTGCTGATTTGAATCCCTGTAGCAATTCTTGTCACCACAGCGACAGGAAGTTCGTTGATGTTTTTATAATGTTAAATCAACCTCCTGTCATAGAAATGACAGGGAGGCAGAACTAAGAATTAAACGAATTATCACTGATATTATATGACTAATTTAATAGATTGCTTCATAGTATATTTTGTGTACTTGATGTTTGGATAAAGGGAAAGAATTGATTATTGAAAACTTGTACTTCTAAATTATAGAAAGCAAATAAATGCTTGCATGTGCTATGTTTATTCTTCTTTATTTTGTATTTTTGGAAAGATTGCATTCTGGGATGGGTGTCGAGTATGGAATAACCGAGAAGTAGGTTTCTTTTTTAAAACCTATATGTCATTTTATGGATTAATGCTTTGGCCAAAGCTAATGAGATGTTGAAATAAACATGTTTACCATTATAGAATGAATGGTTGATTGCCTAGTTTTTATATATTGCCCTGCCATATCCTATTGATAAGATGCTGCATTCATGATAGTAATACATGTAGATTGATAGGCACACACCAGATTCCACCCTGCATATGTTTACAGATTGCTAGACTCTTCGAGTAAGGTCGGGCATCCTTCAATTTGAAGGATACTGGGGAAGCGCAAGTTTTGTGGTTGGGTGGAAAAAGTGCCTAAACCATGTTCTTGTCCTTTGATTCAACAGATGGCCGGTTGGTCGATGGCGATCGAGGACTTTTGTTAGATTTTATGATATTGATCACTTATACTTCTATTATTTCAAAGATATGTAAAGCTTGATGCCAATATTTGACACTAGTAATATTATTGATTATTACATATTCTGTAAATGACTTCAGATGTATAAATATGTTTTGTAATTATGATTATACTTTAAACTTATGAAATGGAAAGAATACTTGAACTCTTGGAAATATTTTAAATCTTTTCTTCTGAATGATGAATAGAAGTTAATTTTACCTTACTTTTATTTACTTGCAGTAATTCTATGTTTTACTTTAGTTTTGTGTGTTTGTGAAAATTGGGTACTTTACAGATTCAACCAACTACGTGGAGTGTCCCTCTTCTGCGGATTTGACCCCCCATACCAGGCTTTCTCCTTCCTTGGCGCAGAGATCTCCTTTTCAAGAGGCAGATACTCAGCGGTCTCCATCTCATGGTTTGGATTCGCAGCATCAATCAGCTCTTGACCTCTCTTAGGCCTTCCTCTAGCAACAGCCTCTCTGCAATAGTCACAAACGATGTCGTAGGTACACCTTCCTCCTAGTCCGTTGCTCAACGTTCCACTCCTCAGTCTTCTCTTCACATTAATAATGAATTGATGGTTCCTACCGCCCCAACCAACCCCAAGCCGCCAACCTCATTTCTTTGACTTCTCTCATCTATCCTTCTCAGTTCAATCCTCACATTAATAGCGATTTGATGGTTCAAGCACCTCTTGGCCAACCCCAAGCCTCCACCCGCGCCTTCTCTCCTACTATCATTTATTCACCTTGGTCTCTTCCTCCGATGACTAGTCATGTTGCCTTGCTGTCATCCTCCTTCTCTGACCCGTATGATAATTATACCCGTTCTTCTCTTGAGCCATGTGTTTCCCTCTTGGCCAATCCTGGTCCACACGTGTTCCTTCCTTTCACCTCATTCTTTCCTCCTCTTAACCCACCCTCTCACTCTTCTGTGCTCTCTAAAGTTTCTTCCTACCCCCAAACTCATAACTTAGCCTTTGACCTAGATCCTTCTTCTAACGTCATTCCCAATTGGGAAAACAAATTAGTGGTTAACCTTTCCAATGTTCCCTTAGACCCCCACGCCTTGAATTTTTTAAAACGCGGTCTAGGCTTTGCAATCACCCCTCACTTTATTCCTTATGCCGATTTCTTAATTGAGATTGAAAATGTCGTCCGCTCTCTTCCAGAGGACACCACTGAAGAAATTTGGCAAGATTGTGCTGTCGCCCTTAGACATTCCAAACCACCTAAGTGCAACATATCAAAAACTGAGCTTCGCGCCTTCAAGAGTCTAGTAAATAATAGCAATCTCATCATTGTCAAGGCAGACAAAGGCAATGCCATTGCCATTTTGAACAAGCTTGACTATGTTTCCAAGATGACCAATCTCTTGTCTGATAATAGCAGCTATAGAGTCTTGTCTTAGAACCCTGTCTCCAAATTTTTTTAAAATGTTAAAGTTGCCATCTCCCATTCCTCCTTTGATGATGCCACTAAAAAATGCCTTTTACCCACCAAAGAAGCCACCCCCCGCATTTATGGTACCCCAAAAATCCACAAGTCCAACATCCCGCTCTGTCCAATTGTTGACACCATCGGTTCACCCACCTACAAACTACCTACCCACCTTGTTAAGCTTATCTCTCCTCTTGTAGGAAAATCTAACTCCTTCATCAAGAACTCAGCTCACTTTGTAGAATTCATCAAAGACAAAAAATTGGAAGAACGTGACATCTTGGTTAGCTTTGATGTGGTCTTCCTTTTCACCAAAGTTCCCATCCCTGACTCAATTGAAATTATCAGACTCAAGAGTAATGATGAGATTGCCTCCTTGGTAGATCTGTGCCTTAGATCCACTTTTTTTCACCTTCCAAGGAGTTGTCTATGAATAGCTAGACGGTGTAGCCATGGGTTCCCCTCTTTCCCCAATTGTTGCCAACCTCTACATGGAGCACTTCAAAGATGTTGCCTTCCACTCCTTTCCACTCAAACCAAAATGGTGGAAACACTATGTTGATGATACCAACATCTGTTGGCCTCATGGCCCTGAAAAGCTTGAAGAATTCCACTCACCTCAATAGCCTAACTAAGTGCATCTCCTTCACCAAAGAGATTGAAACCAATAATGAGCTCCCTTTCCTTGACATTCTCCTCATCAAAAAATCAGACAACTCCTTAGGTCGTCAAGTGTTTCATAAAGCTACTCACACCGATCTTTACCTCCACTCTTCCTCTCATCACCACCTTGCCCAAAAAGCTGGTATCCTAAAAACCTTAGCCACTAGGGCCTTTCACATTTGTGATAAGGACAACTTAGACCATGAACTTGCTCACCTCACCAAAGTCTTTGAATTAAATGGATACAAGAGAAAACCTATCTTGAGAGCTTTCAAACAAGCTAGGTCTTGCCTCAACCCCAAGCCTAACTGATACCAACCCCCCTAACCTCCCTATTGCCTCCCTTCCCTACATCGAAGGCCTTTCCAACAAAATCTCTAAGATTCTTCATCAGAAAGGCCTCCAATGTACCTTTAAACCCTTCTCTACTCTTAGAAATCAGATTCCCTCCCCAAAAGACCCTAGAGACCTCTTGCTCAACTCCGGAGTCTACAAGATTTCTTGTTCCTGTGGCATCCCCTATATTGGTGAAACTAGGCACTCCTTTAGCACTATGATTAAGGAGCATAGTGCGGACATTAGACATGAACACATTAATAAATCTACACTAGCAGAACACTCCTTAACCAAATACCATATTTGTTTAGAGGACACACAAATCCTAGCCAGTGAAGACAACTACTTCAAGAGAAAACTAAAGGAAGCCATAGAGATTAGCAACCACCTATCCAATCTCAATCGTGATGAAGGATGGGGTCTCAGTTTCTCTTGGAACCCCCTCCTTTCCTGCATTAGAAACCACTCTTGCCCTCCTTCTTGATTCTTTCCTCTTTATTTTTTCTCCTCTCCCCTCACTTCTCACCTTTCCCTCCCTCTTCTTGCCTCTCCTCGGTTCTTTTACCAGTTCTCCTCCTTTCCTCTCTTCATTCCTAGCCTTGGGCATTGTTCTTTGTCCCTCTTCTCTCTCTTTTCTCCCAACGGTTCACCATGGAGTTCCTCTCTCCTTTCCCTACCCTCCTCCTTTTAGACCTTTTTGATTCTTCCCCTTCTGTGGTTCTTGGTCTTTCTTGTTTCTTGGTTTCTTTGTTCTTGGTTTTTTCTTACACTTTTGGGTTTTGATGTTGGAGAGATGGTGGTAAGTTGCGTCCTTTTTCTTATATATATATATATTACTAATGTCCTTGATCTAGTTAGTTTAGTCATTTTTATTCTTCTTCTCTTTTCTTTTTATTTTTTTTTCTTTAGTCCTATTCATTTCTTTTTGTTGTTATCTAGATTGATTTATTTTGTATTCTTATTTTCTTTTCTATAGTTATCTCTATCTTACTCATGTTTTCTTTTTTCATCTTTTTCGTTCTTATACGTAGTTGACACATATATAGATACTATATATTATTTTACCTTCTTTTAGATTTTATCTATTCTTAGTCCTAATTTTTCTTGTCTAGTTGATGCTTATCCCTTAGATTTATTTTATCATTTTTTCTCTCTTATTTAGATTTTTTATTCATTTTTCTTTGTATTTATTCTTTTTTATTTCTTTAAATTCTTATTTTTTATCTTTTCATCGATTGGTTTATCGTATTTTTTAGATTGTTTCTTATTTTCAATTTTCTCTTGTTTTATTGTCCTTGTTCCTTTATATTTTCATTTTTAGTTTCATTTCTCATTTTTATTTTTTCTATTTTCCTTTTTTCGATTTTTTATTTCTTCTTATTCTTTCTCTATCACTTATCGCCACTTCTTATCTCTATTTATTATCTGTTTTAATATCCCTCTCATTTAATTTTTTGGTGTATTTCTTTCTATTCATTTGTTGGCTAGTTCTTTTTTATATTTATAATTTTATTTCTTTAGATATTTTTATAATGGTTTTTTGCCTTAGTTATCTCTTTAAAATTTTATTTATCCATTTATTTAGATATACATAATTGTTAAGTTTATTCTTTATTTTCTGTCACATTTATCCTTCCTCTATTCTACATTGTTTTATTTATTAGATTGTATTAGATGCACCTAGGTAGGTTATCTTTTTATAATAATTTATTCATTTTGGCATTCATTTTGTTACAAATTTTTTTTTTTCCTATTTCCTCTTATTCTTTCTTTATTACTTAAAGCTACTATCTATCTCTATTTATTTTCAATCTTATTTTTCCTTTAAATTATTTCTTGGGTATTTCTTTCATAGTTATTTGTCTATTTGTTGAGTTTACTTTATATTACTTACCTTAAAATATGATGTTAGCTATCTATTTTTATCTCTTCTTTTTTTTATCTATTAGTATTTTTTCATCCATTGTATTAAAATTTTAGATTATGTTCTTCTTTTTATCTTTTTCTTAGTATTTGTCTAAGTTTCTTTGTTCTTCTCCTTGGTTTTTTTTGTTGGTTAGTTGCAGTAAATTTGTGCTAGTTGTCTTTTGTTGGATAGGTGTTTACTTGTATTTTCCTCCTTGGAATCCTGATTCCCGCACCACCTTCTCCCCTTTTTAACTGCCTTGTTCTGCAAATTACCTCACTTTCTCTTCTCTTGCTCTTTATCCCCTAATGATGGATCATGGAGTATGATCCGAAACGTTGAGAAAAAAACACACAGAGTTAATCCTGAAGCATTGATCTAAACTTATGTTTTGTCTTAACACATCGAGCCAACCAATACTCTGTTTCCTCTTCATTGCCCTTGGGTGCAACAACAACATACACATGTCCCACAAAAAAATTATTTAATTCAATAAATTGAGATATCTAATTCACTATACTACATTAAAGATCATGGACCTTGGTATGGGTTAGTCTACATTATCTAGCTCCATTGGACCCTCATGAACTGGTACATGCGAATGATTCAACAATAGAGAAAAGAGAGAGTGACTTTCAATCGACCGTTTCATGCCAACGACCCAAAGATGCAATGAGCTATTTTAAGAAATCAATGTGGAGTCCTTTTTTCTTCTCTTATAGAACACTTAATAGACCACTCCATTTTATTATCCATCAAATGCTTTGCTAAACATCCATCCTATGTAAATACTTTTGGGAGATAATTACTTGGACTGGATAGATATTGAGCTTACACTCATGTAAAATTGGACATGCTTATTTTTTTCATTCCCAAGCCAAATATATAATTATTTTAAGCTTATATTGTTTGTCATGTACAAATTTGTCAGATGCTTTTGGAATCAAATACATGGGATAATTAGCAACCTACATTCGGATCCCTCCACTTGAACCTAGCTTATATATAGTATACCTAGGTCACAACTAATGGAATGCAAGTGAAATTAGGTGTAGTGCATAAATAAGAATCTAGAAAGGGGGTGCATATAAGTGGAGACTAGACACCAAACATGAAAGCACACAAATTTGAAGTGGTTAGTAAGAAAAACACGAGGATCTTGAAATCCATTAAGTTTATACAAATTAATTCATGGCACTTGAGAAATAAAAAACAACATGGGCCATTGGAATACAAAACAATCATCATTCACTTAAAGACACAACATTCAAGAACTTCCTCAACTTTTTGGCGTACCCATTGCACACCAAAATGCGATTGCTACTTCATTTATTAGTGGAGGAAAAAATAAAACCCTAAATCAATTAACCAATAGAATTGTATCTTCTAAATCAATTAAAAAATAAGAAAAAATAAAACCTATTGAATATCTCGGTAAAAATATGTACTAATAATACAATTTTATCCTTAAAATAAATTAATTAAATAATTAAAATTATTAAAATCTTTAAATAAATTGACGAGAGATTAATTGTTTAACATATAAAATTGCAAATCCTGTAACCAAAAGTGGTCATTTTTTGCCTCTTAGAACCTCAGTTAGTGTCATATCTCGGCCATTAAACACCATTTTTCTCCGCACAGCGTCCCAAGTATGACAAGCATGACTGGGGATTCCTGTCATGACAGTGATGGAAAAGCACAGAGAACAATCGGACAACGCTTACATGTGAAAGCACGGATACGTAGATAGCTTGCAAGTTAAAACCCGGGGGTCTGATTGTTCTCCACTTCACCTTCACTTCCACTGTATAATCACATGGCGTAGTGCAATAATGCATCTCTATTCTCTGTACCTTATCACTGCCTGTAGCTTTTGAATGCTCAACAACACCAAAGTTGAAAGCTGTAAACCATACTACGAGGAGTACAAGACTGTTTATATTAATCATACTACCTAGTCAACAAAAATCTGTCATTTCGTAAAGTATATTAAAGTATATGGAATTCTGTCCAGGCTGTGTGCAATGAATCTGCACAATACGTTTGGAAATTTGAGCCACTTTAATGAACGGCGTGGAAGTATATTAAAGTATATGGAATTCTGTCCAGGCTGTGTGCAATGAATCTGCACCTAATACGTTTGGAAATTTGAGCCACTTTAATGAACGGCGTGGAAAATTGATCTTTGTTATCCTCATTGAGATTTGCCCAACCCTATGCAAATATCAAGTACAAGTGAGGGGAGATAAAAACAAATTTGTGCCACTGTAGGCAATTCTAAAACGACAGGGAAGATCATAGAAAATCTTGTCCAGTACAACATGATGTGAATTAGGGTTTGAAAAACAAGTACGGTTCCTTTCCAGTGGGCCAGTCTTCTTGAGAATGCTCAGATTCTGTTTTGATTCAGAAAACTGAACGCACTGTTTCCGTCATGTCACGATTAAAATCCAAACCCGTCTTATGAGTTTTAACATACCGGGTGTCGGTATATTTCAAGTAAACGGTTGGAAAGGTTTATGTTAGCCAAACTGTAGATCAATACAACCGTGAGAGTTAGGGGAGACGACCTAATTGCTGAGCATGTTTCAATATTTTTGCTTTTAACAAGAAGAAAATTTATTTATTCCACATTACTATTGCAATCATTGTGTCTTATCTAGTGATTAATTTAGCAAGAGTAAACCAATCAAAACACAGTATAATTTTTCTTGTTGGACAAATTTGAATTAAATTTAAACTATTCCTATATGAGAAAATTTAAAAATAAAAATTGGAGAAATTATTTATCTCTATTGTGATTGGCTAAAAAAAATGAGGGGATTGTGGAGATACTATTTTTAGTGCAACAAAAACCTAAAAATTTGGAGAAGGAGGTGCCAATGGGAACAAATTAACTTTTTTAAAATTATTATAAGTGAGTCAATATTTAGAGGAATTTGGTTATGAAATAATTAATTTTTGGTTATTAAATGATTATATTATAATATTATTATAATATTTATATTATAATTTATTATGATATAAGTTATTTGTCACCATTCTATAGTTATTTTATTCTTTCAATTCATTTTTGATTATTATTATTATTATTGTTATTATTATTATTATTATTATTTTGTGTAATATTATATTGTTATTATTTTCATATTTATATGATAGTTTAATCTGTATTGAATAAAACAATATAATTCAAAATAACAATAATAATTCTTAATTTTTTATTAGTATTATAATTATTATTATAATAACAATAGAATGCCCACCTTCTCAAGCCTTGGGTTCCCTTCTTTAATCCGTTAACTAAGTCTTTCAATAGAATGTCTATTTGCATTCGCCTCTCGAACCTTCCGCTATATCTTTGATGCAATTCTTGTTATGAGGGTATTAGAAATTCTTTGGGTTATTTTATTACGGTGGATCAAGCGACTACCATGTTCTCTCATACGACTTACACTCGTGTTCTTGTGGATCTCGATGTCTCTAAGCCTCTCCCTGCGGAGATTGTGTTGCAGGTTGCAGATAGTTCTTAGAGGTAGATATTGGACTATGAAGGTATTCCCTTCAAGTGTCGTAGGTGCTTCACTATGGGTCATCTGGTTTGTGGGTGCCCTTATTTAAAGACCTCTCGTACTTCCCCCTGGTGGAAGAATGCTTCGCCTGAACATCTTACAGTTGATACTACTGAGGATATTCCTAGGTCTGAGGAAACTGATCCTTCCTTTGATGATGATGGGCCTACTCTTGATATTGAGGTGGTTCCTGATTCTATGGCTGTAGCTGCTGGTGGTGGTTCTACTGCCGAGACTTCTAACATTGTTTATGCTAATGCTGCTGCTGGGGCAACGTCTACTTTTGCGGTTGCTGTTGTGTTGTTAGAGTCCTCCCCTATTGCTGGTGTTGCTGAGAGTGCTGCAGGGACCTCCCCTGCTGCTACTGTTGTTTTTGGAATAGCTACAGGGACCTCCCCTGTTGTTGTTGCTACTCCCAGGTCTGTTGCTGAGATCTCACCTGTTAATGTTATTATGTCATGGACTGAAACTATAAGTACACAGGTTGTTGTTGGGGCTAGTGTTGGTGTGCCCCTGGCTCTTCCCCCTTCTGAGGAGTTGGAGGGAGTTTCTCCTCCTCCCTTTTTTGTGGATGGATATGATGTTTTTTGGACTATTGTCCAAAGGAGTAAGCATGGTCTTCTCAAGCTTGTTTCACAGAACTGCACTCAAGCCAAGGGTGTTCGACCTGATAGGTATGGTTCTACAATTGTTTAGGTTGTTGTTCCTTGCAGCCTTGTTGCCTTGTTGCCTTCTTGTCGCTTATCCTGGTGGGCTTTGCTATCCGACTGTTGTTAAAGCTCTATTTCTGGCCTGTGTGTGGCCTTTGCTTGTGTAATGCCCCGTCATGCAACCCTAGAGAATTAGACCAACAAGAGCAAAATTCTAGAAATATATATTTTTTTAAGCAGGTAAATGCAATAACAGTAACCAAAGATATTACAATACACAACATAAAGAAAAGTGCACTTCTAACTCCTCTAGGAAAAATAACTGCATCAGTGAATAGGACATTGAAACCACACAAATGATATACATTATACTGCTACTACAGAAAGATCAATTTTTACATTAGCAAGATAGTTAAAATTACAAGGTTACAAAACAAGATTACAAGACCGATCACGTCGGTATACAAATAAATACATCTAAAAGTATACTATAACTCTGAAGGTGCAAAGCAAATCTAGAACTGGATCACTTCTGCACTACACCCGATCTAAACCTTCAAGAAGACCAATGGATACCTCTGCCTCCCAACCATGTGGAACCCTGAGGTCCACCCCACCGAGCTAGGAGATAACATTGAGGCTCCACTAGGTTGAAATTACAACAATGAAACAACAATAAACTATAGGCTCCTTAAAGACATACATGATAACAAGACTGCACAGAAATGACAGTAATCCACCAGACAAATCAAACATTCAACCAAGATCAAACAAGAAGCCAAGACTATACTCCAGAGGTAACAACAAAATAAAGAGGAAGTAACTGAGTTGCGTAAGGAGAGTGTCATCACATGGTCCTAGCATGGGTTACCCAAGCTATCTATCACCAGAAGCCAGCCCCCATCTATGGTTACCCTGGCAGCCTCTTTCTAGGCACCGACTCCATAGGGTGACACATGCGGAGCCGACAGGTCGTCTCATGGAGACAAGGAGGTCGGCCTTGCCAACTAGGCCTTCTCATCCCATCCTTAGCCTGCGAGAGCACTCAAGGCATGGGTGAGGTATCTTACTTATCTTGTTATGTGTTTTACTACCCCAACCCTCCTAAAGTTATAAAGTTTCCACTCGCTCATAACTTCCATGGGGTTACCCAGGCGGCCTCTCACTAGGCACCAACCCCACCATAGAAGCCACTCCCTTAGCAATCTCTAAACAAACAACCAAACCACCACAAGCAAAGATAAGGTACAACATGACTTCTAACCATTACTCATGCCGTTCACTTGCCCTCGACAATACAAATTCCATTGCATTGACATACTACTATCTAGAACAAAGGCCAAGACCCCCACACCTCTGGAGTTAGGTACAAAACCAATGAAAAGGTAACCATTATCTGACAAGGACAACGCTTCTACATGACAACGAGTATACAAGACATCCCTCAAGATTCACACTTCATAATTAACCAAAACATAGACAAAAACTCCACCCCAAGAAACATAATGCTCCAATACAACGTAAGATATGACCAAGGAGAAGATCAAGCAATGAGATTCAATGAACTCCTAATTCAATCAAGAAATCATCTTACACCAAGTTATTTCAAATCTCTAGGAATTAATAAGGCAAGGAAGGTGAACCATAAACTGAACATCCTTTCTTAAACAAAAGTCAAGGAAAGCTCATAAAGTAATTCCATTAATAACACAATCCCAAGTTAAAGACACTCTAATTCCTCGTAATATAATCAAAACACCCTTGTTTTCCAAAATAAAAATATCTAAATGAAGAAAATACATATACAATGATATCCACTGTTTACAAAGCACGAAATAGAATGTTACAAGCCTGACAAACAAATTAATATTAAACAAGGTAAATTAATACCCGAAGCACAAAATTGTTACCTCATGAAACAAGAACATTAATACAAATACTCTAAAATTTCCAAAGACAACTATAAATATAAAACATAACTTTTCATCAACAAGTTTACTACCTACAATTTAAATAAGGAAAGCAACTAAATAATATAAATTGTTACCTAAAAAAAGTAAACATCTTACCCACTACTAAATTCCTTCAGAGACAATTACACATACAGATTTACTTCCTATTAACCACAACTATAAGAAAATATAATTTCCTATTTTAGTTTCTAATAACTATCAATTGTAACAACAACATTTATCACTAAAATTTCCTTTAAGTAACCTACTAACTAACATATTCCAAAATCAAAACATTATAAACCTAAATAGTGTAACTTAACATTTAAGATTTGCCACTTACCATTTCTAATTAAAGCATCTATAAGTACTTATTTACAATAAGAAAAATCTTTCTTCGACGTTAAACCAACTACAATCATAATCAAACATCTATAATATATACTCTTCCAATATCACAACTTTTCCATCAAGTACCTTCCAATCTACGATCTCTAATGAACACATTCATGAGAATAGGATAAATATCTTTAATTGCATAAGTTAATATCGAATTAGACTATTTACCACAATCTACTAATTTAACCCTTTATATACCCTTACAAGCTTTAACTACAAGCTCTACATTGATTCTTAAACATCCCATTCCCAAAAGCATAAGTATCTCCCAATGACATGCTACAACATCATTCATAAATAGATCTTCAAAAAAGAAAATTACATACCTATTTCGTAAGACCGATCACATGCCAAATACCATTCTACGAATTACAATTTTGAATACAAACATTATAACCTTAATAGTTTCCTATAAGCCAACTTGTATGTTTCAAATTGCAACTTTAATTCTCAAGGAACGAAAGATGGAGAATCATAATATGGACATTAAATCAAAATCAACGTAAAACTATAATTTAAATCTATTACTAAACAATCCCAAGATAGAAGCTCTTTAATTCTACTTGAAATAACCGGAACACGATTCCATGTTTAATTAAATAAAAGTATCGAAATTAATATGTTTTTAATTTAATACTACTAGATCACATTTGATCTAATGCACAATTTCTAAGAAAACCTAGTTCTATATTCTAATCATTATCCATTAAATAAAGACATTTATAAAAATACACCTATATCCTTGATAAGCGTAAACCTATTCATTACTAACCACAATTTCAAATAAAACTTTTATAGGCATCAAGGATTCGATCTATATCATAAATCACTAATAGCACTTTCAAATCCAATCAAACTACTGTAACCTACAAAATTTCCTAACTTATTACCACATTCCAATTCAAAACAAAACTTAAGATACCCTAAGAGCATGGGTACTGAGCTAGCATTAAAATTCCTAAAAACCATACCTATAAGAAAACATTAATTCCTAAAATATAACCACTTTCAAATACAATTTAAAACATTGAATTTCCAATTATCATGATGCCATATGGAATTACCAATAAGCATATATATAAAGAAAGAGTAAACATTTATTTCCTATTCGAAAGAGACTCCCTTTCGAATCTACCACCTGCGACGGCTACCACTAAGGGTTTGTAATAACCTAACAAAGAAAGATGAATTCTAATCCTAGTCACATGGGTCCCATCGACCCTTCTAACAAGAGACCAAAACAAAAACATTCAAAACATATATCAATGAAACGGTTGCCAACTACCTACTGAGTCAAATCGACGACAGATTCTTATGCAAGCGACATAAATCATAAGAATATCACTTCGACAGCTGAGTCCACAGCCAACGACTAAGGCTTTAACGACTACCATTCTAAACACATGACATTACATAGCTCGCAGTCACAGACAAAGGTTTACATCACAAGTCGAAACCACTAAAAACCACAACCATCTAATGACTCACCAAACCCACAGATTTCTAAACATTCGCTAAGTTTAAATTAGAATCTACCAAAGAGGGGCTGCAAACTGAAGAAGAATTCTGTGACCTATCTAAAGATAGAAATGGCAATATCTATAAAGTGTTACCAATTTCAAGCAAAACATAATTATTTTCTATTGCTTCTAGCTGTGTTAATTCACATGCAAATAATGAATTGAACAAATTTCTTTCAGCCATAAGAAATTTTAAAGTAGATATGAAGGAAAATATGAAGAAAACTTCACATGATTTGATTGAAATCCCAGACATGATTGCAGGGTACATTCTTGTGGAGGTAGTATTGCAGATACAAAACTTTCATCAAGGTTACAGAGAGAAAAACAAGGAATCCAAGATAAAAAGAAATATGAATAATAGGAGGACCAAATAAGTGGTTGCACACACTAACGGGTAAATGCAAGAAGTTGTGTCCACTTAAGGTGGAAGTTTCAGAGTTAGAAAAAAATCTGAAATCGGGGAACCAAAAACGGGATCCCGTTTCTATAAAACGGGATCCCATTTATATAAAACGCGATCCCGTTTATATAAAACGTGATCCCGTTTTGCTTCGGGATCTCAAGCCTAAAACAAAAAATGCGATCCCATTTTTTCGCGGGATCCCGAACCTAGAGGCCAAAAACGGGATCGCGTTTCATAAAACGGGATCCCGTTTTGGAAAAGTATTAAGTTTAAAAAAATGGCAGAGACCCCATTTTCAACAGCGATAGTCGATAGGCGAAAATGGGATCCTGAGTTCAGAGACCATCCAGCCACCAGGTAAGTGGATTTTTCCACTTCTACAAATTACCCATCAATTATTTTAAGCTTCCCTTGTTTCTTTTGGTGTAAAATACAATCAAAATTTAAATTTTGAATTGTTATTTAGGGTTTAGGGTTTATGAAATTAGTAGCTAATTTTTGACAGTTTAGTTGTAAAATACAATTGAAATTTTGAAAGACTATATCATATAAAAGGATAGAATTTGAACAAACTGTCAAAATTATGTTTAAAATTGAGAATTGAATAGATATATTTAGACATTTTAGCTGTAAAATACAATTGAAATTTTGAAAATACTATATCATATGAAAGGAGAGATTTTGAACAAACTGTCAAAATTTGAGTTCAATTTGAGTGTTGAATAGCTGTATTTAAACATTTTAGCTGTAAAATACAATTGAAATTTTGAAAATACTATATCATATGAAAGGAGAGATTTTGAACAAACTGTCAAAATTTGAGTTCAATTTGAGTGTTGAATAGCTGTATTTAAACATTTTAGCTGGAAAATACAATTGAAATTTTGAAACGATTGTATCATATGAAAGGAGAGATTTTGAACAAACTGTCAAAAATTATATAGCATTGGGATGATATATATATTTGGTTTTTATAAAATTTACTTATAACAATGTATGTCATTGTATTTTAAAGGCATTATTGAATAGCTAACTATCATGTAAAAAAATTACAACAAACCATAATAAAACCAAGTTATCACATCCTTCATAATCAAACATTTAGAGACAACCAACTAATCAAGAATTGAGAAAATTTTACAGTTTTTGTGATAGCCAACTAATCAAGAATGAAATGAAGCCAACATTTATGTAACTTTTGATATACTCAAGTAGCTGTCCTCACTAGCTAGGTTATGCCCCTGGAATGAACATCGTGATGTTAATTGTGATACGAGCTCAACCTCATTGGTAATGCTTTCCCTAATTTTAATGACATTGATGTAGGCTCCACTCATGATCCTTACGAAGATCTTTCCACCACTAACCTCTTTCATGATAGGTCACTATCCTCACCATCTCCTTAGACCTATAATACCTTGAGCTTATCGATTGGGACCAACACAACCCTTTATGATTTGATGTTTTCCAAAATGATGAAGCCATCATGAAACTTATGAAGTGTCAAGACCACAACCCATTGTAATCATAAGAAAGACTTTTCCACCATACTTAACACCTACATATGCTTATTTTGGAGAGAAAGAAAGAACCCTTTAGTCCTAAGGCACCCTAGTCTAGGCAGAATAGCAACAAGATATAAGAAGAAACTTGTGATACAATAAAAATGGACACTTCCCAAAAGCTCCTCAATTTGACAAACTTCACCTTCCATTAGATACCACTTAGATACAAGACATGACTCCCCTCTCCTTGTTAAGGATGCTATAAACATCAACCTGTGAATAGAAGCTTGGACCCTAAACTCTCTAAGATAGTAGCTCCACTGGACCTTGACATCAAAGAAGGCATATATAACCATGTCACCATGTTAAAGATTACGTTGATTTCTTCATGTGGTCTTATGATGATATGCCTTGAGACTCCATCTTTAAAGTCATGCATCATCTTGTGGTTCACCTCAATGCCAAACCTATTCAATAAAAGCTACGCAAAATGCACCCCCAAGTAGCCCTCGTGGTCATAGAAGAATTGTATAAACTCTTGGATGTCCAGGGTTCATTCAGACTATTACTTATCCTAAATGGGTAGATCTAATGTGGTCTTAGTTAAGAAGAAAACTAAGGGAATTCATTTTTGCACTAACTTTTGAGACATCAAAAAAGGATCTACCCCAACTTAGATAACTTTTCTCTACCAAACATTGATATGATCGCGGATCTTGTGCATAGCCATTTATATAAAATTTTATCATTAATCTGGATATAATATGGACCAAGTTGAAACATTTGAGTTAGACATGGAGACACGTAGATTATGGAGCTCAGTCTATGTAAGAAAACACCTCCTATAGACTCAACACAAACTTATCCCTCAACCCTCTAAATTGTGACTTACATCATTTGATTACCCTGGAACACACTATAGACAACTCTATACAAATTTGGCAAAATATATTTTCTCCTAACAAAAACTTGTATATGTAGAAGTATCTACTACTACATTAGATTTGATATACTTCTTAAAAGGAAAGAGTTGGGACTAACAACTAAATAGAAAACAATAACTAGTTTTGTATTTTCTAGGAAATAGGAAACAAAATTGAGCTAGAACCATCTTGACTAATTTATCTATTTCTAGCTAGATTGAACCCTAATTCTATATGCAATTCCAACCCTAACCCTAACACTAATTCTAACCCTAATCCTAACCCTAATTCTATATGCAATTCAAACCCTAACCCTTATTATAACCCTAATCATAACCCTAACCCTAACTCTACTTGTAATTGTAATTGTAATTGTAACTCTAACTCTAGCCCTAACCCTAACCCTAATGTGCTACTTGTAATTGTAATTGTAACCCTAACTCTAGCCATAACCCAAACCATAATTGTAGCTCTAATACTTACCCTAATTTAGCAACCCTTGAATTCTAATTCTAATCCTAACCTCAATTCTAACCCTAAGCCTAATCCTAATTGAAACCCTAACCCTAACTTTAATTAATCACGAGTCATGCTACAAGGATTTCTTCTACATATTTTGTATGCATGTGTTATTCCCTTATTGCATGTGAGTTCACCAATTATTTGGAAGTCTCCTAATTGGGAGGCGGGCTTGTATCTCAGAAGAAATAGATTCTCCCCCTTCTATCTCTTTACGGTCTAGAAATGCGCGGCACTGTCTAGCCTTAAGAAGGTCATACAGTTGTTTGGCAAGGGTGTGTTTGACGTCAGGGCCTCGGTGGCTGATGAATGCATCATATAGTTTAGTAGATCCAATCGATCTGCTCTGTTGGTGTTGATATTCTACAATATCCTGAGGGGATGAGGAGGAGGAAGCCATGAATGCAAGATTGGAATTGCAAAATGTATGAAACTTTCTATAGCAGAGTAGCCTAGATTTGATGAAAGGAGACGAAGATAGCTAATAATTATAGAGAAATGTAAGCAAATGCCTGTCAACAACAGGGAAAAGGGTTACCAACTGTTCCTTGGTTGGTAAATATCTTTTCACGGCATGGTTGAAAAAGAAGAATGTTGTGGGGTTAATTGTAAAAGAATTGTGCTCCTTGGGAAAAAAAAAGTTGAGAAAGAAAAGAATATTGTGGGGACAATTGCAAAAGAGTTTTGCCCCTTTACCAGTTGTGACGTTGGGCCAAAATCCAATAGAAAGAAATCTAATTAATTGTGTTTCTCCATAAGGCGCAAGTGTTAGTGGTCGACAAAAAGCAAGTGCTTCCCTAATCATCTCCACTCGCCATTGTCGACTAGCTGTCCTTGTATTCTACACGATCTGCCAACGACTTTGCCACGTTCCATTCTACACTCATAGGTGGGAAGGATTTTTTAATTTTTAAAAAATAATATTATAATTTTTCATCTCTGACTAATTAAAAATAAATTTATAAATAAAGTAATGTATAATTATGATATATTTAAATTGTGGTGTGATATCCCAATCCGAAAAGGAAAACAGACTACTTTTGACGATTGCATAGCTATATAATTGGAATTAGTGTTCACATCAGAAAGTGTATTTGATGATAGAAAATAATGACAAGTGGTAAAGATATCGTCTGTTGCGAATTATTAGGGGCATAACAATAGACAGAAAAGACAGTCTGTTGACAATAAATTGAACCATCACAAAAACACCTTCATCCCATTTTCCACAACTTTCTTCCGTTCTGTGGAATAAATTGACAGGCATAGACTTTTGAGCATTCGCCGGTGGCTGGCAAGAAGAAATCACTTTTGACCATTGCTCATGCAGACAACACGGAGGCTTAGAAAGGATAGTGTGGTGCTAATTATTCGACGCATAATTAGCAATTTCTCATATTGTCTTATAACAATTTGACCGATTGCATTCCCTCCGAGCTTGGCCTTCTTTCACAATTAATGGCAATGGCATCCTAGCTTTCATAAGCAACATGTCCTCTTAAGTATATTGGTTTTGAGTGGAAATAGGTGAACCAACGGACAGGGACAATCCTAGCTTTCATAAGCAACATGTCCTCCTAAGTATATTGGTTTTGAGTGGAAATAGGTGAACCAACTGACACGGACAATCCTAGATTTTATAAGCAACATGTCCTCCTTAAGTATATTGGATTTGAGTGGAAATAGGTTCAAGGGTGACATTCCTATGGAATTGGGTATGCTTACTCAAATCATTTCTTAGTCTCTCCTTCAACAACTTTACGAGACCAATTCCCACTACCCTTTCCAATTGTAGTCTTCTCCAAAGTTTGCAATTAACAAACAACCAATTAATAGGCCACATGTCATGGCAATTTGGTAAATTATCAAAGTTGGAAGTACATTTTTTTTTTGGAAAAATCAACTCACTAGAGAAATCCCAAGCTCCCTCTCTAATTGTACTCAACTTCAAGAGGTTCTATTAGAGGAGAACCAACTGAGTGGTAAGGTGCCCTTGGAGTTTGGTTATTTATGCCAACTTCTATTTCTTCCTGTAGGATATAATTGTCTTGTGAGTAGAGTTAGTGAATTGTCTATTCTAATAGCCTTGACTAATTGCTCATCTTTCGAATATCTAGGATTGTCTTCTAATTATTTCACTAGCATTTTTTCGTCTTCTATTAGCCACCTATCAATCCAACTCAACTCTTTAGATCTGTCCTCCAATAAAATTGAGGGAAATATACCAAGTGGCATTTGCAACCTCACAATGTTGTTATACTTAAACTTATTGAACAATCATTTAAATGGAACTATTCCATCTCCACTCAATCAACTTCCACATCTTGAAAGATTGCATCTTGAAAAAATAATTTATATGAAAGTATTCCAAAAGGTGTGGGTCAAGCAAAAATTCTTGGGTTATTATCACTAAGTGAAAACATGCTTTCAGGCTAAATCCCAATTAGTCTCGGCGATCTTCCACAACTAAGAGAACTTCTTCTTCATCACAATCAGATGGTCCAAGCTATAGATGTGTCTCTCAATAGCTTCTTAGGTGAAATTCCAATTGCATTGTCAAGCTACACAAACTTGGAATATTTGAATCATTCATGGAATTCATTTTATGGTCCAATACCAACATCACTCACACAAATTAAAAAAAACATAAAGGACATTGATCTCTCTCACAATAGTTTGTTAGGTGCAATCCAAATGGCTTTCCAAGAGATGAAAACATCTCAACATATCAATCTCTCTTCAAACAGATTAGCAAGAGAGGTTCCAAAGGGACGAGTTTTTGCAACAATTGATGAGTCGGCAATTATGGGAAACCTTGGCCTTTGTGGCGAGTGGATCAATTTGTAGCCATGCTCTGATTCCAAACAACAACAAAACTTTTAGTCTCCAAAAAGGTAATAGTACCAGTTGTGATTGGCATTGCAATCTTCATCATGTCTATTGTATTGTTGGTAATTTTCTATAGAAGGAGACATATTAATCAAACTACCCTTGAACTCAACTTTGGACCCACAATAATTTCATATGAAGAACTTTTGCATGCAACTAGTGGGTTTAGTCAAACTGATCTATTAGGGGTTGGTAATTTTGGATCTGTTTATAGAGGGATTCTGAATAATGGAACAAATATTGTTGTTAAAGTTCTCAATTTGCGAGATGAAAATGCTCTCAAAAGTATTAATAGAGAATGTAATATGTTAAAAAGAGTTAGGCACCACAATGTGATCAAAATCATTTCGTCTTGTTCCAACCTTGATTTTAAATCATTAGTTCTTCCATTTATGTTTGATGTACATTATTAGCAAATAGCTAGAGATGAGGGAAAAACAAGCCAAGAGGTCAGGTTCACTGACCCTAAAAACATGTTATGGGCACGGACTAAGTAGCCAAAACTACCTTGATGGTGTCTTGGATAAGTAGCATGGTGAAAACCTAGAAAAAAGGCTTCATGTGTAGATCGATCATCTATGCACCTTACACTTGGGGGCAAGCTCTCTCATGTATCCACTACTATCATTTTCCTCCTATCATACCATCCTTATCCATTATATCCACATACCTATCTAATTGCACCAACCTATCCTCCCTTCCTCATTTTGATTTTGATAAGGACAGGGGAAAAATGTTGAAAAATGCTTTGGACATCTTTTGATATAGCTAATTCTTTCTAACCAATCTTATCATCCTTATCATCCCAAGCTTTGTCATGCAAAATCCTAAGTCTAATATCTACAGTGGTGCATGTTATTCCTATGTCACATAGTCCTTGGAGATCAAATCCTAAACCCATTCTTCCATCCATTATGTATCCTCCATCCTTCCCATCTTCCATCCATAATCCTTTTGGCCATCTACCCAATCCTTCTTTCATCCTTGTCCTTCGACTTGGTTTTCCCTTATCATTGGTATCTAGTATCTAGGCTATCTAAATTGCAATCCAATGCCAACCCATAATGTAACATATCCAAAAATCCAAAATAATTAAAAAAACTTCCAAAAAACATAACAAATCAAATATCCAAAAAAATCCCAACAATAAATCCAAATGCAACCCATCCTTAATCCATACCAATCTTGTCAAAGCAATCTAGTCCAATTATCCAATTGCATCCTTGATTGTGTTTCAACCTTTTTGTCAACCCAATCAATCAATCAATCAATCATCAATCATCATCAATGGGATACATCATTCTTGCATCCTTGTGTTGATCTAGGGATATATCATTCTCCACCATGGCAACACTCTATTAATCATTAATCAATCAATAAATTGTTTACAACTTGATAGGGGTAATACCTTGTTTGTTTTTAAATCATTTGTGCATGCTTGCTTGCTTGCTTGTGTAGATCTTGCATTTGTATCAAGTCCTTATCACTCCAACTAATATTTATATCTTAAATGTGTGGTGGAATAGATTTTTGCATATCACTCATCCTTTGCATCTAAGGTCATTTCATACCTTTTGTGTAGTTACACTTTAATGCTCTAAGTTTCCTTCCTCATATGTCTAGATAAGGTTGTATTACACTAGGTGCATAGAACACATTGTCACCCTAGTCTTTATACCTTGGTGCATAATATCTAACTCTATATCAAACTATATTGTTGTTCACTTAATGTAATAGAACGTCTTTGCATCCATTTTATACATCCTTTCTTTTCCATCCCCTATCCTTTCTTTGACCAATCCATTTCATTCATTTCAAGAGCATACCCATCTTCTTCCAACCCACCTATCCTCTCGAGGGGGCATCTCTCCTTACATTGTTCCTCCTCATCACTCCTTCAAGTGTCTGGAGC
This sequence comes from Cunninghamia lanceolata, assembly GCA_027924645.1. Lineage (NCBI taxonomy): Eukaryota > Viridiplantae > Streptophyta > Pinopsida > Cupressales > Cupressaceae > Cunninghamia > Cunninghamia lanceolata. The sequence goes on from BSBN01000803.1 coordinate 11,952,138, forward strand.
ATTCTTTTTCCTCCATCCATACCTTATCTTCTTTGAAATGATTTTACTTCTCTTAGTCGCAACATTGTCTCAAAGAGGGGTAAAATGTAGACACCTAGAATTGACCATGTCCTCATAACCCTTCGACATCACCTTGTCAACACAACCTTGTGACACTTTGCGACACCTTTTGTCCTAAGAGTCCCCTTTACCATATCCCTTTCCCAAATTATTTAAATAAATTATATTTATTTAATTAATCCATTTCCTCCATCACGTAAATTAAAAATTATATTTATTTAATTTATCCTTTTTATCCCTTTTAGCCAAAATTAATTGAATAAATCTCATTTATTTAATTAATTTATCTTCCCATCATCCCCTCTCGGATAATTAATTAATTAATTTTATTATTTAATTTAATTATTGAGAGTCACATGACTACCTTGTCCTTATCCTCATCCACTTGCCACAATCAATAAATGAGTGTCCTAAAAATTAAATTACCTTTCCATCCTAACCATCCATTTCATATTACATCTCTCAATCTTGACCATTCACATAAGAATAAACCCTAGAAGCTTCCTTTGTTTCCCTAGAAATCCTTACCCTTGCCCTAATGTGCTCTCAACCAATTCTAGCCATTGATCTAATCTTTTAATCCTAACCCTTCATTCATCATATCTAACCTCTATAAATGAAGCCTTAACCAAGCCATTTGAACATCATATCTTTATACAACACCATGCTATCAAAATCATCCCAGCTCTTCCATTATCATCCATTATCATATCCATTAAAACATTATCTAGTGTTATGATGTAAAGTTCAGAAACCAACATATCAAAATCATTATCAAATATCATAGGATTGTTTATCATTTTCATTATATCTCTTAGTCCTTTGATCCCTAGATGAGGTGTTGTTCAAGTATGGAATAGGTACCTTCATTGTGTATTGTTTCCTTATTTGATTCCATATTTTTGCATACACACAAACAATGCATGAAATATATATATATATATATATATATATATATATATATATATATATATATATATATATATATATATATATATATATATATATATATATATGGGTGTAATTTTGGTACAATTAATGCACCTTCATAATAAATGCTATTGACTGCCTCAAAGCATCGACAAGATTTATAACTTTCAAATTCTTCCATTGGAGATAAGTTCACTTCGCTAAGTTTAGAATCGAGCAATTCTTTTTATCCTCTTTAGTCATCGGCAAGAAAAGGCCTCAGTGAACTTTCCTTAATATTAGTGAAAAGTCTCATTGGTGAACTCACCTATCGGTGAACTCAACAGTTCACAAATCAAATCCTTCACAAATCTTCAATTGGAAGGATTTCAAGTTGGGTGTTTAGTCTCCATCGACAACATCACCCATCGGCGAACAAAATCATCAGCAAACTAGAAGTTCGTGAACCACACAAGTCACCCATATGTTTGAACTTAAACTTTTTCTTATTGGCGGAAACACAATCTTGCAAACTCAAAAGACAATATTTATTAGCAAGTTTTCTTATCGATGAACTCAAAAGTTTGAGAAATAGAGAAATCTCTGATAAAACTTAGACAAGCTTTCTTTGTCGACAACAACATAGACTTATGAACCAAGGCTTACAAAGCAATATTATCGGTGGGTTGAGGAGTTTGCAAACTATGAAACTGTCCAATAAAGAAAACTTAAAGATAAGACTAATTTTGAGGAAGATAAAACATGCTGATGAGGGGCACAAATGGGAAAGTGTGAAATGCTTATTGCTGCATCAACTGGTTCACAAACTAGCAAAACTACCAATGAGGTTCGCTAAAGGACAAACTGGCTGATAAGGAAACAAAGATGCTTAACTTAGTGATATTTCACAAGGAAAAGGCAAATGAAGGAAAATAACAAAGACCAAATTTACATTAACTCATGGATAAGGCAATGAGATGCGAAGACAAAAATTTGGGCAACATAATCCACCCTTGTAGGTGAGGTGAACTTTAAGACTTATTGTGATATTAACCAACCCTGAAGTTTGATGTGTATATGGTTGATATAATGGCTCTTCTCATGATGGATCAATTTAGAAAATATGATATATAAGCATGATGCATATGTTCCTAGATACTCATCATGTAATGGGTTAATAGGGAGCTAATTCCTCTCTTATAAGTATGTATGATGCTATGGTGTTTTGAAATGTTTTTTTCACCTCAAGTGGTTTCCTTCTTCAAGTGCCTTGTCTCTTCTTTAGCATGGATAGTTTCATGTTTGGCTACTTCTTGTTTGGCCAATATAAAGTCCATGGTTGCTTCAATGCTTGGCCCAAGCTATTTTTGTATAGCATGTAAAACAAGTTATGCCTTGATGATAAAAAAAGTTAAAATATTTTTGTCCCTAACTTATCCTTTTACTCCAAAGTTGCAAGTTACATTTCAAACTCTAAAGTCTAAATTGCAAGCTTGTTAGAGTTTGAACTTGGCCTTTAGTTTTGCATGTTGTCAGATACATTTTGGACCTCAAAGTTTGAAATACATGTTGCAAATTGGCTCCCAAAGTCTAAAATGTAGTTTGGTAGAAGTTCAAAATTAAGGTTAAGTAGTGCATGTTTTTCTACTGCACTTCAGACTCCAAAGTCCAAAATGCATTATATATGTCAACCCCGAAGGCCAAAATGCTCATCCATCAAAGTTTAGACTCGACTCTACCTTTTATAGGAGTTGTAATTTGTAAGTTGGACTCCAAGGTCCAAATTTTCAAATGCAGATCAGGCTCTAAAGTCCCAAGTAGTTATCCGATGAGGTTCAGAGTTGACCTCTTTATTTGTGAGTTGCAAGTGGTCTTTTAGACTCTGAGGTTTGAAATGCAAATTACAAATCAAACCTTGAAGTCCAATGAGTAGTCTCTTATAGGTCAAAGTTTGGAGTCTAGTATGGAGGTGTAGACACCCTAAAATATCCTAACCATTTAATTGTCACCCGACCTTAGCCATTTCACTAATTTATCCCCAATTAATTAATTAAATTTTATTTAATTAATTAAATCCCTTAGTCACATATATTGAATTAATTTAATTAATTCAATATTTACCCCTTTCCAAAGTTAGCCCATATTAATTAAATAAATATAAAATATTTATTTGGTTAATATTCCCTTTCCAACTTAATCACATCCTTAATTAATTAAATAAACCTACTTTATTTAATTAATTATCCCCATTCACATGACTTCCATAACCCAAATAAAAAATTAAATAAATCCCTCATCCCACAAAGTGTCGCGTTATTTACCCTCCACTTAACCCCTTCACATGACTTGCCAAGTTAAATAATTTGTATTTAAATTGGGAACTAATTATTCTTCTCCCTCCATTTGTCACATGACTACATTGTCACATGCACCTCTTAGCCTTTTATTTCAATTTAAAATTCATCTCTCTTCTCCATCACACACTTGTCAGAAAGCTAACCTTGTCCTTTGCATGATTAATCCCAGCCGTCCACCTATCAAAAGTCAAAATCAAATCTCATCCCTTCATTTCAACCAAGCCTTTCTATAAATACAGCCCTCTTGTAAGCCATTTAGCATCCAATCTTGAGCATATCATCACTCTATCAAAATCATTTGCATCTTTGAGCTAGGGTTTAGTGATTTGCATTTGCATGAGAGCATTTCACATTTCAATCTTGTGGGTAAAGCTAGAATGTTCTTGGGTGCGGCATTCTCAACCTTAACTATGGATTGTGGATTGACTTGAAGGTATATTTGCATTAATTTGTTTGCATTTTCTTGTGTTTTCCTTCATGTTAGATTTCCATGATCTCATTTGGCACACCTGGTGGGACTCCCAAGTCCTGATTTGCTAATTTTTTATTGTGTTTTTGAAGATTTTTTGTCAAAAAGCCGTATTGCAGGTTCTGTTACAGGTTGCAGTACTATCTTCGGTTGTTTCAGCACCATTTTCTACGACTGTAGTGCCATTTTGTAGACTTTTAGTGCCATTTCTGTCGACTATGATGCCTTTTTCTGTGCAGATTTTTGATGAATTTTGTGGTTGCAAGATTTCATGTATTTGGTTTTTATTTGCTTTTTGCATACTTACAAGTCGGACAATCGTTCTTTTGTAGGGTTTTGATCATAAAATTGATATTATTTATTAGATTCATACTAGGGTTTGTTATTTAGATTGCATGTTGATTAGATTTGTATTTATCATCTAGGGTTTTGCAAATTTCTAATCTAGTAGGGTTTCAAAATCATATAAGAATCCATTTTGAATCAAGTAGAGGGGTTTTTAGTTTTCAAATCATTTTGTTTTAGACATTAGATCATCTTTTTGTCGATTTGGTGCTATCTGCACCTAGACTGATGCCATCTTTCAGACTTTGCGAATAGGTAAACCAGGTAAAACTCTGATTAGCGCCATTTTCTGATTCTGAAGCACCATTTTCTGTATTCATAACACCTTGTTAGTTTCAGTGCCATTTCTATAATCTGTAGCGTTATTCTCTGATAACAAGTAAGATTTTCTGTGTAGCGTCATTTTCTATTTTTGCAGCATGATTTTATGTTTTTTTTGGCACCTTTCTGTTATGTTTTAGTGCTATTTTATGTACTGACTTTTCAGACTGTTCAGGTTGCTGGCCAAACTCTGCAACATAAAAGAACACATGTCAAAGCCCTAAATCTAAGACTACTAATGATTTACTACAAGGTTTTTATTAAATTAGGCACACTTTTGTTTTGGGCTTTAAAATGAACCTTTGTGTGTTTAGTTAGGCAAACATTTCGTTTGGGCTTAAAAAGAACCATTGTTTGATCTTAGGAACATTTGGATTTGGACTTAAAAAGAACATTAGTACTTGTTTGTTGTGTTTGGTGCACTTGTACACTTTGTGTTACCCAAGGCTTTAGAATTGAAGTATCCTCTCCCCTTGCCTTATAAAAGGATCTTGGGTGTAACAGAAACGGTTCTATCCTCTTTTTTTCTAGGAAGTGGGCCTACCCTTGAGACACATCCGTACGGAGAACTCATTGGCGACCCCAAGCAGTACTTTCATCCGGTCCGCTATATGTAAATTAGGATGAGGTGAAAGCCAAGTCCAAATTGGTATAAGCATATACCATTCGATGCTATCTTGAAAGGAAGTAGTACCTTTTAGTATATGAAACTCCTAGTAGAGTTAGTTAGAACCTTAAGTGGTTTGTCAGATGTATCGTGCCAATCCCCCGGATGTTTCCCCACTACAAACCATTGTTTTAGTAGCTCAAATCCCTCTATTTGTTAGCACAGAAGGTTGGACCTTTAAAGCCGCCCCAATTCTCGTGGTTCTTAGTAGAGATAGTAGGGACAATCCTAAGGTTTGTGAGCCTTGGGAAACCCAGAACTTGGTCTGTGTGAGAAGTGTGTTGGAGTCCAGGATAACACTGAGAGGGGGGGTGACTCAGTGTTGTATAAATTTTGAAACCTTTTTGCAAACTTTAACTTTCAAGACACAAAGAGAGAAAGATATCATTGATTTGTTACACATATGCACATTAATGAGAATGAAAGGAGTGAACAAAAACTCATGAGAAAAATATTAACATACACACATACGGATGAAAACAATATAAGTCATAACACAAATTTGCATGAGTGGAAAACCCTCCTGGGGTAGAAAAACCACTCCAAAACTGCCTCGCTGGCTTAACCTTGAAAACATCTTTACAAGCCTCACTGGCTGTTGTGGGTGTCTCACTAACAACTATAAGGTCTCACTGACCTACAAGCCTCACTGACTAATACAAGGCCTCACTGGCATAAACAATCACCATCATCAAAACATAAAACTTTGTGTGCAAGAATTGATTGCTAATCAATCTAATTTGCACCATTATACAACCTATCTTCTCTGAATTTGCATATCTTTTTTGCAGTCATACTCAATTCAATCTACACATCAATTTCATGATCTCTGCACAAACAAATTTCTTGAAACATAATATAATTTCAATGTTTTCCTCTGCATTTCATCTTCAATCAAAAAATCAATTCCCCTGATTCAAATTATCTCTGCACAATTAATTGCATATTGATTCACATCCATACATCATCCTCATTTTCACAACCTGCATATTTATATTTCAAACAATTAGACTTTTCATATTCAACTCTTCTTCTGCAAGACAAAAATAACTTGACCTTTCATAACCCTCTCTTCTTTGCATATTCAATTCTTCAAATTGAATAACATCTCTGTAAAAATAAAATCATTTCACCTCTCTGTATGACCATTTCCATTCTTAAAGGATTTGCAAAAATAAAATCATATCTCTCAAACAAAACTTCACACAAATGACTTTCATATTTTAGGAGCCTTCAATCTGTTCAAATTCCCTTTCATAAAAATTTTAACTCAAAAAGCTTCAATCAATTTTTACCAATCTGCCCTACATAAAAATATTCAATTTCTTCAAAAAAAACTTTGATATTCTTCTATCTTCAAAAATAAAACATATTACACACACGGCGGAAGGATGTTGATTTTTTGCTCTGCATGTCGAGCTAGGGCTTTCGTGCCCTAGCTCGATCCTCTGGTTTTTTCTTGGTCGTGCAAAGTGTGGGGAGTGCATGCGTTTTGGGGAGGTCTGGGGTTGTGTTTTTTATCAGTGCAAAGTTTTTTCAGTTGCTTTGGTGTATCTTTCTCCCTAAGCGTGCGGAGGTTTTGTGCCTAGTTAGAGGCCGTGGGTGGGGTTTTTGTGCCTGGTTGGTTTGGGTCTGTAGTTCGAAAGCAGTGCTGGGTGGTGGATCGGTTAGACCCTTGTGGTGGTTCTTTTTTCTCGGGGGCCTGCTTGCCCACCTTGGATCTTGTTTAGTTTCAATGCCGATCGGGGAGTCTTCAGGGGCTAGTCCCAAGATAGATTTTTGCTCAGCAGCGGTTGGTACAAATTCTCCTTCGCACGCTTCGAAGGTTTTTAATAATAACTTGTTCTCACCAGATCCAGGGTTGGTTGGTTCGGGTTTGTCTGGTGGTACTCGGATTACGAAGATCAATGGATGTCTTGAACGTTGTGAGGAGAGGCCAAAATTGGTTATCCCGCTGGAGATGATTGCGGAAGATATTGATTATTATTCGAAGCATGCATTGCTGTGCAAGTTTATGGGGATGCGAGTTTCTTTACAATTTCTAGAATCATGGGCCCAACGGACTTGGATGCCAGAGGGAGAAATGGAGGTTATGCTTTTAGCAAATAACTTTTTCATGGTTTCATTCAATTGCTTGGCAGATCGCAACAAGGCCTTTGAAGGAGGCCCCTATTTTCATAATCAGATTGGGTTATTCATTAAACCTTGGCATGCGGGATTCAATCCTGCTGAAGAGCTTCCGAACCGGGTTCCAGTGTGGGTTCGACTTCCAAGGTTTCCTGTGGAATGTTGGCGGGATGATGTTTTACACTTGTTAGCTTCAATGCTAGGAAAACCAGTTGGTGCTTCACAGCAGACTCAAGTTAAAAAGGTGATGACTTTTGCTCGTATCTGCGTTGAGATTGATTTAAGTAAACCCTTGCCAGATTCGGTGGATATGTGTGCGGGTCCTTACTCTTGGGTGCAGCAGTTAGACTATGAGACTCTTCCTTTTCGGTGTCGTCTCTGTCATGAATATGGACATTTACAAAGGAGATGCCCTAAGGCTAGGCCTGTGGACTCCCAGCCTTCTCAGCCTCCCCGCAATCCCCCTAGAGTTGAAAAGGGGAAGGAACCCATTCCTGGTGATGTGGATGGGGCTGATGGTTTCGTTCCTGTCAAGGCTCGTAATAGGAATCGAGGTCAAAAGAGGACTTTGAAGGAAAGGCAGGATGAAGATTCTTTCAACAGATTTGAAGTTTTAGATGATCTCAGCCAGCAAGAAGTGAATCCAGGCTTGGTGAATTTGGATCAGGGTGCTTCAGGTACAGGACAGGAGGGCCTTCTTTCTGAAGCTACTCAGGTTTTGCAGGATAATAGGGCTTTGCAAATGGACACAGATGTTCAAATGGAAGCCCAGGTGGAATCGGTTCCTGTTATAGTAGGGAAGAAGGGTGGTGAGGATGGATCTCCTCTTGTTTCAAATGTAGGTACTGAGGGGGTGAAAATTAATAAGTCTTCTTCTTCTCATTTGGGTCTTCATCAAAAGGATCCAAAAAAAGGGGCTGGGGAGAAGTCTTCCAAGCTTGGTAGAAAAAAGGATTTGGATAAGATTAAATTAACAGGGGAAACTTTGGTAGAGTCAGGGTCTGTTAAGACTCTGGATTCTCATTTTTCGAGCCCCTTGAAATGATTGTTCTATCCTGGAATGTAAGGGGCTTGAACAGTGGCCCTCGACAAAAAGCTGTTCGTGATTTGGTTAGAAGTCAATCTCCTGATGTTCTTTTCCTACAGGAGACTAAGTTATCAGTGGAGTGTATGTTTAGTTTAGTGCCTAAGTTGTGGGGGAGTGGAGAGTGCCAGTGTATTGGTGCTCAAGGGTCTGCTGGAGGAGTGGCTTGTTTATGGAATCCTCAGAAGATCCGCCCTCTTTGGTGGTTGTCCTTTCAGTCTTCTATCTCTATGATTGCTTCTTGTTTTGAGACAGGGGAGTCTGTTCTCTTCTCCAATATTTATGTGCCTACTGATCTTCAGGGTAAACAACTGTTGTGGTCCCATATCCAGTTTATCCGAAGCATGGTTCCTTTCCATCCGTGGATTATGGCTGGAGACTTCAATGCTATTTCTGAGTTGGCTGAGAAGAGGGGTGGTATTGCGAGGCTTGAGCCTTCTGCACTGCTACTTCAGGATAACATTTCAGCTTTAAATCTTGTGGATATCAAGCCCATTAATGGCCAGTTTACTTGGAATAATCAGAGGATTGGGAATAACTGCATTGCGGAACGACTTGACTGCTTTCTGGTTTCTTGCTACTGGGTTGGTGGGTTGTGGTCTTCTAGCTCTGAAATTTTGGATTGGAGGGGATCAGATCATTGGCCTATCAAGCTGGCTATTTCTTCAGCTCATGTGCCTCGGTCTCCTTCTTTCAAGTTCTAGCTTATGTGGTTGCGTGACTCCTCTCTCCACGACTATATTGTTGAGTGGTGGAGGTATGGTAGACCTGCTTATGGTACAACAATGTATACTTTTGCTAAGTTACTTCAATTTGTCAAGTATCAGCTTAAACGTTGGAATCGACAGTGCTTTGGAAACATTTTCCATGCTAAGACTGCTGCCCAGGCTGAGTTGGATGGTATTACGAGGTTGATCAGGGAGGATGGAGTGACTGAGGACCTGCTTCAGGAAGAGACTGGGGCTTTGAAAGCATTGGAAGAGTGTGAGCTACGAGAGGAAGTTTTTTGGAAACAAAAGGCTCGGATTGAGTGGCTTCAGGAAGGGGATAAAAATACCACTTTTTTCTCCAACTCGGTGAAAGCTAGGAGACATGGCAATTCTATTTCTACTCTGGTGAATGATAGGGGTGAAACTCTTTCTTCTTTGCAGGAAATCACATGTGAGGCTATGCAATATTTTGCTTCTTTATTTAGGGAGGACTCGCAGGGGGGTTCTGATGAGGAAGCTCAGGTCCTTTCTTGTATCCCTTCTTTGGTCTCTAGGGAGATGAATGAGCATCTTATGAGTGATATTTCGATTGAGGAGCTAGAGGGGATCGTGTTTCAAATGAAGAGGGGGAAAGCTCCTGGCCCTGATGGTTTCCTGATTGAGTTCTTTCAAGAATTCTGGGAGATTATCAAGTTGGACTTGTTGGCAGTTGTTCAGGAGTCTCATAAGAATAAACAGATGTTACAGGCTTTGAATTCTACCTTCCTTGCTCTCATCCCAAAGTGTGATGGGGCGGATAGGTTAAGTCAATTTCGTCCTATCTCTCTTTGCAATGTGATTTATAAAATTATCTCTAAATTGATTGCTGATAGGTTGAAAAAGTGGCTTAAAGTGCTGATTTCTGAGGAACAGAGTGGTTTTGTGGCGGGACGTCAGATTCTGGATGGGGTTGTTATTGCAATTGAAACTATTCACTCTATGGCTAATTCCAAAGATAAGGCAATGTTCATCAAGCTTGATATGGCTAAGGCTTATGATCGTGTTCGATGGTCCTTCCTTCGGAAGGTTCTTGGTGCTTTTGGTTTTGGGGATGAGTGGATTTATTGGGTTATGAGTTGTGTTACTTCAGTGTCCTTCTCTGTGTTAATAAATGGTGAGCACTCTGAGCTTTTTGGCGCCTCTCGGGGTTTGTGGCAGGGTGACCCCCTCTCTCCTTACTTGTTTCTTCTTCTTGTTGAGGGTCTGGGACGCTTGATAAGAAGGAATGTGGAGTTAGGTTTCATTCAGGGCTGGGGGGTGGGGAGGTGGTTTACCTCCACAATCTCATTTGCAGTTTGTTGATGACACTGCTTTGATGGGTATGGCTACAATTAGGGAAGCTTCGAATTTGCGCAAGGTGTTGGATGTTTATCTTCTAGCTTCAGGCCAATTGATTAATGAAGATAAGTCTTCCATCTTTTTCTTCAATACTCCAGGTTCCATTCAGAGGCGAATTGCTCATATCTTGAGATTTCAGACTGGGGTTCTCCCTTTGACCTATCTTGGTATTCCCATCTCTATTGGAAGACTTCCCAAGGAGTCTTGGCAGAATATTTTGGATAAATTTTGTGTGAAAGTTAATCATTGGACCCATCGTTGGTTGTCCTTTGCGGGTCGTGTTCAGTTGCTCAAGTCTGTGGTGCAGGCCCTCCCCATTTATAGCTGTATGATTCAGGTGGCCCCTTTGGGTTTTGTTAGGGAATTAGATTCCTTAGCAAGACAGTTTTTATGGGCTGGTAGCTTATTGTCCTCTAAATGGAGCCTTGTTAGATGGGACATTGTTTGTAGCCCGAAGCAGTTTGGTGGCCTCGGGTTAAGGCAGTCGTCGTTGTCAGGGATGGCGTTGGCTGCTAAATTGTATTGGCGGCGGTGTGTGGAGCAGGATGGGATTTGGGCCAGGATATTAACTCAGAAATACTTCCCGGGGATCCCTCAAATTGATATTCCTCGGTATCCACTGGTGGGGAAAGGCTCGGTGATTTGGAGTACGCTCAAGAAAGGGGCTGCTCTGGTCAAGGATGGTTTATTTTGGATTTGTAAAAGAGGGACAAAAGCTCATTTTTGGTCTAATTCTTGGGATGGTTTTCCTCCCATTGTTTCTCAGTTTCCTAATTTGGTGACTCTGTGCCAGAGGTTCTGTGAAGTTGGTTGGTCAAGGGTGAGTGACTTCAAGTCCTTTTCTTCTCATGGGCAGTTGGTGGTGGCAAGATGGAAGAATCCTGATGAGTGGCCTGTTGTTGGTATGGAGGAGGAGTGTGCTGAGCTTCATAGTATCCTTTCTCGTAGACGTTGTAGCTCCCTCCAGGAAGGGGATGTTCTTTCTTGGTCTCCTAATCCTAAGGGTGTCTATATTGTTGCTTCTGGATATCAGGTGTTGTTATCTAACCAGCTGGATGGGGTGGAGGTTCACTGGTGGAAGAAAGTGTGGAATAAGCTTTCTTGGCCGAAGTGTAACTGCTTTATTTGGACTTTGGCTTGGAATAGGTGCTTGACTTGGGATAATATTCAGAAGCGGGGTTTTCAAGGTCCTTCTATGTGTGTTATGTGTGGATGTGGAGAGGAGGACTCCTCTCACTTGTTTTTCCATTGTCCATTGACTTTGCAGCTTTGGCATTTTTGGTGGGAAGTTTGGAAAAGCCCCTGTGTTCATGCTTCCTCCTTGGTGGATTTTTGGAGTAGTCTGGGTAGACCTCCTTCTATGGCCTCTTTCTTACAAGATGTGTGGTATGCTGGGCCTTCCTTCATACTATGGCAGATTTGGTTGGAATGGAATCGTAGAATATTTCGAGGTGAGAAGCTGTTGATTCAACAAGTTTGGCACAAAATTATGAGTATGATTCGAGAGACAGTGGAATCTAAGTGTGATGTGGTGTTCCCTTTGGAGAAAGGAGATGCTGAGCTGGTGGATAGATTGGGTATTCAGGGGTTGTCTCCAGCTTTTGCTTGTGTCAGGAAAGGAAGGCGAGTGAAAAAGAAAGTGCAAAGGGTGGGGAGATGGCTTCCCCCTCCGTCTGGCATTCTAAAGCTCAATACTGATGGTTCTTCAAGGGGCAATCCTGGGCCTGCTGGGATTGGTGGGACTGGCAGGGATTTTTCGGGATCGGTGGTTTTTTTCTACTCTGTTCATGAAGGCTGGCAAACTATCAACCTTATGGAAGGTTTGGCGATCCTCTATGCTTTGGAGAGGGCTTATGCTTTGGGATGGCGCAAGGTTATCTGTGAGTCTGATTCACAGGTTTTGATTAATTTGCTGAATACACAGAAGGTTTCTGATGTTAGTTGGCAGTTGGCTATGATGGTGCAACAAATTCTGCAGATAAGTTCTTTGATGGAGATGGTGTCTTTTGTCCATATTCCAAGGGAGTGGAACAGGGCAGCAGATTGTTTGGCTAAGTGGGCTTCTGAGCATTTAGATGGTTGGAAGATTGATGATTGGGAGAAGGTTCCTCATGAGCTCCGACATGACTTGGAGAAGATTCTTGCTAAGGATGGGAATGGTATTGGTGAAGGATGATGTTGTTTCATGCTTTGTATGGCTATTTCTTATGGATTACTAGGGCCTTGGCCCTTTGATGCTTTGTAATGTTCTTTTCTGAATTTCAATAAAGTTTTTACCCCTTTTTAAATAAAAAAATAAAAATAAAACATATCATTAATCCCTTCAAGAATTCATTTTCCTTCATTGAATCCTGCATAAAAAAATAAATATCTTCTCTGTATCCATGAAGAAAAAAATCTTCTTCAAAAGCCTTCAATCTGCAAAATAAAATCATCTACAAATAACACAAAATTATTCTCTTAAATTGCTCAAAAAATATCTTCCATTTAATGCACCTGCAATTTCTTTTCAAAAAGAATAACTCTTCAAATTATATAAATTACAAAGACAATTGACTTCTAAAAAGCCTTCCATGCATTCACATAAAATCTGCCTTCTAAAAGAAATCCACCTTTTTATCTTCACTGTCACGAGAATAGAAAAAAAAATCTTCTTTAAAAAGAAGTTTTTAAATTTCACCAAAAGTTGCCTTTTTAAATGGCTAAAAAATAGCCTTCAAATTTCCTTAAAACAAGCTTTAAAACTGCAGTCTTCAAGTGGCACGTGAGAAAGAGGGAGGCCCACCTTTATTTTTAAAATTAAAAAACACTTCATAAAAATCCCTTAAAAACTCACCATAAGAATCTCCTTAAAAGTAGGCTTTTAAAAATAACTAAAAATAATCTTAAAAAATCTTTTATGGCTTTCTACCAAATTCGTGCCCCACACATATTCAAATATAGCCTTTGATGGCTTTTTCACATTCTCCACCAGGGCTTAAATTTGACAGTTGTATAGCTGTATTTAGACATTTTAACTATAAAATACAACTGAAATTTTGAAAAAACTGTATCATATGACAGGGGAGATTTTGGACAAACTGTCAAAATTTATATAGGATTACGATGATATATGTATTTTGTTTTTATATAATTTACTTATATTAAAGTATATCATATTATTTTAGAGGCACCATTGAATAGATAACTATCATAAAAAAATTGCTTGACAGGCAAGGGTGACTGTCGAATTTAAGCCCTGTTCTCCACCAAAAAATCTACCTTAGAATCTTATAAAACATATGAGCATTTAAAAACATTAAAAATCTCCTCTTTTGGAGGCTAAAAATAGCCTATAAAAACTCATCCTTAGTCTTATTGAAAAAGACAATTCATAGCACGTTAATCTTTATGCACTAAGAGGAGAATTCATAGTTTAAATGAGGACCAGTTTCTCCATGGTATTTATATCCTTCAACAAGTCACTTTTAAGTGACTGGCCTGTGATAATAGGTCAACTTTATCTTATAACAAAAAGTACATATATCTATATGATGGGTAAAGAGGGGTTTATAAGATATGCTTTAAAACATTTTATATTAGGATTTTGATCCCTTGCCACTATCAAACCCTTGGTCATTATTCAACAACTCTTCTTGATATAAATTTAAACCTTCTGATTATCATGGAGTCAACGCAATTCACCTTGCATCAATCTTTTTAGAAAGAAAAGCCAACAAAAATCCTTAACCATGAGCATTCAACCATTTAATGACAACCAAACTTTCACCAACACAACAAGCATGATGAACCAGATTAAAGCATAACCTGATTCAAATAATATACAATCTTTACTCCAATTACTGACATCAAACAATCCCTAATGATGATCTAAGAAGATAAGATGACCCTTTCTCACAAGCAACATGCAATGACTTCAACTTGCATCACATATCATGTGAACAACCACACTTCATTTTGTATGAAGCAACACGAAATGTCATTATCAAACACATTCTCACAAAGTATCAATCATATCATAACCATGCATATCTGCAAAACCATGCCTGATGAGCATTATACAAACCATTAAGCTATACTATGATAGAAAAACAACCTATGATCTTTCAACTCTTCTCAACAATGACCTAAGACTCAATGTACTTCAAAACATTCAAATCATATCATCTTATCTCAACCATCAACACATGAACCTTTTTGACATCAATGACAACAATCTCCATCAATCTCCCCTTTTGTCATTGATGGAAAAATTGCATGATGCAATTTTTCTTTCTCCCTCTTTTTGACATCTGATGACAAAGGCTATTGTCTCCCCTTGAGAAAAATAACTCATAAATAACATTAGCAAGAGACTAGCAAATTATACTGATATCAACCAGCTGTTTACTAATTTCTTGGATCACAAACACTATCACTGACCTTGTTATCTTTCATACCAACGAAGAATTGAGATATCACTTACCCAAATCATTGATACCACTAGTCTTTGAAAAATTGAAGGCACTGATCACTTTTGCAATTTACTGTTCTAAAACTTGTCTTGAAAGTTCTGTTCTTGTATATCTACATATTGCATAACTTTTCAACTTGTGAGCAATAAGACACCATGAAGCATAGGACCTAAAAGCAACATCATGTGAGGCACACCAACCAAAGCATCAAACCATTGTTATAAACTGCCCATAGACTGTACCAAACTCTCAGCACAATACCATTTCATGTCATAATACAAATATAAATATGAAGATGAAAACTGATACCATTGAGATCCTCTGCTTAATTCTTTTGACAAGCTGAAATCTAAGATACCTCTGCTAAAAAATACAAACTCCTAATGACATCACTTGTGTTAGAAAAAACAAACTTCTCATGACAAACAATTCTTCCATAATCACCAACACTATTTGACCCAAATGACAAATCACCAAGATCTTCCAAAGCATAAAGAATGAAATATGATTGTGATGACATATAAAAAAATGTCTCCTTTGACATGACACATATAACCTTGAGCTCCATGCAAAGATATTATAAACACTTCAACACCCATGATACACAATAATGTAGGCTCAACAAGCAACATTCTGATGATGAAGACAATTCATCATAATATACACAACTCATGATGACCACTCTAGAGATGATCTTGCCAAGACTTCCAAGCTGGACAATCAACCTGCAACCAATTTACTTCTGCACACACATCTTGACATTATAAAGAATGAAGATAATTTTGTAAGAAGATGAAGACTATCCGCATGTTCCTGACATGACACCTTTTTGCAACATAATATCAAATCTGATATATACAAAGCCATATCTGAAACATACTACAATAAACAAGAATTGATGAATCTTGTTTGTATCATTCAAATCATCCCATCAAATATGCACAATCTTCACCATCAAATACTATGAAATGACTTCTTCCATTTTCAGCCATCTTAGCCAACACATGCTAATATCTGATGACAACCAAAACTTCTCAAGATCACTTTGAACTACAATAACATGACAACTCAATCTTTGTAAGTACCAACATGATATGACAAAGATAGAATCATTTATAAACCAAATCACTTATAAACCAAGTCAATAAAAATCACCAAACTCTGTGAATTGAGCCCTTGAACTTCTTATCACTGATCACCTATAGCACTTACATACACAAACTGATAAACATCAAACAATCTCCTTCCTGAAACTTTTTGGGGATAATTGATAGGACATGAACAACTCCCCCTTACTTCATGCTCTCAGTTATCCAACTGATGATGTAACTTGTGCAAGATGCACAAGTTTATGATTTTTCTTCTCTTGACTTTGTTTCTTCTTCCAAGCTTTCATAGGTTCTTTCTTTCTCCAAACTTTTTCACCTTCTTTTCTTTTCCACTTTTTCAAATCAGGTGATGCTTTCCTGCAACTGTGTGCTTTATGACCAAGAGAGTTGCAATTATAACAAATTATGTTGTAATCATAATCAAATGGTTGATAATACCTTTTCGACATCCCTTGAGCACTTGTGTTATGATTCCATGCAAGATCATATCTTCTATGCATTTGACAATTTCTTTGTATATGACCAAGAGAGTTGCACTTGTAACACACTGGACCAATATTAGATTGATTTCTTCTGCAATTAATTGCTTTGTGTCCAAAATGATTACATGTGTAACAATAGCCATTAAATGAATAATTATACCTGTACATGTATGCTTGTCTTACAGGAGCAGTTCTTCTGAAATTTCTTCTTCTTTGAGTATGCATTTTGCCTTTAGCAGTAGCAGTATGATAATTCAAATCAATTTTCTTTCTGGAAGTCTCTCTGACTTTAGAACACTCTCCTTCTTAAAAACCAAGTCCAGTAGTGTCTCCATATAGTTTTTGTTTACCAAACATCTCATGCAATTTATTTGAGCTCTCTTCAAACTTCAAATTCTTTTCCAACTGCTTTCTAACATCCTCAAGATCTTTTCTTAAAGAACTATTTTTCCTTCAAGCTTTTGACATTCAACTACTTTAGCTTCCAACTCAGACTTTGTTACATTGGCTATCCTCTTAGCTTCCTCAACCTCTGTCTGTAACTTGATAATGAATTTGTCTAATTTACTTGCTTGATTCTTTAAATCTATAATCAGGTTTCTAGCATCTTCAAGGTCTGAAAGAGCTTTGTTTTTGAATTTTTTTCTTGTTGTAGCTGTAACTCTAATATGTGATTTTCCTTTTTATATTTCTTGATCTCATTCAGGGCACATATAAGTTCTCCTTCTATGTTAATCTCACAGTCTTGTTCTGTTAGATCTAGGGCACACAACTGAGAGGGGGGGTGAATCAGTTGTGCAAAAACTTGCTCTCAATTCAAACACTTAATTCTTCTTTGTTAGTTAACAGCATATCAATTAACCATTCATGAAAGCACAAAGCATAAAGCATAAACACCGGAGCAAATCAACACATTAGACACCAAGATTTTGATGTGGAAAACCCGATTAAGGGAAAAACCACAGGGTGATTAACCCAAGGATTATTCTCTGTTAGAAGAATAAGAAAAATGGATGGCACATGCCAATCAGGGCTCACTGCCCGAGCACACTGCTCACAAGGAGGCACACTGCCTACAAAGAGACACACTATCTACAAAGTGATAAGAATCACAAACTTGAACTGGAGATTGACATCTTCACCATGTCTGGATCAGTTCCATTTAAGCCCATGACAAACTTGCTCTGCCTTTCGCTCTCTTGCTATGCCACACTCATCCACTTCAACACACCTCAAAATAAATTCACAAACCTTTATTTATACAAGGCATCGACTTAGGAAGAATCATTTAAGTCAGCAATCAACCATAATAACATTCGCAAGTCAGCAATCATCCACAAGAACATTCACAAGATGAATAACTCATTCGGTCGGCCAGTCTAAACAAGAACATCTTCATCCGAAAGAATAACTCCAATTCCAGGCTCTAACACTAATGTGGACTGATAACACAACCTCAACATGATCCAAGAACCTTCAAAGGCTTGCCTGAATGACCAAGTACATCCACACTTCCTCTACTTATCAGGATCTCTTCTCTTCTTCATCTGGAACTTCAAGAACACAGTCTACCGCCACTGTCATAAAGCAAAAGGTGCTTCTAAACCTCCAAACTATGAACAAATTGAGATGACACATCACAAGGACATCCCAAACACTCCTTCCAATCCACAGGATAGGATAATGCACTTCCATATCTCACCGGACCTTTTTGTAACACTCTGTCACTCCGGAGCATCTCCCGAAACCGGTTCTACTTGATCGATCACAACTTCTTCATATCTTCATGCGGACCTCTGAAACCTTAACTGGAACACCTCAAGACTCATATCTACAAACCCTTTAATTCACATCCTCTGATCCTTAACCTATTGAGTACTTTTGCCTTCTTCTCATCACTGTTTTTCACTGTTCCTGATTGAGACTGATTTCCTCAATAACCTCAGCACACAACTCATCCAATCCTTCCTACCAATGCAATATGAGTATGTTGACATCAATGACAACACTGGTTAACCTCATACTTGCAACAATCTCCCCTTTTGTCATTGATGGCAACATATGATGTGAAAAACCATCAAGACAAGAACTTCTCGTTTCTGTCACAGCTCCCCCTATCAGCAACAACTCTTTATATGTCTTCTCTTCCTTTACTATTCCCCCTTTGATCATCAACCAATTATTTTTCACATGTCTTCTCTCCCCTTTTGACATCAATGGCAAAGGGCTCATACTTGCACTTCTAACTCATTAGAATCATACCAGCTGCTCCCCCTTAGTAGCAGCTCCCCATCATCAATCCGGATCACAAGATATGACTGTGATATCCACTGGACTGATGCACATCAGTGCATCCTAGTTCATCACTGGAGGGGCCATGACCCCTAAATTCTCCCTAAGATACTCAAAAGAGTCCTTAGGAAGAGGTTTAGTAAAGATATCTGCAATCTGATCCTTAGAGGGTACATACTCCAATCTAACTTCATCCTTGTTCACTTGTTCTCTTAGAAAGTGAAACTTGATAGATATGTGCTTGGTCTTAGAATGTAACACCGGATTCTTAGAAATATTTATTGCACTTGAATTATCACAGAAAATTGTGATAGGCTCCTCATATTCTACTTTAATGTCTCTTAACATCTGCTTCATCCATAAGATTTGAGTGCAACTACCTGCTGCTTCAGTTGTAGACAATGATATTGCTTCTTGTTTCTTGCTTAGCCAAGAAACCAATCTTTTTCCCAAAAAGAAAGCTCCACCACTGGTGCTCTTCCGGTCATCCACATCTCTTGCCCAATCTACATCTGTATATGCATGAAGAGAAAAGTCATGATCTCTGGGATACCTTAGGCCATACTCAACTGTTCCTTTCAAGTACCTAAAAATTCTTTTGATTGCTATGACATGAGATTCTCTGGGATCAGCCTGGAATCTTGCCACAAGTCCAACAACTTGCATTATATCTGGTCTAGTCTGAGTGAGATATAGTAATCCACCAATCATTGATTTGTACTTTGTTTGATCTGTCTTAGGAGAGTCATCATCTTTGCTCAACTTAAATCCGGTAGCCATAGGAGTGTTCATAGGCTTTGAGTCTTCCATTCAAAATTTCTTCAAAAGTTTTTTCACATATTTAGTTTGAGAGATAAAGATGCCTTTCTTTGTCTGAGTGATTTGTAGACCCAAAAAGAAATTCATTTCACCAAGCATTGACATTTCAAACTCACTTTTTATTTGATTTGCAAAGGTTTTACACAAACTGTCTTTTCCTCCAAAGATGATATCATCCACAAATACTTCAACAATCAAAATGTTTTCATTATCTATTTGGAAATATAGATTACTATCAGTAGTACCTTTGTTGAAATCAATCTTCAAAAGATGTTTGTCCAGCCTCTCATACCATGCTCTTGGGGCTTGCTTTAGACCATACAATGCCTTCTTTAATTTGTAGACCATATCACCATGCTCTGATAACCGAAATCCATCCGATTGTTCAATGTACACCTCTTCTTCTAGGTCACCATTCAGGAAGGCAGATTTGACATCCATCTGATACACTTTGAAATCTTTGAGGTAGCAAATGCAAGAAATAGTCTGACTGCTTCAATTCTTGCCACTGGAGCAAAGGTTTCCTCAAAATCAATCCCTTCTATTTGAGAGTAGCCTTTGCAGACTAATCTGGCTTTATTTCTGATTACTTCACCAACTTCATTTAGTTTGTTCTGGGAGACCCATTTGGTTCTAATCACATTCTTGTCTCTAGGTCTAGGAACAAGATCCCAAGTGTGATTTTTCTCAATTTGCATCAACTCTTCCTCCATTGCTTTGGACCAATTTTCATCATTGCAAGCTTCATTTGTTGTCTTAGGTTTAATTTTTGAGATCAAACAGCATTCATCTGAATTTTGAGCAATTTTTCTCCTTGTTTGTACACCTTTGCTTTTGTCACCTATGATCTGATCTTCAGAATGGTTCAATCTTACATACCTTGGAACTTTGGGAGTTTTATGTGTTGGATCTAGGGCATACAACTAAGAGGGGGGGTGAATCAGTTGTATAAAAACTTGTTCTTTCTTCAAACACTTGATTCTTCTTTGTTAGTTAACAGCATATCAATTAAGCATCCATGAAAGCATAATGCATAAACACAAGAGCAGATAAACATCAACACATTGAACACCAAGATTTTGACATGGAAAACTTGGTTAAGGGAAAAACCACGGGGTGATTACCCAAGGATTATTCTTTGTTAGAAGAATAAGAAAAATGAATGGCACATGCCAATTAGGGCTCACTACCTGAGCACACTGCTCACAAAGAGGCACACTGCCTACAAGGAGGCACACTGTCTACAAAGTGATAAGAATCACAATCTTAAACTGGAGAATGACATCTCTACCATGTCCGGATCAATTCCATTTAAGCCCAAAACCCTTGCTCTGCCTTTTGCACTTCTCTTCGATATGCCACACTCATCCACACACTCCACACATCAAAATGAATTCTCAAACACTTATTTATACAAGACATCGACTTAGGAACAATCATCTAAGTCAGCAAACATCACAATAACATTCGCAAGGCGTGTAGAACATCCGGTCGACCTGTTACAGGAAGAACACCAACAACTGGTAGCCATAACATCAAATCCAACTCTAACTTTAATGTGGACCACCAACACGAACTAGATATGATCCAATGATCATCATAACCTTCCCTGAATCATCAAAAACATCCGCACTTCATCAGCTTACCAGAATTCTTCTCTTCATCATCCGGTACTTCAAGAACACAGTCTGTCACCACTATCACAATGCAAAAGGTACTTCCAGACCTCAAAATCATACACAACTCGAGATGACACATCACAAGGACATCCCAAACACTCCTTCCAATCCGCAGATTAGGATAATACAATTTTGGACCTCACCAGACCTTTCTGTGATCCTCTGTCACCTCTGAACACTTGCCGGAACCAGTTCCACACAGACAGCCACAACTTCTTCAGATCTTCATGCGAACCTCTGAAATCATAACTGAAGCATCTAAAGACTCATATCTACAAACCCTTTAATCCGCATCCTCTGGTTCTCAACCTATACAGTACATTTGCCTTCTTCTCATCACTGTTCTTCACTGTTCCGGATGGGGACTGATTTCCTTAACAACAACAGCACACAACTCATCCAAACCTTCTTACCAATGCAATATGAGTATGTTGACATCAATGACAACACTGGTTCACCTCATACTTGCAACAATCTCCCCCTTTGTCATTGATGGCAACATATGATGTGAAAAACCATCAAGACAAGAACTTCTCCTTTCTGTCACAGCTCCCCCTATCAGCAACATGTCTTCTCCTCCTTTACTGCTCCCCCTTTGATCATCAACCACTTGTTTTTCACATGTCTTCTCTCCCCCTTTGACATCAATGGCAAAGGGCTCATACTTGCAATTCTAATACATCAGAATCATACCAGCTGCTCCCCCTTAGAAACAACTCTACTACATCAATCCAGATCACAAGATATGTCTGTGATATCCACTGGACTGATGCACAACAGTGCATCTTAATGCATCACCGGAGGGGCCATGACCCCTAACTTCTCCCTGAGATACTCAAAAGAGTCCTTCGGAAGAGGTTTAGTAAAGATATTTGCAATTTGATCTTTGGAGGGTACATACTCCAATCTGACTTCTTCCTTGTTCACTTGTTCTCTCAAAAAGTGAAACTTGATAGATATGTGCTTAGTCTTAGAATGCAATACCGGATTCTTAGAAATATTAATTGCACTTGAATTATCATAGAAAATTGTGATAGGCTCCTCATATTCAACTTTAATGTCTCTTAGCATATGCTTCATCCATAAGATTTGAGTGCAACTACCTGCTGCTGCAATGTATTCTGCTTCAGTTGTAGACAGGGATATTGCATCTTGTATCTTGCTTAGCCAAGAAACCAATCTCTTCCCCAAAAAGAATGCTCCACCACTGGTGCTCTTTCGGTCGTCCATATCTCCTGCCCAATCTGTATCTGTATATGCATGAAGAGAGAAATCTGGATCTCTAGGGTACCATAGACCATACTCAACTGTTCCTTTCAAGTACCTAAAAATTCTTTTGATTGCCATAACATGAGATTCTCTAGGATCATCCTGGAATCTTGCCATAAGACCAACAGCTTACATTATATCTGGTCTAGTCTAAGTGAGATACAACAATCAACCAATCATTGATCTATACTTTGTCTAATCTGCCTTTGGAGAGTCATCATCTTTGCTCAACTTACATCTGGTTGCCATAGGAGTGTTCATTGGTTTTGAATCTTCCATACCAAATTTCCTCAACAATTCTTTCACATATTTGGTTTGAGAAATAAAGATCCCTTTCTTTGTTTGAGTAATTTACAGACCCAAGAAGAAATTCATTTCACCAAGCATAGACATTTCAAACTCACTTTTCATCTAATTTGCAAAAGTTTTGCACATACTATCTCTTCCTCCAAAAATGATATCATCCACAAACACTTCAATAATGAAAATGTTTTCATGATCAATTTTGAAATATAAGTTACTGTCAGCAGTGCCTTTGTTGAATCCAATCTGCATAAGATGCTTATCCAACCTTTCATACCATGCTCGTGGGGCTTGCTTCAATCCATATAATGCTTTCTTCAACTTGCAGACCATATCATCATTATCAGACAATTGTAATTCATCCGGTTGTTCAATGTAAACTTCTTCTTCCAGATCACCATTTAGGAAGGTAGACTTGACATCCATCTGATATACCTTGAAGTCTTTGAAGGCAGCAAATGCAAGAAATAATCTAACTGCTTCAATTCTTGCCACAGGAGCAAAGGTCTCTTCAAAATCAATTCCTTCTATTTGAGAGTAGCCTTTGCAAACCAATCTAGCTTTGTTTCTGATTACTTCACCAGCTTCATTCAGTTTGTTCCGGAAGACCCATTTGGTTCCAATCACATTCCTGTCTCTAGGTCTGGGAACAAGATCCCAAGTACAATTTTTCTCAATTTGCATCAATTCTTCCTTCATTGCTTTGGTCCAGTTTTCATCATTGCAAGCTTCATTTACTGTCTTAGGTTCAATCTTTGAAATTAGACAGTATTCATTTGAATCTTGAGCAATTCTTCTTCTTGTTTGTACCCCTTTACTTTTGTCACCTATGATCTGATCTTTAGAGTGATTTAGAGTTACATACCTTGGAACTTTGGGAGTTTCTTGCACTACTAATTCTTGATCAGGCTCATTCAGACAAACTTCTTCTTCCTGATTTACCGGATCAGTTTGGATTTGAATTTCAGAGGAGGAAGGAGCTTCTTGCACCAGAGGATCATTCTGATCATCTTCATCACATTCATAGAACCTTGAGGGCTTCTCAATTCCTTCATCAACTTTCACATTAGTACTTTCTATCATCTTCCTCAGTCTCTTATTGTAACACCGGTATGCTTTGCTTTGAGTGGAGTAACCCAAGAAAATTCCTTCATCACTTCTGGCATCAAACTTTCCTAGATCTTCATCTCTTTTAATATAACACTTGCTACCAAATACTCTGAAATATCTCACAGTAGGAGTGATGCCAAACCAAAGTTCATAGGGGGTCTTACCGGTATTGTTTCTGATTTGAACTCGATTGAGAGTGTAGACTGCAGTGCTAATAGCTTCTTTCCAAAACATCTGAGGAACATTTGCTTCCAACATCATTGTCCTGGCAGCTTCCTGAATGGTTCGGTTCTTTCTCTCAACTACTCCATTCTGCTGTGGAGTCCTAGGAGTAGACAACTGTCTCTTTATACCCTGCTTCTCACAAAAGTCAATGAACTCACCGGATGTAAATTCACCACCTCTATCAGACCTTAGACATTTCAGTTTCAATCCGGTTTGATTCTCTACCATAGCTTTGAAGATTTTGAACTTCTCAAGGGCTTCTGATTTCTCTTTTAGGAAGGTAACCCACATCATCCGGGAATGGTCATCAATTAGCAACATGAAATATCTATCACCTTGCAGACTCTTGATTCTTGTCAGACCACAGAGATCAGTATGTACTAATTCCAACAATCCAGTAGAGGACTGATCTTTGCTTTTGAAAGAGACTCTGCTCTGTTTACCTAGTTGACATTCTTTGCACAAACTATTTGTAGGTTTCACCAATTTTGGAAGATCTCTTACAGCCTGAATATTGCTTATCTTGATGATGTTATCAAAATTTACATGACACATTCTTCTATGCCATAACCAACTCTGATCAACTTGAACAAACAGACAACTTTTATTTGAACCAACCAGATGAAAGATATTACCTTTTGTTTGAGCACCGGATGCAATTTCAGTTCCGGAGCTTGTAAAGATTCTGCATTTTCCATTCTTGAACCGGAGATCATAGCCTTTGTCCACTAACTGACCAACACTGAGAAGATTGTGCTTCAATCCTTCAACATATAGTACATTACCTGTTTTGCTCTTTCCATCAAAGGAAATAGTCCCCCTACCTCTAATTCTGCCAGCAGAATTGTCACCAAACTTTACCATTCCTCCTTCATACCTTTCCAAATCTAAGAACTTATTCTTGTCACCAGTCATATGGTGAGAGCATCCACTGTCAATAACCCAATCATCCTTTTCATCCACTTGAGCAGCCAAAGCTCTTTCCACAACCTTGTGATTGACAGATTCAGAGGATATTGAATCTTCTTCCTTGATGGCAATAAACACCCATTCATTTACAGATTTGCTTCCTAGTTCTGATTCATCATCTGTTACTCCTTCATTGTCATCTTCTTCATGAACATAATAGCAGTTCTTTTGAAACCTTTGTCTGTTAGTATTAGACCTTGCAGATCTTTCCAGACATCTTGAAGCAAAATGACCAATCTTATTGCAGTTGAAACACTTAAAGGGTAGTTTTCCTTCATACTTACCGGATCCTCTTGGCAGTCTCTTTGCAATGAGGGCTTCAAGTTGAGCTGTTTCTGCTTCCTCTTCTTCCATGTCTCTTCTTGCTTGATCATACCATGACATCTTCCTTGAAGAGTTTTCTCCCGGATCAAATCTCTATTTGCCTTTCACATAGGCACTAGCTTTGAAAGCAGATTTAGTCTTGGGAGGATCATCTCCAAACTTGGTCATTTCAAATCCAGCTAGTTTGCCAGCTAATTGTTCTCTTGTGATAGTTGTGTGGGCTCTAAATTCATCAATGGCAGCAACCTTAATTTTGTAGGCAGCAGGAAGGGATATGAGAATTTTGCAAACAATCTCATTTTCATCTAGAGTCCCACCAGCATTTCTAATTCCACATACCAGCTCATTCACTCTTGGCATAAAGGTAGTGATGTTTTCATCTTCTCTCATCTTCAATCTTTCAAATTTCCCTTTCAGACTTTGCAACCTTGCACCCTTGACAAACTCATCTCCTTCATACAGAAGTTCCAGTTTAGTCAAGATCTCATATGCAGTTGGTAGGTCGATAACATTTGAGAGATCTGAGTCATTCAATGTGCTTAGAAGAGCTTCCTTGGTCCGCAGATTGTTTTCATTATTTGTGATTTCATTCAGAGTTGTCAGACCACCCTGTGGAGGTACATATGGTTTTGAGACCATGGCCAAGTATGCTTTTCCCATACACTCCAAGTGACATTTCATGTGACCTTTCCAGAGAGTGAAGTTGGTTCCATCGAACTTCGGACTATCCTTCTTGTATGACGACATCCTGGATCTCCTCAAGCAGTTAAGCTCCTTTCAGAGGAACTTGGCTCTGATACCAATTGTTGGATCTAGGGCATACAACTGAGAGGGGGGGTGAATCAGTTGTATACAAACTTGTTCTTTCTTCAAACACTTGATTCTTCTTTGTTAGTTAACAGCAGATCAATTAAGCATCCATGAAAGCATAATGCATAAACACAAGAGCAGATAAACATCAACACATTGAACACCAAGATTTTGATGTGGAAAACCCGGTTAAGAGAAAAACCACGGGGTGATTAACCCAAGGATTATTCTCTGTTAGAAGAATAAGAAAAATGAATGACACATGCCAATTAGGGCTCACTGCCTGAGCACACTGCTCACAAAGAGGCACACTGCCTACAAGGAGACACACTGTCTACAAAGTGATAAGAATCACAATCTTGAACTGGAGAATGACATCTCTACCATGTCCGGATCAGTTCCATTTAAGCCCAAAACCCTTGCTCTGCCTTTCGCACTTCTCTTCGCTATGCCACACTCATCCACACACTCCACACATCAAAATGAATTCTCAAACACCAACAACTGGTAGCCATAACATCAAATCCAACTCTAACTTCAATGCGAACCGCCAACACGAACTAGATATGATCCAATGATCATCATAACCTTCCCTGAATCATCAAAAACATCCGCACTGTTGCAAGTATGAGGTTAACTAGTGTTGTCATTGATGTCAACATACTCATACTGCATTGGCAAGCAGGATTGAATAAGCTGTGTGTTGAGGATATTGAGAAAATTAGTCTCTATCCGGAACAGTGAAGAACAATGATGAGAAGAAGGCAAATATACTGTATAGGTTGAGAACCAGAGGATGCGGATTAAAGGGTTTGTAGATATGAGTCTTGAGATGCTTCAGCTAAGATTTCAGATGTCCACATGAAGATCTGAAGAAGTTGTGGCTGTCTGTGTGGAACCGGTTTCGGCAAGTGTTCAGAGATGACAGAGGATCATAGAAAGGTCTGGTGAGGTCCGGAATTGTATTATCCTAATCTGCGGATTGGAAGGAGTGTTTGGGATGTCCTTTTGATGTGTCATCTTGAGTTGTGTATGATTTGGAGGTCCGGAAGTACCTTTTGTATTGTGACAGTGGCGACAGACTGTGTTCTTGTAGTACTGGATGATGAAGAAAAGGATTCCAGTGAGTAGAGGAAGTGCGGATGTACCTGGTCATTTTGACAGGCTTGTGAAGGTTCTTGGATCGTGTTGAGGTTGTGTTGTTGATCCGCATTGGTGGTAGAGCCCGAAATTGAAGATATTCTTCTGGATGAAGTTCTTGTTCAGACTAGCTGACCGGATGAGTCGTTCATCTTGCGAATGTTCTTGAGGTGGCGGACCGGATGTGTTAATCATCTTGCGGATGTCCTTATGGTTGTTTGCCAACTTAGATGATTGTTCCTAAGTCGATGTCTTGTATAAATAAGTGTTTGTGAATTTATTTTGATGTGTGGATGAAGCGGATGAGTGTGGTATAGCGAAGAGAAGTACGAAAGGCAGAGCAGAGGTTTTTGGGCTTAAATAGAACTGATCCAGACATGGTAGAGATGTCATTCTCCAGTTCAAGATTGTGATTCTCATCACTTTGTAGATAGTGTGTCTCCTTGTAGGTAGTGTGCCTCTCTGTGAGCAGTGTGCTCGGGCAGTGAGCCCTAATTGGTATGTGCCATTCATTTCCTTTTATTCTTCTAACAGAGAATAATTCTTCGGTTAATCACCCCGTGGTTTTTCCCTTAACTGTGTTTTCCAAGTCAAAATCTTGGTGTTCAATGTGTTGATGTTTATCTACTCTTGTGTTTATGCATTATGCTTTCATGGATGATTAATTGATATGCTGTTAACTAATAAAGAAGAATCAAGTGTTTGAAATAAGAGAAATTTTTATACAATTGATTCACCCCCCCTCTCAGTTGTGTGCCCTAGATCCAACAATTGGTATTAGAGCCAAGTTCCTCTGAAAGGAGCTTAATTGCTTGAGGAGATCCAGGATGTCGTCATATAAGAAGGATAGTCCGAAGTTCGATGGAAACAACTTCACTCTCTAGAAGGGTCACATGAAATGTCACTTGGAGTGTATGGGAAAAGCATACTTGGCCATGGTCTCAAAACCATATGTACCTCCACAGGGTGGTCCGACAACTCTGAATGAGATCACAGATGCTGAAAATAATCTGTGGACCAAGGAAGCTCTTCTAAGCACATTGAATGACTCAGATCTCTCAAATGTTATCGACCTACCAACTGCATATGAGATCTTGACTAAACTGGAGCTTCTGTATGAAGGAGATGAGTTTGTCAAGGGTGCAAGGTTGCAAAGTTTGAAAGGAAAATTTGAAAGAATGAAAATGAGAGATGATGAAAACATCACTACCTTTATGCCAAGAGTGAATGAGCTGGTATGTGGAATTAGAAATGCTGGTGGAACTCTGGATGAAAATGAGATTGTTTGCAAAATTCTTAGATCCCTTCCTGCTGCCTACAAAATCAAGGTTGCTGCCATTGATGAATTCAGAGCCCACACAACTGTCACAAGAGAACAATTGGTTAGCAAACTAGCTGCATTTGAAATGACCGAGTTTGGAGATGATCCTCCCAAGACTAAATCTACTTTCAAAGCCAGTGCCTATTTGAAAGGCAAACAGAGATATGATCCGGGTGAAAACTCTTCAAGGAAGATGTCATGGTATGATCAAGCAAGAAGAGACATGGAAGAAGAAGAGGCAGAAATAGCTCAACTTGAAGCCCTCATTGCAAAGAGACTGCCAAGAGGATCCGGTAAGTATGAAGGAAAACTACCCTTTAAGTGTTTCAACTGCAATAAGATTGGTCATTTTGCTTCAAGATGTCTGGAAAGATCTGCAAGGTCTAATACTAATAGATAGAGGTTTCAAAGGAACTGCTATTATGTTCATGAAGAAGATGACAATGAAGGAGTAACAGATGATGAATCAGAACTAGGAAGCAAATCCAGAAATGAATGGGTGTTTATTGCCATCAAGGAAGAAGATTCAATATCCTCTGAATCTGTCAATCACAAGGTTGTGGAAAGAGCCTTGGCTGCTCAAGTGGAAGAAAAGGATGATTGGGTTATTGACAGCAGATGCTCTCACCATATGACTGGTGACAAGAATAAGTTCTTAGATTTGGAAAGGTATGAAGGAGGAATGGTAAAGTTTGGTGACAACTCTGCTGGTAGAATCAGAGGTAGGGGAACTATTTCCTTTGATGGAAAGAGCAAAACAGGTAATGTACTATATGTTGAAGGATTGAAGCACAATCTTCTCACTGTTGGTCAGTTAGTGGACAAAGGCTATGATCTCCGGTTCAAGAATGGAAAATGCAGAATCTTTACAAGCTCTGGAACTGAAATTGCATCCGGTGCTCAAACAAAAGGTAATATCTTTCATTTGGTTGGTTCAAATAAAAGTTGTTTGTTTGTTCAAGTTGATCAGAGTTGGTTATGGCATAGAAGAATGTGTCATGTAAATTTTGATAACATCATCAAGATAAGCAATATTCAGGCTATAAGAGATCTTCCAAAATTGGTGAAACCTACAAATAGTTTGTGCAAAGAATGTCAACTAGGTAAACAGAGCAGAGTCTCTTTCAAAAGCAAAGGTCAATCCTCTACTGGATTGTTGGAATTAGTACATACTGATCTCTGTGGTCCGACAAGAATCAAGAGTCTGCAAGGTGATAGATATTTCATGTTGTTAATTGATGATCATTCCCGGATGATGTGGGTTACCTTCCTAAAAGAGAAATCAGAAGCCCTTGAAAAGTTCAAGATCTTCAAAGCTATGGTAGAGAATCAAATCGGATTGAAATTGAAGTGTCTAAGGTCTGATAGAGGTGGTGAATTCACATCCGGTGAATTCATAGACTTTTATGAGAAGCATGGCATAAAGAGACAGCTGTCTGCTCCTAGGACTCCATAGTAGAATGGAGTAGTTGAGAGAAAGAACCGGACCATCCAGGAAGCTTCCAGGACAATGATGATGGAAGCAAATGTGCCTCAAATGTTTTGGAGAGAAGCAGTCAACACTGTAGTCTACACTCTTAACCGAGTTCAAATCAGAAACAATACCGGTAAGACCCCCTATGAACTTTGGTTTGGCATCACCCCTATTGTGAAATATTTCAGAGTATTTGGTAGCAAGTGTTATATCGAAAGAGATGAAGATCTAGGAAAGTTTGATGCTAGAAGTGATGAAGGAATTTTCTTGGGTTACTCCACTCAAAGCAAAGCATACCGGTGTTACAATAAGAGACTAAGGAAGATGATAGAAAGCACTAATGTGAAAGTTGATGAAGGAATTGAGAAGCCCTCAAGATTTTATGAGTTTGATGAAGATGACCAAGATGGTGTTCAGGTTCAAGGAACTCAATTCTCTCCGATAAGTCAGAGTCAGCATGATCCGGTAAATCAGGAAGAAGAGATAGGTCTGAATGAGCCTGATCAAGAAGCAGCAGTGCAGGATACTTCCAAAATTCTAAGGTATGTAAGACTGAACCATTCTGAAGATCAGATCATAGGTGACAGAAGCAAAGGTGTGCAAACTAGAAGGAATTTTGCTCAAAATCAGGATGAATGTTGTCTAATTTCAAAAAGTGAACCTAAAACAATAAATGAAGCCTGCAATGATGAAAACTGGACCAAAGCAATGGAAGATGAATTGATGCAAATTGAGAAAAATCATACTTGGGATCTTGTTCCCAGACCTAGAGACAAGAATGTGATTGGAACCAAATGGGTCTTCCAGAACAAACTGAATGAAGCTGGTGAAGTAATCAGAAACAAAGCTAGATTGGTCTGCAAAGGCTACTCTCAAATAGAAGGAATTGATTTTGAAGAGACCTTTGCTCCTGTGGCAAGAATTGAAGTAGCCAAATTATTTCTTGCATTTGCTGCCTTCAAAGACTTCAAGGTATATCAGATGGATGTCAAGTCTGCCTTCCTAAATGGTGATCTGGAAGAAGAAGTTTACATTGAACAACCGGATGGATTTCAATTGTCTGATAATGATGATATGGTTTGCAAGTTGAAGAAAGCATTGTATGGATTGAAGCAAGCCCCAAGAGCATGGTATGAAAGGTTGGATAAGCATCTTGTGCAGATTGGATTCAACAAAGGTACTGCTGACAGTAACTTATATTTCAAAGTTGATCATGAAAATATTTTGATTGTTGAAGTGTTTGTGGATGATATCATTTTTGGAGGAAGAGATAGTATGTGCAAAACTTTTGCAAATCAGATGAAAAGTGAGTTTGAAATGTCTATGCTTGGTGAAATGAATTTCTTCTTGGGTCTGTAAATTACTCAAACAAAGAAAGGGATCTTCATTTCTCAGACCAAATATGTGAAAGAATTGTTGAGGAAATTTGGTATGGAAGATTCAAAGCCAATGAACACTCCTATGGCAACCGGATGTAAGTTGAGCAAAGATGATGACTCTCCAAAGGCAGATCAGACAAAGTATAGATCAATGATTGGTGGATTGTTGTATCTCACTAAGACTAGACCAGATATAATGCAGGCTGTTGGTCTTGTGGCAAGATTCCAGGCTGATCCTAGAGAATCTCATGTCATGGCAATCAAAAGAATTTTTAGGTACTTGAAAGGAACAGTTGAGTATGGTCTATGGTACCCTAGAGATCCGGATTTCTCTCTTCATGCTTACACAGATGCAGATTGGGCAGGAGATGTGGATGACCGGAAGAGCACCAGTGGTGGAGCATTCTTTTTGGGGAAGAGATTGGTTTCTTAGCTAAGCAAGAAACAAGATGCAATATCTCTGTCTACAACTGAAGCAGAATACATTGCAGCAGCAGGCTGTTGCACTCAAATCTTATGGATGAAGCAGATGCTAAGAGACATTAAAGTTGAATATGAGGAGCCAATCACAATTTTCTGTGATAATTCAAGTGCAATTAATATTTCTAAGAATCCGGTATGGCATTCTAAGACTAAGCACATATCTATCAAATTTCACTTTTTGAGAGAACAAGTGAACAAGGAAGAAGTCAGATTGGAGTATGTTCCCTCCAAGGATCAGATTGCAGATATCTTTACTAAACCTCTTCCCAAGGACTCTTTTGAATATCTCCGGGAGAAGTTAGGGGTCATGGCCCCTCCGATGATGAACTAGGATGCACTGATGTGCATCAGTCCGGTGGATATCACAGTCATATCTTGTGATCCAGATTGATGATGGGAGCTGCTACTAAGGGGGAGCAGCTGATATAATTCTGATGTGTTAGAATTGCAAGTATGAGCCCTTTGCCATTGATGTCAAAGGGGGAGAGAAGACATGTGAAAAACAAGTGGTTGATGATCAAATGGGGAGTAGTAAAGGAAGAGAAGATATGTGAAGAGTTGCTATTGATAGGGGGAGCTGTGACAGAAAGGAGAAGTTCTTGTCTTGATGGTTTTTCACATCATATGTTGCCATCAATGACAAATGGGGAGATTGTTGCAAGTATGAGGTTAACCAGTGTTGTCATTGATGTCAACATACTCATACTGCATTGGCAAGCAGGATTGAATAAGCTGTGTGTTGAGGATATTGAGAAAATTAGTCTCTATCCGGAACAATGAAGAACAATGATGAGAAGAAGGCAAATATACTGTATAGGTTGAGAACCAGAGGATGCGGATTAAAGGGTTTGTAGATATGAGTCTTGAGATGCTTCAGCTAAGATTTCAGAGGTCCGCATGAAGATCTGAAGAAGTTGTGGCTGTCTGTGTGGAACCGGTTCCGGCAAGTGTTCAAAGATGATAGAGGATCACAGAAAGGTCCGGTGAGGTCCGGAATTGTATTATCCTAATCTACGGATTGGAAGGAGTGTTTGGGATGTCCTTTTGATGTGTCATCTTGAGTTGTGTATGATTTGGAGGTCCAGAAGTACCTTTTGTATTGTGATAGTGGCGACAGACTGTGTTCTTGTAGTACCAGATGATGAAGAGAAGGATTCCAGTGAGTAGAGGAAGTGCAGATGTACCTGGTCATTCTTATAGGCTTGTGAAGGTTCTTAGATCATGTTGAGGTTGTGTTGTTGATCCGCATTGGTGGTAGAGCCCAAAATTGAAGATATTCTTCCGGATGAAGTTCTTGTTCAGACTAGCCGACCAGATGAGGCGTTCATCTTGTGAATGTTCTTGAGGTGGCCGAACGGATGTGTTAATCATCTTGCGGATGTCCTTATGGTTGTTTGCTGACTTAGATGATTGTTCCTAAGTCGATGTCTTGTATAAATAAGTGTTTGTGAATTCATTTTGATGTGTGGATGAAGCGGATGAGTGTGGTATAGCAAAGAGAAGTGCGAAAGGTAGAGTAGAGGTTTTTGGGCTTAAATGGAACTGATCCAGACATGGTAGAGATGTCATTCTCCAGTTCAAGATTGTGATTCTCATCACTTTGTAGACAATGTGTCTCCTTGTAGGCAGTGTGTCTCTCTGTGAGCAGTGTGCTCGGGCAGTGAGCCCTAATTGGCATGTGCCATTCATTTTCTTTTATTCTTCTAACAGAGAATAATTCTTGGGTTAATCACCCCGTGGTTTTTCCCTTAACCGGGTTTTCCACATCAAAATCTTGGTGTTCAATGTGTTGATGTTTATCTGTTCTTGTGTTTATGCATTATGCTTTCATGGATGATTAATTGATATGCTGTTAACTAATAAAGAAGAATCAAGTGTTTGAAATAAGAGAAAGTTTTATACAACTGATTCACCCCCCCTCTCAGTTGTGTGCCCTAGATCCAACACGCACTTCATCAGCTTACTGGAATTCTTCTCTTCATCATCCGATACTTCAAGAACACAGTTTGTCGCCACTGTCACAATGCAAAAGTTACTTCCAGACCTCAAAATCATACACAACTTGAGATGACACATCACAAGGATATCCCAAACACTCCTAATCACAAGGACATCCCAAACACTCCTTCCAATCTACAGATTAGGATAATACAATTTCGGACCTCATCGGACCTTTCTGTGATCCTCTGTCACCTCTGAACACTTGCCGGAACCGGTTCCACACAGACAGCCACAACTTCTTCAGATCTTCATGCAAACCTCTGAAATCATAACTGAAGCATCTAAAGACTCATATCTACAAACCCTTTAATCCGCATCCTCTGGTTCTCAACCTATACAGTACATTTACCTTCTTCTCATCACTGTTCTTCACTGTTCCGGATGGGGACTGATTTCCTCAATAACAACAGCACACAACTCATCCAAACCTTCTTACCAATGCAATATGAGTATGTTGACATCAATGAAAACACTGGTTCACCTCATACTTGCAACATCTTGTACTTCTGCTTCTTGATCAGGCTCATTCAGACCTATCTCTTCTTCCTGATTTACCGGATCAGTCTGAATCTAATTTTTCGGAGAGGATTGAGCTCCTTGAACCTGAACACCATCTTGATCATCTTCATCATACTCATAAAATCTTTAAGGGCTTCTCAATTCCTTCATCAACTTTCACATTAGTACTTTCTATCATCTTTCTCAGTCTCTTGTTGTAACACCGGTATGCTTTGCTTTGAGTAGAGTAACCCAAGAAAATTCCTTCATCACTTCTAGCATCAAACTTTCCTAGATCTTCATCTCTTTTGATGTAAC
Source organism: Cunninghamia lanceolata (assembly GCA_027924645.1). Classification (NCBI taxonomy): domain Eukaryota; kingdom Viridiplantae; phylum Streptophyta; class Pinopsida; order Cupressales; family Cupressaceae; genus Cunninghamia; species Cunninghamia lanceolata. The sequence goes on from BSBN01000803.1 coordinate 11,987,023, forward strand.
ATTTACTACCAAATACTCTGAAATATCTCACAGTAGGAGTGACACCAAACCAAAGTTCATAAGGAGTCTTACTGGTATTGCTTCTAATTTGAACTCGATTGAGAGTGTAGACTGCAATGCTGACAGTTTCTCTCCAAAACATCTGAGGAACATTTGCTTCCATCATCATTGTCCTGGCAGCTTCCTGGATGGTCCGGTTCTTTCTCTCAACTACTCCATTCTACTGTGGTGTCCTAGGAGCAGACAACTGTCTTTTTATACCATGCTTCTCACAAAAGTCTATGAATTCACTGGATGTGAATTCACCACCTCTATCAGACCTTAGACATTTTAGTTTCAATCCGGTTTGATTCTCTACCATAGCTTTAAAGATTTTGAACTTCTCAAGGGCTTCTGATTTCTCCTTTAGAAAGGTAACCCACATCATCCGGGAATGCTCATCAATCAGTAACATGAAATACCTGTCACCTTGCATACTCTTGATTCTTATCAGACCACATAGATCAGTATAAACTAATTCCAACAATCCGGTAGAGGACTGATCCTTGCTTTTGAAAGAGACTCTGCTCTGTTTACCTAGCTGACATTCTTTGCACAAACTATTTGTAGGTTTCACCAATTTTGGAAGATCTCTTACAGCCTGAGTATTGCTTATCTTGATGATATTATCAAAATTTACATGACACATCCTTCTATGCCATAACCAACTCTGATCAACTTGAACAAACAAACAACTTTTATTAGAACCAACTAGATGGAAGATATTACCTTTTGTTTGAGTACCGGATGCAATCTCAGTTCTGGAACTTTCAAAGATCCTGCATCTTCCATTTTTGAACCAGAGATCATAGCCTTTGTCTACCAACTGTCTAACATTGAGAAGATTGTGCTTCAATCCTTCAACATATAGTACATTACCAGTTTTGCTCTTTCCATCAAAAGAAGTAGTTCCCCTACCTCTAATTCTGCCAGCAGAATTATCACCAAACTTTACCATTCCTCCTTCATACCTTTCCAGATCTAAGAACTTGTTCTTGTCACCTGTCATATGGTGAGAGCATCCACTGTCAATAACCCAATCATCCTTTTCTTCAACTTGGGCAGCCAAAGCTCTTTCTACAATCTTATGATTGACAGATTCAGAGGGTATTGAAACTTCTTCCTTGATGGCAATAAACACCCATTCATTTCTAGATTTGTCTCCTGTCTCTGATTCATCATCTGTTACTCCTTCATTATCAGCTTCTTCATGAACATAATAACAATTCTTTTGGAACCTTTGTCTGTTAGAATTTGACCTTGCAGATCTTTCCGGACATCTTGAAGTAAAATGACCAATTTTATTGTAGTTGAAGCACTTAAAGGGTAATTTTCCTTCATACTTACCGGATCCTCTTGGCAGTCTCTTTGCAATGAGAGCTTCAAGATGAGCTATTTTTGCTTCTTCCTCTTCCTTGTCTTTCCTTGCTTGATCATACCATGACAGCTTCCTTGAAGAGTTTTCTCCCAAATCAAATCTTTGTTTACCTTTCACATAGGCACTGGCTTTGAATGCAGATTCAGTCTTGGGGGGATCATCTCCAAACTTGGTAATTTTAAATGCAGCTAGTTTGCCAGCCAATTGTTCTCTTGTGACAGTTGTATGGGCTCTGAATTCATCAATGGTAGCAACCTTGATTTTGTAGGCAGCAGGAAGGGATCTGAGAATTTTGCAAACAATCTCATTTTCATTCAGAGTTCCACCAGCATTCCTAATTCCACATACTAGCTCATTTACTCTTGGCATAAAGGTAGTGATATTTTCATCATCTCTCATCTTCAATCTTTCAAATTTCCCTTTGAGACTTTGCAGCCTTGCACTTTTGACAAACTCATCTCCTTCATGCAGAAGTTCCAGTTTAGTCCAGATCTCATAGGCAGTTGGCCGGTCAATAACATTTGAGAGTTCTGAGTCATTTAGTGCGCTTAGAAGAGCTTCTTTGGTCCGCAGATTGTTTTCAGCATCTGTGATTTCATTTAGAGTTGTTGGACCACCCTGTGGAGGTACATATGGTTTTGTGACCATGGATATGTATGCTTTTCCCATACACTCCAAGTGACATTTCATGCGACCTTTCCAAAGAGTGAAATTGGTTCCATCAAACTTTGGACTGTCCTTCTTATACAACGACATCCTGGATATCCTCAAGCGATTAAGCTCCTTTTAGAGGAACTTGGCTTTGATACCAATTGTTAGATCTAGGGCACACAACTGAGAGGGGGGGTGAATCAGTTGTGCAAAAACTTGCTCTCAATTCAAACACTTAATTCTTCTTTGTTAGTTAACAACATATCAATTAACCATTCATGAAAGCACAAAGCATAAAGCATAAACACCGGAGCAAATCAACACATTAGACACCAAGGTTTTGACGTGGAAAACCCGGTTAAGGGAAAAACCACAGGGTGATTAACCCAAGGATTATTCTCTGTTAGAAGAATAAGAAAAATGGATGGCACATGCCAATCAGGGCTCACTGCTCGAGCACACTGCTCACAAGGAGGCACACTACCTACAAAGAGACACACTGTCTACAAAGTGATAAGAATCACAAACTTGAACTGGAGATTGACATCTTCACCATGTCTGGATCAGTTCCATTTAAGCCCATGACAAACTTGCTCTGCCTTTCACTCTCTCACTATGCCACACTCATCCACTTCAACACACCTCAAAATGAATTCACAAACCTTTATTTATACAAGGCATCGACTTAGGAAGAATTATCTAAGTTGGCTGTAGACACTCAAATTTGTCCATGTCTAGCGACACCTTGTTAAATCACTAATTCATTATCCAATTAATTAAATAAATTTTATTTATTTAATTAAAATCCCATTCTCATTAACTTAGCCAATTAATTAAATAAATTGTATTTATTTAATTAATTCCACATCATATCTTATCTCATTTTATGCATTTATCATATTAATTAAATAAATTTTATTTATTTAATTAATTTCCAACTCATATCCCACTAATTCAAATACTTTATTTGAATTGAGCCTTTATCATTTATCACATTTCAACACTTGTCCATTTCCCATTTATCATGTGTTGTAAGACAACTTTCATTTAAAATCCTTCACATGCACAACTAATTGGACCTAAATTTAGTAACTTTCAATCTTAGCCATTCACATAGCCTCTGAATCTCCACCGTTGATTGATCTTGGTTGAGTCCTATATAAACAGCCTCTCATTCCATATGAGATCATCCAGAAATCATATAGTATCTAGCAATCCAGCAATCATATAGCAACTCCATTATCATCTTGAGCATTCGAGCATTTGAGCTTTTATCATCCATCAATGGCAGCTTTCAGCTTTGTAATTGCTTATTGTTGAAGAAGCAGTCCACATCTCCCTCTCAAACAAGGAATCGCACGGTCTAGGTGATGTTATGCTTGCATTGCATTGTTCTTTTGGTTTCATTTAGATTAGATTCCTTGATGATGGTAGGGTTAGGGTTTCATGACTATGTCTGATTTTCCACACCTGACTTTCACCTATCACATTTTGGCACGCCCGATGGGACCCACGTCCCTGATTAACTTCGTTTTCTGGAGTTGTTTCTTTGAAGATCAGATTTTGCAGGTGCTCGTAGAAAATTCCAGTCGCTTTTGAACGAAAATCCGCCGCTTCGGGATTTCTGCGTCGCTTTTGAGCTGGAACAGGCCGCATATTCCTCTCTGGATCGCCTTTGAATAAACAGTCGATGCTTCAGGTAAAACGAATCACTTTTATCATTAAAATGATCGCCTGTAATGTATGCGTCTGTGTTTGCTGTCCTTGTCGCTTTTGATCTAACATCCGCCGCTTTTGCGTATAATCAGATCGCTTTTAATCTAACAGGGGCCGCCTTTGCACAAATCCGCATCGCTTTTGACCTAACAGTGCGCGCTTTTATTCTGATATGATACGCTTATGAGCTAATAATATTCGCCTGTGCAGGTTAGGGTTTTGATTTTTGTTTTGCAGAGACAGGTCGCTTTCGACTTACAACAGGTCGCTTCTGGTATATCGGATCACATATGACACGACAGAGGCCGCTTTTACATTTATTTGTATCGCTTATGGACTGATATTGTTCGCCTGTTAGGCTAGGGTTTTTGTCTATCGGCTGTGTTTTTACAGAAATAGGTCGCATCCAGCCCTCAACCGATCGCTTATGGACAATCTGCATCGCTTATGAGCTGACAGGAGTCGCATCCTGTGTTGTTACGCGTCGCACATGATCCGCAGTATTTCACCTCTGTTCAAATAGAGGTCGCCTTTGATCAATAGTGGGTCGCATCTGGTAAAGCTCTGTTGTTTTCAAGCCTGCTTCAGTTCCAGTTTGATTTTTGGCTATTAACTGGGTATTTGCGCAGCATCTTATCGATCTATCCAAGAAAGGAGGTTCTCAAACTACTGACATATCTGTTGCAGGTTCGATCGGTCCAAGATTTGTGGTTTTTTTCACTAAATTAGGCATATTTGGGCTTGGTGCTTAAAATGAACTATTGTTTGCTCCGTGATTGATTTATCTTTTTTGATTGCCTGCATGTGCCTGATTGTAACCCAAATTTAATGACAAAAGTATCCTCTCCCCTTGCCTATCAAATGGATCTTGGGTGTATGAGAACTTGTCATTATCTTTAGAGGGCCTGCCTTCCCGGTGTGAGAAGGGATACGACCCAAGCGGTAACGGGCTAAAGCCAAGTCCTTCCAAACCGCTATATAAGAAAAGTGTTTGTGTCGAAAGCCACAAACAACGGGTGCAGTTGTGTTATACCGACAGCCAACCTCCCCCAAAACCCTCCAAGGCGCAACCCTTGGAGGCTGGGAGACTCCATAACGGAGAGTAGCGCTGCCGCACGTATAGCCACCCAAACGGATGCCCTTATTAGCAACTTTGTGTAGTAGCCAAAAACCTTCTATCTGTTGACGCAGAGGGCAAAACCCTTGAAGCGGCCCCAATTCATGCGGTTCTTAGCCGAGGTAGCAGGGACAATCTAAAGGTTTGGAGAGGGTCAAGCCTTATAAGAATCCTGGATCTTGGTATGCGTGAGAAGTGTGTGCAAATGTAAGGAGGAGCCGGTGCTATCAAGATCCTGGAGCTACCCGCTTTGAATAGGCGCAGCTAGGGGATTCAACAGATACTGTCCTATCCTAGCCTAGGTTGTATCAGTTTGTGCTTGTTGTGAGTGTGAGTGACTGTTATCATTGTTTTCTTGCTGGAAAAACTACAAAATCAGACCACTGTTACACAAACACAGTCACTTTTGAACCTAAACTACTCGCACAGGCCATCCACATCACTTCTGAACTGTAGTGACTCGCATATTGCCTGAACTGCATTGCTTTTAAACAACAATTGCCCGCATATTGCTTAAACAGAGTCACTTTTGAACCACAGATGATCGCCTACTGTCTGAACCAAGTCGCATCTGATTCATAACCAGTCGCATATTGCCTGAGCCAAGTCACTTTTAAGCCGCAGTCATTCGCTTGATTCTTGAACAAGCTCGCCTATGAACAACAGACTGTCGCCTTTAGGGATATCTGAGTCGCTTATGATCACCAGAAAATCACCTTTGAACCAACAGTCGTCGCCTCTGGAATAGCATTCGCTTCTGGTTAGCACTGTCATTTTCCTGTCACATCTAAACCAGGTCGCATCTGAGCTATCATTAATCACCTTTAGCATTCTTTGAGTCACCTTTGAGCTATCATCAGTCACCTGTAGCTAAAATTCCTGCAAATCTTAGTGCATCAGCTGAATTAGCCTCAGGACTAGCTTGCTTGAACCTCAAACATCAGCTTTCAGATTTATCTTTGATCAATGGCAAATACCTGGACTCTGTCTCCTATCTTGAGCTTATCAATCAATCACAACTCATGAGCTTTTCCATCTTTTTGAGACCCCAACCAGCAAATCAGACATCAATCCAATCATTTCAATCAACAAACAATCTTCAGTTTTAGCTTCAGCCAACAAACATCCTTCAGCTTTAGCTTTAGCAAACAATCTCTTTTAGCTTTAGCTCCAACAAACATCAACAGCAAACAATCTTTCCCTTGAGTGATTAAGCTACCTCTAGGGACAATCAACAACAACTCAGCCAAACCAAATCAACCAAGCAACTTAGCCAAACCAGCAAACCAAAACAACAACCAATCAACCAACCATTATCTTTTGGGTTTCAAAACTTTGACAAGCTCAAACTTCATCATCAACATCATGCCTCAAACTAGGAGTCAATATCGAGCTGAAATAGAAGCCAAATTGAAAGCTGAAATGGATGCCAAATTGCAAGCTGAGATGAAACAATTCACAACACCTCTTAAGGACGTAACTCAATTCACAACTGGTATGCCTTCTCATATGTTTATACCTCAAGGGTACACTAGGGGCGAATCATCTTCACAACAAATGCACCCTCCACCATCCTTGGAAACTTTCGAAGAACAATCTCAAGACGACTCATCAGAATTCCAAGATACCTATCTATGGGACCAAGTTGAGAAACTCATGATATCTGAGCCTGATCGCTGTTTTCTCCAACTTGCTCGCATGGGTGCTAAACTACCTAAAGACTTTGATATATCCACTATTAGAGAGCACGATCCCAACACTACTGCTGTTGTTGCGAATAGACCATCTACTATAGTCACATCATCTCCTATTGCCTCGCAAACACCATCCTCATTGCCTCTTGTTGCTTCATTTGAATTACCACGATCAGAGCATACCTTAGAACCATTGATAGTGCCCACCAATGTGCTTCCTCTCATGTCACAAAATCTCAACATCCCACCTTTTCATGTCCCTCAACATATCTCTCCTTCTACCATGACTGTTTCCATGCCTCAAGTAACGCAAGCTGTCCATGCAACACAAGCGCAAACACTTCAAGCGTCACAAGCAATTCCCATATCTTACGGTGTGCATACCTCTCAAACCATTCCATCAACACATGTTGTCCATGCTTCACAACCATTGCAATCTACCACATCTCATACCAAAACTGCTAATTCATCCATGTTATCCTATAATCCCAACGTTAGCCTTATTGACATGAGTGATTCCCTCATTTCTCAAGCCAATCCAAACAATAAGGTTGCTTATGTTGATTAGCTTACATCCATGCTATCCTCTTCTTCCAATCCTTCACACACCATCAATCCATCTTATGTTACCCAAGGCTTCTCTAATATCACCCAACACATGACGTATACCAATCCTCATATTGTCCAAAATACCAATCCCAATGTTCACCCTTCTGTTGTATCTACCACTCCCTCCATCACTTACCATGTCATGAATTCAATCCCAACATCCCAACCATCTGCTACTATCAATCCAACGTCCACTTCTCATGTGATGCACACTCACTTGCCACTTGTGTCTCAAGGACAGCAATCTTCTCACACATACATGTCCCATACCACTCCTTTGACATACATTGTGGGTACACAACCTCAACAAACAGTCACAGCTTCGTACATCCCACAACCACAACAAACAGTCACAACTCCACATATACCACAACTGCAACCACAATATGTCTCATATCACACTCAACCCCCTTCGCAACAATAGCAGTTATCCTCAGCCGATATCCAATAGATGATCGATGAAAGAGTAGGACAAGGCAAGAAACCTTTCTCTCTCGAAAACATATGCGCTTATCCATTTGACAAGTCTCTTCATATGATACCTTTTCCACCACACTTTGAAATCCCACAATTTGATAAGCACAAAGGGAAAGGAAATCCGGACGACCATCTTCGAGCCTTTTTCGTGGCATGTCTCGATGTTGCCTATGATGATACATATCTCTTGAGACTATTTCCTCGAAGCTTAGCAGGACAAGCTCTCGAATGGTTTTCCCATTTACCTCCAGGAATTAAGACTTTTCCCGAATTGGCAACCAAGTTTCGATCACATTTTGCCTTCAACATTGAACATGAGGTAAACATGAATGACCTTGTCAACAACAAACAACGCAATGGTGAAACCTTTTCCTCATTTACCCAACGATGGCATAATATGGCTAGCAAATTATCATGGGAAATCCCTGAGAAACAACAGCTTGACATCTTTGTTCAAATCTTCATCCTGAGCTGTCATTCCAACTACAATTGCAAAGCGCTAGCACCTTTAATAGGCAAGGCCTTGGTTACCAACCGGAGGTACCGCGATCCAAAGACATTAAGTGTATTTCCGATATTGACGTTGGACCTTCCTCGGTCGGAGAGACTTCTAACTCGGATACCATCGATGACTCCTCCCTTCATATCACCGACCTTTTTCAAGAACATTCCATCTTCATGTTTTCCGCAACCTCTTCTAGCCATCATAATCCCTCCATTCGCCTCTCCCTCGTATATCCTGACCTCATCGATTGGGACCAACAGGGGGCACCGATATTAGATACATTTGAAAATGACGAAGCCATTGCAGAATTCATGGGTTTGAGACAAGGTATCCCATTGGGTGATCATAAAGCAGGTTTCATGATGGAATTACCTAAACTAGCATATTTTGGCGGAAGTATCAAATCTTTCAGTCGCAAAAGTGAAATAAACAAAATTCAACAAAATAGGTCACTAGGTGAAAACCGCAAGGCGCCTCTTGACCGTGAAAAAGTAAAAATAAAGGACGTATCTGAAGGTGAAAACCTCTCTGAGGCGCCTGAGGATGAGGGATTTGATCTTCCTGTTGCCGCTGATTACCATGAGAAATCAACTGTGCTAGTTGAAAAATCACAAGACATGAACTTGGGAACAGAACAGAATCCGAAGATCACCTTTTTGGCAGCATCACTATCAGAGCAAGAACGAAAGAACTTCACAGCATTTTTCCTGAGATGAGCTATAAATTTTGCATGGACTTATGCAGACATGCCAGGACTAGATCCTTCACTTGTGGTACATCATTTAGTAGTATTCCCTGATGCAAAGCCTGTCAAACAAAAATTGCGCAAAATGCATCCACAAGTTGCCTTATTGGTCAAAGCAGAAATTCAGAAACTGTTAGAAGCAAAGTTCATAAAGCCTATTGATTATCCAGGATGGGTTTCAAACTTGGTACCTGTCGCAAAACCAGATGGACGAGTTCGCTGCTGCACAGACTTTAGAGATCTTAACAAAGCATGTCCTAAAGACGATTTTCCATTACCAAGCATAGACAACATTGTTGATCTTACAGCAGGACATGAAATGCTATCTTTGATGGATGGATTTTCTGGTTATAATCAAATCAGAATAGCAGAGGAAGACCAAGATAAAACATCTTTTATTTGTCCATGGGGCACATATTGCTGGGTTGTAATGCCTTTTGGTCTCAAAAACGCTGGAGCTACCTATCAACGAGCCATGACAGTTATTTTTCATGACCTTTTTCATACTATCATGGAAGATTATGTTGATGACATCCTGGGAAAATCTAAGACAAGGGAAGGACATCTACAAGTATTGGCACAAATTTTTGATCGATTAGAAAAATACCAAGTTAGACTAAACCCAAAGAAGTGTGTATTTGGTGTAACATCAGGAAAACTATTGGGATATATTGTGTCTCGACGAGGGATAGAAGTGGACCCAGCTAAGGTAAAAGCTATCATAGAAATGCCTCCACCAACGAATCTCAAACAGCTCCGCAGTTTACAGGGTAGGCTACAATCTATCCGCAGATTTATCTCACAACTCGCAGATAAATGTCATCCTTTTCAGCATCTTCTTCGTAAGGGTGAACCTTTTAAGTGGGATGAAAAGTGTCAACAGGCTTTTGATAAGATAAAAGAATACTTGGCAACACCTCCTGTGTTAATACCTCCTGTACTTGATCATCCATTACTGCTTTATATATCATAACCAACCGCAGCATTGGGTGCACTTCTAGCTCAACATGATGATTCAGGAAAAGAACAAGCTATCTACTACATTAGTAGAACTCTTGTGGGATATGAACTCAATTACTCATTCATGGAAAAAGCTTGTTTAGCATTAGTGTTTGCTTCCCAAAAGTTGCGACATTATATGCTGAACCAAACAACAAAACTCATCTCTAATGTGGATCCCCTCAAGTATCTCCTTTCAAAAGCACTTCTCACAGGGAGATTAGCAAAATGGGTTATGATCTTGAGTGAATTTGACATACAATATGTGAACCGTAAAGCTATCAAAGGACAAGTCATTGCTGATCAATTAGCTGCAGCACCTATCACAGACATTCAGCCAATATATCCCGAATTCCCAGATGAAGGATTGTTTACTTTAAGCCCTCCAGCACGATGGCAGCTATACTTTGATGGATCATACACTCAACACGGATCTGGAGCAGGTATCTTGTTTGTCACTCCCCAAGGAGACTGCATACCTAAATCATACAGAATAGCATTCCCATGTACCAACAACATAGCAGAGTATGAAGCTTTAATCACAAGTTTGCGCATGGCAGTACAATGGGCTATCAAACAGTTACAAGTCTTTGGCGATTCTCAGCTGGTTATCAAACAGGTCTTAGATGAATATCAAACAAAAGACGAGAAGCTTCTTCCATACAAGCTAATGGTGGACGATTTCAAGCAATATTTTGAGGACATTACCTTTGAGCAAATTCCAAGACTACAAAACAGAGCAGCCGATGCCATGGCTATGATTGGATCTCTTTTAGACATGCCATCTAACACCCATAAATGTGAATTCTTGGTCGAACAGCTTTTGATCCCCGCATTTGAAGTTCCACAGTCTGAGCTCATATGTGAGATTGTTGGTCCCAACTCGTTGTGGTACAAAGATATATACGAGTATCTCCGTAATCACACCTTGCCTCTTCAACTATCCAACACCCAGCGTAAAACTTTTATCTGTCGAGCCTCTCGTTATACTATCTTAGGAGACACCCTTTATCGCTGGAGTCTTGATGGTATCCTTCTTAGATGTCTTGACTCCGAGGAAGCAAAAATGGCCTTACGTGAAGTACATGAAGGTGTCTGCGGTTCGCATTCTGCTGGCCCTGGCCTTGTTAAGAAACTTCTGCGAGCAGGATACTATTGGCCAACTATGGAAAAAGATGCCCAACAATTTGCAAAACGATGTCTACAATGTCAGAAACATGGAGATCTAATACATGCACCAGCACATGAGCTTCAGCCTATTGTCACTCCATGGCCTTTTTCGCAATGGGGACTTGATCTTGTGGGTAAAATCCATCCTACTTCATCAAATGGTCATAAGTTTATTATCACTGCCACTGAGTATTTCACAAAGTGGGTCGAAGCCATACCAATGACCTACATCACAGGTAAACAAATAGCTAAATTCATCCTACATTACATCATCTGCCGTTATGGAGTTCCTCAAGCTATTGTCACAGACAATGGCCGGCCTTTCAAAAACCAAGAGGTTAGAGATCTTTGCAATAAGTTTCATATTCAACATAGGTTCTCTACGCCTTATTATCCTCAGAGCAATGGTCAAGCTGAAGCCTCTAATAAGACAATCATCAAGATCCTTAAAAAGACTGTTAACAAAACTGGTCGAGATTGGCATCTACAACTGCATCCTGCTTTATGGGCATATAGAACAAGTGTCAGAACTCCTACTGGCGCCACACCCTATGCTCTAGTCTATGGCACTAAAGCTATTTTGCCTATCGAGGTTGAGATCCCCTCTTTGCGCATATCCTTGCAACATACTATCTCAGATGAAGAATATCGAGTGTCCCGACTCCATGATCTTGAGCTCTTAGATGAACGCCGCCTTACAGCATTGAACCATCTTCAAGTCTATCAAAACCGGCTACGCCGTAACTACAACAAAAAGATCAGAGAACGCAGGTTTCAGGTTGGCGACCTTGTCCTTAAAGAAAACCAAAGGAATCAACAGCATCGAGAGAAACAGGGCAAGTTTGAACCAAATTGGCTTGGTCCTTTCATTATCACAGCTGTCTATGGGTCCGGCGCATACACTTTGTCAACACTTGAAGGCATTCCCTTGGATGAACCCGTCAACAGTGTTCATCTCAAGAAGTTTTATCCATGAATCTCAGCTATCCCACAGAAAAAACACAAAAAAATCAAAATATTCCAAAAAAAAAAAAAAAAAAAAGATAAATAATCCGTCCAATGGTGAAAACCTGGTAAACAGGCGCCTTGGATAAGTACCATAGTGAAAACCTGGCAAACAGGCGCTATGTGTAGTGACCAGCCTCCCTCATTTGTTTGGTTCGTTGATCATTTTCGCCACTGCATCTTGTATAAGCCATCCTCATAAGCCCTATCGCAATCTCACACATAGCCTTTTCTCTTCATCCTTTGCCGATGTTAGCTATCATATGTGAGACATTGTTGTGATATCTATATCTTTTGGCACCTTAGCATCTTGGCTACATCTTTGCTACCTTGTCGCTTCTGCATAATAAACCTCATCCTGCACTGGGGGCATTTGTTGAGTCTTATTTGGAAGTGGACCCTGTTATCTCTAGCTCATACCACATCAAACAACTCAGCTTACAACACAGCACACCTTCTTAACTTCAACCATGGTACATGTCCACCAATAAATACGACCTAACGACTTGCAACCAGGACTCATACCTTCACAATCCATCCACATTCATCCAACAATCGCAACAAACATCGTTTGATCAAACATCCAATTGATTAGTCACATCAATAAGAACTACATGCAGCTCTATCGTTGACGCCTTGATCCCGTGGATACAGGGTATGTAGGCAATCTGAGATGCGAAGGAAGCACTCTGATTCAGGCTAAGACGATAGCCCCTTTCATCAGTCATCTGTCATCTTTTCTTCTAAGCATCCTTCAATCTTTCAGCTCACATTCTTCTATCTTTCATCACATACATCATCAATAAAACCCAGAACTACATATTCATCATGTCTCATCTTCATCGTAAGTGTGCTTTGATCCCGTGGATACAGGGTATGTAGGTAGTCTGGAATACGAAGGAAGTTTCCAGTACTCAAGCACCGATGATCCCCCCATTTTCTTCATCTTCATGCATCATCCATCTTCTTCTCTTTGATCAGCTCAAACAGGAAGCAATCCATGTGTATATTGCAAGCTCAAGCACTTTAACCAATCACAGGTAAACCAGAAGCTATTTGTCCGCATTCCTTAAGCCAACATTTGCTATAGCCATTTATCAACAACTTTAGCCTTCAACAGGATGTAGCTTTCCTCTTAACAAGGCGCCAGCTTAATCTATCCAAGAGCACCCAAAATTTGGCAAGAGAACGTGATGACAGTATCTTTTGTTTTATCTTTTGATTTATCTTTTGTCCCTTTTCTATACCTAGTCAAGACTGCCATGATCTCTTTATATCTTGGTATGTTGCGATGAGGTAAGGACTGGGGCATGGTCGTATAGCTTTCGTATGCTGTGTTTGCGGGATGATCTTATTCTCTTCCTATGCGTCTTGGTATCTTGTACGTGTTGGGATTAGCATCTTACATATCAATATCTCTAGCACCTGAGAAGCTAAACAGTCTCTTATGCATTGGAGACTATTCTATGTTAAGACTAACTCCATACATCTAACCAGCAAGCTATCATTATATGTAGTGGAGATAAGTTCAAACCATTGTTTGTAGCGTCAAAGTCCAACACTAGCTGCTACTCATATCTTGTGCATGTTGGCTCAACATCTCGACCACATGCGTTCGGACAAGATTGTAACATGCTAGTTACGCATTGGATACCTCGACACCTTGGTCTCTTATACCCTGGTGCATAACATCCATATGCTATATCAAACATAAGGACTGCATTTCTTTTCATTTTGAGCAATTACTTGAAAGCTGCCCATCATCATCCTATCTTATTCATTCTATCTATCCATTCGTTCCATCATCCTCAGCCAAGATCAATCATCTCTATCATCCTTTCTCCATTTCCCGCTCCTGCAAAACAAGTGTTAGCCATACATAAGTCCATTACATATCTTTTTCATTACCATCTACCTATATGCATACATTTATTCATCTCATTACTCTTTACATATTCAAACATTTTCTATCCATTACCATTTGCATAAACATCTATCCATAATCCATCTATAATCCATACACATAAACATGCATAGCCATCATAATATCAACATCACAACCATTATCACAACATATAGATCGCCAAAACTGCCATATATATATATACATGTGTGTCAAAATACAAGTGTCTACAATACAAGCTGAGCCCTGAAAAGAATGAATGTACAACAATGGCTCTAGGCCTCATCATGATACAATGTCAACAAGGTATGCCCTAGCGACTACTGCCAGCTCCCTCGCCCTGACCACCACCACCAACAGGTCCTGTACCTGGTCCTCCATCTCTCGGTGGCCCCATCACTGAAGCTACTGACCGAAATCCACCTGACCTCCGTGAGCTTGAAGCCCCTGACCTGCTCCTGAAGCTAGGCTGTCTCTGCTCTGCCGGCACAGCTCCATAATATAGGCCTCTATAATACTCAGCCTCACTCTGCACTCTCCGAAGCTCGGCCTGTACCGCTGTCAACTGTGTGGCTAAGTACATGGTAGCTCCATCAGTCCCCAAGGCCGTCACTACTCTATCCCGCTCACTAGTCATAACCTGCAGCTGCTGTACTGCCCTATCTCTCTCAGCTCGCAGACTATCTCTCTCAGCTCGCAGCCCATCTCTCTCTGCTCTCATAGCCTGCTCCTGCTGTACTGCAGTATCTCGCTCAAGCCTCATCATCTGCTCATGCTTTCTAGCTGTATCCCTCTCTCCTGTAACTCTAGCGAGAGCCCCATCATCCTGTCCATCTCCTCTCTGAGCTCCCACCTGTAGCTGAGCCTGATAAGCCTGTGTCTGTGCTCTAGCATGCCTCAGACTGATCACGGCCTGATGCCTATCCATCTCCACTCTCCTCAACCTCATCTGTGCCCGCTACCTCCATCTCCTCTCCTCTCTAATCCGTCTCCGCAGCTGCTGAATACCCACATCATCTCCTGCTCCAATCGGTGCCTGTGGCTGTGCTAATATAGCAGGCTGACCTGGCACCTACCCTGGCATCTGTATCCTTGGTACAGCTGGCACTACTGCCTGTGCTGGTGGAGCCCGTCGTCGTCGCCTCCGCACTGGCCTTTCCATCCCAATCTCCCCAATCTCTCCATCCCGTGTCAACCGAGTCGGTCTAGCTGTCGCCCAGTGTGCATCATACTCTGGCAATGTCCCTGGATCTGCAGGACCCTGTCTCCACTGCCATGCTACTGGCTGCAATCCATCTCTCTCTGCCAAGGCTATGTCCACCACTACCTCTGGACCCCAATCAAACACCTCCTGTCTCGTCCTCCCAAAAACGGCATCACCTACAGGTACTGCCTGTGCCTCTCCGAACTGTCTCAGGGCTCTCTCTGGCAAATAGCGCTCTATAATGTACACACCGCGTCCAAAAATGTACCTCGCCTGTCTAGCATAAGCAAGCTCGGCATCCTCCTCCTCCCACTGCTCACATCCTAGCCATGGCCTCCATACAAACCTGTCTATCTCATCCAATCTCCGCCGCCAGTATACCACCCCTCGGCGCTGTCGATACGTCACGGCTCCTCTATACATCCGTGCAAATGGCTCTCCTGCTGCTCTCGCAACCCATCCCTCTGGTCTCGTCACCGGAATGTGCTCATAAGCCCATACGTGCAACACTGTCACTCCTGCTGACATACTGGCTCCGAACATATATGCACAATCATGCAGGTAATGATAGAGCTGTCCCAACACGCACTCTCCCCATGCATATCTCGTGCCATAGGAGAACATGCCCTCCATCACTGTCCCCCATCCTACAGGAAACCCTCTCGCTCTCCTGTCACCCACTAGCCATCTAATGATAGCCACTACCACTCGCTGCAACCTGTCACAGAGCTCCTCCATCCTCCCCATCGGTATCTCCGAACCCTCTGCTCCGATGTCTGGTGTCCCAAACAATCTCCTGAATGCCGCTGGGCCCATCTCCGGATCATAATCTACACAATCCCCATCTATCAGAATCCTCAAAATCTGGAACACATCCTCTAAGGTGATGGTCGCCTCTCCTGTCGGTAACAAGAATGAACTGTGCTCGCTCATCCATCGCTCCACCATCGCAGTCATCAACCCTCGATGTGCCTGAACTGGCTCTAATCGTGACACATGCTCCAAACCCAGGATCTCCAACACCAGCAGCTCCTCTGCATCCAACCGTCTCACTAGCCGCAAATCTCTCGGATGGGGCTCCCGTGATAGCAATGGCGGTAGTACATCCTGCATCATCCATTTACTCTTGTCAGTTTATTCCGTTAATCATTCGTATCCAAATCTGCCTATCTATCTGCTATTTTCTCCTACACCTACCATATGCGGTTCACTTTACCACAAGCGACCTCTTTCTGCTCACTAGCGACCCCTTTCACCATATGCGCCTCTGTTTTGCCTATATGCGAGCTCTTTTGCACATGCGCTCACTGTTTCCTTATAAGCGACCTAAATTTCCTTGTGCGCCCATTATCCCTTCCTATGCGAGCCATATCCCACATGCGACTCTCTTTATCCTCAACGCGAGCTCTTTTACTAAATGCGCCTATTTTCTCATCATAAGCGAGCCAACTCACACTACGCGACCATTTTCGCCCTATATGCGCGCTATCTACCATATGCGATCTGTTTCTAGTCCTATGCGAGCTAAACTACCCTATGCGACTACTCTCTGCTCATAAGCGACTAGCTTCCCTCCATACGCGCATTTTCACTGCTTTTTTCCCGCCGACCGGATGCGACCACTTTTTTCCTAAGCGACCTACCCGCGCCTATAAGCGACCTGAAATACTCTAAGCGACCTCTACTCCTACATAAGCGACCTCTCTGTGCCATGTCCTAAACTAGTCGCTTTTGGTGACGTGTGTGAATTAATTACGCTTCTAGGCTATTAAATGCACGCTTTTGGGAAAAGTTTTGAGACATACCGGTGCGCCTGCTCCCTCTGGTCGTCCATGTGTCCTCACTCGCTCCGCACGATGATCTCTGCGTGGAATCACCATCCTGCTAGCTCTGCCACTCTCACTCTCAGGAGCTCTGGATTTCTCTAGGTTTCTAAGCACAAATGAGCACAAATGAGCATATTTGCCCTTGAAGCACCTACTTATAGCCCTTCTCCAAACCCTAATTCTTCTATACCACAGCCTATTTTCTTCCATGCAACCCCCCTTTCCTTCGCATCTGCCCTCTTTTCTGCCTTTTCTTCTATCGAGAGCCAACCCAGCCCTTCCTGGTTTGCCTGGCTTACCTCTCGAGGGGGCATCACCTGCCAGTTACACTGGGGCATAACTTGTTTATCGAACGCATCTCACATCTTCTTTGACACAACGTTCTATCGAACATTGTATCAAAGAGGGGTAAAATGTAGACACTCAAATTTGTCCATGTCTAGCGACACCTTGTTAAATCACTAATTCATTATCCAATTAATTAAATAAATTTTATTTATTTAATTAAAATCCCATTCTCATTAACTTAGCCAATTAATTAAATAAATTGTATTTATTTAATTAATTCCACATCATATCTTATCTCATTTTATGCATTTATCATATTAATTAAATAAATTTTATTTATTTAATTAATTTCCAACTCATATCCCACTAATTCAAATACTTTATTTGAATTAAGCCTTTATCATTTATCACATTTCAACACTTGTCCATTTCCCATTTATCATGTGTTGTAAGACAACTTTCATTTAAAATCCTTCACATGCACAACTAATTGGACCTAAATTTAGTAACTTTCAATCTTAGCCATTCACATAGCCTCTGAATCTCCACCGTTGATTGATCTTGGTTGAGTCCTATATAAACAGCCTCTCATTCCATATGAGATCATCCAGAAATCATATAGTATCTAGCAATCCAGCAATCATATAGCAACTCCATTATCATCTTGAGCATTCGAGCATTTGAGCTTTTATCATCCATCAATGGCAGCTTTCAGCTTTGTAATTGCTTATTGTTGAAGAAGCAGTCCACATCTCCCTCTCAAACAAGGAATCGCACGGTCTAGGTGATGTTATGCTTGCATTGCATTGTTCTTTTGGTTTCATTTAGATTAGATTCCTTGATGATGGTAGGGTTAGGGTTTCATGACTATGTCTGATTTTCCACACCTGACTTTCACCTATCACATCGGCAATCAACCATAATAACATTCGCAAGTTAGCAATCATCCACAAGAACATTCGCAAGATGAATAACTCATCCGGTCGGCCAGTTTGAACAAGAACATCTTCATCCAGAAGAATAACTCTAATTCTGGGCTCTAACACTAATGCGGACCGACAACACAACCTCAACATGATCCAAGAACCTTCAAAGGCTTGCCTGAATGACCAGGTACATCTACACTTCCTCTACTTATCAGGATCTCTTCTCTTCTTCATCTGGAACTTCAAGAACACAGTCTACCGCCACTGTCATAAAGCAAAAGGTGCTTCCAGACCTCCAAACTATGAACAAATCGAGATGACACATCACAAGGACATCCCAAACACTCCTTCCAATCTACAGGATAGGATAATGCACTTCTGGATCTCACTAGACCTTTTTGTAACACTCTATCACTCTGGAGCATCCCCTGGAACCGGTTCTACTTAATCGATCACAACTTCTTCATATCTTCATGCGGACCTCTAAAATCTTAACTGGAACACCTCAAGACTCATATCTACAAACCCTTTAATCTGCATCCTCTGATCCTTAACCTATTGAGTACTTTTGCCTTCTTCTCATCACTGTTCTTCACTGTTCCTGATTGAGACTGATTTCCTCAATAACCTCAGCACACAACTCATCCAATCCTTCTTACCAATGCAATATCAGTATGTTGACATCAATGACAACACTGGTTAACCTCATACTTGCAACATGTTCATCATATTGTTGATCATAATCATTCATAATATGATCTTCTTCTTGTACTTCATCACCTTCATGTGAATGACTTCCATTGTTGTTGCTCTTCTCAGATAACAAGTTGTCTTCTTCTTCAGGTGCATTGATAAATTTTTATCAACTCCTTCCACACATCCTGAGCTGTTACACAATGCATCACTTTACAAGAAATATCATTAGATAGAGCAGATAATATGGCCTTCTTTGCAATATGACTAAATTCAAGAGCTCCTTTTTTATTTGCAGTAACACAATACCCATTCTCAATTGACATCAAAACACCATATCTTAAAGAGGATAAATATACTTGTATTCTCATACACCAAACTAAGAAATATGAACCATCAAAGAAAGGAACATCTGAAAACATTTTCTCTAATTTAATACTTGTCTCAACTTGTGAGACATTTCTATCAAATGTTTGTATATCAACATCTAAATTTGATACAGATGGAACCTTTTGATCAATAGGAGACTTGACACTTTTCTTTTCTCTATTTCTTTTGCACTTACCCATGGTACTCCACACACACAGGACCTACCCAAGCTGATTAGGCTTCTATAGGGAACCTACGCTCTGATACCACTTGTTGGAGTCCAGGACAACACTGAGAGAGGAGGTGAATCAGTGTTGTATAAATTTTGAAACCTTTTTGCAAACTTTAACATTCAAGACACAAAGAGAGAAAGACATCATTGATTTGTTACACATATGCACATTACTGAGAATGAAAGGAGTGAACAAAAACTCATTATCAAAATATTAACATACACACATACAGATGAAAACAATATAAGTCATAACACAAATTTGCATGAGTGGAAAACCCTCCTCGGGTAGAAAAACCACTCCAAAACTGCCTCACTGGCTTAACCTTGAAAACATCTTTACAAGCCTCACTGGCTGTTGTGGGTGTCTCACTGACAAATGTAAGGTCTCACTGGCTAATGCAAGGCCTCACTGGCATAAACAATCACCATCATCAAAACATAAAACCTTGTGCGTAAGAATTGATTGCTAATCAATCTGATTTGCATCATTATACAACCTGTCTTTTCTAAATTTGCATATATTTTTGCAATCATACTCAATCCAATTTGCACATCAATTTCATGATCTCTACACAAACAAATTTCCTAATACACAATACAAATTCAATGTCTTCCTCTGCATTTCATCTTCAATCAAAAAATCAATTCACTTGATTCATATTATCTCTACATAATTAATTGCATATTGATTCACATCCATACATCATCCTCATTTTCACAACCTGCATATTTATATTTCAAACAATAAGACTTTTCATATTCAACTCTTCTTCTGCAAGACAAAAATAACTTGACCTTTCATAACCCTCTCTTCTCTGCATATCCAATTCTTCAAATTGAATAACATCTCTGCAAAAATAAAATCATTTCACTTCTCTGTATGACCATTTCCATTCTTGAAGGATTTGCAAAAATAAAATCATTTCTCTCAAAAAAAACTTCACACAAATGACTTTAATATTTTAGGATCCTTCAATCTATTCAAATTCCCTTTCATAAAAATTTTAACTCAAAAATCTTCAATCAATTTTTACCAATCTTCCCTACATAAAAATATTCAATTTCCTCAAAATAAATTTGATATTCTTCTATCTTCAAAAATAAAACATATCGTTAATCCCTTCAAGAATTCATTTTCCTTCATTGAATCCTACATAAAAAAATAAATATCTTCTCTATATGCATGAAGAAAAAATCTTCTTCAAAAACCTTCAATCTGCAAAATAAAATCATCTGCAAATAACGCAAAAGTGTTCTCTTAAATTGCTCAAAAAATATCTTCCATTTAATGCACCTGCAATATCTTTTCAAAAGGAATAACTCTTCAAATTCTATAAATTACAAAGACAATTCACTTCTAAAAAGCCTTCCATGCATTCACATAAAATTTGCCTTCTAAAAGAAATCCACCTTTTTATCTCCACTGTCATGAGAATAGAAAAAAATCTTCTTTAAAAAGAAGTTTTTAGATTTCACCAAAAGTTGCCTTTTTAAATGGCTAAAAAATAGCCTTCAAAATTCCTTAAAACAAGCTTTAAAACTGTAGTCTTCAAGTGGCACGTGAGAAAGAGGGAGGCCCACCTTTATTTTTAAAATTAAAAAACACTTCATAAAAATCCCTTAAAAACTCACCATAAGGATCTCCTTAAAAGTAGGCTTTTAAAAAAAAACTAAAAATAATCTTAAAAAATCTTTTATGGCTTTCTACCAAATTCGTGCCCCACACATATTTAAATATAGCCTTTGATGGCTTTTTCACATTCTCCACCAAAAAAATCTGCCTTAGAATCTTATAAAAAATATGAGCATTTAAAAACATTAAAAATCTCCTCTTTTGGAAGGCTAAAAATAACCTATAAAAACTCATCCTTAGTCTTATTGAAAAAGACAATTCATAGCACGTTAATCTTTATGCACTAAGAGGAGAATTCATAGTTTAAATGAGGGCCAGTTTCTTCATGGTATTTATACCCTTCAACAAGTCACTTTTAAGTGGTTGACCTATGATAATAGGTCAACTTTATTTTATAACAAAAAGTGCATATATCTATATGATGGGCAGAGAGGGGTTTATAAGATATGCTTTAAAACATTTTAACTTAGGATTTTGATCCCTTACCACTATCAAACCCTTGGTCATTATTCAACAACTCTTCTTGATATAAATTTAAACCTTCTGATTATCATGGAGTCAATACAATTCACCTTGCATCAATCTTTTTAGAAAGAAGAGCCAACAAAACTCCTTAACCATGAGCATTCAACCATTTAATGACAACCAAAATTTCACCAACACAACAAGCATGATGAACCTAATTAAAGCATAACCTGATTAAAGCATAACCTGATTCAAAGAATATACAATCTCCACTCCAATTACTGACATCAAACAATCCCTGATGATGATCTAAGAAGATAAGATGACCCTTTCTCACAAGCAACATGCAATGACTTCAACTTCCATCACATATCATGTGAACAACCACACTTCATTTTGTATGAAGCAACATGCAATGTCATTATCAAATACATTCTCACAAAGTATCAATCATATCATAACCATGCATATCTGCAAAACCATGCCTGATGAGCATTATACAAACCATTAAGGTATACTATGATAGCAAAAGAACCCGTGATCTTTCAACTCTTCTCAGCAATGACCTAAGTCTCAATGTACTTCAAAACATTCAAATCATATCATCTTATCTCAACCATCAACACATGAACCTTTTTGACATCAATGACAACAATCTCCATCAAAGTGAGTGCTGAGGGAGGAGTCAGTGCTACCAAGATCCTGGAGCTATTTGCTTTGAATAGGCATGGCTAGGGGATCCAAAAAATATTGTCCTTGCCTTCGCCTTAGGTTGTTCTTATTTTCAAAATTTTCAAAACAATAAAAACATTGCATCGAAACAAACTTCCCATTGTGTGAATTGTTTGCTTTGTGTTTATTTGCCAAGAGACATTTTCATTCCCAAAACCTTAGGAAAATCAAACAATCCATCCATCACAACATTTGACCCTTTAGAAAATCAAAAAAATAAAAAAACCTTAGAAAAGCCCCCCCCCCCCCCCCAAAAAAAAAAAAACCTTAGAAAAGCCCAAAAAAAAAAAAAAACCTTAGAAAATCCAACAAAATCCAAATATTTAGAAAATCCCAAAAATATTTTTGAGACCTTGTCGCATCCATCCTTTCACCTCATTCATCCATTCATTCCTTAAAGATCCATCCATTCATTTCATTTTGACCTTAGAGAAAGATATTATGATTTGTTAGACCCTCCATCCTTTAACCATTTCATTCCAAAATCATTTTCCAGTTGCACCTATCCAAATTACCTATTAGCCATTCCACATTTTATCCCATTAATCCATCAACCTTGGCCAAACTTGTGTGCAAAAGATTTAATATAGATCTCATCCTATCCTAGTTTGTAAGGTACTTAAAGATTAGCTACCTTTGGTATCCTTATAAAATTCATCCATCATCATCCTTATTTTATTTGGAGGTCATTAGTCTATCTTCAAGTAAAATATTTTCCCATCCTTTTTCTTTAAAGTCATTAGTCTACCTTGAGTAGAAGGAAGCATCCTTGAAACAAAATCTCAAAGATCTAGATTTTATCCAAGCTCACCCTTTTAGTCCTAAGTCATTCTTCCAAATTTCAACCCCATATCTTTAGCCAACCCCATCACAAATATCATCCTTTAGCCTTGAAAAATTCCACCCATTTCACTCCTAAACATTATTCTCTCCTTTGGGTCCAACTAATTACAAATTGATCTCTAAGGTCTTTCTTCCCAAAACATCAAATCCATTTTCACCTCATAATCAGACTCGCCCCAACATCATTGCATGCCCTTGACGAGGTTACAAGATAAGAAACTTCAAGAAATGGGATCTTTCGATCAGTAACATGGAGATTTAATACATGCACCATCACAGGAATTGCAACCGATAATGACTCCATGGCCTTTTTCACAATGGGAGCTTGACCTCATAGGGAAGATACACCCACCCTCTTCTAACGGCCATAAATTCATCATCACCGCCATAGAATATTTCACTAAGTGGGTAGAATCTCTTCCACTCACCTTTACCATTGGTGTTCAAATTTCTAAGTTCATCCTGCATTACATCATCTGTCGTTATGGTATTCCACACTCCATCATCACGGATAATGGAAAGCCCTTTAAGAACCAAGAAGTTCACACTTTGTGCAAAAAGTTCCATATCCAACACTGTTTCTCTACCCCGTATTATCCACAAGGCAATGGTCAGGCCAAAGCTTCCAACAAAACCATTTTGCGCATCCTGAAGAAAATAGTCAATGAAGTCGGTCGCGACTGGCACCTGCAACTTAATCCCACCCTATGGGTATATACTACACTAGCAATCATACACCCACAGGAGCCACACCCTATTCATTAGTGTTTGGTTCTGAAGCCATCTTGCCTATAGAGGTTGAGCTCCCATCTTTGCGCATCTCACTGAGGAACATTATCACTGATGAGGAATATCAGATTGCACGATTGAATGAACTAGAGTTGCTAGATGAGAAACGCATAAATGCTCTAAACCATTTGCAAGCCTATCAAAATCACCTACAGAGAAGTTATAATAAAAAAAATGAAAGCTACAAATTTGAAGTAGGTGATCTTGTCGTCATGGAGAATCAGAAGAACATGCAGGATCACCCTAAGAAAGGAAAGTTTGAATTGAATTGGCTGGGTCCCTTCATCGTCACAGCTAGTTATGGATCAGGAGCTTATCAACTATCCACACCTGAGGGGCAGCCTCTAGAGGAACCTATGAACATCATGCACTTGAAGAAATTATATGCATGACCCATCAAATATCCCAAGTCAAAAAAGTCAAAAAAATAAAAAATAAATAAAAAATAAAAAAAATCAAAAAGTCAAAAAATAAAAAAAGATCAAAAAATTAAGAAAAACTAAGTGTAATAAAGTCATCCAATGGTGAAAATCACTTCGGTGACACCTTGGCTAAGTACCATGGTGAAAACCTATTTTTAGGTGCCATGTGTAGCGGCTAGTCCTACCATCTAATAAAATCCCTGTATCTATTCATAATCATCTATCATTCCATAATAACCTATCACTTCATAATCATTTATCACATTTACATACCATAGCTTGGAGTTCGAAGCATTTTTGGTCCCCCCACCCTCATCTTCCTTCATAATCCCACCCAAGAATAAAATCTTGGAGACGGTATCCTTGTATGCTCCTAGGAATAGTAAACCATTTAAAAAAAATACAAAAAAACCACAACATTCAAAATATCAAAATATCCCCTAAAAAACACAAAAAAATTAAATAATCATAAAAAAAATTCAAGCAATAAATGTACCCCACAAGTTCATCAATCTGCATCATCTTCATTCATTCACAACCATTCAAACCATCCTTTCTATCCACGAGCCATCCCTACATCATCAAGTCCAACTAGAACTACATATTCATCTCGCTTGTATCTTTTAAGGATCTTGATCCCGTGGATACGGCTATGTAGGCAGTCTGGAATACGAAGGAAGTATCCAGCACGCAGGTCCCCAAGATGCACCCATTCAACCCACTTGGATGGTCCTTATCGATCAAACCTATTCGCAAAACAAACTCAGAATCATCATCAAAACATCATCCTAAAAATGCAAAAATCGTCAATCAACAAGTCAAACCACGTCATCACAAATAGCCAGCTATCTGCTTGCTTATCCTTTTCAGCATCTAATCCAACAACATCATCAACAGGTTCTAGCCTTAATAGATATATCGTTCCTACAATAGGCAGAATCTATTTATCCATTATCATTATCATCCTTATCCTATCTAAACATCTCTTGGCAAGAAATACATGGTTGTTGTCGTGCTTGTGATTGATCTTGTTGCTTCTTGATGTTTTATCTTTTCCCTCGTTCTAGGGATATTCGGAAGCTGCCTTGATCTCATCATATCTTGGTATGTGGACAAGGACACCTAGAATGGAGCATAGTCATTGTTTTGGATGCTGTGTTTGTGGGATGGTCTCCTTACCTCTAAGAATGGCATTCATATCTTGATGATGATGTGTCGGTTCTAGCATACTACTCTCTTGGAGCATCTAAGCACAGATCTCGTCTTTTATGTTTTTCAGGAGGTTATGCTATGAGTCCCCTTCCATCATCTAGGCAAGGTTGTGCTATCTTATGGGTGTAGGTGCTTATCCCTTTGCTTGTGGGTTTAGTCCATGCAAAAATGGGATAATAATCAGCACTCTGGTCTTTTCATACCTTTGTGCACTCTACCCTATTTTTCTATAATAAACCTAGAAATGCTCTCAATGTTATCATGTAAGTACTAATCCTAGCTCATCCCCTCCATCCAAGCTTTCATCCATCTAATTTATTCTCCGTTTAACATGTCTTGTCTACCTTTACCCCCCTAACATTAGTCCCTCAATGATGTGGTGTCTACTGACTTAGTTTCCCTCCATTTTTCTTCCCTGCCCCTATACCTATCCCATTGCCCTTACCCTTACCCTTTCCCCCTAACCTTATCACCTAGGGTTTGACATACTCTAAATTGTATCATGACATATTTTCCCATTCCATCCCATTGCACTTACATTTCATTTTGGATATATTATCATTCATTTCCATTTATCATTTTCATTTGCATTACATTTTAGGTATATTTCCATCTTCATTTCCATTCACATTACATTATCATTTTGCATAACATATATCATCACATTTTGCATATACATGGAAGAAAACATTGCATAAATATTATTTTAGGCATGGCATCCATAAAATCATGAACATTACATCATCATATAAACCATTAACATACATATATTTCATTTTCCATTTGGCATATCATAGTCCATCATAAGTTAAATGCATTCATTTCCATTAGAAATTCCAACATAACATGCATAGAAAACATTTTAGATCATAATCATTTGCATACTTAACATAAACAAAAGCAGCTATCATATGCATTTATCATTATCCATAAGGCATTTTCATGAAATTAACATAAGCATCATCATAATCACATAAACACATCACAAACACAACATGTAGGCCATCAAAATCATCATCTCATATATCATCATCGTAAAAAATGTACATCGCTCATATATATATCAAAAATATCTCATGATATAATGCCTCCAAGGGCCAAAATGATACAACATCATAGCACTGTTAACCCTGGCTTGATGAACCCCTCTCTGACTGAGTAGGAGAACCCCTGGACCCTATGGCAATTGTGGTGCCTATGGTAGCTGTACTAGCTGTGTCGCAACCTACTGAGGTGGTGGTTGATGTACAGACTGCATCCACCTTGATCTATGTGAACCAGACATCCCAGATCGACTCTGCTAACTGAAGTTGGGAATCTACTGCTCCTGAGGCACAACTGTGCAATAAGCTCCATAGTAATAATCTGCACGTGAGGCCTACTGGGATGACCGCCTCTACTCCTCCATCAACTATCCATGTAGCTATATCAGTTGGCTCTGCAGCTGTACTGTCTGTGTCGTGCTCCCTCCTGCCACTAGTCCCTACAATCTAGCCACCTTAGCCTACAACCCACTAATCTAACTAGTCAGTCCTACCACCTAAGCCTCCGCTACCTAACAGAGCCCTCTCTCTCTATCCCACTCTACTGTCAAGCCTATGATCTGTGCCTGTAATGTACTGTTCTATCCATCTCCATCCCCACCACCTCCATCTAAGGCTGCAGAAAGTCCCTGGAGATGTGCTAGCTCCTGATCCTATCTCTGTAGCGTATCCTCATAACTAGCTATCCATGCACAAAGGGTAGCTAGCTCTGTCTCATCATCATCCTCTCCACCATGATACCTATCTCTCTGCAAAGATATCATCTCCTCCTCCTCTCGAACTACTTGCACCTGGGCTCCCAGAGCCGCTAAACCCAGCCCCTGCTGCTGGCACTACCTACTACTGACCGACCTATGGGCCTCACCTACTGTGATGGCCTAGGAGGTGGTGTTTCTCCCCTCTGTCTTGACTGTACAGGTGCCCTACCAGATGGCATCGATCCCCTCTGTGCATGTTGTTGTGGTGGTCCCCTAGGTGGTGCCATAGGTCCTCTCTATAATGGCCCTCTCTATGGTGGTGCCTATCCAACCCTACCACCCTGTGTTAGGGTTCAAGCAGATCAAATTCTGTAGCAGCAACATACTCAGCTTCAGTGGTTGAAAGTGCAACAACCTTTTGCAGTCTTGAAATCCAACTGATTGCAGTACCTCCTACAGTAAAAACATACCCTATATTACTCCCCCTACTATCAATATCACCCGTCAGATCAGAGTCAACATATCCTTTTAGAGAAGAATTTGTTCCTCCAAAACATAGTTTCTTTGAAGTAGTACCTCTCAAATATCAGAGAATCCATTTTACAGCATTCCAATGTTCCATTCCTGGATTGCTCATATACCTGCTCACAACTCCCACTACATGTGCAATATCTGGCCTTTTACATACCATTGCATACATCAAGCTACCAACTGCTGATGCATATGGTATCTTAGACATTTTGTCTTCCTCCTCTTATGTCTTTGGACACATCTCCTTAGTCGGCTTAAAATGACTAGGCAAAGGTGTACTAACTGCTTTTGCATTCTACATGTTAAACCTTTTCAACACCTTCTCTACATACTCACTTTGAGACAAAAATAATTTTCTGTTTGTCCTGTTTTCTGTTTGTCCTGTCCCGTGTGATCCTCATACCAAGGATTTGTTTTGTTGCACCCAAATCCTTCATAGCAAATGAATTTGCTAATTTATGCTTAAGTTCATTAATATGTTGCATGTTAGACCTGGAAACAAGCATGTCATCAACATAAAGCATGTCATGTAATATAGCTGCCATTACCCAATTTCTTGAAATAAACACAATAATCAGAATGACATCTTTTGTAACCTTGATCAGCCATAAAAATATCAAATTTCAAATACCATTGCCGAGGTGCTTGCTTCAGGCTATACAAACGCTTCTTTAACCTACACACAAAATCCTCCTTACCCTTGACCTCATATCCCTGTGGTTGCTGCATGTATATTTCCTCTTCCAAATCCCCATGGAGAAATGTTGTTTTCACATCTAGTTGTTCAAGATGCAAGTCTTCTGCAGCCACAAGACTTAGAATAGTTTTAATAGAAGTCATCTTTACAACCGGAGAAAATATTTCATCAAAATCTATACCTTTTTTCTGTGCAAAACATTTTACCACGAGTCTGGCCTTATATCTCTTCTTGCCTCCATCTTCTTCCTTCAACCTATAAACCCATTTATTTGGAAATGCTCTTTTACCTGCAGATAATTACACTAAGTCCTAAGTCTGATTCTGCAACAAGGAATCTATTTCCTCTTTCATGCCTAGCTTCCACTGCTTTTTGGTATCTACCTACATTGCTTCTTCATAACTTTCAGGTTCACCATAATTAGTTAATAATATAGAATATAATGATGAAAAAAATCTTTCTGGAGGTCTACTTATCCTTGTAGAACGTCTAACACTTGCAGGAGTCTATGGGATAACTTGTTGTTGCTGAGCATTAGGTACCACTAGTATTTTATTTTCTGGAATCTCATCCAGCACCACATATTCCTTTTTGGCCTGTTCATGCTTCTTTTCCTGCATCTGATCTTTATACATGACCTTCTCATTGAATATAACATCTCTACTCCTAATGATTTTATGATTTTTATAATCCCATAACCGATAACCAAATTCATCTACTCCATATCCAATGAAGGTACATTTTTTAGACTTAGCCTCAAGCTTGGTTCTATTTTCAATATCAACATGGTCAAAAGCTTCACAACCAAAGGTTTTCAGAAATGAATAGTTTACCATTTTACCCGTCCATGCCTCCTCTAGAGTGCCACCATCCAAAGGATTTGAAGGTCCCATGTTTATTAAATAAACAACGGTATGTTCAACATCTACCCAAAAGTGTAAGGGTAGTCAAGCATGCAATCTCATGCTCCTTGCATGCTCCATAATGGTCATATTCATCCTCTCAGACACACCATTTTCTTGCGGGGTTCCAAGAACTGTTTTCTGCCTACGGATTCCATTATATGAATAGTAATTCTCAAATTCTCTGATGCAATACTCACCTCCATTATCAGATCTGAGACACTTCAACCTTTTTCCTGTCTCATTCTCAACCAAAGCTTTCCACTTTTTAAAAGTTTCAAATACTTCTAATTTTTGTTTTAGGAAATACACCCATGTTTTCGTAGTTGCATCATCAATAAAAGTAACATAATAGCAAGAGCCACCAAGAGAAGATACCTGAGCTGGTCCCCATACATCTGAATGCACAAGCTCTAATTTCTCACTCTTCTTTTCTTTCCCAACTTTGAGAAATCAAACTCTTTTCTATTTTTTATAAACACAATTTTTCATAGAACTCCAAGTCAATCTTCTTCAGACCTGGTAGCAACTTTCTGGAGTGAAGGATCTTCATCCCTTTCTCACTCATGTGCTCAAGTCTATGGTGTCACAATTCTATTTCTGTCCGTACAAGTGTTATAACTGTCTCAGTAGCAATTGTTTCTGTAGCAGCTAAGGTACAATAAGTATTACCAGTACACAAATACAATGTGCCTACCTTTTCACCTTTAGCGACTACTAATGCACCTTTAGTGACCTTCCAGACTTCGTCTGAAAAGGTAACTATATAGCGTTCACTACTCAGTTGTTCTGCAGAGATTAAATCCCTTCTCAAATTTGGAACATGCCTTACCTCCTGTAGCAACTGTAGACACCAAAAATTGGACTGCTCTGCAAACCAATTTTCCTTACCATGCACTAATCCATTCTCCCAATCTACCTATCCCTGGTGATCAATTAATTCACCCAATTGATCCATTTAACCTTACAACCCTATCCTCTCAATTAAATGAATATTCATAATATTCATTTAGTTGATTTATCCATTTTCTTAATCCCTGATTAATTAGATAAATCCTGATTATCTAATTAACATAGACTTAAGTTAATTAAGATGCCACTTAATTAACCTTGTCCCCCACTCATCCACAATCTGAATTTAATATTCAGATGTCTCCCACTCTTCCCAAAATGGAAATATTTAATTCAATCCCTAGGAATAAAAGATTCACTTTTATTCCTAGCCCTTGATCTGATCAGATAAATCCTGATCCTCCATTCTCATCTCCAAAATTCTATAAATTGGACCCTCTCCAAGCCATTTTGAGAAGACCATTTCATGCATCAAACCTCTGTCAAAATCACTCCCCAATCTTCTCATCCTACCAAATCTCTGCCAAAATCACTCCAATCATTCCCAATCTCCCTCCAAATCAGACATCAAATCCCCAATCACTCATTTACAGTGTGTTGTAAGCACTTGAGCAATCCACATTATCCACATTTAGTCATTTTGATCAAGGGAAACATCTGAGGAGCTACAGAGGCACACTCCTTCCCGCATGGATTCGTGAGGTCTCAATGAAGGTATAATCATTTTTTTAATGCATTAGATTAGTCTTAATCTTCATTCAGATTTCATTGATTACATTGGCACACCCAATCTCACATTTACTCGTCATTTTGTGAAGGTTTCTGGTTAAAATCTTCATTTTCTAATAGTTTTTGTCAAGTTTTGGAAGTGGACTATTGCAGGTTGCGTCCTGGGCGAAAACGGACATCATTTTTGCGCTCAAGACGTTGATTCCATGAATTTTGACTATAAACTTCGATATATTTTTTGAAATTTTTTTGAAATTTTTTTTAGGGCCACAGGCCGTACCGTACGGATCCTGCGGCCCCCTGTGCACTGATCACTGGTTTTGTGTGAAGGAAGAAAATTTCTTGTGCAGGTTTAACAACGGATGGTTGTAGGTTTAATGTTTCATTTGTAGGTTTTGATTAACTGCCACCACTAAGCTCCCCCGCTGCTTTAACCACCAGGGCGCAAGAACCTGTCGCTGTGCTTGCCACCCTGGTCGCCGCCTCTGCAAACCCGTCGCCACCGCCTGAGGACTCCCACTCCTGTCGCCACCCCTTCAAAACCCTTATACCTCCCTTCCTCCCTTCCTGCCACCCTCTCCTCCTCTCCGCCACCCGCAGCCCCCCTGCGGACCTCTCTTCCCGCCGCCGCCTGCACAACTCTCCCGACCTCCATTTCCTTCGCCGGCTCCGCAGCCTCCACTCTGCAGAATCCCTCCTTTGTCGCCGCCCATCCATCTGCCTGACCACCACTAAACCCCTGTCTCCGTCCTGAGCTTCGCCTCCTCTCCACTGGGTCGACACCTCTGTACAGAGGTTACTACCTTCTGCCCTACCCTGCTTGTCTATACCCGACAGCGCTTTCACACTTAGGGTTTAGTCTATACTCGACCGCCCTTCTCTTTTTATTTTTTGCAGCTCTTTCAGCCCCGGTCACATGAACGGCTAGGGGTTTACATAAACCTAAACCCTAACTACCAACAACAAGCCTTAACCGCTAGAGGAGATAACTCCAGCATGTGACCATGGATTTGTAAACTGCCAACAGTTAACGGTCAAACTTCACCTTTTATGCCTCCTACATGCCGAAATCGGTTATTTTTTTCAAACTCACATATCTTGGTCATACGGAGGCAGATTTTCACAAAATTAGACTCGTTGGAAAGCTGATGAGGCAAACTTCGCAGTTGTGAGGTTTTGATCAGGTGACGGTACTTTTTTCTAGTCTTTTTTCGTAGTCAAAGTCAAACTTGCAATCAAACTTCAAATCATCATATCTTTTGCATTTTTGATCAGTTTTCAGCAAAATTTTTTTCAAATTGCATAGAATTTTGTGTAGAATCTATTCATGCAATCAGTTTTCTTGTATCAATTCTTTTTTCATCAAATTTTCTCAGATTCTCAATTTTTGCATCATAATCTATTTGGCTAGTCTACTTGCTCTGTTTTCAGTTTCGTGACTTGCAGGTGATCATTCGGGGCAGGAGCAACATCAAGAGCAGAAAACACATCACTTTGGACAACAATTTTATCAGGTGCCTTCGTTTCATCCTTTATCTCATAATCTTGTTTTCATCACACATTTCAATTTGGGCCTTTAAAACGAACATTGTTTGATCATCACACATTGAAATCAAGCTTAAAATCAACTATTGTCTTCAATCACACCTTGAAATTGGGCTAAAAAGAATCACTACTTGA
Source organism: Cunninghamia lanceolata (assembly GCA_027924645.1). Taxonomy (NCBI): domain Eukaryota; kingdom Viridiplantae; phylum Streptophyta; class Pinopsida; order Cupressales; family Cupressaceae; genus Cunninghamia; species Cunninghamia lanceolata. Next base: position 12,019,800 of record BSBN01000803.1, read on the forward strand.
CGTGTTTTCCATCATATTTCAATTTCTAAGGGATAATTTACAAGTGAGAGTGTGAGTCAAGTGGGTGTGTGTATGCTCTCTCCTCGCACCGCAAGGTGACCTTGGAGATCAAAAACACCTCATTTGATTCGCTTTTGTTTCTCCCTTTCCTAGGAGGCCTGCTAGGGGATTTCATCACCCCTAGGGACAACCTCATCCGAGGCTGAATCGAAAGACACCCTCTTTGAAATCAGAATCCTATCACTCTTGGCTAAGCCCCAAAGAACTTTCTACCATTGGGAAGTGAAGGTGAAGGGTGGGTTACCCCCTTCTCCCAGCTGTGTGGCAAGATTTCACTTTCAAAATCCTAGTCAACCTCGTGAAAACATTGACCAACCCTAACTGGCCATACCCCATCACACTAGACATTAGGGCATGTTGATTTGTCTTATACATGTGCTTGTTAATCACTATCATCTTCTTCAAATTCAAAATTCAAATTTGCTTGTGTCTTGTGTGAGTGATTCTTGTTTGTACATGTAATCATTTGCTAAACATTGCCAAATCAAATTAAAACATCAAACACATAAGACAAGTCATTCATCACATTCAAATCCAATCACACTCATCCTAATCACATCCAAGTCATCCATAATCATCCCTAAGCACATCCTAGTCACATCTCTATCATTCATCCTCATTCTATCAACATCCTCCTAACCATTATCCTAACCATCCCTAATCACTCCAACCCAAATCATAACCATATCCAAGTCATTATCACCTCACATCAACATTGATCCCAATCATTATCCAAACCCCCCACATCATTATCAAACTCCAAATCCAAATCACCCAATCCAAAAATCAAGATCTTAGTCAAACACATCAACCCTCTTGCTTAAGATCATTAGTCTATCAAAAGCATAGAGAACCATTCATCCAAACAAATCAAATCAAATCAAATCATCCTAAGGTCTTGAAATTTTGATTCCCAACATCACAATCACCCATTATCCCCCATCATCGCATACCATCTCCAACAAAATGGATCTTTATGAAACAATACAACAATTACAAAGATGTAGAAAAGTCTATGAGAACATGGATCCTAATGCTAAGGAACAATTCAAACATGACATTAAAAATCACCCCTTAGCACACCTCATCATTGGAGAATCCCACACCCCTCCCCCATCTTCATCATATCAACCCTCATCATATCATCCTTCAACATCTTACATATCCACACCATGGACCTCATACCACCCTCCATCGTATCAACAAACACCCTACACATCATCTCCATCCACATCATATCAATCGTCATTCTTTCAACCTTCATACCAATCTACATCTTACCTATCCACACCATCAACCTCCCATCAACCTTCATCATACCAACCATCCTCATATCACCCTCCATCATCCTCATATCAACCTTCAACCTCATACCAACTTCCAGCATATCAACCTTCATCATCTCAACCTTTACCCTCATATCAATCTTCATCCCCTTACACATCCATGCCATCATACTTATCCAGTCAACCAATCTCTCCAACTTATCCATCCCCCAACCTTTGTCATGCTAACTTTGATCAAGGGAACACCAATCTAGCACACCTTATATCCGAAATCCAAACCTCATATCAACAACCAAATCCCCCATCTCTTAATCCCCATCCTCCAATCCCCCCATCAGAATATCCCTCCAACCTTATCAACCTTAATCCATCACCTTCTGTATCTTCCAATCCACCAATCCCTATCACCCATCCACCATCTAATCCCACACCTATCCTTGAACCCATCCATGAACCATCACAACCTAATCCCATCACCCCCCTATCCAATCCCAATCCTATTTCTACACCATCTGCCATCATTATCCATCCATTATATTGTTCTTCCACCCATACACTCATGAAGGATACTATCCATTGGCTATTAGCAAGGAATCAAACACCCTCATGCAAACCAACATCCACCAAACCTCTTGAACAATCTCCTATCCTAAGTCAAGAACCACCATGTAGCCATGTTCAAGAACACATAAGTCAAACACCTATCACATCCATCCAAACACCCATCACATCTATCCAAGTCAATTCCACTTCCATGCAAGCACACGAGCTATGTCAAGAAACAAATCCAAAGCATGTTGAAACATCAACCCCTTCTCCTAATCAAGATCTAACCATCCCATCTAATCCCATCCCCGATCCCCTCCCATCTATTGGTCAACTTATTAATCCCACACCTTCTTCTACCACCCCTTTACCATCCCCCGTGAATCCTTTACCTCCATCTACCAATCCCATCCCCAATCCATCCCCTTATCCACTTGGAAAAAGCACTTTCATCCGTGGTGACTTCCTTGTAGGAGGCGAACAACTTCCTTCTATCACCTATTCTTCTCCATCAAATAATGGACTCGCGTCTTGTTTCTGAAGCACCAAACATCCCATTGCATGCCGCATGCTCCAACACATGAACTATCAAGGCAAAGGCTTAGGCCTTCATGAACAAGGCATCTTGGAGCCCATCCACACCACATTCCATCCATCTTCACATGGCCTTGGCTATGCATCCCAACAACAACAATCTACACAAGCTGATACCATCCATCCACCTTCCAAAATCCATTCATCCAATCCCAAACATAGTGCATCTCATCGCACTTCCAAAACATATGTTGCCATCGCTCCTCCATCATCCTACCATTTGCAAAAGCATGTGACCATCCATCTCCCTCCGTCAACTTTACCTCCACTCCTTCCAACTCCAAAGATCCCTATCAAATCCACTCTACCTTCGATCCTACCAACTCCCAATATCCCTATCCACAAATCCTCTTATCCTCCCATCATCCCAACTCCTAATATTCCCATCCTCAAATCCCCTTATCCATTTATCCATAAATCCACTTTTTACCCCTCCACCCATAAACCCCTAAATTCTCCAATCAAGACCAACAAACACACACATCTTTCAAACATGAAGCTTCCACCAAATCCATGGGATTCAAAAATTTGAATGCCTCACCTCATAAAGCACAAAGGCCTAAGGCTATTATCCCTTCCAATCAAACTGCAAAATCAAAAAGGCTATCAAAGCCCATACCCTCACAAGAAAAAGCAAAAGCAAAAATGGTGCGGGTCCCTAAACAAAGATCACTCAAATCTAATGAGGCATCCATCTCCCAATCTACGGCAAAATCCCAACCACCCCGCTCCCCATCTAAAAATCCCCCAAAGCCTAAGTCTATTTGGGTCCCTAAAACCCCAAATCGATCATCCAAATATCCCCCACCCCAATCCCCATTACTCCCAACTTCACATCCCAAGTACAAGCTTTCAAATCAAACACGATGTGTGCAACCATTGGTCTTGGTTCCCCTCCACCACTTGCAATTCCCTCATACCTCCATCTCTCCATCTTTCATTCACTATCCTACATATCTTCCCCGTCACATTCCTCTAGTCCATGCTTTTGCATAGTCCACATCATAATCTGCATAGTCCACATCATAATCCGCATAGTCCACATCATATTCCACATAATCCACATAATCCATTATCCACCATCCCTTCCATCTTCTCCTATCTTCCAACAATCCATGCAATCATAATCCATAATACCATCCAACACGGGACCATCTTCTCCTTGCTATGGAAACAGACGCTATTATCCCTTCCATCAAAAAAGCAAAAAAAAAAATAACAAAATCAAAAAATCAAGAAAATAGTAAAGATAAAAAATCCGTCCAATGGTGAAAACCACTCCTTGTGGCATCTTGGACAAGTACCATGATGAAAACCCCTTGTAGGCGTCATGCGTAATCACTACTCCATCCATTTTGTATCCCTACACTTGGGGGCAAAACCGTATCCTTCATCCACATCCATCATATCCTTTGCACATCTTATCCACTATCTTATCCTAATCTTATCATATTACCATCCCCTATTCCTCCTATCATTTCCCATCATTCTATCCACTATATCTCCCACCTTAGATCTTGATGAAGACAAGGGGCAAAATATCAACAACATGCTTTGGAGACCGCTTGGCATACTCCCTTTGTCCATATATCCTCCATCCACCTACTTCAGAGTCCCCCCATTCAAACATGAACCCATCATGCCAAATCCTAAGCCTTGGGGCATATGATTCCTTGCAACACTAGCCCTTGGAGAAAACCCTCATCCTTATCTTCCATCTATCTAACATGCTACCCTATCACTTGTCCACTCATCTATCATGAATCAGTTATCCAATCCCCCTATCTAACCCCATCACCTTCACCTCTAGACTTGGTGTTGCCTTGTCATTGGTATTTAGCACAAAGGCTATCCACACGAAATCCAAGACACCATCATAATAAACCATTCCTTTTCCAAAAATCAAAAAATCCAAAAACATAAAAAAATCAAACAAATCCCAGAACAATAGAAAAAACACAAAATTCCAAAAATAATCTATCCATCACCCAAATAAAACTTGCTCCATCACATTCTCATCATCATCGCATTTATCATCATCCCATATCATCATCACATCTCTCATCAATAAGATTACACTAGATCCAAGCATCACATCACCTATCAAAGCATTGTCCTTAATCAAAATCATCAACTCTCAAATCAGCATCAATCATAACTTGTCACCATCATATCTTGAGCCAATTTTACAACATCATTCAATCATCTATCAATCCCTACCTTAGGATATGTCTTTCCTACGATAGGCAGAATCTATCACATCATCATCCATTTTGGCAAAAGATACAATGGTTACTTTTTTGGTTCGTTGGTCTTTTGATTTTGTTGATTTTTATCTTTTGTCCTATTCGAAGATCACATCAAAGCTACCTTGATCTTACTATATCATGGTATGTGGCGAAAACATCTCGAATGGGGCATAGTCTTGCTTTTGTCTGTTGTGCTTGTGGGTTGGTTTCATTACTCCAAGCTAGTATTCATATCTTGATGGATCATAGGGTCGGTTCTAGCATATTGATCTCCTTATGCATCTAAGGTTAACCATACCTTTTTTGTACTAAGGGCTTATGCTATGAGTCCCCTTCCCTCGTCTAGACGAGGTTGTACTATCTTGGGCATGCATGGGATCATCCCTTTATCTGCGTGTCTAGTGTTGACTTGTTCCCAGACTGGATGCTTATTCCCAGATTTCCCTACAAGGTAGCCATCAGTGATCAACAGGATCTCTGGGCCAGGGGGCCAACAGTGTAGGAGATAGACTCTATATTTTATCTCCTCTTCTTCTTCAGGCTCTGCAAGACCTAGGGGGGTATTCCCTATTCAACATCCATGAGGATATGCATACAAGGCTGGGATGCTGACAGAAAGCAGATAGTCCTCTTGTAAGTAGACCAAAACTGAAAGATAAGGGCAAAGGGGCTAGCTTTGGGCCTATTTGCAATTGTAGACAGAGGACTGAGGTTCCTAAAACTAACTCTAATATCCTAATGTTGGTTTTAGATTTTGCTTTGGAGTTTAAGTGTGGATGCAAAGCTGGATATGGTTATAACACAAAACAAAGCATGATTGGTGCCTATCCAGGGCCTGGAGTCAGTAGACATACACCTGTGAATGATCAGCATGAACAGCTAAAACTGGATTTCAAGGGGACATATGTGATACCTGCCTTACAGGTATCTCCCAATACAAAGTGTTAGGTTATCTCTACTTATGGTATCCCTACTGCAGTATATCCCTCCCAATGTTCAACCTGAAAACAGTTTAATCTACCCCTTGAGTAGAAGTTAAAAGGTCAGACAGTCAACATAGGAATTCTATGCTCTAGAATCTAAACATTACCAAACATCCAGATTCAGAAGAAGAATACATGCAATACTGGAGACAGAATTAACACAACACATGCCAAACAGCATTTCTCATATAAGTTTAATCATGAAATCAGTGGGTTCATGCCAAAAACAAACAACAGGAGATACATAAACTCACAGGTAAGCTGTACAGAGCAACCAGATCAGCTTGTTATGCATTACAGAGCCAAAATCATCCACTTTCAACAACCTTGAATGAATAACACCATCTGCATTATATAGCAGGAGGGTGTATTCAGCATTGACTACCAGGTTGACCAAAAAGCCCGCCAGATATACAGTATCATAGAAATGGCGCTCAAACACAACCAGATTGGCGCCCAAACTTGAATGCAGCAGGTAGGGGAGGAGACAGGAAGACTTCTCGAGCCCTGCGCCATCATCCGCTGATTGACACCTTCAGTCGGGTACCAGATCGACCCACGCCATCGCCCATACCTCTGCAACCTTCGCCATTAATGGCGCACCAACCCGCGGCCTCGGGAAGAACATCATACAGACTATCGCAAGCATTTCCCGCCGAGATTCATCATCATGATATTTGAAAATGCAGGATAACAATATCCCACATGCACCCCGCGATGACCTCAATAACACTTTATATACTAGGTCATGAGCATATATCATGTCGGTGCTTTTGCTCCTGACGACACTAGTATAGACTTCATCATCATCATCCTCCAGCAGCATGATATCCTGTTGTTCGAAATATCACCCTGACGTCATCATGATATTTGAAATATAACCTTCATGATAATCGGCACAACCTGATCCATCGGAGGAACATCCTCCTGCTGAGCTTATAACAAAATGCTGGCCGATGAACATCCTGATGACGTCATCATCATCTACTGCTGACGTCATCATCATATCTGCCTACTGCGCACCTCCTCATATCCGGATGACGTCATCATCATGTTTGCAAATATCAGGAGGTCTCTTCAAGATGATCAGCTGTTAGAAATATGACCCCCACGGACCTTGATGACGTCATCATCATATTAACATCATCATGATATTCGGAAGACAACCGGATATTTGGAAATATCCTCCTGATGTTCAAATATCAGGTTGCACTGTAGCTCCTCTATAAGATCGGGGCGATAACTGAATATGATGATGCTGCTTGAAAAGATCACCCCCAGTAGATAATGCGCGAAGCTAGCAGGCGGATATCTCCTTAATATTAGCATCATCATATTGCTCGAACAAACAAATATATATCCGGGTGATATGAAAATATCACCCCCTCCTTCGGAATATCATGATGCAGATAGGCAGAGAAAAAGATATCACCCTGAGATAAGGATGACGTCAGCATCATCAGGATGAAGAAACAACGAACAAGAAGTGATACAACATCATCAGGATGATATTGACTAAGATCATCCTGACGTTCAAAATATGATGACCCTAGTGAATATCGGGTCGCACTTAGAACTCTTCAACAACATCATCAGGATGATCATAACCAAGATCACCCGATGATAAAAATATCACCCCGGCGAAATATCATGAAGGCAGAAAATATGATGACCTCCGCAAGCAGCAGGATGAAAACTGGAAATATCATGATGATGACGACCCTTAAGAAAAAACAAGTTGTGTCGAGCACTTAGAGAATAACCCCTTCAGGATACCGGGGCAACATCATCATGTTTGAGCAAGATGATAAATGAAAGATCACCGGATACTTTGAAAAATCACCCTCGCAAGCAGATGAGGGCGCACTGTAGCTCATCAGTATCATCAGGATAATAAGCAAACATCACCCGACAGTTGAAATATGATGATGACGTTGAAAAACAAGTCGACGAGGAACATGATGATGCAGATCATCATCGAAGACAAGATGATGATGATGACCTCCTCCTCAGGAAAATATGATGCTGCAGTTGAAAAATGCTGAGGAGGTCCAACACTTAGAAAAAATGGGCAAGAAGATAAAGGCTTCAAATGAAGAAACCTCCTGATCATGACAAATCAACCCCTGGTCAAAATGAGTGTCAACATCTAGTCCATGCAACTATCGGATAAACATCATCACCCTGGTCTTCTATACCTTGGTGAACATATCCACTTTGCTATATCAAACCTAGGATTGCTCAAATTCAATTTCAGCACAATGATCATCCACCAATCATCTCCCAACATCATCATCCTTTCATCCCACCACTTCTTTAACCACATCTACCAATTTGTCCCATCCATTTCGAGAGCACAACCGTGTTCTCGCAACCTGCCTATCCTCTCGAGGGGGCATCACCCTTACCAATTATCCCCAAACCTTAACCTTCCAAACCAAAATCTTTTTTCTATCCAATCCATATCTATGTTTTAACTTCTTTGAAATGATGTTACTTAGCTGCAACACCATCTCAAAGAGGGGCAAATGTAGACACCTAAAATTGGACTGCTCTGCAAACCAATTTTACTTACCTCGCACTAATCCATTCCCCCAATTTGCATGTCCCTGGTGATCAATTAATTCACCTAATTAATCCATTTAACCTTGCAACCCTATCCTATTAATTGAATGAATATTCCTAATATTCATTTAATTGATTTATCCATTTTCCTAATCCCTGATTAATTAGATAAATCCTGATTATCTAATTAACCTAGACTTAAGTTAATTAAGATGCCACTTAATTAACCTTGTCCCCCACTCATCCACAATCTGAATTTAATATTCAGATGTCTCCCACTCACTGAATTTAATATTCAGATGTCTCCCACTCACTGAATTTTAAATTCAGATGTCTCCCACTATCCCCCACTCTTCCCAAAATGGGAATTTTTAATTCATCCACTAGGAATAAAAGATTCACTTTTATTCCTAGCCTTTGATCTTGTCAGATGAATCCTAACCCTCCATCCTCATCTCCAAAATTCTATAAATTGAGCCTCTCCCAAGCCATTTTCAGAAGACCATTTCATGCATCAAACCTCTGTCAAAATCACTCCCCAATCTCCCCATCCTACCAAATCTCTGCCAAAATCACTCCAATCATTCCCAATCTCCCTCCAAATCAAACATCAAATCCCCAATCACTCATTTACTGTGTGTTGTAAGCACTTGAGCAATCCACATTATCCACATTTAGTCATTTTGATCAAGGGAAACATCTGAGGAGCTACAGAGGCGCACTCCTTCCTGCATGGATTCATAAGGTCTCAATGAAGGTATAATCATTTTTTTATGCATTAGATTAGTCTTAATCTTCATTCAGATTTCAACCCCCGCGGCCACGCTCAAACCACCATCCTCCTGTCGACCACCCAGCACCCGTCGACCATCGCTTCCCACAGCCGCCGCAACCCTTATACCTCCCGGCTGACCCAACTCCCACCTCCCTTGTTGCCACCATCGGGATCCCCTTCCACCTCCCTGCATCCCTAACACCCCTGCCACCGCCGCTTCCCTGCATCCCTAACACCCCTGCCACTGCCGCCTCCCCGCCGCCTAATCCTTGACCCCTGCGCACCACCCGCTGGTTCCCTCTCCTCCCTGTCTTCAACACAAAAAAACCCTAACTTTTCAACAATCGGGGGTTGGGGCCTTCACAAGCCCCTTTATCATTTTTTTTAAAAAAAATTTGAGCCCCTGGTCATATCAGCGACCAGGGGCCCCTTTTAACCACCAGCATACCTTAACCGCCAGCACTCAAGACAAGCACATGTGACCACGTTTTTCCCAAACAGTTAACTTCTTTTGCAAACAGCCAAGTTAACCCTTGTTGCCTCTACATACCAACGGAGGCATTTTTTTTCTCTTGATCATAACTGGAGCAAACGGAGATGAAATTTTGCAAACGAATAGTCGTCGGAAAGAGGACTCTAAGCCCTACATAGTTGTGAGGTTTTTATCAGGTGACAGTACATTTTTCCCACCTTTTTTTGCAGTCAAAGTCAAACTTGCATTTAAACTTCAAACCCTCATATCTTTTGCAATTTTGATAAGTTTTCAGCGAATTTTTTTTCAAATTGCATAGAATTTTGCATAGAATCTTTTTATGCACTTATTTTCTTTGTATCTATTCATCTTTCATCAAATTTTATTAGATTATCAATTCTCACATAACAATCTTTTTGGCTAGTCTACTTGCTTTGTTTTCAGTTTCGTGACTTGCAGGTGATCATTCAGGGCTGGACAAACATCTGGAGCAGCATCTACATCACCTTGGATAGCAATTTCATCAGGTGCATTCATTTTCATCCTTTATCTCTTCATCATTGCTTGCAAACACACTTGAATTTGGGCCTTTAAAACGAACAATTATCTTCATCACACTTTGAAATTGGGCTAAAAAGAATCATTGCTTGACGTGTCTTCATCACACTTCATTTTTCTAAGGGATAATTAATCAACTGCAAGTGTGAATCAAGTGGGTGTGTGTATGCTCTCTCCTCACACCACAAGGTGACCTTGGAGATCAAAAACACCTCACTTGATTCGCTTTTGTCAATCCCTTTCCTAGGAGGCCTGCTAGGGGATTTCATCACCCCTAGGGATGACCTCATCCGAGGCTGAATCGAAAGACACCCTCTTCGAAATCAGAATCCTGTCACTCTTGGCTAAGCCCCAAAGAACTTTCTACCTTTGGGAAGTGAAGGTGAAGGGTGGGTTACCCCCTTCTCCCGGCTGTGTGGCAAGATTTCACTTTCAAATTCCTAGTCAACCTCGTCTAAACATTGACCAAACCTAACTGGCCATACCCCATCACACTAGGCATTAGGGCATGTTGATTTGTCTTACACATGTGCTTGTTAATCACTATCCTCTTCTTCAAATTCAAACGTCAAATTTGCTTGTGTCCTGTGTGAGTGATTCTTGTTTGTACATGTAATCATTCGCTAAACATTGCCAAATCAAATTAAAACATCAAACACATAAGACAAGTCATTCATCACATTCAAATCCAATCACACTCATCCTAATCACCCATCCTTACCCACCTCAGTCCTAATCACATCCAAGTCATCCATAATCATCCCTAAGCACATCCTAGTCACATCTCTATCATTCATCATCATTCTATCAACATCCTCCTAACCATTATCATAACCATCCCTAATCACTCCAACCCAAATCATAACCATATCCAAGTCATTATCACCTCACATCAACATCGATCCCAATCATCATCCAAACCCCCCACATCATTATCAAACTCCAAATCCAAATCACCCAATCCAAAAATCAAGATCTTAGTCAAACACATCAACCCTCTTGCTTAATATCATTAGTCTATCAAAAGCATAGAGAACCATTCATCCAAACAAATCAAATCAAATCAAATCATCCTAAGGTCTTGAAATTTTGATTCCCAACATCACAATCACCCATTATCCCCCATCATCCCATACCATCTCCAACAAAATGGATCTTTATGAAACAATACAACAATTACAAAGACGTAGAAAAGTCTATGAGAACATGGATCCTAATGCTAAGGAACAATTCAAACATGACATTAAAAATCACCCCTTAGCACACCTCATCATTGGAGAATCCCACACCCCTCCCCCATCTTCATCATATCAACCCTCATCATATCATCCTTCAACATCTTACATATCCATACCATGGACCTCATACCACCCTCCATCATATCAACAAACACCCTACACATCATCCCCATCCACATCATATCAATCGTCATTCTTTCAACCTTCATACCAATTTACATCTTACCTATCCACACCATCAACCTCCCATCAACCTTCATCATACCAACCATCGTCATATCACCCTCCATCATCCTCATATCAACCTTCAACCTCATACCAACTTCCAGCATATCAACGTTCATCATCTCAACCTTTACCCTCATATCAATCTTCATCCCCTTACACATCCATGCCATCATACTTATCCAATCAACAAATCTCTCCAACTTATCCATCCCCCAACCTTTGTCATGCTAACTTTGATCAAGGGAACACCAATCTAGCACACCTTATATCCGAAATCTAAACCTCATATCAACAACCAAATCCCCCATCTCCTAATCCCCATCCTCCAATCCCCCCATCACAATATCCCTCCAACCTTATCAACCTTAATCCATCACCTTCTGTATCTTCCAATCCACCAATCCCTATCACCCATCCACCATCTAATCCCACACCTATCCTTAAACCCATCCATGAACCATCACAACCTAATCCCATCACCCCCCTATCCAAACCCAATCCTATTTCTACACCATCCGCCATCATTATCCATCCATTATATTGTTCTTCCACCCATACACTTATGAAGGATACTATCCATTGGCTATTAGCAAGGAATCAAACACCCTCATGCAAACCAACATCCACCAAACCTCTTGAACAATCTCCTATCCTAAGTCAAGAACCACCATGTAGCCATGTTCAAGAACACATAAGTCAAACACCTATCACATCCATCCAAACACCCATCACATCTATCCAAGTCACTTCCACTTCCATGCAAGCACACGAGCTATGTCAAGAAACAAATCCAAAGCATGTTGAAACATCAACCCCTTTCCTAATCAAGATCTAACCATCCCATCTAATCCCATCACCGATCCCCTCCCATCTATTGGTCAACTTATTAATCCCACACCTTCTTCTACCACCCCTTTACCATCCCCCGTGAATCCTTTACCTCCATCTACCAATCCCATCCCCAATCCATCCCCTTATCCACTTGGAAAAAGCACTTTCATCTATGGTGACTTCCTTGTAGGAGGCGAACAACTTCCTTCTATCACCTATTCTTCTCCATCAAATAATGGACTTGCGTCTTGTTTCCGAAGCACCAAACATCCCATTGCATGCTGCATGCTCCAACACATGAACTATCAAGGCAAAGGCTTAGGCCTTCACGAACAAGGCATCTTGGAGCCCATCCACACCACATTCCATCCATCTTCACATGGTCTTGGCTATGCATCCCAACAACAACAATCTACACAAGCTGATACCATCCATCCACCTCCCAAAATCCATTCATCCAATCCCAAACATGGTGCATCTCATCGCACTTCCAAAACATATGTCGTCATCCCTCCTCCATCATCCTACCATTTGCAAAAGCATGTGACCATCCATCTCCCTCCGTCAACTTTACCTCCACTCCTTACAACTCCAAAGATCCCTATCAAATCCACTCTACCTCCTATCCTACCAACTCCCAATATCCCTATCCACAAATCCTCTTATCCTCCCATCCTCCCAACTCCTAATATCCCCATCCTCAAATCCCCTTATCCATTTATCCATAAATCCACTTTTTACCCCTCCACCCATAAACCCCATAAAATCCCGAATCCAGACCAACAAAAGCACACATCTTTCCAACATGAAGCTTCCACCAAATCCCTGGGATTCAAAAATTTGAATGCCTCAACTCATAAAGCACAAAAGCCTAAGCATATTATCCCTTCCAATCCAAATGGAAAATCAAAAAGGCTATCCAATCCCACACCATCATAAGCAAAAGCAAAAGCAAAAATGGTGCGGGTCCCTAAACAAAGATCACTCAACTCTAATGAGGCATCCACATCCCAATCTATCGCAAAATCCCAAACATCCCACTCCCCATCTAAAAATCCCATAATTCCTAAGTCTATTTGGGTCCCTAAAACCCCAAATCACCCATCCAACAATCCCCCATCCCGATCCCCATTACTCCCAACTCCACATCCAAAATACAAGCTTCCAAATACATCATGGTGTGTGCAGCCGTTGGTCTTGGTTCCCCTCCACCACTTGCAATTCCCACATACCTCCATCTCTCCATCTTTTGTTCACTATCCTACATATCTTCCCCGTCACATTCCTATGGTCCATGCTTTTGCATAGTCCACATCATAATCTGCATAATCCACATAATCCATTATCCACCATCCCTTCCATCTTCTCCTATCTTCCAACAATCCATGTAATCATAATCCATAATGCCATCCAACATGGGACCATCTCCTCCTTGCTATGGAAACAGACACTAGAGTCCCCCTTCCAATGAAAAAAGCAAAAAATCAAAAAATCAAGAAAATAGTAAAGAGAAAAACTCCATCCAATGGTGAAAACCATTCCTTGTGGCATCTTGGGCAAGTACCATGATGAAAACCCCTTGTGGGTGTCATGCATAATCCCTTCTCCATCCATTTTGTATCACTACACTTGGGGGCAAAACCATATCCTTCATCCACATCCATCATATCCTTGCACATCTTGTCCACTGTCTTATCATTATCCTATCATATTCCTATCCCCCCTCCCCTATGTCTCCTATCATTCCCCATCCATCATATTTTGTTTTAACCATCTCCCACCCTAGATCTTGATAAAGACAAGGGGCAACACATCAACAACATGCTTTGGAGACCTCTTGGCATACTTCCTTTCCAAGTATATCCTCCATCCACCTACTGCCAAGTCTACCCATTCAAACATGAGCCCATCATGCAAAATTCTTTCAGCATTGGGGCCTATGATTCCTTGCAACCTAGCCTTTGGAGAAAATCCTCATCCCTATCTTCCATCTATCTAACCTACATCCCTATCAGTTGTCCATCCATCTATCATGAATCAGCTATCCAGTCCCCCTATCCAACCCCATCACTTTCACCTCTAGACTTGGTGTTCCCTTGTCCTTGGTATTTAGCACAAAGGCTATTCACACGAAATCCAAGACACCATCTCATAATAAACCATTCCTTTCCAAAAATCAAAAAATCCAAAAACATCGCAAAATCAAAAAATCCAAAAACATCGCAAAATCAAAAAATCCAAAAACATCACAAAACATTAAAAAATCCCAAAACAATAGAGAACACACAAAATTCCCAAAATAATCTATCCATCACACAAATAAAAATTGCTCTATCATCACATTTATCATCATCACATCTATCATCAATAAGATTACACTAGATCCAAGCATCACATCACCTATCAAAGCATTGTCCTTAATCAAAATTATCAACTATCAAATCAGCATCAAATCACAACTTGTCACCATCACATCTTGAGCCAATTTTCCATCATCAAATCATCTATCAATCCCTACCTTAGGATATATCTTTCCTACGATAGGCAGAATCGATCACATCATCATCCATTTTGGCAAAAGATACAATGGTTACTTGTTTGGTTCATTGGTCTTTTGGTTTTTGATTTTGATCTTTTGTCCTATTCGAAGATCACATCAAAGCTACCTTGATCTTACTATATCATGGTATGTGGCGAAGACATCTAGAATGGGGCATAGTCTTGCTTTTGTATGTTGTGCTTGTGGGTTGGTCTCATTACTCCAAGCAAGTATTCATATCTTGATTGATCATAGGGTCGGTTCTAGCATATTGATCTCCTTATGCATCTAAGGTTCATTATACCTTTTTTGTCCTAAGGGCTTATGCTATCAGTCCCCTTCCCTCGTCTAGACAAGGTTGTACTATCTTGGGCATGCATGAGATCATCCCTTTGTCTGCGTGTCTAGTCCGTGCAATGTCAGATACACATCATCACCCTGGTCTTCTATACCTTGGTGAACATATCCACTTTGCTATATCAAACCTAGGATTGCTCAAATTCAGTTTTAGCACAATGATCATCCACCAATCATCTCCCAACATCATCATCCTTTCATCCCACCACTTATCCTTTGACCCGTTCTACCAATCTGTCCCATCCCTTTCGAGAGCACAACTGTGTTCTTGCAACCCGCCTATCCTCTTGAGGGGGCATCACCCTTACCAATTATCCCCAAACCTTACCCTATTCTTCCAAACCAAAATCTTTTTTCTATCCAATCCATCTCTATGTTTTAACTTCTTTGAAATGATGTTACTTAGCTGCAACACCATCTCAAAGAGGGGTAAATGTAGACACCGAAAATTGGACTACTCTGCAAACCAATTTTCCTTACCACGCACTAATCCATTCTCCCAATCTACATATCCCTGGTGATCAATTAATTGACCCAATTGATCCATTTAACCTTACAACCCTATCCTCTCAATTAAATGAATATTCATAATATTCATTTAGTTGATTTATCAATTTTCTTAATCCCTGATTAATTAGATAAATCCTGATTATCTAATTAACCTAGACTTAAGTTAATTAAGATGTCACTTAATTAACCTTGTCCCCCACTCATCCACAATCTGAATTTAATATTTAGATGTCTCCCACTCACTGAATTTTATATTCAGATGTCTCCCACTCACTGAATTTTAAATTCAGATGTCTCCCACTCTTCCCAAAATGGGAATATTTAATTCAATCCCTAGGAATAAAAGATTCACTTTTATTCCTAGCCCTTGATTTGATCAGATAAATCCTGACCCTCCATTCTCATCTCCAAAATTCTATAAATTGTACCCTCTCCAAGCCATTTTGAGAAGACCATTTCATGTATCAAACCTCTGTCAAAATCACTCCCCAATCTCCTCATCCTACCAAATCTTTGCCAAAATCACTCCAATCATTCCCAAACTCCCTCCAAATCAGACATCAAATCCCCAATCACTCATTTACAGTGTGTTGTAAGCACTTGAGCAATCCACATTATCCACATTTAGTCATTTTGATCAAGGGAAACATCTGAGGAGCTACAGAGGCGCACTCCTTCCCGCATGGATTCGTGAGGTCTCAATGAAGGTATAATCATTTTTTTTATGCATTAGATTAGTCTTAATCTTCATTCAGATTTCATTGATTACAGCAACCATTCATTTCCATTCTGCAACTTGATTTTTATCTTTCCTTTTCCAATAACCTGATAAGGTTCATCATCACCCAAATATACCTATCCAAAATCACCTTGAACATAATCTACAAAATATTTCCTATGGGGTGTGGCTTGAAATGAAGCCCCTGAATCTATTACCTAGGAATCATTAGCATTATCTAAACACAAAATTAAAGCATCCTGTAATTTATTACTTGCAACATTAGCTTCCTTATTGTCATCATGTTGTCTATCTCCTTGTTTGCCCTTTCGAGACTAGCAATCCTTCTTCAAGTGTCTTGGCTTTCCACAGTGCCAGCAATCCATTATTCCTCTAGATTTAGATCTACCTTTCTTCGACTTCCCTTGTGACTTCCCACGATTTGTAGGTCTTTGTTCCTCTCTCCTTTGTTCTTCCCCTGTTCTCTACAGTCAAAGAATTACCCGATGTTGAACTCTCACTTGTGTTTTTCCGTCGCATTTCCTCGCTAAGGATAACATCAACAACATCATCAAATTTCAAAGTATTTGAACCAGAGACAGAGTTACTTATAGCCATTACCAAGCTATTCCAGCTTTCTAGCAAAGAACATAAAACCAAGAGAGCCCTCACCTCTTTATCAAATTTCACTTTTACAGAAGTTAACTGATTGGTAATCATATTAAACTCAATTAAATGATCTGACACAAATCCACCTTCAATCATTTTCAGATTAAACAAATGCTTCATGAGAAATACCTTATTAGAGGCTGAGGGCTTTTCATACAATTTAGCTAAAGATTTTATCAGACCATCTATTGTCGTCACTTCTGTTATATTGAATGCCACAGATGGTGCTAGGCACAACCGAATGGTTCCCAGTGCCTTTCTATCTAGAAGATCCCAAACCTCATCAGTCATTGATATCAGTTTCTTGGCTTTTCCTTCCAATAGACTCCATAAACCCTTTTGATAGAGATAATCCTCCATCCGCATCTTCCATAATTGATAGTTCTGCCCATTGAATTTATCTACCTTCAATTTACCCTCATCCACCATTGCTCCCACTTAACCATGAGACTCCCACTCAACCGTGAGACCTTCCTACAGACGATAATCAAACGCAACCTGCTCTGATACCAGTTGTTAGGATTCAGATAGATCAAAGCAATAAACACTAACAATTATATGTAGATTAAATAACCCAAATATAACAATGAGGAATAACACAAAAGAGATCAACAGAAAAATTTAGCGTGGTTCACCCAATATGGGCTACATCCACAGAAACTCAGCCATCCAATCATTTTATTATCCGGTGTAAAACAGATAACAATCTCGCAAAATACATCACTGTAACATACATCCCAGCCGCTTATAACAATCTTTTGGAAACTTCTAGAATTAGTGTTTTGCAATGTCATTTTTCTTTTGTCGGTTAACAAAAATTAACAACCGACTCCAATCGTGCAAAAAGAAGGGAAAAAAATTTGAGGGCGAACCCTAGCGAGGATACATAACTTGTGTATAGTACTTGCATGATCAGTCGCCACATACCAACACCCTAATCCCTGCCACCTTGTCCTCTACCACCTCTACCTCTACCAAGAACTCTCCTCACCAAGCTGCCTACTCCTCCCTCTGAGTCATCGTCATCGTCATCATCCTCTCCCTCTTCCATAGTCATATCTGGCTCTACGTGCGGATCTGTCAGTTAGATCAGACGCCACACAGCCCACCATCTTTCATAGTCAGGTGTGGTCTACACATCCACAATGTCACTCCGCTAGTCCCATTACTGCAGCTGCAAAGCATCAAAATATGCAATAGCTATATGAGGTGCTATCAATGGAGGCCATCTCCTATCTCTTGGAGTTCGTCTGAATATAGCCATCACCTGTGGTATATCCTGTCGCAGGCCAAACTATCTTATAACATGAGAGGGGATATATCTGTCAATCATCTAATCTCCTCGTCCCATGATATATCATGTCTAAATGGCGTATGGTAGTTGTTCATCCTCATCTAACCACCTCTCGCACCTGATGTATGGTCTCCATACCACCCGTGTCACCTCATCCAACAGTCTCTGCCAATACCTCAGCATACCTATATACGAGTATTGTAGATGCCCTTGGTATTTGAATACATAAGCCTCAAAAAGATGTCGGTGCAATACGCCTACTGGATGTGCAATCAGAATATGATCATAAGCCTAAATATGCAGTAGTGTCACTCTTGCTGACAAGGCACTGTCCAAATGATATACAACTGTGTGCATCTTATGATAAAGTTGTGCAAGTATGCAGGGACCCCAATCAAATATGGTCCCATGAATAACCATCTCTTCAATCACCTCTCCCCAGCCAACTGAGAATCCTTGTCCTCTCCTATCAGGCATCACCACCCCATTGATCAAGGCACAGAGAAACATAATCTAACTCCGCTCCCCAGTTGCAAGAGTCTGATGGTAACTCATCGCTCGATCCTCATCTACTAGTACAATCACTCTTGGTGCAAATGCCCTCTCCAATGTCGGTCCTCCTCTACCCACATCATAAGTCACTCGTCTCCCGTGTATCGACACCTGCAGTATCCTGTAGACGTCCTCCAGGGTGATAGTAATCTCACCTATTGGCAACAAAAATGAGCATGTCTCTGGCCTAAACCTCTTAATCAACGCTGTCATCAGGGTTCTGTGTGCTCGCACCACGGTCATCTCCGCAGGTGTCTGTAGTCCCAGTGCACCGAACCATGCTCATGTAGGCTTATCAAACTCTACCCAAAGTGCCATCACCTCAGGCACTCTCTGCTCCCGCAATGCCACAATGCCCACATCAATCTGCATTTCATCACAAAATTCATCTCTAAACACTCATTTTCTTCCAAAAGCCTTAATTTAAAAAAAAGGGCACTTAAAACCCTAGACTTTGCGCTAAAATACATCCTGGTGTTAGTCCCTTAGCTAATGGCGCCAACAGAAAAATTGGCGCCACCTTTCCCAAATTTTACGCTAGTCCTTGACATAATGCCACTCTCCCCTGTTTTGGCTCCAATATCAAAATTGGCGCTAGCTTCCCCAAACTTCACGCTAATTTGAAGAATAGCGCTGATTACCCTTCAAATCACACCACTTCCCATTAAAGCACCATTTCTCGAAATGGCGCCAATTAACCCAATAGCACTATTATTCAAAATAGCGCTACACCCCTTTTGGATGGCGCCAATTCCCAATATGGCACCAATCTACCCAAATTTAATGCTACCCTCTTACGGGATGGCACTACACGCCCTAAACCTACCCTTTTTCTAACAAAATAAATTCAAAAATGCAAAAAAATTAAAACACGAAGATGGGATCGATGGCTCACCCGCTCGCCAGCCTCCTCCGATCGCATGTACGTCCGCACTCGCTCTGCCAGGTGTGAGTATCGAGGGTAGAAAGGTCTGCTTCCACCTCTTGCCATCTCTCTTGCTCTCTCTCTTTCTCTCTTGATTTCTATTGGCTATGTGTGTAAATGAGTCATCTTGGGCCCACTTTTTACTATTTATAACTAGCCATGTCACCCCCTTTTCATCTTTTTATTCCCTAAGGGGCATATTAACTCCTTTTTTGCCTGTTCTTCTTGCTACTAACTTGTTTTTCCGTCCTCTTCTTGTTTTTCACCTCCGTTTCTTACCTTTCGAGAGTTCACCCAAAAAAAATTATTTTTGGCCTGATCTCTTGAGGGGGCATCCCTTACCCATTTTATTCCTCCCTGCAGCTAGGGCAAATTTTTCTTTGACTTGATGCCACTCCCTGCTAGGTCATGATGCCATGTCAAAGAGGGGAAAATGTAGACACCTTAAAATATCCTAACCATTTAAGTGTCACCCAACCTTAGCCATTTCACTAATTTATCCCCAATTAATTAAATAAATTTTATTTAATTAATTAAATCCCTTAGTCACCTATATTGAATTAATTTAATTAATTCAATATTTACCCCTTTCCAATGTTAGCCCATATTAATTAAATAAATATAAAATATTTATTTGATTAATATTCCCTTTCCAACTTAATCACATCCTTAATTAATTAAATAAACCCACTTTATTTAATTAATTATCCCCATTCACATGACTTCCATAACCCAAATAAAAAATTAAATAAATCCCTCATCCCACCAAGTGTCACATTATTTACCCTCCACTTAACCCCTTCACATGACTTGCCAATTTAAATAATTTTTATTTAAATTGGGAACTAATTATTCTCCTCCCTCCATTTGTCACATGACTATGTTGTCACATGCACCTCTTAGCCTTTTATTTCAATTTAAAATTCATCTCTCTTCTCCATCGCACACTTGTCACAAAGCTAACCTTGTCCTTTGCATGATTAATCCCAGTCATCCACCTACCAAAAGTCAAAATCAAATCTCATCCCTTCATTTCAACCAAGCCTTTCTATAAATATAGCCCTCTTCTAAGCTGTTTGGCATCCAATCTTGAGCATATCATCACTCTATCAAAATCATTTGCATCTTTGAGCTAGGGTTTAGTGATTTGCATTTGCATGAGAACATTTCACATTTCAATCTTGTGGGTAAAGATAGAATGTTCTTGGGTGCAACATTCTCAACCTTAACTATGGATTGTGGATCGACTTGAAGGTATATTTGCATTAATTTGTTTGCATTTTCTTGTGTTTTCCTTCATGTTAGATTTCCATGATCTTAAGAGGTCAAATTTTTGCATGGTTGACGTTTGCAAGTTGGACCCCAAAGTTTGAGGAGATCCAATTCAAACACTAAAGTTTGGGCTTGTTCTTTTCCAGAATCTTGAGATGTCGAATGAGTGGCTTGTTGAGCAAGATGCAAGGGTTTCTAATTTGGTATGGGAACCTTGACTTTCCTTGAGATATCGTTACTTGAGTTAGTCATGATGTTTTTTACCTATGGTTAGTAAGTCTTCCACTTGTGCCACCATGCATAGTGCATTGATGTGCATGCCAAGTGTGTCATCACATGGTATTGTGAGATCTTGCATGTGTAGTAGTGCAAGGTGGCATGTTAGGTGTCACCTTTATAATATAAAAAAAAATATTTGTTTAGGTTTTTTCCATTAATATCTTAGGTGTATGCTAGTTGCATTACAATATTTTAATACATTCAATTGCATTCATTCAATATCCACTTATCTTCCTAGCATTCTTTTCATATAATTCACATTTAAGGAACAAAACACTTCAATTCGGTGCACTAAAATGACTCTAGATATGTACATGTTTATCTTAGAGCATTTACAAGCTTGAGACCCTTCAATATTTTATACAAGTTTTCCAGGGGTAGACCCAGGAGAACATCTACTCTAGTGGTATACTCACAACCCTCTAAAGGTATTTATATATATCACCAGTCTTCACATCAAAGAAATAGGCAAAAGAAACAAAGGTGAACTAGGGGAGGCAAAGATCAACAATATACATTTCGCTGAGTCAAATCCACATGATAGCACAAATCCACAAATGTATATAAGACTAGATATGTGCACTTGACTCATGGATAGAATCCAAGAAGTTACAAAGGAGTTACACATACATAAAGGCATCGTTTCTAAATTAAAAGTAGTTCAAGTTTCAAAATATACATTAAAGTCATACATCTTCAACCATGAAACTAAGTATAACTTATAACGTAAAAAGAGAGTAATATAATAATGTGATGAAAGACTTACGTAAAAGTGTGATATGGTCGAGTTCATCTCCCCTTCATGAACACACACTATTTCTCATCATTTTTATTTTGACATGAATGTACCATGTGACATTTAAAAACTATAATTATGCCAACAATTCAACCATCTATGCCTTGGCAACACAAACAAAAACTATTTACGACGTGATCGACAAAAGGTCGCGTTAGTTGCAGATGACTGACATTCTTTCTCGACAACGTCATTTTCACATAAAGACAAGGTCGACACACAACTAACTCAAAAAGAAATCTATAAGACATCGACAACCTGTCGAGTCGATCCAAGAATTAACCATTAAAATGTGACTTACCTTAATCGACTAGAGTTATTTAACTATTGAACACTATACTCATTTGGCAAATGATCATTTATAACCCAAGGTCTATTCTCCTCTCCTTAGAAGATACTCTCTCTTTCTCGGAGAGTCATCAAAACCCTATTTTCCTACATATAACTTGCAATCACCAGATCATGATCAGTACATCATTAGTCCATTCATAAACCCTATGAATAACAAATCAAATTCTCATAACATAAATTGCTAAATCATTACATCATATGCATTGCATTTAATCACATTACTGATATTCAATAAAATCAATATTTTCCAATGACATTTAACTCAACATCAAAATATTTATCCATAGATTCACTTATATCCATGTAAAAGTAAAAAAGTAAAAACAAGCCAAAATTAGGGATGTAATAGATAGGAATATTACATCATAGGATGCATATAATAATGATGCATAAAGAATAAGGTTTGTACATTAATATTAGGTTGTTGAGAAACAACTTAATATTATAGTGTGTTTGTTAAAATATCATGTGTAGGTAAATATATTATTGTTGTATGAGTCTTTATAGGGATTTGAGTTGTTAAATCAACTCATATATTTAGGAGAATTGTTATAGGAGGTTTCTTGTAATATAGGAAATGGAATCCTATATATAGGGTTAAAGCAATAAGTTGAGTATACATTTCACAGAAGTCTCTTGCGGATGAAAAATGCCACTTGGAATGGGTGCCCGTTTTGAAAAAATAGGTACTCACTTAGGATTGGGCTCCCGAAGCAAAACAGGTACCCGTTTTCAAAAAGTATTTGTTTGTTTTTTTACATGCCTATGGCTAATTGTTTTATTTTTTAGAAACAGGTACCCGTTATTTTTAAAACGGGTACTCGTTATTTTTAAAATAGCTACCCGTTTCTAAAATTTTTAAATTTCAAACTTGCCAATTTGCATTGGTTTTAGGTTTGGAAACCCAAGCCTTAGCTTTAGACATGCAACTAGGAGACCATGAAAACAAGAGAAAAAACTAGTTTCGCCACTATGGCTGACCACCTTTTTTTCAGAATATTTTAACGAAATTAAAACCCATTATGAATCTAAAAGTCTAGTTTTCAAATATGTAATTTTTTCTACTATTGAACATAATTTTCTATTTATTATTTATTTTCCAAACAAACTAACTCATAAATCTGAAATAACATAGGTTACTATTTTTTTAGTAACTTTTGATTTTGAAAGTTTCTTGAAAAAAAAATTATGTCTGACCAAACTAGACATCATTCTCTACATGATGAATTTTTTTTTTTTGGTGAATTGATTATTTTAGCTCAAATTATGTTGGCCATACACGAGGGGTTTTAAAAAACACTAATTAGGGCCATTAAAAAATTAATAAAAAAATATATTTATCAAAAAATTACAAAAAAATACCCTGACCAAAATTCAACATCCTAAGAATCTTTCCACAAAAGGAATTAGAAAAATACATTAATTTAGGTCAAATTATGTTGGCCGTACACATGCATGCTTTTGCAAAAAATAGGGGACTTTTAAAAAAGCCACTTTTTGTACATCAATAAAAAACCAACTTGCATCATCTAGTTATTAGAAAAAATTACATATTCGAAAACTAGAAACAAAATCCTACATTTCTTATTTTTACATCATCTTAATATTTTATGTGCAAGTGCTTCAAATTGTCACTCCAAATACTACAAAATTTGAAAAATAGGAAAAACGCTTCCACTTTTTGGCCAAAAAGTGAACTCATCTTCTTACACTTACCCTATATGTAATCTGTATTGAATGATAAATAAGGCAACACACATTATTTTGTTTTTAATTATTTTTCTTCTATTCGACTTTGTTCCATATTTCTTATATGATATCAGAGCGTATTGAATATCTCTGTACCTGTGAAAAGAAGAAGCACGTATTATTTTGTGTTGTATTATTTAATGCAAATTCATTTGTCTCTTCCCATATTTCTAATATGGTATCAAAGTAGGACTGGGTGTAATTCCCTCATGGGAGTACCTAGGAACATGAGAGAGTTGTGAGTGTTACTCTATGTAGATTATGATTAGTGTAGGAGGGTAGATAGCATAGGAGAGTATAATTTCATTGGAAAGAACATAAAAATGGCTTTCATAGTAGCAAGCAAGGTTGTAGGGAAAGTTATGTAGCTTTAATGCGCCACTCAAGCATATCTATAGTTGTGCCATTGAAAATAGTAAAACCAAGTGTGCACAAGCCATATGTGTTGATTCTACCATAGAAGAGAGAAAAAGTGGTAAATTATGGTAGAGTGTTGTGCACAATAGATTTCATGATTGGTGGATTAGAGAACATTTTTGAGAAGTGTTTCAAAGAACTTTTGCATTGTAGATAATTTAGTTGTAGATAAATTCACCCTCTCACATTCCATCATCGCCATCCTCTTGATGTAAAGATGTTCTCTGCTAGTCTATGGAGAGTGTTCTTGTTGATTTTGCACATATTGGTTCGAAAATGGTGTATGTGCTCTCCTTGCACATTGCGCTCCCTCTAGGATGAAATGCCTAGGTATTCGGTTTTCTTGTGAAACACCATAAAGATTCATATGAAGTGTTGGGAGGTATCACAATGCATCCAATCAAGAGATTAAGTTCGCTTGCTATTAAAATGGATTTAACATATCATCCCAATAAAATTTCTAACAACCCTAAAATAGTTGAACTGTTCAAGGAAATCGACTAGAGGCATTGACCGATTGAAATAAGTGAATTCTTTCATATTTCTATTTGACGTGTAAACATTTATTATTGCACCAATTGTAAAGTTTGAGAAGTGAGAAGATCATCTGAAGGAGCATAAAGATTGATTTGATGTTCATGGTGAGAGTGCTCTGAATAACGTACTATCTCAACAAACAATTTGATGTTCTGGAGATTTTAGCGAGTCTTGTTAAGCAATATGAGACATTACTATATCAAATTGGTGTTTAGAATATATATATGTTAGTTTTATAGTGATAGGTTATTATTGTCTAATGTCTCAAAATATCTTATTGGTTCTTATAGAGATATTTTGTATCATAGTATAAAAGTGAAGATATATAATTTTGTCTATATTAGGGTCCTTTTTCATGAGTCTTAATTATTGTATGAAAAAAAAAGTGTCAAAAGAAATTATAATTGCCTCAATTGTAATTGGATGCATTATCACTTGTATGCGACATCCATCTTGAGGGGGCATTGTAAAATTGAGCTTCAAAGACAAATTTGCTAAGTAAGTAGCAAATCAACTAGAGGTTGGAGGACACTTAGCGTCCTCTCTTTAGTCACTAGCGATGAGGCTACAAAATTACATTAGTGACAAAATTATTTGTGCCAAAATGACTAAATCCAAGATCGGTTTCTAGATGGTAGCGGCAACCATCTCATATCATTTGTGATTAGAGTGGCAATGATCTATAGTGGTGGCTGCATATGCAACAATAAGGGCTTGGTGTTCAAGCTTTTATGTTGTGGTTGGATGTGTATGTCCCCAATCACATTTCTTTGTTGTATGTGAATGGATGTGTTTGTCCCCATTCACAAGATGGTGTAAGTGATTTGAAGTGTTTGTCCCCAGTCACATAAGTTTGTGATTATGATTGGATGTGTGTGTCCCCAATTGTAATTGTTATGAGAAGATGTGTGTGTCCCTATTCATAACCTTGATGTTGGATAGATGTGTTTGTCCCTATCCAAACTTGATGTAAGACCTTAGATAGAAGTGTTAGTCCCTATCCTTGGTTCCATGGGTGGATGTGTTTGTCCCTATCCTTGGATGAAGGTATATTGAGCATAGTGGGGCTAGTTCCACAATTGCTTTTCATGAGTAGATGTGTATGTCCCTACTCATACCTTATGATGAGCTACTGTGTGTGGTCATCAAGCATTGTGATGTACTTTCACCCCATGTTCACACTAAGGGGGGTGTTGGGAATTAGTGATCACATAGGTGTAAGGAATATGGCATCATAGGATGCATATAATAATGATGCATAAAAGAATAAGGTTTGTACATTAATATTAAGTTGTTGAGAAACAACTTAATATTATAGTGTGTTTGTTAAAATATCATGTGTAGGTAAATATATTATAGTTGTACGAGTGTTTATAGGGATTTGAGTTGTTAAATCAACTCATATATTTAGGAGAGTTGTTATAAGAAGTTTCCTATAATATAGGAAATGGAATCCTATATATATGTAATCTGTATTGAATGAAAAATAAGGTAGCATGTATTATTTTGTTTTTAATTAGTCTGCTTCTATTTGACTCTGTTCCATATTTCTTATAGTTTTGAAATGTTTTCTTCACCTCAAGTGGTTTCCTTCTTCAAGTGCCTTGTCTCTTCTTTAGCATGGATAGTTTCATGTGGGAAGAGAGCGTAACTCTTAATGCACATCTTCTAGGGATTTGGCTACTTCTTCTTTGGCCAATATAAAGTCCATGGCTGCTTCAATGCTTGGCCCAAGCTATTTTTGTATAGCATGTAAAACAAGTTATGCCTCGATGATAAAAAAAAGTTAAAAGCTTTTTGTCCCTAACTTATCCTTTTACTCCAAAGTTGCAAGTTACATTTCAAACTCTGAAGTCTAAGTTGCAATCTTGTTAGAGTCTGAACTTGGCCTTGAGTTTTGCATGTTGTTAGATACATTTTGGACCTCAAAGTTTGAAATACATGTTGCAAATTGGCTCCCAAAGTCTAAAATGTAGTTTGGTAGAAGTTCAAACCTAAGGTTAAGTAGTGCATGTTTTTCTACTGCACTTCAGACTCCAAAGTTCAAAATGCATTATGTATGTCAACCCTAAAGGCCAAAATGGTCATCCTTCAAAGTTTAAACTCAGCTCTACATTTTATAGGAGTTGCAATTTGTAAGTTGGACTCCAAGGTCCAAAATTTCAAATGCAAATCAGGCTCCAAAGTCCCAAGTAGTTGTCCGATGAGGTTCAGAGTTGACCTCTTCGTTTGTGAGTTGCAAGTGGTATTTTAGACTTTGAGGTTTGAAATGCAAATTACAAATCAAACCTCGAAGTCCAATGAGTAGTCTCTTATAGGTCAGAGTTTGGAGTCTAGTATGGAGGTCAAATTTTTGCATGGTTGATGTTTGCGAGTTGGACCCCAAAGTCTGAGGAGATGCAATTCAAACCCTAAAGTTTGGGCTTGTTCTTTTCTAGAATCCTGAGATGTCAAATGAGTGGCTTGTTGAGCAAGATGCAAGGGTTTCTAATTTGGTATGGGAACCTTGACATTCTTTGAGATATCGTTACTTGAGTTAGTCATGATGTTTTTTACCTACAGTTAGTAAGCCTTCCATTTGTGCCACCATGCATAGTGCATTGGTGTGCATGTCAAGTGTGTCATTACATGGTATTGTGAGATCTTGCCTATGTAGGAGTGCAAGGTGGCATGTTAGGTGTCACCTTTATAATACAAAAAAAGGTTTGTTTGGGTTTTGTCCATTAATATCTTAGGTGTATGCTAATTGCATTACAATATTTAAAGACATTCAATTGCATTCATTCAATAATCACTTATCTTCCTAGCATTCTTTGCATATAATTCACATTTAAGGAACAAAACACATCAATTTGGTGCAATAAAATGACTCTAGATATGTACATTCATCTTAGAGCATTTACAAGCTTGAGACTTGTTGCCTTCAATATTTTACACAAGTTTTCCAGGGGTAGACCTAGGAGAACATCTACTCTAGTGGTATACTCACAACCCTCTAAAGGTATTTATATATATCATTAGTCTTCACATCAAAGAAATAGGCAAAAGAAACAAAGGTGAACTAGGGGAGCCAAAGATAGACAATATACATTTAGCTGACTCAAATCCACATGACAACAGAAATCCACAAACATCTATAAGACTAGATATGTAGACTTGACTCAAGAGAAAGCATAAGTCATTACGCTGAGAGGCGTTCCTACATTCAAGCACGGATGGTAGTTGAAAGATTCTGGAATTTCTATGTAAACTTATAAGATTCCAATCTAGAATCTTTATTAAAAAACAAAGTTACTCCACAAATTAAGAAAACCAAATAAAAAAGGTGAAAGGAATAAAAAAAGAAAATATATTCTGGATGTAAAGTAAGGTGGATGGCAATTTCAAAGAAGCCATCACTATGCACTAAGATGAAAGAAAGAAAGTTATGGAATGGCATATGAAAAGACGCACATTCAATCTATTTATATTGCCTCCTTAATTTTTTTTCACATGTAGAATGAACATATCAAATTGTAGGATTTGAGGTGAGCTGAAAGGGAGTGGTAATTGATAAAAAAAAAAAATAGGCGTCTGTAGAAGATATCTCTCAACGTACATTAGATATATTTTTAAAATATAAATATACTTGTAGATAGAATCCAAGGAGTTACACATACATAAAGGCATCATTTCTAAATTAACAGTAGTTCAAGTTTCAAAATATACATTAAAGTCATACATCTTCAACCATGAAACTAAGTATAGCTTATACACTTTGTTTTTCTTTCCTAACATAACATTAAATTTAAGATTACATTAAGCCGTACAATTAACATTAATTAATCTCAATTCATTTGTGAAAAATCCCTACAAAATAGAGATATGTTACAACTAAGTATTTCAAGTGAATTTTGGTAGAGAAAAAATGGGAACGGAAGACGAGAAAAATCTTTCACCAGTCCCTCAATATCGTTCAAATTGGTATGACAACTGTAGGTATTCCGATTGGAATTTCACTTTCAACAATTAAAAACACATCTCAATCCAACTACACAAAAATCAAAACGCGGAATTAGTCCTTCCCTCTTCATCTCCATTGTCAGCTAGCTGACCTTGTCTTCTGCACGATTCGTGAGAACAGCTTCATCCCATTTTCCACAACTTTCTTCCGTTTTGTGGAATAACACTCGATGATTGACAGGCATTAACTTTTGACCAATCATCAATGGCCGGCAAGAAGAAAACACTTTTGACCATTGCGCATGTGGACAACACAGAGGCTTGGAAAGGACAGTATGGTGGGTGCTAATTATTCGGCGCATGATTAGGCTGTCGTTGAAAAGGACAGTTCCTGCTAATTCATCGGGGCATAACAAAACAGTCTCTTGTAAATTCCATTATTCAGGCATAACATGAAACCGAGCTACTCCAGCTGGGCTTAAATTTGACAATTGTATAGCTGTATTTAGGCATTTTTGATGTAAAATACTTGTATCAAAATTTTAAAAAGATGTATCATATAAAAGGAGAGATTTTGGACAAATTATCAAAATTTATATAGGATTATGATGATATATATATTTGGTTTTATATAATTTAGTTATACTAAGGTATGCCATAGTATTTTAAAAGCAACATGGAATAGATAACATTTATAAAAAAATTGCTTGACAAGTAAGGTCGACTGTCAAATTTAAGCTGTGACTAGAGTCTCCACCATACTTACTTTTATCTTCACCCTTTCCCACTTTCATGCTAACTTTCCCCCCATTTTCTCCACTTTTCTTTTGCATGTGAGATACTCATTACCTTTCTCACCACCCTAGACTTTGCTATGACATCTCACCGTTGCGTATGGCTTCGCAGCTTTTAAATCACAATTCAGTAATCCTGCGGACAACACAAAGGCTTGGGAAGCTTTATAAGAAAGGAATATCATGTACATTGTAATAACAATATTGTAATCTTTTGCATTCATTGATAATAGAATTATTCTCTCATTTGATCTCTCTTGTGCTTTCATGAAGTCCTAGACCCTGGGTGGCTTCAATCATAGCCAATTCTAAAACTCTCATCTCTTGGACTACATCTAATAACTTTGGCTTTTGTGTGTTTTTCTGCTTTGCCCAAAATGCCAGAGTTTCAATCTTAAGATTGTATCTTGTGCCACTCACGCCTTCGTCAAAATCAAACTCAACAACAAACATGGAATCATCTTGATTCCTCACTTGATCAAGTAGAAACATGTTTTTGAATTCCATTCTAGGAATAATCAACATGTTGCTCTTCAAAACCATTTGTCTACCCTCTTGAGGGATGACATTTATTTCATCAATTTTGATCTCTTTGAATGTCTTAGCAACAACTTGGTCATGTTGGGATTCATTAGTCCCCATCTTATTTATCTAAACCTTTTCATCAAACTCCTTCATCTTCATCTTTACCCAGAAATCTTTGAATTCGGGAGTTTTTATGAATTCATCATCATCCATGAACCCGAGAGAAGCTATTATCCTTTCACCCTCATGCAATTCTGGTTCTACTTGTACTTGCATATCCATCCTAGCTTCTAGCTTGTGAGCTTCAGTTTCCTTTCCAGCAAGGGGCTGATCAACTTCAACATCTTCACCCATATGCCTCAATATACTGGCAACATCACCTATATCCCCTACCCCTTCTGTCATCTCATAGGCACTAGGGGAGGCATATAATCAATATTTTGTTTTTTGGACCTTGGTTGCTCTGGAGATGAAGATTCTTGCACTGACATTGCATCAAGAGAAGGCTCATCAATCACAATCTCCTTTTATTTTTTCATAGGAAGCTTGGTAGCTTTTGTAGGCTGGCTTTCTACTTTACCATACAATATTTCAAAATTATCAATTATCAAATCAATCCTCTTCAAAGGATTTATTTCTGTTATGGGAAAATTGGTGTAAATGAATAAATCAATGATATATCAACAATACCCAATAACTCAATGAAATAAGAAACAAAGAAATCAATCAAACAAGAACTTTAAACCTTTGCAAACCTCCTCACTTCATGGCTTCCATTGATTGCCTATCACAAATGATCTTCTCTATGAATATGGCCCTCAGAAGGTGCACTTCCTTACTATTCCAAGATGTCAAATGGGAATGGCTATGATAGTTTATTGCAATAAAGATAAGCTTCACAACAATGGTAATGATATGGTAACAAGTTGATCGCAAGCAAATGGAATGACTTGGGTGCCAAAGGCGCACTGTAATTCCTATAGAGTAACGATACTAAAAGCTTGGATGAATAGAATGGAAGAATTGGGTTCAATTTATAGACTCATGAGAAAGAAGATCAACGGTATAGAAAAAATAAGAAGATCAATGGTATAGAAGACTTGAGAGAATGTGCGCAAATAGAAAGAAGACAAGTGTCACACAAAAGCTGTTTTGTTTGAGTTAACTGCTTTCTTTTATAAAGATATGATTTGATTTCATAAACTAGAAAGTTTTTTTCTAATTTAAGAGTTGTTGATAAAAATAAGATTAATTGAGTCAATTAACTCAACTTGTGATTTGCTTTTGCATGATTTGAGAGAAATTAAATAATAAATTATTTAATTTTGTGTGCATGAAGAAAAAGATTTATTTTTAGAAGATTTGGAAGATATTTGAAGAATTTAGAAGATAAGAAAGCAAGTTAAATAAATAAATTTATTTAATTGTTTGTGCATGATTTGGAAGAATAAATAAAATATTTGATTGTATTTATTTTTAGAAATTGAGAGAATTTAAATAAATTTGATTGATTTATTCAAATTTGGAAGAAGAATTGACTTAATTAAATAATTAAGAATTATTTAATTATTTTGGAAAAATTTAATTAAATAAAGGATTTTATTTAATTTTGACTTTAGAAGAGATAATTAAATATTTTGATATTTAATTAATTTAGAAGAATATGAATCAAATAAATAAATTTATTTATTGATAGAAGAATTTAGATGGAATAAATATTAAGAATATTTATTTAGACTGAGTCGTATCATTTTTAGGCGTATACATTTTGCCCCTCTTTGATGCAATGTCTTTTATCACATTGTTTCAAAGAATAAAAATTTCTGATAATGATACATGCCCTAGTTTGCCCCTCGTACAGGTTATGAAGACAGGATGCACCCTCGGGAGATTGGACGGGAAGAAGGCAGAAGGACGTGAGACGGACAATCTCATGATAAAGGAGGAGAAAAAATAGGTTAGAATGAAGAAAAATAGGTCACGGTTCGAAGAAACAAGAAGAAACAGGCTTGGGAAGTAGTCATGGTCGCCACACAGCCAGTTAGGGTACACTTGCTATATATAGGAGCTGGGTCCACAATCCTAGTCATTTGCACACTTAGCTTTTGTTGATAGGTTCTTGAGAGCTTAGGAGAGCACAAGAGCATAGAGCAGTTGAGACAGATATGGATATTCCATGCGAGGAGCACCACTTTGAGCGAGTCTGACGGTTCGATCGGCTAGCTGGCGCAGGACCACCGGTATGTAGTTCAAAAAACTCACCTAGGGTCATTTATTAGTGTAATAAATGCTAGGGAAAGTTAGGGAAAATGAATGCACGGTTTCGCAGTTCGGCGCATTTGCCATGTGAAACTGTGCTTCTGTTGAATTTCAGCGTATTTACAGTATGAATCGGCGCATGCATATTGGTTGTACATATACGTTATGGGTCGGCGCATATATTAGGATTTTGCGCATTTGACATGGTAAACTGCACATGTGTAAAAGCTATGCATGCATGATATAAGTCGGTGCATACACTACGAAGCTACGCTTTTGATATGGGACTACGCTTTTACTCAATTTGGCAGCACATTTGCCAGAAGTGGCGCATTTACTGTGAAATGGCATATGTACCTTCTGGTTCAGCACATATGTTTTAGATAGTTAGTTTACTTAACGAAATTGACTTGATTGGCATCTTGTTCGATGCAACAATCGATAAGTGATCTCCAAGATTGCAAGAATCTAGTCAAGAGATGTTGTATGTTGTTTTGATCAATTTGATTTGTTAAGGAAGTGATATGATGCTTTAGATAGGTTTGAGTAGTTATGCAGATTTGGTTGACGCGTTACTTTGCTTGATTGCAGGAGGACATTCGAGATGTACTTATGTCACAGGAGTAGTTTCCCTCGTTGTTGTTGCAGCAGTACATGTTGATAGAGATAGATCGAGAGGCTCTTGGTGCTATGGGACTTGACTATGTGTGCTTCATGCCCGAGGTTCGTACGAACCTCAATTTGTTGACTGTAGCAGTGGAGTGATTCCACAGCAAGGACAGGACCTTCCACTTGCCTACCGGTGAGATGCCGATTACTCTTGAGGACATCTATAGGATTATGCATTTACCGATATAGGGTGAGTTAGTAGAGTATGATCCTCAATAGGATGCAGGTTTAGCAGAGTGTAGGCAAGTTTTTGATGACCCAGAGTTAGAGGGTCAGGTTATCTCTTGGCAGGATATTCATGATTACTATGACTACTTCCTAGGGATAGTGGCTGGATTGATCGAGGGTGTGGTCTGCCCTGATAGGTCACATGGCTTCCATGTTGGTTAGGGTAAGACCATGGAGAGGATGGTTATAGAGGGCACCCGCTTTGCATGGGGTGTCTGTGTTTTGGCACATTTGTATCGGGATATGCATCAGGTGGTTTACCACAGGGGTGCCAGCTTGTCAGTAGGTGTCTCATTGTTACAATTTTGGCTATGGGAGCATATTACGATTACTTGGCTGATATGTGTCTTTTCTAGGCAGAGGGATGAGCCGTACAGCTATGGATACGGAAGTGTTATTTCCCAGTACAAGCTGAGAAAGCTTGAGTATTGGAGACACGCGCTGGACAATGTAGATAGAGTCGTCTGGCGTCCCTACTTAGAGTGTGAGCCATGGGATGATGAGGATGATGAGCTGCCTTACTGCTTTCAGACTTAGTGGCTCATTGGCAAGACTCGATTCATTTTGGAGAGGCAGATAGTTAGCAAGGTTCGGCAACAGTTTGGGAGGATATAGGGTATGCCATAGGGGCAGACCGGGAGAGTTGGTTCCTTGCCTAGATGAGGAGGATTCAGATGATGAGGATGGTGCAGGTAGGAGGAGGAGAGGAGGATGGGGAGATGGAGATGATGGAGGCGATGGAGGAGGAGGAGGAAGAGGTAGTGGAGATGGAGGTGGCAGGGGAGGAGGAGGTGGAGATGGAGGTGATGGAGGTAGAGAGAGGCAAAGATAGAGGAGAGCTGGGGAGGGACCCTCCCAATAGCAGTAGATAGTGCAGACATAGGCTACACAACAGGTATTGATGTCGGCACCACAACAGGTGCCCTAGCAGGTAGGTCAGTAGCAGGTGCCACAGGTTCAGGTTCCGTAGGCTCTTGCCCAGCCTGATTTACAACAGCAGGCTATTATTTTGCCGCAGGGACAGGTGAGACAGCTCAGGACACATCTCTAGGTGGCAGAGTCCCAGAGAGAGTCAAACGCACGGGTGTTAGCTGGGCTCGCTACAGAGCGAGATGTAGCACTGGCGAGGATGCGGGCCCTCAGATTGGAGAGAGACTCGACTTTAGCAGCCTTGGGCACGAATGGGGCTATTTCATTTTTGGTTACACAGGTGCAGCAGGGACAGGCCTAAGTACACCAGTTACAAACATAAATTGTGCAGATACAGGGTGAACTTGCCAGAGTGTAGGCTCAGACAGTATTATAGAGAATTGTACCACGGGGCGGTGCCGGTAGACTAGCGGGCACCGAGCTACAGGAGCCAATCTGTGGTAGGCACATCACAGAGGGCAGGGGGTTCACGGTCAGTGGCCTCTGCTATGGGTCCACAGCAATCAAGGGCTAGCAAAGGTAGAGACGGAGAGGGTAGTGCGGGGAGCAGTACCCCATGGCAGCAGGGCTAGTCGTCACACTTGTACCAATTTTGGGTTATGTATACACTTTTTGATGGCTCAGATAGCCTGATATGTATATACTTGCATCATTTTGTATCAAGACATGTATCATTATTTTTGTGATGTACATAATTTATATGACTTTGACTCAGAGATGGACTTTGATAGCATTGTACATTTGGACATGTTTCATGTGATATTTGTATCATGATGTAGCTATTGATGATCTATATATGCAGTTGTTGATGCTATATGTCATGGATGCATTCTCTCTTACGATGCTTTACATGTGATATACACTTTCATTTTGTCTATATGATGCTATGTGATGTCGTTATGGATGCACTTACTTATGATTCTATGACTCTGATGTGATGATGATCTAATGCAGACTTAGATGATTTCTGATGATCTAATATGCAAATGTGGATATTATCTATATGATTATGCAGTGTTATGCGATGATCCACATGTACTTGTCTATGTTTTTTATTTTTTCTATTGATACTATGTTATGATGTAAATGTATATGGATGATCTAATGCACTTATTATGTATGCAAATGATTTAATCATGTTAATGACTATCTCATGTGATATGATATGCAATGTAATGCTATGTTTTTATTGTATCCAAATGTACTCAATCGACACATAAATGACACAATGATAGGTAGAAGACTGATTGATGGAAGAATGACTCGACAGAATGACTCACAAGATTTTATTTGTATTGATAATATGCATTGTGGATCTTTATTACATGGGATATGGATGTAAATGGATACGATATGGATGCGAAATAGTTTTGCCATCTTGATTTTGCAAGTACTTTGAAGTGCTTATTTCATCATTGGGCAATTTTTTTTGGTACTTTTTCCAACTGTTTTAAGTTAATACAAGCATCTAGGTATAATTGAACCAATATGACCTGAGTATCGCTTACATGCATTTTAATTTTGCAAGTTAATACAAGCATCTAGGTGTAATTGAACTAAGATGACCTGAGTATTTCTTGCATATCAACAGACAAGGATTGCCCCCTTTCATGTTAGACCTCTGATGTACTCGATGACCTTTTGTTGATCATGTCTTTAGATAAGGCTTCACATTACTAAAGTTTGATCCACAAACAACAAACAAAGAAAATAATCATGCCCCCATCACAGCATCTCTAGCTTTTGGCATCCTTGAGTAGCATAGGAAACATGGTAACAAAAATCAAGATGCTGTAACCTAACCTGATCACAACCACAAAACATTCTTGCATTTAGATGTGTTTTTCTTGCCATAATTTAGATAGAATCATTTAGAGTGCTTTAGGTACTTGTTTGCTTTGCTTTGGATAGGCTGATGTCTTGCACTAAGATTTTTGTTTTTGAAAGTGGGTCTTTACTTGTGCTTGCATGCATGCTTGGTAAAATGGACCCTAAGGGACTGACCTAGTGCCTCGGGGGCTCATTGCTAAATGGCCTTGCCTACGTGACGACGTAGAGGCAACGTAATTCAGGGACTTAGACCATGTGGACAAGAGGATAAATGACAAGATATGAGACGGACAGAAAGTGGAGCCTCAGGGGCACATTGATAATGGCCTTGCCTACGTGATGACGCAGAGGCAACGTAGTTTAAGGTGAACCCTATGATACTGATGACAGATGCTATGCTAGGCTGACACTGTGGATAGGATACTAGATAAGACCTTAGTTGATAAGGCGATAAAAAGAGATAGAGTATCAAGTCACGATAGGTTATCGTTAGGTTCCACAAGGTGTTTTATTATGGAACAGATATGGATCAGATGAGGGATGATGGTAGGAAGAATGGACACAAGGTGATTGGTTTCTCAAAGATGGAGAAGGCAGTTTATCACAAGCAGCGCCTATTTACCAGGTTTTCACCACTAATTTCTATTTGCCTGAAAAAGTACACATGACGTGTATTTGCCAAGTTTTCATCATGGTACCTATCCAAGGCGCCTGTTTTCCAGGTTTTCACCAGAGGACGATTTTTTGTAGTTTTTCTATTTTTTTAATTTTTTTTGCTTTTTTCTGATGTTTTAATTTTTTTTAAAAATTTTGGAATTTTTGCCCCCCTTACGTTGGGGTTCTCTTAGGTATAGAACCGGTGAAGATGCATACTGTTGATTGGATCATCGAACAACTCACCTTCTGATGTTGCTAACTAATATGCCCTTGATCCATAGGCAACAAGGATGACATAAGGACCAAGCCAATTAGGCTCAAACTTACCTTTCTTTTCCCAATCCTGCTGATTATGGGGATTTTCCTTGAGTACTAGATCACCAACATTGAATATCTTGGGACGGACCCTGCGATTATAGCTTCATGACATTATTTGTTGATATGCCTTGAGCTGATTAAAGGTCTGTTGCCTTCTCTCTTCTAGAGCTCTAACCCTTGCATCCTGGAAACTATGTGGTCTTCATCAGTAATAAGACCTTTTAACGACACCCTTAGAGATGGTAACTCGACCTAGATGGGAAAAATGGCTTCTAATCCATAGACAAGGGCATAATGGGTAGCACCTGTGGGATTGCATATATTAGTTCGATAGGCCCATAGAGCGGGATTCAGTTGTATGTGCCAATCATGGCCAGCATCGTTGACTGTCTTCTTGAGGATTTTTAAGATTGTTTTGTTGGATGCCTCTGCTTAGCCATTGCCTTGTGAATAGTAGGGAGTGGAGAAACGGTGTTGGATTTTGAATTTGTCACAAAGCTCTTGACATCCTGGTTCTTGAAAGGTCTTTCATTATCTGTGATGATGGATGAGGGAATTCCGTATCTGCAGATGAGGTAATTGAGGATGAATGAGGCTATCTATTTGCCTGTGACATTGGTGAGTGGAATGGCTTCAATCCACTTGGTAAAATATTCAGTGGCGGTTATGATTAACTTGTGACCATTGGATGATGGAGGGTGAATTTTTCCTACTAGGTCAAGTCCCCACTGACAAAAGGGCCAAGGTGTTGTTAAAGGTCGTATCTCTTGAGCTGGTGCATGGATGAGATTTCCATGTATCTAGCACTACTTGCATTTCTTCATAAACTGATATGAATTGGTTTCCATGTTTGGCCAATAGTATCCCAAACGCATGAGTTTCTTAGCTAAAGAAGGACCGCTAGAGTGTGTTCCGCAAATTCCTTCGTATACATCTCGTAAGGCAATTTGAGATTCTTCCCATTTTAAACATCAGAGTAAAGTACCATCCAGACCTTGGCGGTATAGGGTGTCAGTGATAATGGTGTAATGTGAGGTTTGGTGAATGAAGGTTCGACGTTGGTTAGAAGACAAGTCAGGTGGTAGGGTGTTATCTTTGAGGTAAGTGTAAATCTTACCATACCAAGGTGAATCAGATTCGACTAATAGGCATATGGAGTGGTTTTCAGGAAGATCATAAGCTGGTTGCATAACGGACTCCACCAGGAACTCATACTGTGACTCATTCTCTGGGATCTTGAGGAGTGAGGCAATGGTTGCCATGGCGTCTGCTGCCTTGTTTTCAATGCGAGGTATCTGCTCAAAGGAGATGATCACAAACTACTCTTTAAAGTCATCTACCATACGCTTGTATGGGATTAACTTGTCATTTTGGTCTGATAGTCATCGTTGACTTGATTGATTACCAATTGGGAGTTGCCATAGACATGTAGCTCCTTTATTTTCCATTTTGTTGCCATTTTGAGACCAATGACCAAGGCCTCATACTCTTCTATGTTGTTTGTGCATGGGAATAGTAGACGGTGATGTAGAGGCAAATTGGATGGGAAAGGATAGACAAATTAGACAAGGTTCTACTTCACTTACAAGCCCAAAAACGAAGACCTTTATGCAAAAGTGGGAACAACAAAAGAAAACTCTAGTATCATCATGCAAATGTTGGTTTGGGATGCCAGGGGACCCATTCCATCCATTGGCCAAGGTAGACTGGACTTCGGGTTGGTACTTCCTTCACAAACCACCCAAAATGGCTTGTAGCCCTTCAAAAAGACAACAGACCTAATAACTTTTGACTCAGACCTCCAAACCAAGATCTTAGAAAATTTGTAGATACCTATTATGTCCCTCTATCACATATCCCAAACTTGGCATAGGTTGTTTTGGACGGAATATCTCAACCAATAACCCCTGTCAGTGGCCTAGTGCCTCAATTAGACCAAATTTACAAAGAGACTACCCTCAAATGCAATCCCAAAACCCAACCAAGGGTTTGAACATTTATAACACATGCCAAAAATATGGATTTTAAGGGTTTTGTGGTCAGGATGCAAGACAATTTCATTCTATGCTTGTTTTCCCACTTCAAATGCAAGAATAACAAGGAAAATGCTGCTACAATCACCTAGGGCATCATTTTAAACACACCAAACAAATTTTTCAGTCTTGATCCTTTGTCAACATGTCAATCACTCCCTTTACTTCCATTCCACCAATTTTTAGAGGATTCCCACAGTGGAATGAGGTTTTATGACATTTTTCCTACCAAAACCCTAGTTAACCTAGTTAACAGAGCAGTTTTATAAAAAACGTGATACCTTCCTCTAGGAATCAAGTTTAGACCTCAGACCAGATGCATTTGAAAGGTACTTAAATCTTTTTTCTAACTAAATATGGCTTGCCCCTATATATATCCGTAAAAAACCGTACCAAACGCTGCAACAGGACTGTTGCAGGGAAAATCTAAAAATTACAATCCATAAAACACTCATATCTCCCTCAATATTGCACCAAATTCGATGAGACTTGAACCAAAATGAATCTTATTCATCCTACTTCAATATAAAATTAATATTATAGAAGTTCTAGGCTGTACATGGCCATATAAGGCCTGGAACCAGAGAAAAAATAGTTAGAACTGTAGAATAAGGGCTTAAAATCACAAGTTTTAAATCCAATTCACATCTATTCATTTTGGTTCGAGTTTTACATGCTTAAATAGGTGTCCACATAACAATATCAACCTCCACATTAGTTTAACTAAACAACTACCCTCTTTCAACACAATGACTCTTCATTTCCCCTAATCTTGCCTTGACAACTTTACAACTTTTGCCATTTTTCAATGTTGACAACTTTATACAAAATCTCCATCCTAGACCACCTTTAACATGACAAAATGGACTAATTATGACCATTTACAACCTCTCAAACCTTTCCTTGGCCATTTTGACCCTTTGACGAATCTTGACCATATTAGGACCTTTTAGGTCTCTTGGCACAAAAATGGCTTTCCAAGCTTTACAAATGAGTTTTTTTGTTTTTTTTATACCAATAGACTTCATGACATTACAAATAATGTATGAACATTACAAATAAACAAAAATGCACTTTGACCTCATAAGATGTCTTTATGCTTGGGTGCCCCTGCACCATACAACCGGCCTTGAAACTTTTCCAAGTCCCTTGGAAACAATGGAACAGCAACCTGCAACAATTCTTTGTCTTGGATTGATCCTCTCTCTGAAAACTCCCTTATCCTTGCTTTGGTGTCATTCTTTACCCTTACCTCTACCTCTTTCCATTGCCATCAAGTTCATCTTCAGAAGGACACAGGGCTGTCCTTGCATTACCTTTCCATCTTCACCTTCTCACCCACTCCTATTAGTGGAGTACTTTACTAGCTACAACTTCAAGTGCCTTTTCCAGTCAGATGTCCATCGCTCCTTGCTGATGGACCACACCAACAACAAACCATCCATCTCACCCAACAGCAGATCCTGGAAGATGCCTCACTCTCTTTTCACCTTGCACCTTCTACCCAGCTTGATCTCTATTGGAGAATGGTCATGACAGACCTCCTCTTGTCTGCTCACACACAACCTTAGAAACCTCCTTCTTGAAGCTATATGGAATAAGCACCTGCAACCAAACAACTTAGCAACACAAAATCCAAAACTTTTATCA
This sequence comes from Cunninghamia lanceolata, assembly GCA_027924645.1. Classification (NCBI taxonomy): domain Eukaryota; kingdom Viridiplantae; phylum Streptophyta; class Pinopsida; order Cupressales; family Cupressaceae; genus Cunninghamia; species Cunninghamia lanceolata. The sequence goes on from BSBN01000803.1 coordinate 12,060,985, forward strand.
AGGTCCTGGTGTGGATTGCCTCCTTTGGTGGTCTATCTACACACTCAAAATCTTCTTGCTCTGATACCACTATGATGTAGAGGCAAATTGGATGGGAAAGGATAGACAAATTAGACAAGGTTCTACTTCACTTACAAGCCCAAAAACGAAGACCTTTATGCAAAAGTGGGAACAATAGAAGAAAACTCTAGTATCATCATGGAAATGTTGGTTTGGGATGTTAGGGGACCCAGTACATCCATTAGCCAAGGTATATTGGACTTCGGGTTGGTATTTCCTTCACAAACCACCCAAAATGGCTTGTAGCCCTTCAAAAAGACAACAAACCTAATAACTTTTGACTCGGACCTCCAAACCCAGATCTTAGAAAATTAGTAGATACCCATTATGTCCCTCTATCACATATCCCAAACTTGGCATAGGTTGTTTTGGACGGAATATCTCAACCAATAACCCCTGTCAGTGGCCTAGTGCCTCAATTAGGCCAAATTTACAAAGAGACTACCCTCAAATGCAATCCCAGAACTCAACCAAGGGTTTCAACATTTATAACACATTCCAAAACTAGATTTTAAGGGTTTTGTGGTCAGGATGCAAGACAATTTCATTCTATGCTTGTTTTCCCACTTCAAATGCAAGAATAACAAGGAAAATGCTGCTACAATCACCTAGGGCGTCATTTTAAACACACCAAAACAAATTTTTCAGTCTTGATCCTTCGTCAACATGTCAATCAATCCCTTTACTTCCATTCCACTAATTTTTAGAGGATTCCCACAGTGGAATGAGGTTTTATGACATTTTTCCTACCAAAACCCTAGTTAACCTAGTTAACAGAGCAGTTTTATAAAAAACGTGATACCTTCCTCTAGGAATCAAGTTTAGACCTCAGACTAGATGCATTTGAAAGGTACTTTAATCCTATTCCAACTATATATGTCTTTCTGCTGTATATATCTGTACAAAACCGTACCAAATGCTGCAACAGGACTGTTGCAGGGAAAATCTAAAAATTACAATCCATAAAACACTCATATCTCCCTCAATATTGCACCAAATTTGATGAGACTTGAACCAAAATGAATCCTATTCATCCTAATTCAATATAAAATTAATATTGTAGAGGTTCCAGGTTGTACATGGCCATACAAGGCCTAGAACCGAAGAAAAAATAGTTAGAACTACAGAATAAGGGCTTAAAATCACAAGTTTTAAATCCAATTCACATCTATTCATTTTGGTTTGAGTTCTACATGCTTAAATAGGTGTATACATACACAATATCAACCTCCACATCAGTTTAACTAAACAACTACCCTCTTTCAACACAATGACTCTTCATTTCCCCTAATCTTGCCTTGACAACTTTACAACTTTTGCCATTTTTCAATGTTGACAACTTTATACAAAATCTCCATCCTAGACCACCTTTAACATGACAAAATGGACTAATTATGACCATTTACAACCTCTCAAACCTTTCCTTGGCCATTTTGACCCTTTGACCAACCTTGACCATATTAGGACCTTTTAGGTCTCTTGGCACAAAAATGGCTTTCCAAGCTTTACAAATGAGTTTTTTTGGTTTTTTTTATACCAATAGACTTCATGACATTACAAATAATGTATGAACATTAAAAATAAGAAAAAATGCACTTTGACCTCATAAGATGTCTTTATGCTTGGGTGCCCCTGCACCAGACGGTAAGACTTAGGTATGGTGTCGCTATGAGGAGTGACCAACAAGATTCCTGCCCCTAATCCATGGTTTGTATAGGATCCATCAAAGTAGAATTTCCATGAGTGTGTTGTGATACTAAATATGGCTTCATCTGGAAACTCAAATGTCATTGGTGTGGTATCCTGCAATGGTGCTTCACCTAACTGATCCACAATGATTTGACCTTTGATAGCCTTCCTTTCTACATACTCGATGTCATATTCACTTAACAGCATTACCCACTTGGCTAGGTGACCTGTTAGAGTTGCTTTGCTTAATAGGTAATTCCATGGATCTATCTTCGCAATAAGCTTGACTGAATGTGCTAGCATGTAATGTCATAGTTTTTGGGAAGCAAAAACCACAACAAGACATGATCTTTTTATCTAAGAATATTGTAGTTTGTAGGCCACGAATGTGTGACTGATATAGTAGATAGCCCTTTCTTTGCCTTCATAATCCTGTTGTGCTAATAGGGCACCCAGAACTGTCTGTGTAGCATATATGTAAAGTAATAGTGGCTTACCTTGGATAGGCGGCATTAGAATAGGAGGGTTCATGAGGCATTCCTTTAGCGTGCAAAATCCTTCCTCACACTTTTCATCCCATCTGAATGGTATGTTTTTGTACAATAGGTGAGAAAAAGGTTAACACTTGTCTGCCAGTTGTGAGATGAACTGACGAATTGCCTATAACTTGCCCTATAGAGACTGTAATTGAGTGATGTTCTTTGGCGGTGGCATTTCCATGATAGCCTTGACATTGGCAGGATCCACTTCGATCCCATTTGCTAATACAATGAAGCCTAAAAGCTTTCTAGAGGTGACTCCAGACACACATTTCTTTGGATTTAACCTGACTTTGAAGTGTTCTAGTCTTTGAAAGACCTTCTCTAGTACATCTAGGTGTGATTTTGCAAGGATATCATCTGATGTAGAATCAAATCTAGATCTAAACCAGGCATATCTGTGTATGACCAAGCAAAGTTGACTTGCTTTTTCTTGAAGAATGGTACAAATTTTGTCTTTTGCAATGGAGATAGAGACTTTGCAAAGTGAATGATCTTAGGGTTATCCTCTATTCCAATGTTGACAGGTTTTATAGGTTCCACAACAATTTGAGACTTCTCCTGATACATGTCGATGGGGAGAGTGTCAAGCCTTCCATTGTCTGGCACGTCAGAGAGGTTTTCACCATTTGATGCATCCTTTCTTTTTACTATTTTGGGATCTAATACTGCCGTAGAGCAGTTTTCACCACCAGATCTAATTTTTATTTTTATGTTTTTGCAACTGGAAGGCTTGGCACCCTCTCCAAAATAAGCTACGGTGTTGAGTTCAATAGTGAAGCCAGCTTTATGATCTCCTGTAGGTAGGTGGTCTCTCAGTTCCATGTAGTCAATATAGGCATCATCATTTTGGAACATGTCTAGTTGCGGGGTTCCTTGTAAGTCCCAGTCGATAATTTCAGGATGCACAAGGGGAAGGGGGTTGGAAGATAGATCTGATTCATTGGGTGTAATATTTGAATGGACACATGGTCAGGATTTGGATTGATAGGGATAGGATTCGAGATGGTACTTTCCTCCAGATTATTTATTGCAATGGAACTCTGACCTTCCTCGAAAGTCATACTCTTAGGAGTTAGCAAATCAAACTCTAATGGTCTATGCATTAGTGTTTGTCCCTCACGATAGAGGCTATAGGTTTGAATGGTGTCAATTCCTTTGTCGTCATAGGAGTGCTCTGTGAGTTCATCCCACTCATACTCGTTGGAATCTGTGTCACTGTCTGTGAGGCCTACCTTTTCACTCCCTTATATTGATCATTTTATATTACTATTGGAGACATATTTTAGACTTGTGGGGACTGTCGATCCCGATATGCAGGACTATTAGACTATATGCTTTTACTTTGATTTATTATGTTTAGCATGATTGTGATAAGACTAGATGTTGATTTCAATTACTGATGAGGATATTGACATGTGACTTGCATTATGGTACTAATTGAGATATTAGACATGTGATTATGGTTATGGATTTATTATGTGATTTTATCTTGTGGTGGATTATTGAAATGCAAAATTAGGAATTTAATTATGATATGATTTTATGATTTATATGATCATGAGATGATGTGAGTGTATGTTGTACTTTGCTTCGGCTATGATATACATGTTGGATTAATCTTTTGTTTAAGTGTGCAGGTGTTTCTAACCAATCCACGAATAATCAGAGATCATCCCACACACTTTGGTTATGTGTGATGAAATTTTTGTAATGTTATTGTGTGATGTTGTTGGGTTAGGTCTACCCCTTTTATATTTGATTTTTATTTGGTGTTGTAAAGGTGTAATGTTCATTTGAATTTTATTTTTGAGTTTATATTTTAAGACCCCTTTTTATATGATTTTACTCATCCTATGGTGCTCAAAATGGGTTAAAAGTGACCCTAGGTTGTACTTCTAGGGTCTAGGGACCATTTGAGCTTGTATAACCTTAGGTAAACTCCCATTTGGTCACTTAAACTTCACCTTGAAGTAAAGTGACGAAAATGGAAGTTTGGGAAAGAGTGGAAGGGTGGGTCAAACACTCAACCTCATCCTTTCCTCCTTCCAAGGTTTTGGGGAGTCTTCAAGAGCCCTAAATTGTGGAGGACTCAACTCCAAGCCTCTCCCACTATTGGTGAGGGTACGTTGGGGTTGTGTGGGTTTTCATAGGAGGAGATGATTTGGGCACTTGTAGTACCCACTCCTTCTTTGGCTCCACTTTTCTCTCCCACATGTGTGAGAGAGCACAAGTGGATGGGGGCAAGACTTGGTGGAATGGGTGAGTGACAAGTGTCACCACCCCATTCCATGAATCTTGTAAGTGGTTATGTGGAGGAGTGAGGAGGTGAAAACTGTCACCTCCCCATTCCTCAAGGCTCATGAGAAGAGCCTATTGTAGTCCCTCTTGAAGAGAGGGAGAGGGTTGTTGATTTGTCTTCAATTTTTGAATTTTAATTGATTTTGGGAGAGAGTTAGAGGAGATTTTTGAGGCTCAATTGGAGGAAGACTTGGAGGTGGAGTTGGAAGGGTTCTTCTCAACTAATCTTCCTTTTGGGCTATTAAAGGTAGGATTCAAGGCTTTGGCCTTTCCTTATGTATTTTACTTTCATGTGTGATGCTATGTGTGTGAGTGTTTTATATTTGTTGTTGTGGGGAATTTTGGTCATGGGTGTTGTGAGAGCCTCTCCATTTAGAGAAAATGCTCAACATGTGTGGGGTGGGGGAGGAGTGGACCTCCTCAGGGTCACATCCTTTCTTTTTTTGTGGTATTTTAGCCTTGAGGGCAAGATAAGAAAATGTGTATTTGAATGGCTTGAGAGCCATGGCAAAACTATGTGGAAAAATGGTATTTATGTGATGGCTTGAGGCCTTAAGAAATTTAGTTTTGGGAGTTATTTGGAGTGGTACTCTTGAGTTGAGTGTTGTCCACTCCCCTACCCCATTAAACTCATTTTTGGTGGGTTTTGTTTTGTGCAAGCTAAGGGAGTGTGTCATGCTTTTATGTTTGAGCTTTTTGTTGTGAAGTGGTGTGCGTTCCTTGTGTGAGGATGACCTCCAAGCTCAGGGGTGACTCATGAGTGAGTCTATGGTAGGGAGGAGAGTGGTTCTACGTGGCTTTTCCCCCTTCCCTTATTGTTATTGCAGGTTATTTAGAGATATGGAGTGTGGAAGAAAAAAGATATTTTTGTGGTTTTGTTCTTTTTCATTTGGCTATTGTGAGACATGGCCAAATTAGTCTATATGTATTTGTTTTGTTGAAAATAGAGTGGATTGTTCTCTCTTGAGTTGTAAAAGTAAATGCCTAAATTTTAAAGTCGTATTTAGTTGTATTGAAGGTGGGAAAAAAAAACATAGTGGTTGTTTTATATTTTTTGTGATTGTAAAAATATACAAGAAAGAAATATTGCTTGTTAAGATTTATTTTGTTGTAAGTAAAAGTTTAAATTTGTTTCTCACTTCTCTATGTTTTCAAGCAAATGAAAGACGTGTTGTTGTTTGTAATATTGTTCTCAAAAAAAATATACATAGTTGTTGGTTTTATGCATGAGTTGTAAATATGTTTTCAAAAAAAAATAATACATCCTTCAGATTACCATTACCTAAAAAAAAAAGAATATATATTTATTGTTGTGAGAGATTTGCATTGATGATTGTGTTTTGAAGAAAAAAAATTATATATATATATATATATATATATATATATATATATATAAATATATATATATATATTCCTTTTATACAAATTCCCCATTATTTTTATACTTGCTGGAAATTTTGATAAAATAGAGTAAATTGGGTATTATATATATATATTAGTCATTATTTTATATAAACTAGAAAAGTTTTCTTATAGAGGAAACTGTGATTACCATATGTGTATATATATATATATATATATATATATATATATATATATATAGATTTGCATTGATGATTGTGTTTTGAAGAAAAAAAATTATATATATATATATATATATATATATATATATATATATATATATATATATATATATATATATATTCCTTTTATACAAATTCCCCATTATTTTTATACTTGCTGGAAATTTTGATAAAATAGAGTAAATTGGGTATTATATATATATATTAGTCATTATTTTATATAAACTAGAAAAGTTTTCTTATAGAGGAAACTGTGATTACCATATGTGTATGTATATATATATATATAAATTAAACTTTATATTTTTGAAATTGTATTGCTTACTGCAAATAAAAGTTACCAGACATTAATGAATGTGCATAAATTATTTAACAGCGGCATGTTTTTTTGTGTTACTTTTGTTTTGGTTTAGAGATTGGGGGGGGGGCTTCGAACCCCCACCAAAGTTTTTGTAGTGTCAAAGCCCACGGTGTGGGCAGTGTTGTGGACTGTGGGGTGTGGGGAGGGGGTCGAACCCCCACCCACACTCCACTGTAGTGGGGTGTGGGTGGGGGTTTGGCCCCCTCCCCACAGCCCCCTTTTTCTTCCTTAAAACAAAACAACTTAAAACAAATGAATGCAGTGTGCACTATGCGCAGCGGCGACGCCATTAACGCACAGTCTGCAGTCCTCTATTCGGCCTTTCGGCCATTGGAAACTTTATATTTTCTCTTGATACTTTTTCAATATATTCATTGAATATATATATATATATATCCTATGTATACTCCCCTTTCTATTTTATGAAAAAAAATATAACTCTCTGGTTTAAAAACTAGGATATATATATCAACAAAGAATAAAGGTGTATATAAAATAGGTATACCTCTGTTGGAGGAATCCATGGAAGCCATCCCCAAAACTTGCAACACAAAAATGGAGAAAAGAGAGAAATGAGAGAAAAATGGAGAAAGAAAAGAATGAGGAAACCAAATGGAGGCTAGGGTTTAGTTTACAATCCATAATGATATTATTTTTTTATTGTGTTGAGTTTTTAGGGCAAATAGGAATGTTAAATTTGATTTTATTATTCCCCCTCTTTTAACTTAAACTCTTTTGTATTCTTTTATTTATTTGGAGAGTTTCGGAAAATTTTCATAATGGGACTGTTTCATTTTTTTAGTGAATTTAATTATTGTTAGATGTTATTTCAAATTATAGGGGATATGAATTAAATTTTAAAGTTTAATTAATTGGGACCATTTAAGTCTAATATTTGGGCTAGGGAATTTTATTATTTAATTATTTTGGTGAGGAGATTATTTACTCCATTTGGATTTAATATTATTTTAAAATCGTATGTAAATCTTATTTTGTTTTAGTTAATTAATCGCATGAGGTATTAATCAAGAGGTTAGAATTATTTTAATTAGTATAGTGCTTAAATTTAATTAATCTAGTGAGAAATAATTAATTAATTAAATAAGTCATTTTATCCTATTGGTGTGTTAGAGAACCTTTGATTTTTTATTTATTTAATTAGAATAATCCCTATTCACACCCGTGAGGCGTTATGCTGCCAGATTTTTCCAGGATCTAGGGTAATTTAAATTTAGCGATTTTAAATCATGTGTAGAGTATGTTTGACTTTTCTGCAATCTTGGTGATCGTAATTAAGTTATTAGTTAAATTATTTATGCCTTTGATTTAGTCTTTCGATTTCAACGCGTGTTAGAATCCTTCCACTCACTTAGGGTTTTGATCTTCAATCCTAACCCTAATGGTGACACCTCTCACGTCGCATTGACCCCCTTAGTCGGCTTTAATCACGTAGGGCAATGCACATGTGATCACATTACCCCACAATTGATTGACATGTTTACGCCTTATGTGTATTTCCACCGAGCACGTTGATGCATGCGAGGGGGTTTCTAAGGATGAGTGGAAATTTTTTGATATTTCGTGTCATGACCACATGACAAATGTGGATATGACACGTGTGTTGCATGTCATGACCGCATGGGAAATGTGGGCATGACACTGTCCTCTTGACGGTTATGGATCATTTCTACAAGACAAGCATTTTCCTTAGCCTTGCCTTTGTCCTTGTATCCTAGCCCTTTTGTATTTCTTGCTAATGAGGATGAAGAGGGTTGGATGGGTTCTAATATTCCTTCTTTTCGTAGGCCAATGGGACCTTGTCCATCATAACCCATTCTGTGTAGGATAGACTCACCATGCCCATAGATTTCTTTTGGGAGCTTAGGTGGTTCTTGTTGTGTATTATCTTCCTCTGTGTAGAGCCATTGCAAGACATCTCTTTCTTCACTCTCATCTGATAAGGTCCCCCATTTTACAAAGGGAGTTGTGGGAGCTTCGGGAGGAGTAGAAGGTTTTGGAATGTACTTAGGTGTAGGTCGCCCAAAGGATCTTGGAGATAGAGGAATTTTGGCTAAGTTGAGGCTATGCTTGATGGAGTATTCTCCTACTCCTATTTCTTTGATTATGATTTTCTGCTCTTTGGGCTTAGATGAGGAAGCTTCGGAGGTAGAATCATGTTGTGAGATGGGGGATGTAGAAGCTCTATTGTTGGGAATGATGCAATCAGGTTTTGAGCGGATAGTGTTGTAGTGTTAGAAAGGATCAGGATCACCTTGGATGGTGATCTATTTACCGTTATGAGGAAATTTGATGCATCGATGGTTGGTAGAAGGCACAGCTTTCATGGCATGAATCCAAGGTCTACCTAGGAGGATATTATAGGCTAGATCCTTGTCTAGGACTTGCCAAACAACACCCCTTATTACTAGTCCAACTTGTATTGGTAACACCACTGTTCCCTTAGTAGTTCTTTCTTCTTCATCATAGGCCTTAATAGTGATCTTTTTCCTAGGATCCACTGCAGTTTCAGAGAACCCCAATGTAAGGACTAGCTTAAGCATGCAAATATTTAAACTAGCTCCTCAATCAATAAGAACTCTTTTGATACGGTGTTTATGAATGAAGGCGACGATATGCAAGGATGTGTGCTAAGGCTGAGACACTGAAAGATCATCTTGTTCGGTAAACAATATGGTGCTTGAGGAGGTTAGATTTCCTACCATGGCTTGAAACTTCTCTTGGGCCAGGTGCATGGGCATAGTTGTTTCCACTAGAGCGTTATTGAGAATTTCCTTGTGGGAGGGAGACAAATGCAACAACTCTAAGATAGATATGTGGGCAGGAGTTTTCTAAAGTTGGTCTATGACACTGTATGTATGGGGGTTAGACGGAGAAGGTGACTACCTCAGAGGAAGCATGTTTAACATGACCTTACCACTGCGGGTGATAATGCTACAATCAAGTTTGTTGGGTCCTGACTGTTGGTTGAACGTGACCACATTAACTTGTGGGATGTGCTCTAATATGCAGTTGGCAGTATAATCGAATGGCACGCTCGCGTAATTAGCATTGTCATGTCCGTTGTTTCGATTATGCCTGTTGCAGTTGTTGTTGTTGTTGTATGGCCTATCGTGGTTGAGGAGTGGATCCTTGTATGCCATATGCATCTCGTTAGAGGTATGTTCTTTAGTGCCTACCTAATTTTGGTCAAGTATGTCTTGAATGACGTGTTTGAGATGGATACAGTCATTGGTCTTATGGCCTCTTCCTCTATGATATTCACAGAAATCAATATCTTTCCAGTAGTGAGGTTTTATTTGAGGTTCATAGTCGCTAGTTGGCGAAAGAGTGATCTCATTGTTGGCTAATAGCTTTCTTAACACAAACTTCTGGGACTCCCCTAATGGTGTGAATTTTCCTCTAGGGTTGGAGGTGAACCATGGCTTTGGCTCGTGAGAGAAGGTTTTGCTCGGTGTAGCATTGCTTGCTTCTCCTTTAAGAGTGAAGATTGGTTGTTGTTTGGGAGCCGCTACTTTGGCATCAACTACTCCATCATTGATGGCATTTTTATTCTTTGTCCAAAACTTTGACTTGTCTATGGTGCAATTAGAGTTAGAGGTGTCCTTGTACAACTTTATTTACCCCTTGGTTATCATAGCTTTCTCGATAAATAATCCCATCTCAATGACTTTTGTAACTGAGGTAGGGCATTGAATTTGGATTTGGTAACTTAGATCGGGGTTAAGGTTGTGGACAAACATCTTCGTCACTTGCTTCTCAAGTACGTCATATGAGAATTTGCTCGCGAGTTGTCTCCACCTTTGCAAGAAAGAAGCACAGGATTTGCCACCCTTTTGCTTTGTATTGCATAGATCAAGCATGGAGACTTCATGTTCAATGTTATATGAGAAGTGTGTGATGAATTTGTTTAATAAATCATCAAAAGGTTTGATACCCAGGGGAAGTCGTGAGAACCATTCCATGGCTTGACCACCTAGAGATCTAGGGAATAGTCTCATTAGGAAAGTTTTGTTATGAGCTACTTTTAGGCATGCGATGTTAAATTCCCTAATGTGATCTCTTTGGTCTCCTTTCCCTTTGTATTTGTCAAACTTAGAAACTTCGAACCGAAGTGGGAAGGGTACCATGTTCAAACTTTTGTCAAAGGGATACGGTGTGATGTCTTCCAAGGAATAAGTTTTAGTGGTTGTTCCTGTTTTGAGATTCGTCATTTGATGCATTAGGCCCTCCATTTGTTTCCTCAATTCTTCCATAGGTATGTTTGGGTCTACGATTTCTTTCGTTTGTCCTCACTAGTGTGGTTTTCATGAGTTTCCTCTACAATCTCTTTTAGTTTGTTGAGATTTAATTTAGTGGGGAGTTTAAGTCCTTGATTTGCAAGATGAAGAAAGTACTTGTGAGGGTCCTTGTTCAACACTTTTTCTAGCATGCATTGAAATTTCTAATCTTGGAGGGTTCCTTGGTAATCTTCATGAGAGATTTCCTCATCATTGTCGTGGGAGACAATGCAGTTGGATGTCCCAGCTATTTCAAGTTATTTTTGGTATCGAGATCTAGTTAAGACCATGTGAGGCAACGTGGGAAGAAGTGGGGTGAAACTAGAGATTTTGGTAAGGTGTTGGTGTAGGTTGGTGAGAAGAGGATACTTGTGACGAGATTTGAACAAGGGACTCTTTTGATCAATGATTCCAAGTAAGTTGGTCAACACAAGATGATAGCCACAAGTAAGGATATTCGGTACCTGTTTACTGTGTAGAGACTAGTCTTACAACAAGACCACTAGTGAAGTTTTGTGACCTACTAGGGTTACTTGAATCTGAAATGATCTGAAAAGGGTCTTGCACTAATCTGATATGGAACTTTTGACCTTGTTTTGGGAAGACTTGGTAGAAGGTGGACGAGATGATTGACAAAAGAGAGGGTAAGCTATAGTAATGGATGGAAGAGGTGGCTGCATGATAGATCTAATCTTAGAAACTAGAACAAGGCTGAAATGGGTACCCAGAAAGGCTAAAATTTTTCTCTTAAAAGATGTGGAAATGCTCACTGTTGCGGATGCACAGCTCTAATAAATAGTAAAAATGCAGTAACAGGTGACAGATGTGCAGAAAGTTGATGCAAATGAGCTGTAGGTCAACACAAAAGCATAGTTTCAGAGAGTATATGTGTAGCTCTAGTTTTTTGAATGTTTTTGCAAAGTTTTTTGACATGTTTTTCAATGTTTTTAGTTTCTTGGTTGCAAGTTGGTGTTTTTGATCTGATTTTCTCAATAACGACAAGTAAAACACAGTAAACACAAAGAAGTTTTCATGATTTTTTTGATTTTTTTTGTAATTTTATGGACTCTTTTTTACTCAAAAAGTAAGTACAAATCCTAGACTATCTGGGAAAATATAAACCGAATTCTCACTATTTCTAGTGAGGCATCTTCAAGAGGTAATAATCGCCCTTCCCTGCACCGGCTTATAGGGGTTTTTGGCTACTAAAAATAAAAGATGATTAATAAGTGCAACCATTCGAGTGGTTATACATGCTGCAGCACTACTCTCCATTATGGAGTCTCCTAGTCTGCAAGGGTTGCGCCTTGGAGGGTTTTGGGGGAGGTTGGCTATCGGTATAACACAACTTCACTCATTGTTTGAAGCTTTTGATCCAAACACAATTTATTTATAGTGGCTTGGCAGGGCTTGGCTTTAGCCTGTTACCACTTAAGGTCGTTCCCACTTGGACGGAAAGATATCAAGGGCAGGCCTCTCTAAAGGTTTAACACGTGAAAATGATATGTCTGGCATTTTGGTCACCCAAGATAGGGGAGAGCATAGGCCTAGTATCAGTCCCAAAAACACAAAAGACAGTGGTTCTTTTTCCCCTAATTAAAGTGAAAAAGACTATATGAGCTAGCCACTTGGGCACACACGCAAGTTGTTAACTTTGAAAGCAAGATAGCAATAGTTCAATTTTATCCTCCTAGCATTAGGACTAAATTCAATTTGTTGATGCAACAATATCAAATTACAATCCTTCCTAGTTAGATCTAGATGTGATTTTGCATGAACATCTGATTACTATCCTTTACAAAATATGATGTGTGTTAACAATGCAACTAGAATGACTAAACCCGCTCCTAACTTGCAAGTAGATCAAAGAATTTTCCTGCGAAAAGTGTCAACGTTAGCAAAATCACAAGAAAACCCAAAAAGTCACTATCAGAATCATATGCGTAGGTACAAAGGTTAGATGCGTAGAGATAGAGATCAAATGCGTAGCTATTACAAAAGCACTGAGACAAAGGTCAAAGCAAGGAAATAGAGAGTATATGCGCCATTTGGTAGATGTGTCGTAACAGAACTCAGATGCACTACTTCAGGAGGTAAATGCGTTGAAAGAGTAGATGTGCTGAAACAGAGCTTAGATGTGAGTTAGAACTGATTAGATGCATCAAATCCTCCCATGTACGGAACCTTAGCACAAAAAACTCAATTTTTGGGTTAAATCGGGGCAAGACCCCACGGTGGGTGCCAAAAATGTTATGGAAAAATTAGTGTAAATGAATAAATCAATGATATATCAACAATACCCAATAACTCAATGAAATAAGAAACAAATAAATCAATCAAACAAAGAACTTCAAACCTTTACAAACCTCCTCACTTCATGGCTTCCATTGATTGCCTATCACAAATGATCTTGTCTATGAATATGGCCCTCAGAAGGTGCACTTCCTTGCTATTCCAAGATGTCAAATGGGAATGGCTATGATAGTTTATTGCAATGAAGATGAGCTTCACAACAATGGTAATGATATGGTAACAAGTTGATCGCAAGCAAATGGAATGACTGGGGTGCCAAAGGTGCACTGTAATTCCTGCAGAGTAACGATACTAAAAGCTTGGATGAATGAAATGGAAGAATTCAGTTTAATTTATAGACTCATGAGAGAGAAGATCAACGATATAGAAAGAATAAGAAGATCAACGGTATAGAAGACTTGAGAGAATGTGAGTGAATAGAAAGAAGACAAGTGTCATACAAAAGTTGTTTTGTTTGAGTTAACTGCTTTCTTTTATAAAGATATGATTTGATTTCATAAATTAGAAAGCTTTTTTCTAATTTAAGAGTTGTTGATAAAAACAAGATTGATTGAGTAAATTATCTCAACTTGTGATTTGCTTTTGCATGATTTGAGAGAAATTAAATAATAAATTATTTAATTTTGTGTGGACGAAGAAGAAGATTTATTTTTAGAAGATTTGGAAGATATTTGAAGAATTTAGAAAATAAGAAAGCAAATTAAATAAATAAATTCATTTAATTGTTTGTGCATGATTTGGAAGAATAAATAAATTATTTGATTGTATTTTATTTTTAGAGATTGGGAGAATATAAATAAATTTGATTGATTTATTCAAATTTGGAAGAAGAATTGACTTAATTAAATAATTAAGAATTATTTAATTGTTTTGGAAGAATTTAATTAAATAAACAATTTTATTTAATTTTAACTTTAGAAGAGATAATTAAATATTTTGATATTTTATTAATTTAGAAGAATATGAATCGAATAAATAAATAAATTTTTTTATTTATTTATTGATAGAAGAATTTAGATGGAATAAATATTAAGAATATTTATTTAGACAAAGTTGTGTCATTTTTAGGCGTATACAATTTCTTCCACAAAAAATCCCAAAAAACCAGGATCCTTCTTCTTCTTCTCTTCTTATATTTTCATCAAAATTTCCCAATTTCTCTTTCTATCATATACCTCCAGAGGAGTGACGCAATTTCTTATCACATCTTCTTCAAAGTCCACCTCATGGGTGATCCCAGTTTTGGTAAGAATTACTTGTCTCACAAAGTTCATGTGGCCCTCAGGGTCAAAGACCCTCTTTGTTTTGGATTTCAATGTATAGCTTGCCTTCAAATAATCTTGTAATTCTTCTGGAGTATCAGAATCAATAAACAATTCTGCAAACATAGTCAAATCAGGCAAAAGTGTCCCTTTCTTGTGTTTCTTCATCACATCTCTCTCCATCCACAACATTTGCCACATGAATTTCAAGAAAGACAAAAGGGAAGGAACAAATTTAGGTAGAATGTGTGGTGGTTGTGTGCATCCATAGATTCTCATCACAGTATGATCTAGTAAGAAGAACTAGTCCCCAAAGTTGTGCATATGACCTTTCTCAGGCTTCAGTGCAAGAGGCCTTAACAATTCCCTAATCTCAATAGGTAGCCTTGGTGAAACATTCCCAAGGGTAGCCATAACTCTGACTGCAAAATCATCATGAAAAATTCCATAATTGTTGTTCTTGCAATTACTCTCCTAAATGTAGCACCAACATTGCACAGACAACCTCTTGCCTTTTTGATCAATCATACTGATATCCATTCTCTTGGTCCACCTTTTTCTATTCTGATACAAAATTATGTGACACAACAAAGAATAATACTTGAAAGTGATAGGAGCCCTATTCTCTCTTACTTGGAGGAATCCATCATGTAGTCCTTTTTCAATGACAGAAGCAAAGTCAAACTCAATATTAACTTCAAGATTTTGTATCCTCATTGCAATCATCATTAGGCCAATTGGCATCTTGTTTTGTGAAATCATCAATTGAAAATGGTTAAACAGAAGATGTGGGAATAGATATTCTTTTATTGTTTGCTCCCTTTCTCATGTACATTGGAAGCTCATCACTCTAATAAGTCTTCCTTAGTCTAGTGTAATCCTCCTCACATTTTTGAATATCAATCTTAGTGAGAGCTTGTTTATTTAACGTAAAACATTCAACGATAACAGCTCTGGTAAATGTTACCAAAGGTGACCCATCAAGTAGTCTCACAGTTCTTGTAGCCCCATGATAGTGTTGTGTCAACACTATAATGAATTCAACATCTACAAAAACATTTGGGACCACTAGATTTGCTAAATCAAGGGTCCATGGGTTTGAGATAGGGCCCTGAGCATCTTTTTTATCATAGAAGTACTAGAACAGGTTCCATCCTGAAATAGGGATTAAAGCATATCTGCACCCCTATGCTTCGTCCTTAAATATTTTCTTGTAACCCTTGTCCATAGATTTTGGCAAAATGTCTAAAATAGACTATTGAAGTGCTCTCTTTTTCTCTTTTGGAACTAAAGTTCCCCTTTCTTACTCACAGATTCACTCTTTTTGGGAGGCATTGTTGTTATATGGAGCCTAATCAGACTCAGAGGTTAAATTTTCCCCACTTTTATCGGCGCGGTTTCCCCCCAAATTATTTAACAGGGGAGTGCAGGGGGGGCAGAGCCCCTCCTACGGAGCCCGGGGGCAGAGCCCACGTTAGGGGTCCAGGGGCTATTGGGGGTAGCGCCCCTGAAGCAAAAATTGCCTATTATTTTATAAAGGCATTGGGAGTTATTTTTCTATTAGTCGACATAAAAAAATCCTATTTTTGTAACTGACATAAGGCTTGATAAAAGTGAATAAGGGTATGGGTTTCTGTTGATGTATTTGTAGCATTTTGTAGCGATATTGAGTTACAAGGATTACTGGTTCTAATCGGTTTGATTTACTGGATAATAATATTGGACTCTTTTTGGTGGATGTAGCCCAAATTTGGGTGAACCACGTTAAAACTTGTCTCTCACCCTTATTATTTCTATGTATTTTTTATTCCTTTTTTTAATCTTTATTTGCATTTAATTGATATCTTCTATCAGCTAACCCTAACAAGTGGTATCAGAGTGGGTTGTGTTCGATTATCCTCTGCAAGAAGGTCTCACGATTGAGTGGGAGTCTTACAATTAAGTGGGAGCAATGGCGGATGAGGGTAAATTAAAGGTAGACAAATTCAATGGGCAGAACTATCAGTTATGGAAGATGCAGATGGAGGATTTTCTCTATCAGAAGGATTTATGGAGGCCATTGGAAGGAGTAGCCAAGAAACTGGCAACAATGATTGATGAGGATTGAAATATTCTGGATAGAAATGCATTGGGAACCATTCGGTTGTGCCTTGCACCATTGGTGGCATTCAATATAACGAAAGTGAAGACAACAAATGGTCTGATGAAAGCTTTGGCTAAATTTTATGAAAAACCCTCAGTCTCAAATAAGGTATTTCTCATGAAGCATTTGTTTAATCTAAAAATGATTGAAGGTGGATCTGTGACAGATCATTTAAATGAGTTTAATACGATTATCGGTCAGTTAACTTCTGTAAAAGTAAGTTTTGATGAAGAGGTGAGGGCTCTCTTGATATTATGTTCTTTGCTAGAAAGCTGGAATAGCATGGTAATGGCTGTAAGTAACTCTGTCTCTGGTTCAAATACTTTAAAATTTGATGATGTTGTTGGTGTTATCCTTAGCAAGGAAATGTGACGAAAAATCTCAGGGGGGTCCACATCAGGTAGTATTCTGAATGCAAAAAGCAGGGGCAGATCAAAGGAGAGAGGAAAAATTTTCTGGAGGTCATGGGAAGTCATGAAGAAAATCAAAGGACAAGAGATCCCAATCCAAAGGACAGAAGGATTGCTGGTACTGTGGGAAACTAGGTCATTTGAAGAAAGATTGCTGGTCTCGAAAGAATAAAGAAGGAGACAAACAAAAAGGAAATAAGGAGACAAATGTGGTAAGTAATAAATCTAAAGATGATGCTTTGATTCTTTCCCTAGATAATGCTGATGATTCATGGGTTTTAGATTCAGGGGCCTCATTTCATGCTACGCCCCATAGAAGTTATTTTCTTGATTATGTCCAATGGGATTTTGGGTTGGTTTATTTGGGAGATAACGAACTCTGTCAGATTGTTGGAACGAGAAGAATTAAGATTAAGTTGTAGAATGGGAATCATTGGCTACTACAAGAGGTAAGGCACGTTCCAAGGCTCAATAGAAATTTAATTTCAGCAGGCCAGCTAGCTGAAGAAGGTTGCATTGTTACATTTACTGATAAAAATTGCAAGGTTTCAAAGGTGCCTTAATAGTAGCAAAAGGTGTGAAAGTAAACACCTTATATCTTTGTACAAGTCATACTATTCCTTCTACTTTATCTATTGCAGAGAAAAATAAACAGGTTCAGGAACAATTGCTGTAGGTTTTGAGACAACACTGTGGCATAACAGAATTGGGCATATGAGTGAAAAGGGTATGAAGGTACTTCATTCTAAGAAAGTTTTACCAGGTATGAAATGTATTAATATGGATTTCTATGAAAGTTATGTGTATGGCAAACAAAAGAGAGTTAGTTTTCTCAAGGATGGGAAGCAAAAGAAAGATGAAAAGTTGGAGCTTGTGCATACAGATGTATGGGGACTAGCTCAGGTATCTTCTCTAGGTGGCTCTCAGTATTATGTTACATTCATAGATGATGCAACTAGGAAGGTATGGATTTATTTCCTTAGGTAGAAATCTGATGTATTTGAAACATTTAAAAAATGGAGAAGCTTGGTTGAGAATGAGACGAGTAAAAGATTAAAATGTCTCAGATCTGATAATGGTGGTGAGTATTGCAGCAAAGAATTTGAGGATTATTGTTCCTTTAATAGAATTCGTAGACAAAAAATGGTTCTAGGGACTCCACATGAAAATGGAGTGGCTGAACGCATGAATAGGACAATAATGGAGTGTGCAAGGACCATGAGATTGCATGATGGGCTACCTTTAAACATGTGGGTAGAAGATGTCAACACCGATGTATATTTAATTAATAGAGGTCCTTCAGTTCCTTTGGGTTGTGGTATTCTAGAGGAAGCATGGACAGGTAAGAAGGTGAGTTATTATTTTCTCAAACCTTCGGATGTGAAGCATTTGCACATGTAGATTTTGAAAATAGAACCAAGCTAGATTGAAAATCAAAAATGTGTACCTTCATTGGATATGGTATTGATGAATTTGGTTATATGCTTTGGGATTTTGAAAATTAAAAAATTGTGAGAAGCAGGGATGTTGTGTTCAATGAGAAGGTGATGTACAAAGATCGGTTGTAGCAGCATGAGAAGAAAGAAAAGGATTATGTGGTGCTAGATGATACTCCAAATAGTGATGTTCTAGTGGTTCCTCATGCTCTGCAATAGCAACCAGAAATATCACAAACTCTAGTGAATGTTAGACAGTCAACAAGGCTAAGTAAACCTCCTGAAATGTTTTCTCCCTCTTTGTATTCTATTTTGTTAATAGATGCTGGTGAACCAACAGGGTATGATGAAGCTATGCAAGTGGATACAAAGGTTCAGTGGGAGCTTGCAATGAAAGAAGAAATGGACTCCTTGCTGAAAAATCAGACTTAGGAATTATGTAAGTTACCTACAGGTAAAAAGGCTTTACCAAACAAATGGGTATATAGGTTGAAAGATGAAGATGGAGGTAAGAAAAGATTTAAAGCCAAGTTAGTTGTAAAAGGATTTGCACAGAAAAAAGGCATTGATTTTGATGAGATATTTTCTTTGGTTGTCAAGATGACTTCTATTCATACTATTTTAAGTATTGTCGCTGAAGATTTGCATTTGGAATAGCTAGATGTGAAAACTGCCTTTCTCCATGGTGATTTGGAGGAGGAGATATATATGGAACAGCCTCAAGGATTTGAGGTCACAAGTAAGGAGAAACTGGTGTGCAGATTGAAGAAGAGTTTGTATGGCCTGAAACAAGCACATCAGCAATGGTATTTGAAATTTGATAGTTTTATGGCTAAGCAATGCTACAACTGATGTAATTCTGACCATTTTGTCTATTTTAAGAGGTTGGATAATGACAATTACATTATTTTATGTTTATATGTTGATGACATGCTTGTAGCTGGGTCTAACATGGATCGCATAAGAGAGTTAAAACAACAGTTAGCACAGTCATTTGCTATGAAGGATTTAGGGGCAACAAAACAAATCCTTGGTATGAAAATTTGCAGAGATAGGAAGAATAGAAAATTGACTATATCTCAGGCTGATTATGTTGAAAAGGTGTTGCAGAGATTCCATATGGAGAATGCAAAGGTTGTCAGCACACCTTTGCCTAGTCATTTGAAATTGACTAAGGAGATGTGTCCAAAGACATAAGAGGAGGAAGAAAAAATGTCCAAGGTACCATATGCTTCAGCTGTAGGAAGTTTAATGTCTGCCATGTTATGCATGAGACCAGATATTGCACTTGTTGTAGGAGTCGTAAGCAGGTATATGAGTCATCCTAGATTGGAGCATAGGAATGCAGTCAAATGGATTCTCAGATATTTGAGAGGTACATCCAATAAACACTTATGTTTTGGGGGCTCTAATACTATTTTAGTAGGCTAAGTAGACTCAGATTTGGTAGGGGATATTGATACCAAGTGGAGTACTACAGGTTATGTCTTTACTGTAGGTGGGACAGGGGTGAGTTGGATTTCTAGGTTGCAAAAGGTGGTTGCTTTATCCACCACAGAGGCAGGATATGTAGCTACAACAGAGGCAAGCAAGGAGATGATATGACTACAATCTTTCATGGAAGAATTAGGCAAATAACAAGCTAACAGTTATTTGTTTACGGACAGCCAAAGTGCCATACATCTTGCAAAGAATTTTGCCTTGCATTCAAAGACCAAACACATACAGTTGAGGTATCACTTCATTTGGTCAGTTTTGGATGATGGATGGTTACGGCTGGAAAATATACATACAAATGAAAATCCAGTAGATATGTTTACAAAGATAGTAACAACGGAAGAATTTGAGCTCCTCTTTAGCTTCGGTTGGTCTTGAAGACTGAAAATAAAAAAAATTAAAACAACAGAGTCCAGGGTGCTTATTTCCAGTGGGAGCTACAGGGTCAGCGGTGTTATGATTAGTCTCCAAGTGGGAGATTGTTGTTATATGGAGCCTAATCAGACTCAGAGGTTAAATTTTTCCCACTTTTATCGGTGTAGTTTCCCCCCAAATTATTTAACGGGGGAGTGCAGGGGGCAGAGCCTCTCTTGCAGGGCTCGGGGGTGAAGCCCATGGTGGGGGTTTGGGGGCAATGCCCCCAACGAGGGCTACTGGGGGAAGCACCCCCGAAGCAAAAATTGCCTATTATTTTATAAAGGCGTCGAGAGTTATTTTTCTATTAGTTGACATAAAAAAATCCTATTTTTGTAACTGACATAAGGCTTGAGAAAAGTAGCTAAGGGTTAGGGTTTATGTTGATGTATTTGTAGTATTTTGCAGCGGTATTGAGTTGTAAGGATTGTTGGTTGTAATCGGTTTGATTTACTGGATAATAATATTGGACTCTCTGTTGGTGGATGTAGCCCGAGTTTGGGTGAACCACGTTAAAACTTGTCTCTCACTATTATTATTTCTGTGTATTTTTCATTCCTCTGTTTAATCTTTATTTGCATTTAATTGACATCTTTTGTCAGCTAACCCTAACAGGGATTGTGAAATATATACTAGACTAGGGTTTTTTTGAAAATTCTTTGTTTCACAAAGCTACTTGATTGTAGAAATGCACAAACACTTATCAATTCTGACAGGGGAAAATGCCAAATGCACTCACTTGTTCAAATAGCTGTTGTAGAGCATACACTAGACCTTGAGTTATTCATCTCTAAGCACCTCGAGCTTCTTTGAATGATTAGAATGGTGTGAAATTTTATCGACTCCCACACTAGTCATTTTGCCATTAATATCAACTTTGTGCTAAGAGATGCAACGATCAATGAGTTCATATGATTTCAAATATACAATGTTGATTTAAGAAGATCAGATGGCTAAAACCCTTTGACAAGATTTGTTTTATATTTGCAGTGAATGCAAATGACAACTGTATCGCAATCCCGCTGCAGTAAATGAAGACCTCCGCCGGGCGACGAGACATATAAACTTCAAGTTTGAACTTATCTCGCGATACCGTAAGCCATGTTTAGTTGTTAACAATTCCTTCGTGGGCTTACAGTAACCTTTATTGTTAGGTTAACCGCTTGCAGTTGTTCCGCACATACATCAAATGATGTGGCACTCCTGTTGTGGGATGACGAGAACCTTTACTTCCTTACTGCCAAGTCGCAAACCATCCTCAATGCTATGACATCCATGTTGCGGGACTGTAGGTAATGTTTGAGCTTACCGTTTACCACCAGCCTGCACTTGCTCTTACCCTTTGTTGTGGTAGTGCGGTGACGAATTATATCATAACACAAGTTCCCGCACTCCCACAAGGGACCCTTAGGGTAAGTTATACAGCTCCATGGGGATGCGGTATTTGACCAAAACACATGAAAATACAAGGATATAGCACATATATGATGAAAAATGACTAGATGAAGGTATTATAAAAGGTTTTTTGGATTTTGGGGGATGAATGGAAAAAGGATTAAGACTTTTTTAATGGATTTTTAGAATTAGGGTTTGACAAAATAGGGTTTAATCAAGTGAATTTTACCAGTTCTAACAGAGGTTTAGAGTTGATCTCTTCATTTGTGAGTTGCAAGTGGTATTTTAGACCCTGAGGTTTGAAATGCAAATTACAAATCAAACCTTGAAGTCCAATGAGTAGTCTCTTCCAGGTTAGAGTCTGGAGTCTAGTATGAAGGTCAAATTTTTGCATGGTTGATGTTTGTGAGTTGGACCCCAAAGTCTGAGGAGATCAATTCAAACCCTAAAGTCCAGGCTTGTCCTTTTCTAGAATCCTGAGATGTCAAATGAGTGGCTTGCTGAGCAAGATGCGAGGTTTTCTAATATGGTATTGGAACCTTGACTTTCCTCAAGATATTGTTGCATGAGTAAGTCGTGATGTTTTTGACCTATAGTTAGTAAGTCTTCCATTTCTACCACCATGCATAGTGCATTGGTGTGCATGCCAAGTGTGTCATCACATGGTATTGCGAGATCTTGCATGTGTAGGAGTGCCAGGTGGCATGTTAGGTGTCACCTTTATAATACAAAAAAATGTTTGTTTGGGTTTTGTCCATTAATATATCTTAGGTGTATGCTAGTTGCATTACAATATTTAAAGACATTCAATTGCACTCATTCAATATCCACTTATCTTCCTAGCATTCTTTGCATATAATTCACATTTAAGGAACAAAACACATAAATTTGGTGCACTAAAATGACTCTAGATATGTACATTCATCTTAGAGCATTTACAAGCTTGAGACTTGTTGCCTTCAATATTTTACACAAGTTTTCCAGGGGTAGACCCAGGAGAACATCTACTCTAGTGGTATACTCACAACCCTCTAAAGGTATTTATATATATCACCAGTCTTCACATCAAAGAAATAGGCAAAAGAAACAAAGGTGAACTAGGGGAGCCAAAGATCGACAAGATACATTTAGCCGAGTCAGATCCACATGGCAGAGCACAAATCCACAAATGTCTATAAGATTAGATATGTGGACTTAACTCAGGAGAAATCATAAGTCGTGGATAGAATCCAAGGAATTACAGAGACATAAAGACATCATTTCTAAATTAACAATAGTTCAAGTTCCAAAATATACATTAAAGTCATACATCTTCAACCATGAGACTAAATATACCTTATACACTTTATTTTTACTTTCCTAACATAACATTAAATTTAAGATTACATTAAGCCATACAATAACATTAATTAATCTCAATTCATTTGTGAAAAATCCGTACAAAATAGAGATATGTTACAACTAAGTTTTTCAAGTGAATTTTGGTAGAGAAAAAAATGGAAACGGAAGACAAGAAAAATCTTTCATCATTCCCTCAATATCGTTCAAATTTGTATGACAACTGTATTCCAATTGGAATTTCACTTTCAACAATTAAAAACAAATCTCAATCCAACTACACAAAAACTAAAACGCGGAATTAGGTAGATCGCTAACATCAAAATCAGCATGTTGGAAGGGTAAATATTTTTACGTAGCCGGCACGTTTGTGACGTAGGCCAAAATCCAATAGAAAGAAATACCATTCTTTTTCTCCAAAAAGCAGAAGTGTGAGCGGTGGACAAAAAGCAAGTGCTTCCCTCTTCATCTCCACGCCTTGGTCGCCAGTCGCCAATTTGCAGATAAATTTTCGTCACTCACCAATTATGATCATATTTAAATTCTGGTGTGATGATGATGTCCCAATCAGAAAAGAAAAACGGACTACTTTTGACGATTGCACAGCTATAGAAGTAAAATTAGTATTCACATCAGCAAGTGTATTTGGATGATAGAAAATAACGACAAGTGGTAAAGATATCGTCTATTGCGAATTATTAGGGCCATAACAATAGACAGAAAAGACAGTCTGTTGCCACAATTATTCGGGGCATAACAATAAATTATCGCGAGAACAGCTTCATGATTCATCCCATTTTCCACAACTTTCTTCTGTTTTGTGGAATAACACTTGACGATTGACAAACATAGACTTTTGACCATTCGTCGATTAGGCTACCGTTGAACAGTTCCCGCTAATACATCGGGGCATAACAAAACAGTCTCTTGTTAATTCGGGCATAACATGAAACTGAGCTACTCCAGCGGGGCTTAAATTTGACAATTGTATAGCTGTATTTAGGCATTTTTGATGTAAAATACTTGTATCAAAATTTTAAAAAGACCATATCATATAAAAGGAGAGAGATTTTGGACAAACTGTCAAAATTTATATAGGATTATGATGATATATATATTTGGTTTTATATAATTTAGTTATACTAAAGTATGTCATAGTATTTTAAAAGCAGCATTAAATAGATAACTGTTATAAAAAAATTGCTTTGACAAGCAAGGTTGACTGTTAAATTTAAGTCTTGAATCTCCACCATGCTTACTTTTATCTTCACCCTTTCCCACTTTCATGCTAACTTTCCCCCCATTTTCTCCACTTTTCTTTTGCATGTGAGATACTCATTACCTTTCTCACCACCCTAGACTTTGCTATGACATCTCACCATTGCACATGGCTTCATAGCTTTTAAATAACAATTTAGTGAGCCTGCGGACAACATAGAGGCTTGGGAAGCTTTATATTTCTCACTTACTTGTTTGCTAGTTCAATACAGATGAAAATGAAAATGGCTTTAGTTTGTTTCCTACTCTTGCTTTTCTTTGCACTACCTACTTAAACTTTTCATTCTTCTCCTCATTTGGATGAAGAAGCTCTTTTATCTTTTAAGCAATCCCTCATTCTCAACCCTTACAATTCCTTACTCGATTGGTCTCCACATCACTCATTTTGCAACTGGAGTGGTGTTGTCTACTCTTATCGTCATCAGAGTGTGGTTTCCTTGAATCTCACTAGTATGTCTTTGCAAGGCCCCATCTCTCCTTTCCTTGGCAATCTTTCTTTTCTTAGAGTACTTGCTCTCAAGAATAATAGTTTTGAGGGCCAAATTCTGCTTTTTCGCCTAAGAATACTTCGATTGACTATGAATGAATTGGGTGGCTCCATGCCCTCCACTTTAGGAGATTATTGTTCATTGTTGTTGCACATATTGTCATTGATGTCAAAGAAGGTGTGAAGATTGTTCCAGTGATGATAAGGTGTGAAAGACTATTTCAGTGATGTCTTAGAAGTTGCATAAGGTGACTACTCCAAGACAAGATACTTGTGGCAGCTTGAAGATGATTGTTCCAAGTCAAGGTACATGTGGCTGGTGACTGTTCTAGTGTGCAGAAGTTTTGAAGACAGGATAGTGTGAGGCCAGTGTACAGATGTTCTCTCTGATATAACTGCTCCAAGGATGGTAATGGATCGAACATAGTCTATCAAGTGCTACAAGCCTAGTAGACACTTCAAGAAAACTTGTTAATGGTATTGGATTAAGTTGGAAGATAGTGTAGTTTGTCTCTACAAGAAGATAGTGCAAACTATTCCCACATAAAACAATGCAGATTACTCTTGCTAAAGACAATGTAGATGGTTTGTTTTGGATATCAGTGACATCAAAGATCTGATGAATTATTGCAACACATGTTCTTTCAATGTTAAGTACATGCTAGTTTTGAATGCATCTTAAGAACAACAATTTGTGAGACACAAACAGTGGATATGTCTCTCTTCCAATCCAGGCGGCAGGAGCTAAGCAAGTCATGGCGACAAGAATAGTTGTTGCAAATAGAGATACCATGGTAGCATAGAAGAAATTGCCTTCAATATTTGTTGATGATTACTTAAAACCAAGTTTCCTAGCAACAAGATCAGAGCAAGTTATAATGACAGAAGCAAACTGAGTCATGGTGATAGGAGCTATCCTAGACATAGAGACAGATGGAGAAGGTACTGTAGCAGAGAAGGAACTGTTTTCAATTCTTATTAATTTATCAAGTCTTTCAAGTCAATCTCAAAGATATATCATGTGAGGAAAACAATTGTAATGTAAAATTTTACTCAATCAAGTGGAGTAAGACTCTTTGGAATTCAAGCTAGATAGAATTATGAATGCAAATTGGTTCATTCTTTAAGTCAACTAAGAATAGTTATGATAAGGGAATTTGTGTTGACTAGAGGATATGAGATTATTTAAATTAAAGATTTAAATGTTGCTTGAGGAGGCTGGCATCAGTCTTATAACATGCAAATTTCAAATATAGATATTAATGTATATGAAGCTGACCTTACCAAACATTAAGGACAAGCCTTGTATAAATACAATTCACAGTTTGCATGTAATTGCAGTGGATGTGTGTGTACAAGCAAGGAATGAACAATCATAAAAGAAGAAGCAATCTGTAATCACTTTAATTCCAATACTGCTAGGGTTAGAGTTTCATTTGAGAGAAATGAACATAGAAAGATTGTGAAGGCAAGTGTGCAAGAAAAAAGGAAAAAATCAGTAAGCAGACTTTCTGATACTAGTTTGATCTCCATGCTACATGAGTTAGGGCTTCATTTGTGAGAAAGGTTGGACAAGATGATGTATTTCCTATAGCAGCATTGGAGATCAAGTATGAAGATGTGTTAACTAGGTTGCTGATTGCAAACAAAAGGAACAGTGATAGTAGATTGAGTATGATGTATTTGAGGTGGTGACAACATACTAAGTATGATGCAGTTGATGTGAAGATAGTAGCATAATTAACTTATCATCAAGTTGCAGAGGTTGAGTAAGTAACAACAAATCATAATCAATTTAATATATTCATTTATAGAGGTCTGATACAGTATTTGTATCTTGTAAGAGGTTGATGCCTCATTTGATATATGTTGTATGTGTTGTAGCACATTAGAAGACTGGTGTCTTCATAGGGTTGGTGCCCTTAATACATTATAATAGGGAGTTGGTGCTTCTTTTGAGTTGGTTCTCATAAATTAAGGGATTGGTGTCTCCTTTGGGTTGGTGCCTATAAAAATCATTGTAAGATTCATTTTATTTTGTGAGGCTGGATTTGGACAGTAGATCCAAATAGCTGACTCACCATGGTTTTTCCCATCTTGGGTTTCCACATACATCTTGTGTTATGTGTGTGTTCTCATGATCTCATTGTTGCATTTGTTTGAAAGCATCTAAAGTAGAAAAGGTGTAAGGAATACTGATTCACCCCCCCCTCTCAGTATTGCATTGTGTTCAACAATTGGTATCAAAGTTGTTGGTTCCTTATTACAGCTTAACATCTTAAGGTAGATCTTGGTTTGAACACAAGGGTTGGACAAGAAGGACCCTCTTCTAATAGAGCACCACTCTTTGATGGATCCAACTATGCTTTCTGGAGTATAGTTATGGAAGCCTAGTTGACCTCTCTAGGATATGATGTGTGGAGATCAATGGTTGATGGTTACATTGAGCCTGCAACTCCTCCAACAGATCAGGCTGACAAGAAAGATTGTGAAAACAATGCTAAGGAAAAGAATGCCATCTTATGTGGTTTGACCAACATAGAGTTTGTCAAGGTAATGCAGTGCAAGATAGCTAAAGACATATGGCAAAAGCTCCATAACCTCTATGAAGGAGATGATAAGGTAAAGAAAGAAAAATTGTAGACCTTCAAGGGTAAATTTGAAAATCTAAAGATGAAAGAAGAGAACATAGTTGACTATCTACTCCAAATAGATGAGATTGTGAATGCTATTAGAGGTGTTGGTGAAGAGGTAAAGGATTTAGTAATTGTTAAAAAGGTGTTGAGATCACTCCCTCAAAGATATGACTTAAAGGTCTCAATTATAGAAGAATCCAGGGATTTGAATAAACTCACCATGGATGAACTATTTGGCAAGAAAAGACACATCCAAAAAGGAAGCTACCTTCAAAGCTACAAATAAAGAAGAAGCATCTAATCCTAGCAGTGGATCTAAGGAAGAAGAGGCAAACTTTGTTAGAAAATTAAAGAAGGGTTTAGGTAAGTACAAAGATAAGTTGCCTTTCAAGTGTTTCAACTATGGTAAAATTGGGCATTATGAATCTAAATGTCCGCTTGGAAAAGGTGAAGACAACAACAAGGGTTTCAAAAGGAATAACTTCAACAAGAACAAGAAGAGCCTCTACACTCAAGATGATTTTAGTTCAGCAAAAGAAGAAGATCACTACTCATCAGAAGATGAAAGGGAAGAAGCCCTATTCATGGCTATGGAAGTCCTTGATAGTTTAGATAGCACTAACAAAGATGATGAAGACATGTCAGTCTTTGATGAAGAAGAATTTGTGAATTTAATCTTAAAGGTGAACTAATTTATGCTTTTGGAGACCTGAGATCAGCAAGGGAAGAGAACAAGGAACTAAAGGCCAAGCTTGAAGAGTCAGACGAAACCATTGTTGATTTGAAGATTCAAATTGAAGAAGGTAAAAGGGTTGTAGACATCCTAAATACTGAACTCAATGCCAAATTAGATGAATGTTCAAGACTTGAAGAAGGGATTGTCTCTC
The DNA here is from genome assembly GCA_027924645.1 of Cunninghamia lanceolata. Lineage (NCBI taxonomy): Eukaryota > Viridiplantae > Streptophyta > Pinopsida > Cupressales > Cupressaceae > Cunninghamia > Cunninghamia lanceolata. The sequence goes on from BSBN01000803.1 coordinate 12,089,312, forward strand.
TAAGGAAAGAATTGGGAAAGATACTGTTGTCTCTCAGATTTGCACCCTTGCTGAGTTATAAAACTTGGCAATCTGGAGAAACATGGGATCTTTCCAGGCCTGTGGGTCACCTGTGATGGAAAGAACCTCTAAAGAAGGCTGGCTTCCTATTGATACTCTACCTATACTGCTTGTACTAAAGTCTTTGTAGAGAAAAGGGTAAGAAGGATTGCATGAAAATGAAACCTACTGCTAAGGTGATGCACCAAAAGATCGTCTGAGACTACATAGAACTGACACACTACAGAACTAGTAATAATAAGGCTCTCTTACACAACCCAACAAATCATAATCTTTGCATCAATAATTTGTAAGGAGGATAAATGACAATAGTTATGTAAAGGAGAAAGATGTTTTCTCACCACTCAAAATTGATTTTTATTCCTTGCACATCTCACAACCTGCAAAAATATGTATCCCTGCATAAAGGCACCAATATGAAATACAGCTCCAAGGACAAAGAACATCACAAAGGTCTGTACTAACACTAAGGACACACAATACCAGAAGAAATGGGAAGGTATAAACTATTTATTATTGCTAAAAAGGTGTTACAATGTTGTATTACTCTGAAAATGGGTTACAAGACTGTTCACTTCTGCAAAAGAACTCAAAAATTATAATATACAGTGCAATGAATAGCAAGAACTACTGAATAATGAACAAGGAAGAAGACTATATACTTCCCAAACAACTTGTAATGAGATAAGGATGAGCCACCTCCATTTTTGTGCATCTCATAAATGTCTCCAATATATTTGCCTAAAGTCTCCCAAAATGGGTTTCCAATGCAGAAATAGTCAAGGCATGCCATCAATAATCATAAAAGCACCTAAAAATGCCTTTAAATGCTCTTTAAGGCCATTGAAATAAGTCAAATTTGTGCAATAATGCTTCCCCCTGTTTGTCAACTTCACCCTGCAGCACCATAAATGTTTGATATTTTACACAATAAATAACATAAATACACATTATTTATGCATTTATTCAACATTGACTAAGAGGCTTATTATTACACGACTTAGTTAATGTTTTACAATCTAAATTGTACAAGCCTATGCAAAAAATAATGGCATTTAGGATATAACATTTAATTTCCCAATTTTGCATAGTTTGGGAACCAATTAAATGTCATGAAGGAACGACAAAGTAATCGACGAGACTTACTTTGCCATGTGTGATAAATCTGCCTATCGTTGCCCTTTTGCATTTTTATTACAAATGATAAAGTAATTCATAACTAATTACTTTATCGTTCATTTACAATGTTTAATCTAACCTTAGACTATGCAAAATCGACATACAACTCTTATAACTCCCAGGTAAAACAACACAACTCCATACACTTGCATATTCACTCTCATTACATGGCTATGTCAAAACACCTTATAACCCCTAGCCATTCCTACATGCATACATATCTTGCATCATCATGATTTCAAGGTCCTAAGCAATACATTATAAAGTGCCCCTTATGACTCCCTATACATATGTCTCAAATAGAACAACATACCCACTTTATGATCTCAACACCAACATGCCTTAGCAAAATACAAAGCACTCAACCTTTATGCTCTCATAATGTTTTTCTTTGACTTAATAAAAAAAAATACAAGGCAGAAAACATATTCCACGGCCCCTATTGCATTACCATCATTAGGTTTTAAAGACTTCCAAGTCTTTACCACAGGCACCAGGGATTGCAATGGTGTTTAAATGAAAAGTCAAAAAACATAATGATGCAAAATAGGTCGACCATGAAAAAGGAAGGAAAACCTAAAAAATATATCATTTGCATTCTGCTTTTTGCTTGTTGCCATGCTCGACCGCCGCCATAGAGGAAGGGTTCTAAAGGCAAAAAGGCATAGTTTTTGGTTGATTCTAGGTCGATTTGGCTGATTTTTTGAGGAAAAATGCAAGGTATTTTGTATTCTCTGAGGTTTTGGCCCTTTGAAGTCAATTTTTGGCATTGATTTTGGGCCACTATGGCCGCGATTTTGACTATTTTTTGATGTATTTTCTGGCTTTTGGTGGTCGACTTCCTTGTATTGCATTTGCTATGTCTGAGGCTGCCATTTTGACTGTCGCTTGAGGAGAAAAACTGTGATTTCACATTATTTGGCAGAAAAAGAGAGGTAACTCATTTTTGTTGTATATTGCCCTTCATTTTTCTGAGACTTTCTCTTGCATTTCACTGCCTGGGGCCGCGATTCTGAGCATTTTTTAGTATATTGTTCTGAAATGAGTTGAAAACCTTTAGATTTTTCCTCTGTATTTGCATGATCTCTCTATATTTTCTGAGATTACTTGTATATTCACTGTGTTGTGGCACAATTTGAAGAAAATCTAAGTATTTCCTTTTGAAATGAGTTCGAAGGGTTTCATTTTTCTGTATGAGCCTTTCATTTCTTGCTCAAAATGAGCTCCAACAATGATAAAACTTGTAAAAAGAGAACATGTCTGTGCACTCTAAATTTGAAAATCTGCATTTTTTGTTACAAATGATAACTTTTCTTTGCTCAGAAATACTTTAGCAGTAAAATCGACAGAAAAATATCCAATGATATTTTCTTTATTTTCTGAGTTTCCTTGACTGTAGAATGCACTGCTAAAGGCACAATTTTAATGGTATCTCTAGGTGTTTTGTGAATTTGAAGGCCTTCATATTCTTTGTATCAGCATTGTTTGAGGTAAAATTGGTTCAAAACCTGAATACTTTCCTTCTACTCCTACCATTTTCTTCTTGTTTACTATCTTCACAGTCTTCCAACTTCATAACCACTGTGGGGTATTTCTCTGAGTTTTCATAGATAGATAGTCTTCACATGCTCTTAAGAGAGTCTTCAAAGTAAAACCTTTCAACACTAAAAGAATCATGCATTTTTCACTGTATAACAATCTTTTTAACTGTGCTCTTTCTATGCAACTCCAGTCACCTCTATTTACTGCTCCTTTCATAGTACATTACAATCACCATGCTATCATGCTCTTTATCTGTATTATAGACCACTGTCAAGACCTTTTTTGAACCTATACCTTCATCTAGTGCCCCTCATGTGATTGTGACAGACTACTGTGACAGCAACAGGATTTCATACAGCTTGTCTTAGTTCATCATTGTCATACCTCTGTTTCCTAGCATCTCTGCCTTCAGAATCACCTTTTCACTGTTAGGGTTAGCCGGCAGAAGATATCAATTTAATGCAAAAAAAGATTAAATAGAGAAATGGAAATACACAGAATTAATAACAGCGAGAGACGAGATTTAACGTGGTTCACCCAAACCCGGGCTACATCCACCAAACAGAGAGTCCAATATTATTATCCAGTAAATCAAACCGATTACAATCAGCAATCCCTGCAACTCAATACCGCTGCAAAATGCTACAATACAATACCCAAACCCTAACCCTTGGCCACTTTTTATCAAGCCTTTTTGTCGGTTACAAAAAAATTAGGGTTTTCTTATGTCGGTCATAAAAAATAGGATTTTTTAAGTCGGCCCTAGGATTTTTAAAGTTGGCCCCGAACCCCGGCGAGGATACATGGCTAGTGTATAGTACTTTCCTGATCAGTCGCCACCTACCAACAATCTCCCACTTGGAGACTGATCCTGGACGACATCGCTGCGCATGCAGCTCCCACTGGAAATAAGCACCCTGGACTCTACTGTTCTATTTTTATGGTTTTCAGTCTAGAAGACCAACCGAAGCTGAAGAGGAGCTCAGCTTCTCCCTTGTCACTGCCTTTGTAAACATATCCGCTGGATTTTCATCTGTATGTATCTTTTCCAGCCTTAACTGCCCATTATCCAACACCGACCGAATAAAGTGATACCTCAACTGTATGTGTTTGGTCTTTGAATGCAAGGCATAATTCTTTGCAAGATGTATGGCACTCTGACTGTCTGTATACAAAGAACTGTTAGCCTGTTGTTTACCCAATTCTTCCATGAAAGATTGCAGCCATATCATCTCCTTGCTTGCCTCTGTTGCAGCTACATATTCTGCCTCTGTGGTGGATAAAGCAACCACCTTTTGTAACCTAGAAATCCAACTCACCGATGTTCCACCTACAGTAAAGACATAACCTGTAGTACTCCGCTTGGTATCAATATCCCTTGCCAAATCTGAGTCTACATAACCTGCTAAATCAGTATTAGAGCCCCCAAAACATAAGTGTTTATTAGATGTACCTCTCAAATATCTGAGAATCCATTTGACCGCATTCCAATGCTCAAATCTGGGATGACTCATATACCTGCTAACGACTCCGACAACATGTGCAATATCCGGTCTCGTGCATACCATGGCATACATTAAACTTCCTACAGCTGAAGCATAAGGTACCTGGGACATTTTTCTTCCTCCTCTTGTGTCTTTGGACACATCTCCTTAGTCAATTTCAAATGACTAGGCAAAGGTGTGCTGACAGCTTTTGCATTCTCCATGCGGAATCTCTGCAACACCTTTTCAACATAAGCAGCCTGAGATAGAGTCAATTTTCTGTTCTTCCTATCTCTGCAAATTTTCATACCAAGGATTTGTTTTGCTGCCCCCAAATCCTTCATATCAAATGACTGTGATAACTGATGTTTTAACTCTCTGATGTGTTCCATGTTAGACCCAGCTACAAGCATGTCATCAACATATAAACATAAAATAATGTAGCTGTCATTATCTAACCTCTTAAAATAAACACAATGGTTAGAATTACACCGGCTGTAGCCTTGCTCAGCCATAAAACTGTCAAATTTCAAATACCATTGCCGAGGTGCTTGTTTCAAGCCATACAAACTCTTCTTCAATCTGGACACTAGTTTCTCGTTACCTTTGACCTCAAATCCTTGGGGTTGTTCCATATAGATCTCCTCCTCCAAATCACCATGGAGAAAGGCAGTTTTAACATCTAGCTGTTCCAAATGTAAATCTTCAGCAGCCACAATACTTAAAATAGTATGAATAGAAGTCATCTTGACAACCGGAGAAAATATCTCATCAAAATCAATGCCCTGTTTCTGTGTAAATCCTTTTACAACTAACCTGGCCTTAAAGCTTTTCTGACCTCCATCTTCCTCTTTCAACCTGTAAACCCATTTGTTTGGTAAAGCCTTTTTACCTGCAGGTAACTTACATAATTCCCAAGTCTAATTTTTCAGCAAGGAGTCCATTTCTTCTTTCATGGCAAGCTCCCACTGAACTTGTGTATTCACCTGCATAGCTTCATCATACCCTTCTGGTTCACCAGCATCTGTTAACAAAATAGAATACAAAGAGGAAGAAAACCTTTCAGGAGGTCTACTTATCCTTGTTGACCGTCTAACATTCACTGGAGTTTGTGGTATTTCTGGTTGCTGTTGCGGAGCATGAGGAGCCATTGGAACATCACTATTTGGAGTATCATCCAGCACCACATAGTCCTTTTCTTTCTTCTCATGCTGTTGCAACTGATCTTTGTACAACACCTTCTCATTGAATATAACATCCCTACTTCTTACAATTTTCTAATTTTCAAAATCCCAAAGCCTATAACCAAATTCATCAATGCCATATCCAATGAAGGTACATTTTTTTGATTTCACATTCAGCTTGGTTCTATTTTCAGAATCTATATGTGCAAATACTTCATAGCCAAAGGTTTTAAGAAAAGAATAACTCACCTTCTTGCCAGTCCATGCTTCCTCTGGAATACCACAGCCCAAAGGAACTGAAGGACCTCTGTTAATTAAATATACAGCAATGTTGACAGCCTCTGCCCACATGTTTAAAGGCAGTCCAGCATGCAATCTCATGGTCCTTGCACACTCCATTATTGTCCTATTCATGCGTTCAGCCACTCCATTTTCCTGTGGAGTCGCTAGAACCGTTTTCTGCCTACGAATTCCATTAAAGGAACAATAATCTTCAAATTCTTTGCTGCAATACTCACCGCCATTATCAGATCTGAGACATTTTAATCTTTTACCTGTCTCATTTTCAACCAAGCTTCTCCATTTCTTAAATGTTTCAAATACATCAGATTTCTGTCTAAGAAAATAAATTCAGACCTTCCTAGTTGCATCATCTATGAATGTAACATAATACCGAGAGCCACCGAAAGAAGATACCTGAGCTGGTCCCCATACATCTGTATGCACAAGCTCCAACTTTTTATTTTTCTTTTGCTTCCCATCTCTGAGAAAACTGACTCTCTTTTGTTTTCCATACACACAACTTTCACAGAAATCCATATTAATACATTTCAGACCTGGTAAAACTTTCTTAGAATGAAGTACCTTCATACCTTTTTCACTCATATGCCCAAGTCTGTTATGCCACAGTGTTGTTTCAGAACCTGCAGCAACTTTTCCAGTCTCTTCTTGCAAACCTGCAGCAACTGTTCCTGAACCTATTTGTTTTTCCTCTGTAATAGCTAAAGTAGAAGGAACAGTATGACCTGTACAAAGATATAAGGTGCCTACTTTCACACCTTTTGCTACTACTAAGGCACCTTTTGAAACCTTCCAATTTTTATCAGTAAATGTAACAGTGCAACCTTGTTTAGTTAGTTGCCCTGCTGAAATTAAATTCCTACTGAGCCTTGGAACATGCCTCACCTCTTGTAGTAGCCAATGATTCCCATTCTGCAACTTAATCTTGATTCTTCCCTTTCCAACAATCTGACAGGGTTTGTTATCTCCCAAATAAACCAGCCCAAAATCCCCTTGGACATAATCAAGAAAATAACTTCTATGGGGCGTAGCATGAAATGAGGCCCCTGAATCTAAAACCCATGAATTATCAGCATTATCTAGGGAAAGAATCAAAGTGTCATCTTCAGATTTATTACTTACCACATTTGCTTCCTTATTGCCTTCTTGTTTGTCTCCTTCTTTGTTCTTCCGAGACTAACAATCTTTCTTCAGATGACCTGGTTTTCCACAGTACCAGCAATCCTTCTGTCCTCTGGTTTGGGATCTTTTGTCCTTTGATTTTCCTCATGACTTCCCATGACCTCCAGAACCTTTTCCTCTCTCCTTTGATCTGCCCCTACTTTCTGCATTCAAAACACTGCCTGATTTGGATCCACCTGAGCTTTTCTTACGAATTTCCTCACTCAGAATAACACCAACAACATCATCAAATTTTAGGGTATTTGAACCAGAAACAGAGTTACTAACCGCCATTACCAAACTATCCCAGCTTTCAGGCAATGAACATAATATCAAGAGAGCTCTAACTTCTTCATCAAATTTTACATTTACAGAAGTCAATTGACTGACAATCGTATTAAATTCATTTAAATGACCTGTCACAGATCCACCTTCAACCATTTTCAAATTAAACAACTGCTTCATGAGAAATACCTTATTTGAGGCTGAGGGTTTTTCATACAATTTAGCCAAAGCTTTCATCAAACCATCTGTTCTCTTCGCTTCTGTTATATTGAATGCCACCGATGGTGCCAAGCACAACCGAATGGTTCCCAGTGCCTTTCTGTCAAGAAGATTCCAATCCTCATCAGACATTGTTGCCAGTTTCTTGGCTACTCCTTCCAACGGCTTCCATAAATCCTTTTGATAGAGGTAATCCTCCATCTGCATCTTCCATAACTGATAGTTCTGCCCATTGAATTTATCAACCTTCGTTTTACCCTCGTCTGCCATTGCTTCCACTCAACCGTGAGACTTTCCTGCAGACGATAATCGAACACAACTTGGCTCTGATACCACTTGTTAGGGTTAGCCGGCAGAAGATATCAATTTAATGCAAATAAAGATTAAATAGAGAAATGGAAATACATAGAATTAATAACAGCGAGAGACGAGATTTAACGTGGTTCACCCAAACCCGGGCTACATCCACCAAATAGAGAGTCCAATATTATTATCCAGTAAATCAAACCGATTACAATCAGCAATCCCTGCAACTCAATACTGCTGCAAAATGCTACAATACAATACCCAAACCCTAACCCTTGGCCGCTTTTTATCAAGCCTTTTTGTCGGTTACAAAAAAATTAGGGTTTTCTTATGTCGGTCATAAAAAATAGGATTTTTTAAGTCGGCCCTAGGATTTTTAAAGTCGGCCCCGAACCCCAGCGAGGATACATGGCTAGTGTACAGTACTTTCCTGATCAGTCGCCACCTACCAACATTCACATTTTATCATTGGATTGACTGCTCCCTTTTTTCTATTATGGACTACTTCTTTCTAATACACTTGTCTATTGTTCCTATTTTCTTAATGGTGACTGACTGCTCCTCTTTGTCTTGTGTACTATCTCCTCATACTGTTCTTAACCCCTTTGACTGTCCCATAGTGACTGCATTCTTGAAGAAACTCAGGGATTTGTAATGCCTGCAAACAATAAACATAAAATAGAAGTAATAATATTTTTCTTTTGCTCACTGTCATGTTGTTTCTTTCTATCCACTGTCCCTAATCTTTTGTTAGCTGTCTCAAGGAAATCACTGTTACTATTGTTGACTATCACTACAGAGCTCCCCATAAGACTATTGTTACATTGCATTCTTGAAGAAACTCTTTGAAGAAGAACATTATGCAGGTCTGCAATATTCTAATAGATAACTTATGCATTTGACTCCTGAGCTTAAGATAATTGTGCTCGTGTGTAGGGCCTCTGTTTTATCCACTAAGAGCCTCTATCAAGCTTGATTAATGTAGATCTCTGTCAATATTGTCTCCTCCTCTTTTGTGAGGTCAAGAACCTCATTTACTACTCCTAGCCAAAAGAACATGTTTTGCAAGCTTTGACAAAGATCTCGGGTCAGTGACTGGCAAGTTTTAAGACATATCATCCTTTGAATGGCCATACAAACCTCTATATTGTCTTCAAACAGTGTTATGTTGTCTTGGACCTTGATTTATCATGGTTGTCACTACATGACTGTATCATATATATGCTGCGATAAACTATTCTTCATGTTGTTCTATTTTCAAGTTATATCTAGACAGTAAAATCATACTTTAATCACAACATGAAGACAGAAAAATACCTTCTATGGCTGCATTTCATTCTTGTGTTTTGTTGTATATGACAAAACCATGTGAATAATCCTTCGATGCACTTTATACTTGACTGTCCATTTGATGGCTATATATGTTATTCAAACTACACATTTGCATCTCATATGACTGAGACAGCCAACTGGAAACATGTATTATTCGTTGGTGACTTTGCATTATCAAGTTGACTATACCAATCATCTGATTTGTCGATTCTGCCTTGACGGTACTTTGTGGCTCTCTTGATGGCATAATGGATTCCTTATAGCTGTTCTATATGGAAATTTGACTTATCTGTTTCTCATGTTTGTATTGAGATTGAAAACCAATTCTTTCTTGCATCAAAATTAAAGTATGCTAGACTTGACCCTTGTGGGAGCCCGCTTTACCCACATACTGCAACATCAAATGAAGTAAACAACAATGAAACTTTACCTGCATCTGCACATTGGACAAACTTGTTAGACAAAACCATGAGTTTCAGATTTGTTCTTCATTTTCCTCTGATATATATGGTGACTATAGACTGATATAATGCATTATAGGAGTAAATTGTGCATGTAATGATGATGTATATGCAAGGATTTGGTATCCTGAGCTTTGACACAATTTTTTCTTGTCTCTTTGCATGTATTTTGGAACAGTAGGGTGACCTCTATGAAGGAGCTAAAGCTGAAGATGAAGTTGTTCAACTACGGGGGTTCGTCATTACAAGGCAATGATGGATCCCTTGTCTTTGTTTATGCTTTCATTTTTATATGCATCATTTCCTTTTATAATGCATTATGGTAGTTATTCCCACGACTTGTGTGGGGGCATTTCATTTGACATTTATAAATAATGAAAAAGCCTTTCAAAATCTGCAAATGTTGTATGTTTCTTCTTGATTGTAAACAATTGCATTTAATTGAAGTTCTTTTATGGTGTTTTTCTCTTGGTTAAACACTTACTAATAACAGGCCTGCACCCCTCAAAACTAGAAAACTTAATCAGCCCCACTTAATTGAGCTAAAAAATAAAAAATGTGTAACAGGGACATACTAAGTTGGGTAAAAGTATCAAGAGATCTGAGATTCTTGATGACATAATCAATATTCAAAGACCTCTATTCATAAAGGTAGGATTAGGATATGATGATAAGGTCACACAAACTTCTGCCCCTACAAAGATGAATGACTCAGCAAGAACAACGCCAAATGAAGAAGTTCTAATGAAGAAGGAAAGTTAGAAGATTGAAGAAGTAGACTTCATCCTTGTCATATCTCAAAGGAGAATACTTAGAAGAACAATCCCTGCAAGACAAGCCTTCATAAACATGTTTAACTATGCCTTATATGGTTATTGTTTTGTTTGCAACCAATATGGTCACAAGGCAATTGAATATAGATCTAGGATGAAAAGAAGTGGTTTTGTTAGTAGACATATCTTTGCTCCATTAGTTGATTACAACATAATATGTTACACATGCAACAATTTTGGGCACATAGCAAGGTACTACAGAAGTGGACTGGTTAAATCAGAAAATTAATATCAGCAAAGTAAATGACAGACCTGTGGATCAGAAGGCAAATCAGAAGAAGGAATAGAAAGTCAAGAAGAACAATCATAAAAGTGAAAACTCAATTATTGTCCAAATTGCATTTCATGTACAAGGGTGAGAAAACCCTTGGGCTATAGACAGTGGATGGTCAAGTTACATGACAAGAGATAAGGGTAAGTTTATTAGTCTTGTAAAGTGAAATGGAAGACCAGTCAAGTTTGGAGACAATACCACATCAAGAATTTGTGGTAAAGGAACAATAAGTATTGATGGAAAGACTAGGATAGAAGATATCTTATATGTAGAAGGTCTCAAGCATAATCTTCTCAATGTAAGTTAGATGTACAACAAAGGATATAATCTTATCTTCCATGCACATGGCTATGAGATCAGAAGAGAAAGCACTAGTAAATTGGTGGAAGAAGCTTGTAGGATAGAGAATAACTTGTACGACCTCAGTGAAGTCAAGGGAAGGAACTGCCTTCTAGGTTAGACAAATGAAAGTTGGTTGTGGCATAAAAGGATGGGGCACATCAACTTTGATAGTCTTGTGAAGATCAACTCTAAACATGTTGTTAGAGACATGCCAAGGATTGCCAAGCCTACAAGCACCTTTTGTAGAGAATGTCAAATTGGGAAGCAAACAAGAACCAAGTTCAAGACCAATGAATACTATTCTACAAGCCATTAGAGATGATTCATACAGACTTATGTGGTCCAACCAAAACAAGGAGTCTCCAAGGTGAAAGGTACTAAGTTCATGTTGCTCATTGATGATTACTCTAGAATGACACGGGTTACGTTTTTGAAAGATATCAAAATATTTTAATAGATTTAAGATTTTCAAGTCTATGGTTGAGAATGAGATGAATGCTAGAATCAAGTGTTTAAGATTAGACCGAGGTGGTGAGTTCACATCAAATGAATTTGAGGATTATTGTGAGTAACATGGGATACAAAGACATTTCTCTGCAACAAAGACTCCTCAACAAAATGGAGTTGTTGAGAGGAAGAACAAGATAGTACGGGAGATGGCAAGAACTATGCTCAATGATGTGAAACTTCTTGACAGATTTTGGAAGGAGGTAGTACACACCGCAGTATATATTCTCAATAGAGGATAGCTAAGGGTTAACAACACTAAAACACCATATGAGTTGTGGAAAGGCAGACCTGCATCTATCAAATACTTCAGGGTATTTGGAAGCAAATGGTACATTAGGAGAGATGAAGACAATCTAGGAAAGTTTGATTCAAGATCAAAAGAAGGTATCTTCCTTGGATATTCATCTAGAAGAAAGGCATATGAGTGTTTTAACAAAAGACTATAGAAGGTTGTTGAGAGTGCAAATGTGAAGGTTGATGAAGAAGTACACTCATCTACATATGATCAAGAGGACTGCTGCTCAGAAGGACCAGCCTGCATTGAAGAAGAGGATGAAGTTGAAGAAGTAGAAACACCAAGGGAAACTACCAAAACACCTGCAAAGTATGTTTAGAAGAATAACTCTAAAGATCAAATTCTTGGAAACAAGAATGAAGGAGTTATGACTAGGAGATAAATCAAAGAACAAATAAAACTCTCATTGTTGTCCAAGATTGAACTAAAGAACTTCTCTGAAGCCAGCAAGGATGAGAGTTGGATTCATGCCATGCAAGAAGAACTAAAACATATTGACAAAAATAATACATGGGAACTTGTTCCAAGGCCAAAGGATAAGAATGTGATTGGCACCAAGTTGGTATTCATAAATAAATTAAATGAAGATGGACAAGTTGTTAGAAACAAGGCAAGATTGGTTTGTAAGGGCTATGCACAAATAGAAGGCCACTGAGTGGAAACATGCTTTCAGGCCAAATCAAAATAGTCTTAGTGATCTTCCACAATGAAGAGAACTTCTTCTTCATCACAATTAGTTGTTAGGTAAAGTACCTGCTAGTTTAGCGAGATGCCAAACTTTGGAGCTAGTAGACTTATCTCGCAACAAGTTAAGAGGAAACATACACCCAAAAGTAGCATGTCTCAAAAATCTTCAATTTCTTTTCAACATTTCCAACAATTTATTACAAGGATCTCTTTTAGAAATAAGAAACATGGTAATGATCCAAGCTATAGATGTGTCTCTCAATAGCTTCTCAGGTGAAATTCCAACTACATTGTCAAGTTGCACAAACTTGGAATATTTGAATTTTTCATGGAATTCATTTTATGGTCCAATACCAACATCACTCACAAAAATTAAAAAACATAAAGGACATTGATCTCTCTCACAATAGTTTGTTAGGTACAATCCCGATGGCTTTCCAAGAGATGAAAACACTTCAACTTACCAATATCTCTTCAAACATATTAGCAAGAGAGGTTCCAAAGGGAGGAGTTTTTGCAACAATTGATGAGTCAGCAATTATGGGAAATCTTGGCCTTTGTGCTGAATGGATCAATTTGTAGCCATGCTCTGTTTCCAAATAAAAAAAACTGTCTCTAAAAAGGTGATAGTACTAGTTGTGATTGGCATTGCAATCTTCATCATGCCTATTGTATTGTTGGTAATTTTCTATAGAAGAAGACATACTAATCAAACTACCCTTGAACTCAACATTGGACCTACAAGAACTTCATATGAAGAACTTTTGCATGCAACTAGTGGGTTTAGCCAGACCAATCTATTAGGGGTTGGTAATTTTGGATATGTTTATAGAGTGATTCTAAAAAATGGAAAAAATATTGTTGTTAAAGTTTTCAATTTCCAAGATGAGAATGCTCTCAAAAGTTTTAATAGAGAATGTAATGTGTTAAAAAGAGTTAGGCACCACAATGTGATCAAAATAATTTCATCTTATTTCAACCTTGATTTTAAATCATTGGTTCTTCCATTTATGTCAAATGGAAGTTTGGGAAGATGGCTATATTATGAGGGAGGAGATGAATGTAAAATAAATTTGATTGACCGATTAAAATAGCAAAGGAGATAACACAATGAATGGAATATCTACATCAACATTTATTTGTGCAAGTCATTCATTGTGACCTAAAACCCAATAATGTGTTGGTAGGTGATGATATGACTCCATATATTGTAGACTTTGGTATTACCAGACTCCTATTTAGGAATTCAATGAATTCATTGACTTCTACAAATCCATTAGAGGGATCTATTGGCTACATTGCACTAGGTATAAAACTACATTATTCTAATATAAATTATTATTTAAATTGTGTAGGAGTATTTTTATGGTTTGAGAGTCACTAATTATTTTATTATATTACAGAGTATGGAATGGGTGGAAAGATTTCAACAAAAGGAGATGTATGCAACTATGGAATTTTACTTTTAGAGTTGCTGACAAGGAGGAGACCTACAGATGACATGTTTGTAGAAGGAATCAATCTACCAAAGTGGATAGGTATGGATTTTTTGAATAAAATCATAGAAGTGGTGGACAACAACTTGCTTAGAGATGCTAATGAGTAAAATTTATCAATGGTATTGTCATGCATTACTCAATTTATACAAGTAGGCTTGTCTTACAAAAGAGATCTACCACAACAACGTCCAAATATGGTGGAGATAGTTGAAAGATTAGAAAGATTATCAGAGGCATTTCATGGTACTCGATTAGTTCAATTGTCCATAGATATCTCACCTTTTCTTGAGAGTACAAGTGGTCAAAGAAATACTAATTCAGGGAGAGATGAAAATTTGTCTACATCTACATCTTAGCTCTTCACTCAAATTGATATCAATTATTAACTAGTGTTTCCTTGTTTTTAATATATTTTCTTATAAAAGAACAATATTATAAAATTTACCATATGTGTTTGTGTAATGTTTGGAAAAACTCTTCACATATAGAGATGGGATCTAATTTTTAGCCATTTATAAGGCAAGCATAGTTATTGATTAACTATATATGTAGAGAAATAAAAAGAAAATCCAAACAAAAAGAGTGTGATTTTTAATTATTGGCATTGTCTCATTCTTCTTTAAAAAGGATATAAATTATATCTTTGTTAGTTCTACATATGCAAAATTTAGCTAAATATGAAAAATTCTTAGGTCTTTTTTAGAGTGGGTTGGATTGTTTTTTAATAGGAGTAGGACTACTATTTAAATTTTAGTTTAAAGTGAGAAAGAAATATAAATATGTTAAATTTCTTATTAGCATGGGAAGTGTACTATGCATCCACTCTTTTTAACTTTTTTTTTTGTAAAGATGATTGTTATTTACTCTTTTTATAATAACTTTTGAGTTTTCGAGTTTTATTATTAATTGATGGTTACCTCAACATTGTCTTTTTGCACAAATATAAAATATTTCTTATTCTTTGTTCTAAATTGAAAAACAAAATTAATAAACAATTAAAGAACTTCCAAAGTGGCATGCACAAAATATCATTCTTTTTCATTATACATAGATCTGAGAGCAATGAAGGTGCATTACCATTTCTTGAGCCCTCTTTTATTGTATATTAAATCTTTATATGATGCAAAGTCATATCAATTTTAGGATTTGTTTCAAAAAGTCTTGTTAATTAATCATTTTAAGAGCGAGATTTACAAAATACACAACCATCATTTGTATTTTGTTAGTTTTGTTTATTGGCCTCTTATTGAACACTTGATAGCCAAAAAAATCTAGATATTTTTATATTCATTTTCTATGGATTTTTGGAATTTGAATCAACTTATCTCCTTTTAATCTTGGCCTTTTCTGATCTCATAGAGATCTAGGAGCACTAGGGTTGCATCTGTACTGGCAACTAAGTTTTTAGTATTTTTTTTCAAAATTTTGTACATATCACTAAATTGCATTTTCAGAGGTCTTCAGAGTGGAATTTGGGGTCAAGACTTTCATCGGTTGCTTTGAATGGTAGTCGTAGGCAAGGCTCAATACAACTCACTTGGAGTTTGCAAACCAACAACCTTTGGTGACAAGTGTTGGATGACTACAAAGTGCCTTTTGAGGTGAGAAGGAAAGTCTTCCAACCTCAAAGGATATGCACGAGGTTTACCAAAGAACTAGGTAACCTCTAGAGGCCTAAAAGGTTGCACATTCAGTTAGACAAGATGTTTTCTAACCTCATCATCCTAAGTACACTTAAGCTATAGTGAATAGATAAATTATTCACTCTAAGATAATGGTGCTATTTATTTTATCTTCATTCGGGTTATCATCAAATCAAAATTAGAGATGATGATGTGCATAAGACAGCTTTTAGAAACCATGAGGGTCACTATGAATTTTAGTAATGCCTTTTGGTCTCATAGATGCACCCTCGACATTTCAAAGTTTGATGAACTCTATCTTCAGGCCATTTTTTAGGAAATTTGTTTTGGTATTTTTTGATAATATCTTAATATATAGCAAAACATGGGAGGAACACTTGCAACATGTAAATCAAGTGTTGAACATTTTGGAGTAGAGTATTGTATGCTAAACACTCCAAGTGTATCTTCGGTGTCAACGAAGTGGAGTACCTAGGTTACATTATGTCACATGAGGGAGTTAAGGTGGACCCTCACAAGATCTGGGTGATTGTAGAGTGGAAAATTCCTAAGACCCTTAAGAATTTATGAGGTTTCTTAGGGCTTACAGGTTATTATTGTCGATTTATAAAGAATTATGGTAGCATAGCATCTCCTCTCACAACTTTGTTGAAGAAGGATTCTTTCCAATGGAATGAAGAAGCTACAAGGGCATTTGAGAAACTAAAGGAAGACATGTGCACAAATCCAATCCTAGCTACCCTTGATTTTTCTAAAACATCATTGTTGAATGTGATGCTTTAGGACATGGCATAGGAGCAATACTCATGCAAGAAGAAAGACCCATAGCATTTGAGAGTCACCAACTCAAAGGTAAAAATTTGTTGAAGCTCATTTATGAGAAGGAAATGTTGGCTATCTTACATGCAGTCAAACAATGGAGACCTTACCTAATGGGAAGACACTTTAAGGTCAAGATAGATCATGATAGTCTCAAATATTTCTTGGAACATAGGTTATCATCAGAAGAACAATAAAAATGGGTCACAAAGATGTTGGGATATGACTTTGAGATCATATATAAGAAAGGCAAAGGCGAATGTTGTGGTTGATGCTCTATCAAGGAGGGATGAACCCACAGAGTCACTTTTGTATGCCATTTCCATATTACAAGTAGATTGGGTAAATGAGACAAGAGAAGAGTGGGAGAAGGACATAGATACTCAAAACCTCATTAAGAAACTCCAACAGGATTCAAGTGTGTCTAACAAATTTGCATGGAAAGGGAATGGTTTGTGGTATAAGGATAGGTTATACCTTTGCAAGAATTCAAACCTTAAGTTTAAGGTGTTGGAAGAACTACATACTTCTCTAGTAGGTGGGCACTTAGGATTCCTAAAAAAATATCATAGAATCAAGCAAGATTTATTTTGGGAGGGGCTAAAAGTGGGTGTTCATAAATTTGTAGTAGAATGCATGGTGTGTCAACAAAACAAAGGGGACACAATTAATACTCCAGGCCTTCTACAACCCTTGTGTATCTCAAGTGAGAGGTGGGAGGAGGTATCTATGGATTTCATCACAGGTTTTCCCAAATATGAAGGAAAAATGTCATCATGGTTTGTGTGGATCGTCCTAGAAAATATGCACACTTTTGTGCTTTGCCATGCCCATTGGCAACAAGCACTATAGCAATAGCCTAAGTTATGAATACTATTCAAAAACTACATAGGACTCCAAAAGTTATAGTAAGTGATCGTGATCCTATATTTACGAGTAATTTTTGGACTGGCTTATTTTCTTGCTTGGGCACTCAGCTTTCTTGTGGTTCATCATATCACCCCTAATCTGATGGACAAACAGAAGTGGTCAATAAATGCTTGGAAGGGTAGCTCTGATGTTTTTCTTTAGATAAACAAGAGAGATGGGTGCACTGGATACCACTAGCAGAATGGTGGTATAACACTTCTTTCGATACATCTTCCAAGATGTCTCTATTTTTGGCACTCTATGGGTACCATCCACCATCAATCACATCTTCCTTGAGGTCACAAACAAAGGCTGTTAACACATTCAACATCAACAAGAGGTACTAGCTAGTCTCTGAGAGAACTTGACAATGGTACAAAACAAAATCAAGCAACAAGCTGATCAACACCACAGTGAAAGAACTTTTGAAGTAGGAGGTTGGATCTTTGTGCAGTTACAACCATACAAGCAAATGTCTCTAAAACAACAACATAAAGATAACAAACTTGCACCCAAGTACTATGGTCCTTATAAGGTGTTGCAGAGGATTGGAAGTGTAGCATATAAATTGGAGTTACCTATGTCAACAAAAATTCATCCAGTCTTCCATGTTTCATGCTTGGAGAAAGTTATTGGAAAAAAATTGTAGCACAGACTAAGTTATCTGAGCTTGATGAGGAGGGAAGAATAGTGTTGGAGTGTTGGATCCTGAGAGAATTATTTAAACATGCACTAAGAGGCTGAGGACAAGGGCAATCACAGAATATTTGATACAATGGAAGTACTCTTCAGTTGAAGAAGCTACATGGCAAAATGAAGATTTTGTGCAAAAGCATCCACATTTGATCAGTGTTGAGGAAAACGCTTCTCTGAAGAGGGGGGCATGCTACACCCTTAATCCTATTTGTTTTTATGGTATGAGTAGTCAACTTGTGGCTACCTTAACTCCTAATTATGATATATAATCATTATTATAGTCAATTATAGGTTATTAGGTTGGCCTAGTGGTTATATTTAAGTATGTAATTCAGTCTGGGTGGTAGCCAGGCATAATTAGGTATATATAGGAGCTAGTGGTAAGTTTGTAATCATCATATTACGAATTGTATTCTTCATCTAGAGAATTGTGGAGGCTGCCCCCTCGAAGTGGCATATTATTATCAAGTATTTACATCATACTTCCTATTATATACTTCTTTTGTGCAATTTGTTTCATTACAAAAGGGAACTTGACTCTTAATGTATTTCATCTTCTGGGGATTTGACTACTTCTTGTTTGGCCAATATGGAGTCCATGGTTGCTTGAATGCTTGGCCTAAACTATTTTTGTATAGCATGTAAAACAAGGAAGTTATGCCTCGATGATAAAAAAAAGTTAAAAGTTTGTTGTCCCTAACTTATCTTTTTACTCCAAAGTTGCAAGTTATATTTCAAACCCTAAAGTCTAAATTGCAAGTTTGTTAGAGTTTGAACTTGGCCTTGAGTTTTGCATGTTGTCAGATACATTTTAGACCTCAAAGTTTGAAATACATGTTGCAAATTGGCTCCCAAAGTCCAAAATATAGTTTGGTAGAAGTTCAAACTTAAGGTTAAGTAGTGCATGTTTTTCTATTGCACTTTAGACTCGAAAGTCCAAAATGCATTATGCATGTCAACCCCGAAGGCCAAAATGGTCATCCATCAAATCTTAAGCTCAACTCTACCTTATTTAGGAGTTGCAATTTGTAAGTTGGACTCTAAGGTCCAAAATTTCAAATGTAGATCAGGCTCCAAAGTCCCAAGTAGGTGTCCGATGAGGTTCAAAGTTGACCTCTTCGTTTGTGAGTTGCAAGTGGTATTTTAGACTCTAAGGTTTGAAATACAAATTATAAATCAAACCTTGAAGTCTGATGAGTAGTCTCTTCTAGGTTAGATTTTGGAGTCTAGTATGAATATCAATTTTTGCATGGTTGATGTTTGCGAGTTGGACCCCAAAGTCCAAGGAGATGCAATTCAAACCTTGAAGTCCATGCTTGTTCTTTTCTAGAATCTTGAAATGTCAAAAGAGTGGCTTGTTGAGCAAGATGCAAGGGTTTGTAATTTGGTATGGGAACCTTGACTTTCCTCGAGATACCGTTACTTGATTTAGTCATTTTTTTTTGACCTATGGTTAGTAAGTCTTCCACTTGTGCCACCATGCATAGTGCATTGGTGTGCATGCTAGGTGTGTCATCACATGGTATTGCGAGATCTTGCATGTGTAGGAGTGCAAGGTGGCATGTTAGGTGTCACCTTTATACAACAAAAAAATTATTTGTTTGAGTTTTGTCCATTAATGTCTTAGGTGAATGTTAGTTGCATTACAGTATTTAAAGACATTTAATTGCATTCATTCCATATCCACTTATCTTCCAGCATTCTTTGCATATAATTCACATTTAAGGAACAAAACATTTCAATTCGATGCACTAAAATGACTCTAGATATGCGCATTCATCCTAGAGCATTTACAACCTTGAGAATTGTTGCCTTCAATATTTTACACAAGTTTTCTAGGGGTAGACCTAGTAGAACATCTACTCCGGCAATATACTCACAACCCTCTAAAGGTCTATATATCACCAGTCTACACATCAAAGAAACATGCAAAAGAAACAAAGGTTAGGGGAGCCAAAGATCGACAATATACATTTAGCTAAGTTAGATCCACCTGACAAAGCACAAATCCACAAATGTCTATAAGTCTAGATATGTGGACTTGACTCAGGGGAAAGCATAAGTCGTGCATAGAATCTAAGGAATTACATAGATATAAAGACATTATTTCTAAATTAACAATAGTTCAAGTTGCAAAATATACATTAAAGTCATACATCTTCAACCATGGAACTAAGTACCCCTTATACACTTTGTTTTTACTTTCCTAATATAACAATAAATTTAGGATTACATTAACCCATACAATTAACATTAATTAATCTCAATTAATTTGTGAAAAATCCGTACAAAAAAGAGATATGTTACAACTACCTAAGTATTTCAAGTGAATTTTGGTAGAGAAAAAAATCGAAACTGAAGACAAGAAAAATTTTAACCCATTCCCTCAATATCGTTCAAATTTGAATGACAACTGTATTTCAATTAGAATTTCACTTTCAACAATTCAAAACAAATCTCAAGACAAAAATCAAAACTATTTTTACTTAACCGGCACGTTTGTGACGTAGGCCAAAATCCAATAGAAAGAAATACCATTCTTTTTCTCCAAAAAGCGCAAGTGTGAGTGGTGGACAAAAAGCAAGTGTTGTCCTTGTCTTCTGCACGATCTGCCAACCATTTTGTCTATTCACGATAACAGCTTCATCCCATTTTCCACAACTTTCTTCCGTTTTGTGGAATAACACTCGACGATTGACATGCATTAACTTTTGACCATTCGTCGGTGGCCGGCAAGAATGTGGACAGTGGTGCGAAGTATACGATGCATAATTAGCAAGTTCTCATATTGTCTTATAACTATTTGACCGATAACATTCCCTCCGAGCTTGGCCTTCTTTCACAATTAATGGCCATGGCATTACCGGTGAACTGACTTTGGACAATCCTAGCTTTCATAAGCAACATGTCCTCCTTAAGTAAATTGGATTTGAGTGGAAATAGGTTCAAGGGTGATATTCCTATGGAATTGAGTATGATTACTCAACTCATATTTCTTAGTCTCACCTTCAACAATTTTATGGGACCAATTCCCACTACCCTTTCCAATTGTAGTCTTCTCCAAAGTTTGCAATTAACAAATAACTAGTTAACAGGCCACATACCCTGGCAATTTGGCAAATTATCAAAGTTGGAAGTACTTATATTTTGGAAAAACCAATTCACTGTAGAAATCCCAAGCTCCCTCTCTAATTGTACTCAACTTCAAGAGCTTCTATTAGAGAAGAACCGAGTGGCAAGGTGCCCTTGGAGTTTGGTTATTTACACCAACTTCTATTTCTTTCTGTAGGAGCTAATAGTCTTTTGTTTATTCTAATAGCCTTGACTAATTGCTCATCTTTCAAATATCTAGCATTGTCTTTTAATTATTTCACTAGCATTTTTTCGTCTTTTGTTAGCCACCTATCAATCCGACTCAACTCTTTAGATCTATCCTCCAATAAAATTGAGGGAAATATATCAAGTGGCATTAGCAACCTCACAATGTTGATAGACTTAAATTTATCGAACAATCATTTCAATGGAACTATTCCATCTCCACTCAATCAACTTCCACATCTTGAAAGATCGAGTATCTTGAAAAAACTAATTTATATGGAAGTATTCCTAAAGGTTTGGGTCAAGTAAAAAGTCTTGGGTTGTTATCACTAAGTGAAAACATGCTTTTAGGCCAAATACCAAATAGTCTTGGTGATCTTCCACAATTAAGAGAACTTCTTCATCACAATCAGTTGTTAGGTAAAGTGGTGCAGTCACGGTAGGAGGGTTCACAAAATGAACTGTCCGAATCGTGCAACAAGAGTAAACACAACAGAAGCAACTCAGAGATATGAAATCAATGCAGATCTTCAGTTATTTAGTATATCATAGAAATCAAATACAGATTAGCTGGCAACATGTGGGCTTACAATTCAGCTCTCAGGCCTAATTACAAAATATGCACAAGATGTAGCTTTGAAGCACCTTCGCACAAAATCTAGACTATCCACTATGAATCAACTTATAATTATTGAGATCTACTTTCCTAGGGTTCTATTACATACTTATACATCATCTCCGGTAAAAAAGATTCCTCCGTGTCAGCCAAGGGAGATCACAAACTCCAATGAAGAGCTGTAACGTGTGTACATGGATAGGTCAGACCTAAACATGAAGAATTCCTCCGCAAGTGAATGGAATGATGTGCAGATCTCAAGGAAGGTCGGCCACAAACCAAAGATCATTGAATGATGTGTCATTAAGCTCCACAAGTCAAGACATGCTCCGTAGGTCTTCTCCTTTAGCTAATTGTCTGAGATTGTCAGAATGCTTTGCTCTGAGAAAATAGTTGATCTTCTGATAGCAATAACATTCTGGTACTTGATCCAAATGCTCTGATTTATGAATATGATGTATATGAATGAATCTAGATGCTAAGTCCAACTCCACAAGATCTGAAATGTAACTACAGTAGAATGCAGACCAAAACATAGAAACTGCTACTGACTGAATTACCTAAACTGAACTGAAAAATGAAAAGAAATAAACTGAACTGCAAACAAATTGAAATGCAAATGTTTTTGGTTGATGCAAGATTTCTCTTGAACCAGGGATGCTCCTGCATTAGACATCCAGAGTTATTGAAAAAGTGAGTCCCTCACTTTGTTGGGGCTAGAGGAAAACTAAGATGGTCCACCTTAGCCTGAGAGATCCATGTTGAATCTTCTTCTGGCCTGCCTTTCCACTTCACAATGTATTCTTTGTATTGTCTTCCTTTGGTGCTGCATCCAACTCTGTTGTCGAAGATGTCTTCAATCTTCTCTGATGCTTGTTGTGGTAAATGCTTCTTCAAGACTTCTTCAATGCTGTCACTGAACTCTGTTTCATGACACTGATATAGGTCTACAAGGTTGAAAATAGGTGATATGCCTAATGTCTTCGGTAACTCCACTTCATATGCATTTTCTGAATTGAACTTTCTGAGAATCTTACAAGGTCCAAACTTCTTCATCTTTAACTTGTTATATGTGCCAACTAGAAATCTTTCTTTTCTCAAATATACCATCACTTCATCTCCAATTGCAAATTCCTTATGTCTTCTCTTCTCATCTGCCTTTTCCTTATATTTGGTGTTCATATCCTCCAAATGCTTCTTAACCTGATCATGCGCTATCTTCATATGATCTGCAAATTCTTCTGCTTCTGCACTTCTCTTTTCTTCCAAACTGATATCTCTCAATTCTGTCACTCCTCTAGGGTTTACTCCGGTAACAATCTCAAAAGGCATTCTTCTAATACTATTCATTGAATTATTGTATGCAAACTCTGCTTATGAAAGAACCAAATACCAACTTCCTGCCTTCTCTCCAACCAAACATCTCAACAAGTTTCCCAAACTCCTATTCACTACCTCTGTCTGTCCATCAGTCTATCGGTGAAATGCTAAACTGAACTTCAAATCTATCTTCATCTTGTTCTAAAGTGTCTTCCAAAAGTATCCTTGAAATCTGGTGTCTCTATCTGAAATTATACTCTTAGGTAATCCATGCAATCTCACAATCTCCTTGAAAAATAGGTCAGCTACATGCACCACATCAATTGTCTTCTTACAAGGTATGAAATGTGCCATCTTTGAAAATCTATCCACCACTACAAATATTAAATCATGTCCTCTTTGTGTCTTCGGCAATCCCATCACAAAATCCATGCTTATATCTTCCCAAGGTCTCTCCGGTACTGTCAAAGGTTTATACAATCCAGTGTTCTGACTACTCCCTTTTGCAACTTGACAAACTCTACAACTCTGCACAAACTTCCTAACATCCTTATGTATTTGCGGCCAAAAGTAATTCTCACTTACCAAAGCCATTGTCTTATCAATGCCAAAATGTCCTGCTAATCCACCACTATGTTTTTCTTTGATCAAATTATCTCTCATGGAACTTCTGGGTATGCACAACTGATTTCCTCTGAACAACATATCTTCCTTGATGAAATAATCCAGTCACTTGCTCCTATCTATCACAACAGGTTCCTTATAAGTTTTCCAAGGTTCTGTAAAATCAGTGTCTCCCTCATACATGCTTTTCAATTCATCAAATCCCAACACTTCAACTCTCATCTCTGTCAACAATTTTCTTCTTCTATTTAGTGCATCAACAACTTTGTTTGATTTGCCAATCCTATGCTTCAACACAAAAGTATAACTTTGCATGAACTCTACCCATCTCATATGTCTCTGATTCAACTTACCTTGACTATTAAAATACTACAAAGCTTGATGATCTGTATGCAACACAAACTCCTTAGGCAACAAGTAATGTCTCCACTTCTTCAAGGCTTGAATTATGGCATAGAACTCTTGATCATAAACTGAATATCTTTTCCTTGCATCATTCAACTTCTCACTAAACTATACTACAGGTCTACCTTCTTGACTTAATATTGCTCCTATTGCATTTCCAATTGCATCACAATCTACTTGAAATACCTTATTGAAATCCGGTAATGCCAAAACAGGTTGCTCTGTCACTTTCTGCTTCAACAAATCAAAACTTTTATATACACCAACTGTCCACTTGAAATCCTTTCTGTTACCTCTCATTGTCTCTGTCATAGGGTTACAAATTAAACTAAAATTTTTGATGAATTTTTGATAGAAACTAGCCAAGCCATGAAATGATCTAACTTCTCCAATCCTCTCTGGTGTAGGCCATTCAACAATTGCTCTTACTTTCTCAGGATCCATCTTCAGTCCTTCCGCAAAAATCACAAATCCCAAGTATACTAATTCTTCCTTCATGAAACTACATTTTTTGATGTTTATCAGTAATTTCTCCTCCCTCAGTCCCTGCAAAACTTGTCTAAGGTGCTGCAAAAGTTCTTTTGTCTTACTAAAAATTAGAATGTCATCCAAATACACAATAACAAACTTACCCAAGAATTTCTTCAAGACTTCATTCATCAATCTCAAGAAAGTACTCGGTGTGTTTGTCAATCCAAAAGGCATCACTAACCACTCATACAATCCTTCATTGGTCTTGAAAGAAGTCTTCCATTCATCTCCCTCTCTGATTCTGATATGATGGTATCCACTCTTCAAATCTATCTTTGTGAAATATCTTACTCCACTCAAACAATCCATGATATCATCCATTCTAGGTAATGGGAATCTATACTTAACTATGATCTTGTTGATTGCTTTAGAATCAGTACACATTCTCCATTCTCCATCTTTCTTTGGTGCTAACACTACAGGTACTGCACAAGGACTCAAACTTTCTCTGATCAAACCTTTCCTCAACAATTCTTGTATCTGCCTATTCAATTCTTCATTCTCTGTTGGTGTCATCCTGTGTGCGGCTTTGTTAGGCTAACTTGCTCTAGGTATAAGATCCATGTGATGACTGATACTCTTGATTGGTGGTAATCCTTCAGGTACATTATTTGAAATGATGTCTTCATATTCTGTCAGCAACTCCTTTATCTCTTCCAGTTGTGATTCTTTAGTCTCCTTCAATACTTTAGGCTTCTTAGGAATCAAAGCATAACACATATTCTCATATCTCAAACCATCTAGAAATTTTCTTCTATATACCAAATAGATTCTAGCATTCCCACATACTTCACTTTTAGTATTATCTTTGAAAGGAATCAAAGTAATTCTCTTTCCATTTGCCGTTATAGTGTATGTATTCTTTCTCCCATCATGTATAGCTTTTCTATCATACTACCAAGGTCTACCCAACAAGATATGACAAACATCCATAGGCATAATATCACACAATACTTCATCATGATATGATCCAATATGAAAATTTTCCAAACATTGTTCACTCACTAGTACCTTATGATCATCCTGAATCCATACTATCTGATAGGGCTTAGGGTGTTTCAATCTTTCCAACTTTAGCTTAGTCACCATCTCCTCTGAAACTAGATTATCAGAACTACCACTATCAATTACAACTTTGCAACACTTACCTCCTAATTTACATCTTGTTCTGAACAAACTTTTCCTCTGCGATGGTTCCTCATTTGTCTCTATTTGTAATAGTGCTCTCCTCATCACAAGTGATTCTCCCTTTTTAGGTTTACCAACAAAACTTGGTGATACAAAAGGTTCTTCTTCCACATAGGCTACTCTTCCAGTGTTCTCTGTTCTTTTGCTTGTACTCTCTTGATTGCATTCAAATGTTCTATGTCCTTCACTTCCACACTTGAAACAAGTGCCTCTAAATGTTCTCTTATCAAATCCTCTTCCTTCTTTTCTATATCCTTCATTCCGGTATGAATTATAATTACCTCTATGATGAAAATTTCTGTCATTGCTCCGGTAGGTTTTGCTATCTCTGTCCTCCTTCTTGAATGGGTTGTCACACTTGTTCTACTCCGGATGTGATCTGTCTCCTTCGAAAAATGTTCTACCTCTCTAAAATTTACCTCCTCTTCCTCTTTGTATCTGATCATGCCTCTTATTCAGCTTCTCTTCAACCTTCAAGGCAAACTGATATGCCTCCAAAGATGTCATCCTTACCAAGCTTAGTTCTTCTTGAACGTTCAATCTCAGTCCATTGATGTATCTAGCCACTTTCTCTTTGCTTGCTTCACTATGTCCTATCTTTATGATCATCTTATGAAATTCTTCAATGTACTCCTTCACAGATTTCTCCTTTTGCCTCAAGTTTTGCAATCTCTTTAATAGCTCCAGCTCATAGTTAGTAGGTATAAACTGATTCTTTAATTTTGTCACCATTCTATCCCACTTTGTAATCTTTTATTTCCCTCTTCTATTTCTATCCAACTGAACTATTTTCCACCATATAGCAACATGTCCTTTCAACTTTGTCTTTGCAAATTTCACCTTCTCCGAATCTTCAATTTCTTGATATTCAAAGTATTCTTCCATGTCATTTATCCAGTCAATCAACTCTTCAGGGTTCAAATTGCTAGTGTAATTCGACACATCAACTCTAGGTCTTTTCCGAATCTTTGAAATAGCTCACATCTTTACTTGATCTGATTCTTCTTCTTCATCATCTCCTAGGGTTTCACCAATTTATTCAACAGATTGAAATTCCTCATCATCATCACTTTCAACATTAGGTATCAGTGTCAAACCTCTTCACCTATCTTCCTCGACAACATCCAAATGAATTCTCATTGTTTTCATCATTTCCATCATCTCATTCATTCTACCAACCATTGTTCCAACAGTGGCAACTCTCCTCAACGACATCTTCCTAGGATTAAGTGCAAACTGCCTCAAGTTCAGTGATCGGGCTACAAGGTGACAACTGCCTCACAATTGGTGATCAGTTGTGACACAAGTAACCTGCCTCGATTAGGTGATTTGTCCACAATAAGATCTTACAGAATTCCTTCACCAACTTCACTCAATTCACTCCCAAAGATTCAAAATTTCTCTCCGATACCACTTGGTGCAGTCACAGTAGGAGGGTTCACAGAATGAATTGTCTAAACCGTGCAGCAAGAGTAAACACAACAAAAACAACTCAGAGATATGAAATCAATGCAGATTCAGTCATTCAATACATCATAGAAATCAAATACAGATTGGATGGCAACATGCGAGCTTACAATTTGGCTCTCAGGCTTGATTACAGAATATGCGCAAGATGTGGCTTTAAAGCACCTTCGCACAAAATCTAGGCTATCCACTATGAATCAACTTATAATTATTGAGATCTACTTTCCTAGGGTTCTATTACATCCTTATATATCAGCTCCGGTACAAAATATTCCTCCGCATTAGCCAAGGGAGATCACAAACTCCAATGAAGAGCTGTAACATGTGTACACGGATAGGTCAGACCTAAACATGAAGAATTCATCTACAGGTGAATGGAATGATGTGCGGATCTCAAGGAAGGTTAGCCATGAACCAAAGATCATTGAATGATGTGTCATTAAGCTCCACAAGTCAAGAAATGCTCCGCAGGTCTTCTCCTTTAACTGATTGTCTGATACTGTCAGAATGCTCTGCTCTGAGAAAATAGTTGATCTTCTGATAGCGATAACTTTCTGGTACTTGATCCAAATGCTCTAATTTCTGGATATGATGTATATGAATGAATCTAGATGCTAAGTCCAGCTTCGCAAGATCTTAAATGTAACTACAGTAGAATGCGGACCAAAACACAAAACTGTTACTGACTGAATTGCCTGAACTGAACTGGAAAATGAAAAGAAACAAACTAAAATACAAACAAACTGAAATGCAAATGTTTCTAGTTGATGCAAGATTGCTCTTGAACCAGGGATGCTCCTGCATCATAAAGTACCTACTAGTTAAGGGAGATGCCAAACTTTGGAGCTAGTAGACTTTTCTCACAACAAGTTAAGAGGAAATATACCCCCAAAAGTAGCATGTCTCAAAAATCTTCAATTTTTTTTAAACATTTCCAACAATTTATTACAAGGATATCTTTTAGAAATAAGCAACATGGTAATGGTACAAGCTATAGATGTATCTCTTAATTGCTTCTTACGTAAAATTCCAACTGCATTGTCAAGCTGCACAAACTTAGAATATTTGAATCTTTCATGGAATTCATTTTATGGTCCAATACCAACATCACTCACAAAAATTAAAAAAACATAAAGGATATTGATCTCTCTCACAATAGTTTGTTAGGTGCAATCTTAATGGATTTCCAAGAGATGAAAACATTTCAACATATCAATGTCTCTTCAAACAGATTAGCAGGAGAGGTTCCCAAGGGAGGAGTTTTTTGCAACAATTGATGAGTCAGCAATTATGGGAAATATTTGCCTTTGTGGTGAGTGGATCAATTTGTAGCCATGCTTTGATTCCAAACAAAAATATTTTTAGTCTCCAAAAAGGTGATAGTACCAGTTGTGATTGGCATTGCAATCTACATCATGTCTATTGTATTTATGGTAATTTTCTATAGAAGGAGACATACTAATCAAAATACCCTTGAACTCAACATTGGACCTACAAGAATTTCATATGAAGAGCTTTTGCATGCAACTAGTGGGTTTAGCCAGACCGATCTATTAGGGGTTGGTAATTTTGAATCTATTTATAGATAGATTCTGAATAATGGAACAAATATTGTTGTTAAAGTTCTCAATTTGCAAGATGAAAATGCTCTCAAAAGTTTTAATAGAGAATGTAATGTGTTAAAAAGAGTTAGGCACCACAATGTGATCAAAATCATTTCATCTTGTTCCAACCTTGATTTTAAATCATTGGTTCTTCCATTTATGTCTGATGTACATTTTTGGCAAATAGCTAGTGATGAGGAAAAATAGGCCAAGACATAAGGTTCATTGACCCCAAAACATGTAATGGGTGCAGACACTAAGCAAACAAAATGTATCATGAAATTGAGAGGGTACACAATTTTCTATGTCACATTACCTTGTTCCTATCCTTTAAACCCAAAGAAAAATGAGCACAAGACAATTCAATCTATTGATCAGGACATTAGGCAAGTTATGGTTTTACTAGAGAAAACTTTGAACATTAACACTCGATTGACAAGAGACCAAGAAACAAAACTTATTGACCTTCTGGTGTCTCATACCACAACATTTGCTTGGAAATATGGGGACATCAAAGGAATCCATCCCAAGATATCCACCCACCATATCTACACTGAAGATGTGAAACCAATTAGACATCCTCAAAGGAGACTGAATCTAACACTAAAAGAGAGTTAAAACAAAAATAGAAAAGTTGCTGCTAGCAGGTTTCATCTATCCTTCTCTGACAGTTAGTGGGTATCCCCTTTAGTAATTGTGCCCAAAAAGAATGGAAAATGGAGAGTGTGTAGACTACAGGGAGCTGAATAAAGCCACTAAAAAATACTACTTTCCATTGTCATTCATTGATTAGGTCTTAGATAACCTGGCAAGAAAGAAGTAATTTTCATTTCTGAACAGTTTTAGTGGGTATAACCAGATCCAAGTGGCACCAAAGGACCAAGACAAGACCACTTTTACTTGATCATGGGGTAACTTTGCATACAGAGTTCTTCCATTTGGCCTTGTACACTCAAAAACATGACTCACTTGCACAGGGCAGTTGAGTCAGCTTTGACAAGCACACAAGACCCTCTCCTTGCCACGGGTGAACCTCCACATCACTCTTTCTCTCATGGTAGAAGCTAGTCAAGAGGAGGCGAGACATGGGGGCGGTCCTACTCGCTTGAGAGCTAGACTTCACAAAGAGTGATCAGCTAGTCCTAGGACCTTTCTTGGGTATTGTTTCTTATGTAGTTCTCTGTGACTCTTGTAGTTGAAATAATTATATGACCCAAGGGGTCACTAGTTACTATTCTCCTATTTGGATTTCAGAGATTCCAACATTGAGTGGATTGTTGATTGTTTTTGTTTATGCTTCTATCAAGTTGGAGTTGCTCTTCAAATTGTTATACAACAACTCATGTTTTAAGTAACCTTAGCCTATGTTGTTGTTCTTGGATTGTTAATTGATTGTGTTGAGGCCTTGTGTGCAACTCAATCTCTTCGAGGATCGCCCTTACCCACTCACCTTTAGGTCTAGGGCACATTCGTGAGCCTAAACCAATAGAGTTGGTTAGAGTTAACCTTGAGTTGACTTAAGTTTGACTTGTGTTGACTAGTGATGAAATTGAGGGTTTACTTGAGTTTTCACTTTGTTTTGACCTTGGTTGACCTCGTGATGAAATCAAGGGTTTACAAACTTCATGTAATGCTTGTATTTTTGTTGTTTTCTATTTTTGTATGTATGCACTCTATATGTATGCAAGATAATGTTTTTGTTCTTTTTGAGGATTTTTATCAAATGAAAATGCTTTAATTAATCTAGAATCAAAATATGCATGCATTTCTCAAATGAGTTTACCTAATGCAATTTTAATCTATGTTTTTGGTATTTTCTTGGTATTTTATATCTAATTACTCTAAGAAATGAAAGTACTTGAAGTAAGATAATCTAATGATGCAAAATACTTGAAGTAAACTAATCTAACAAAAGAATTTTATTTATCCTATCAAGGAAATTGCAACATCCAATTACTATTTCCAAGAGCAAATTTGAGATTAGCTAATTACTACCAATAAAACATGAAAGAACCTAGAATGTGTCGATGCATGAGCCTCCACTACCCTCAAGAATCCTTGTGTTAGCAACCTCTTCATCCTCTTGTAGAAGCAGGGATCTCCTCTTGGCAACAATAGGGAAGGGATGTAAAATAGCTTAAGAAAGCTTTAAAAAATGAGCTCAATATGAGCTAAAAGAGCACTATGGCTTGCAAAATGAGCAACATAATGGCGAAATGAGAAGCTTTTAGCAAAGCTTTGGAATAAAAACAATAAAATAAAAGGCTCATAAGTCTTGCATGAGCATAAGAATGCTATGGAGAGAAAGAACCTATAAAGCTTGGATGTGTTGAATTAGGCCAGACAACTGAGAGGGGGGGTGAATCAGTTGTCCCAAAACTTTATCACTTGCAACTATTTATTTACCATAGAAAATTGATTAATGATATAAACATTTAAGCATGAATCATCAACACATGAGCAGAAACAAATGAATACATAACACCAAGATTTTTAACGTGGAAACCCGGTTAAGGGAAAACCACGGTGGGGGTTAACCCACAAAGATTAGTACACTGTTAAAAGTGTATACACCTAAAAATGACATGACTATGTCCAAATAAATATTCTTAATATTTATTTAAGTCTACATTCCTCTATCAATAAATAAATAATTAAATTTATTTATTCGATTAATATTCCTCTAAAGTTAATTAAATATCAAAATATTTAATTACTTCTTCTAAAGTCAAAATTAAATAAAATCCTTTATTTAATTTAATTCTTCCAAATTATTAAATTATTTAATTAAGTCATTTATTCCTCCAAATTTAAATAAATCATGCAAATTTATTTAAATCCTCTCAATCTATAAAAATAAAATATAATCAAACATTTTATTTATTCTTCTATCTTGCACAAATAATTAAATAAATTTATTTATTTAATTTGCTTTCTTATCTTTCAAATCTTCTAAAAATAAATCTTCCTTGTCATGCAAAAGCAAAAGTTGAGTTATTGATTTAAAACAATCTTGTTTTTATCAACAGACTCTTAAATTAGAATAAAACATTCTAATTCTGTGAAAGCAAATCTTATCTTTGTCATGAAAGCAGTTAACTCAAACAAAACAACCTTTTTATGACACTTGTCTTCTTTCTATTCACGCATATTCTCTCAAGTCTTCTACACCGTTGATCTTCTTATTTCTTCTACACCATTGATCTTCTCCTTCTCAACTCTATAAATACAACCCTTTTCCTCCATATCTAAAATCTAGGCTTTTAAGTAAAATTACTCTGTCGAATCCATAGCGCGCCTTTGGCACCCCCACTACCATCCTTTTGCTTGAGATCATCCTCATTGCTTTGAAGTTCATCTTCATTGTGATAAAATACCATAGCCATTTCTCCATTGCCATCTTAAGGAATAGAGCAAGGAAGTGCTCTTCCTGAGGGCCACATTCTCCATAATTCTCCATACGAAGATCAATCGAGACTAGGCGAGCAATGGAAGCAGCATAGTAACAAGGTTTGCATGGTTTGTTCTTTTGTTATTTGAACTTTGTTACTTACAATTTCTATTGAGATTATTAGTTTATTGATTGAGTTTAATAACTTTGACAATATTTTTGATAACTAAAAGTACTTTAGAAAAATAGAAGGCACATGCCTTCGGGTGCACTGCCCAAAGCTCACTGCTCAAAAGAGGCTCACTACCTATAGGAGACTCACTACCTACAATAATTAAGTTTATTACAGAGATAAAGAACTAAGAAATAGCATCTATTTCATGCTTGGTTCAGTCCCCTTGAAAGATCACAATTTTTGCTCTGCTCCTTAACAACTTGTTTGCTATATCTTCATCCTTTACAACTCTTGATCTTTGCACTTCTTCCTCTCTATTCTACTTCTGTACCTTTCTTATGATTTGATCATTTTCGCACAAGGATAACTTTCCACAACTCATCAAGTATTTATACACTTCATCAACCTTGGAACGAACTTCAAGGTCAGCCAAACTTAACGCAGATCATTATACTGTCTGCCGAACATAACTGAGACTTTAATCTTCATCCAACAACATGCCATGCTCTAGAGAATTGCTCTTAGATTGCTTGTAGACCTCCAAACATGAACTACTTGAGTTGATGATACTCATCGACTTCCCAAACATGCCTCTAAATCCGTAAATCATAATATTTCAACATGGAGCAATCCGAACCAATTTACTGTCACTCTATCTCTTTTGATCACAACAAAACCCGGTTGTACTTAGATGGCCATACCTTCTGTATATCAAAAAATTTGGATTTGTAAATGGAAATGATCAAACAATTGAAATGCATAACCTAAACCCAAATAATTCAATACCTCGAAGATGCAAAATGAGCTTGATTGATTGATCGCTTTGTTGTGTTGATTGCTCGATTCCGCAGCATAATGTTGATAAGGAGATAGATGATGGATGCAAAGGCTCTAATGATATTTCAACAGCATGTGGATACTTGAGGATCAATGCCCTTTTAGAAAATTTGACAGAATAAGGGTGCTTAAGGCTCAATGCATGCTAATGGCTTGTGAGGGGGTTGATTTATAGGAAAGGCTTGGTTCCAATGGATGGCTAGGATCAATTAGGGCTTTAGGTGAAATGGATGGATAGGATTAAGTTAGGTTTCCTTGCACATCAAGAAATTGTAGTCATATGACATGTGGCAAAGGAGGATGAGGCTTAGGTGTGCTTGTGTAGATAAATACTAAAATTAGGTCCCATTAGTTGTGCATGTGAAAGATAAAAGTTGTAACACAACACATGATTGACTAGACAAGTGTTGGAATGTGATGAAAGATAAGTGTTTAATTCAAATAAAATATTTGAATTAGTTGGGATATGAGTTGGAAATTAATTAAATAAATAAGATTTATTTAATTAATTGGATAAATGAATAGGATGGGATAAGATATGGAGGACTTAATTCAAATAAAATATTTGAATTAGTTGGGATAGGAGTTGAAAATTAATTAAATAAATAAGATTTATTTAATTAATTGGAAAGTGGGATTATGCATGTGAAATTAATTAAATAAATAAAATTTATTTAATTAATTGGCTAAGTAGGATAAAGATGGGGATTTTAATTAAATAAATAAAATTTATTTAATTAATTGGCTTAATGTATAAATGGGATTAAGAGTGGGATTTAGGACAAAAATGGCTTATGATGTTTAGGATAATGTTTTAACAAGGTGTTGCAAGACATACACAAAGTTGGGACAATTTTGGGTGTCTACATTTTGCCCCTCTTTGAGATGATGTTCGAGATGATGAGCTTTGTGTCGAGTAACATCATTTCAAAGAAGTTAAGGTATGGATAATTGATAGGGATGTTGACGACGACGACGACGATGATGATAGAAAGGATAGGTTGGTGATGCCCCCTCGAGAGGATAGGTGGGTTGGACAAACACGAGTATGCTCTCGAAAAGAAATGGCTTGGCTACAAAAGAAAGATAAGGGAATGGATAGAAGAAATGGATGATGCGTTATGCTGCAATAGAAAGTGAGCAACCAGGATGTTTGATATAGCACTAGACGTTATACAACAAGGTATAAGGACCAGGGTGACGATGTGTCTTGTGCCCTAGCGTAATACAACCTTGTCTAACGTATGAGGAAGAAAACTTAGAGCATTGAAGTCCTAATGCACAAAAGGTATGATATGACCTCAGATGCAAAGGATAGTGCAAAAAGCTATTCCAACATACACAAGATATGAATATTAGCTGGAAATGATATTGATATGATACAAATGCAAGATAAAATGATAACACATACAAGCAAACAAACAAGCATGCGCAAATGATACAAAAATAAACAAGGTATTGCCCCTGTCAAGCTGTAAACCAAAGATTAATTGCTGATTGTTTTGTTGATGATAGTTGAGAGTGTTGTCATTGCGGGGAAAGCTATATCCCTAGATCAACACAAGGTTGTTTGCTGAGTTGGTTGGCTAATTGGCTAATTGATTTGGCTTACAACAAGGCTAGGATCAAGACCATGGATTGCGATTGGATAATTTGGCTTGATTGATTAACTTGATTGGTATGGATTAAGGATGGGCTTGCATTTGGATCTTTGCTTGGAATGACTTGAAGATGATGAAATGATGGATGATTAGATTGATATGATTTGATTTGATGAATGGATGATTAGATGATATGTGGGGGATTGAGCTACTTTTGATTTGTTGGAGTGGCTGGATTTGTTCCGATTGGAGTTGATGTGATTGAGTTGATTTGTTTTGGTGTTGATGTTGATGATTGATAGGATTTATTTTGATGGTTGGATTGATGTGCTTTGAGTTGATTTTCTTTGGTGTTAATGCTGATGATTGATAGGATTTGTTGTGATGGTTGGCTTGATGTGCTTTGGTTGTGATGGTTGCTATTGCTGGGTTGATTGTTTTGATGATTGGATTTGTTTAGAATGATGATAGTGATGGTGTGATGATAAGAGTGTCCACTCAATCTAAGTATAAGCAAGTGTTCTTAGTGTGCACAAAGGATATAAAATAAACAAGGTATTGCCCTTGTCAAGTCATAAACCAATGATTGATTGTTTCATTGATAAAGATAGATAGTGTTGTCATTGTGGGGAAAGCTATATCCCTAGATCAACACAAGGATGTGGGAACGCCATATCCCATTGATGATGATTGATGATGATTGATTGGGCTCATGACAAGATTAGGATCAAAACCTGTTGATTTGATTGGATAATGTTCCTTGATGGATTAGCTTGCTTCATATGGATTAATGTGACTTGGATTTAAGATCATTGCTTAGATTGATTTGATTGATATGATTGGAAGAAGTGATTGATTGAAATGGATGAATGAATGTTATTGATAGGAAGAATTGATGATTGATGATTGAAGATGATGATGAATTGATTTTGATTGAATATTGATGAAGTGGATTATTTTGGATTGATGATGATTGGTTTTATTGCTTGGAGTTTTCGTTGGATAGTTGATTTTTTGGATTTTTTGACAATATGTTATTTTTTTATTTTTTGAAATGTTTTGGGATGTCAATGGATTTACAATTTAGGTAGCCTTTGTGCTTGATACCAATGACAAGGGAGAAAACCAAGTCTAGGTGTAAAGATGGATGAATGGGATTGGATGGATAAAAGGATGGGCTCATAGTAAATGGGTGGATAAAGGGATATGCGATTCAGAGATGGATGCTTGCCTCATGATAAATGGATAGGTAGGCTATAGTGGAAAGCTCATGATAAACAGATGGGGATAGACTATAAGATGGAAAGCTTGTGATAAGGATATGCCATAGTGGATGGATCATAAAGGAGCTAGGATGTGATCTCCAAAGGCTATGTTGCATAGGAAGAATAACTTGCCCCATTCTAGGTGGTAATGCTTAGGATTTTACATGATTAATTTCATGACCAAGGGATGACATGATAGATTGGATTTTACATGACAAGGCTTATGATAGGTGGATACTGATAAGATAGATTGATTAGGAAGGTATGAGGTATACCAAGAGATATCTGAAGCATATTTCAACATTTTGCCCCCATGTCTTCCTCAAGATCAAAAGGAGGAGGATGGATAAATTGGTTCAATAGGATAGGCATGTTTATGTAATGGCTAAGGATGGTAGGATGTAGCATGATAAGATAAGATAGGATGAAAAATGATATAATGGGATAGGTAGTTTGGAAATGGATAGGTTGGATGAGACAATGTGCCCCCAAGTGTAAGTGACATAGAAGATCAACCTACACATGACGCCTATTTGCCAGGTTTTCATCATGGTACTTATCCAAGGCGCCTGTTTACCAGGTTTTCACCGTTGGACGAAGGGCTTTCTTTTTACTATTTTGATTTTTTTTCTTTTTTTTTTAGATGGGATGACAATTACACATGGTGCCTGTTTGCCAGGTTTTCACCATGGTAATGGATAGGAGGGACTCAAGTGGCTAGTGCTATGAAGGTTGATAGTGTCCCTTTAGAAATGGATGATGTCTTCACCTGGACCATGTCATTATACTCATAGATGTTGATAGGGGGTTGCATGGATGGGAGATGGAGTAGGTAGATAGTGGATGATGAAATGGATTATGAAAGGTTCATGCAAGGATAGATGGATCGGGATAGTGGACTATGATGTGGATTATGTAGGCTTATGCAAAAGCATGGACCATAGGGATAGCATGGCGGAGATATGCAAGATAATGGATGGAAGATGGGTAGATGTAGATATGTGAAGGTGCTGCGGAGTGGAAGGGAATCATGACCAACGGTTGCACACACCATGATAAACATTGAAGCTTTTGATGATATGGTGGTGTAGGAAGCAATGGAATGTTTGCTTAGGAGATGGTTGATGAAGTGATTTAGGAACCCACATAGATTTAGTATTTTTAGTGCTTTTGTTTTGCTTGTGGGATTTTTGAAGGGAATGGAAGTTTTGGATGGAAATAGGCTTTTGGATGGAGGTAGGTGATTGGGATTCTTGAGATGTGGAGGAGGATGCCTCATTTGACTTGCTAGCTATTTGCTTAGGAACCCAAACCATTTTGCTTTTGGGCTTTGCTTTTGGAGGTAAGGGTTTGGATGGTTGCTTAGATGTGGATGAGGATGCCTCATTCGCTTTGCTAGCTGTTTGCTTAGGAACCCAAACCATTTTGCTTTTGGGCTTTGCTTTTGGAGGTATGGGCTTGGATAGCTTTTTGGATTGCTTTGATTTGGTTCTTTGCATTGATTTTTCATGTTTGTGCCCTAAGGCATGATAGTTCTTTGGATTTTTGGTAGGACTTTTAGCTTTATAGGTAGAGGCATCAAAATTTTTGCTTTTCAATCCCATGGCATGGGTGGAGTGGATGAAATGATTGGAAGCTTTATGCTTAGGTGATGTGTGCTTTTGTTGGCCATGATTAGGGATGTAAGGATACTTATGAATGATATGTATGTTAGGTGTTGGAAGCAATGGTGGCAAGGTGGATGGAGGGATATTTGGAGTTGGTAAAAGTGGAGGTAAAGTGGATGGTGGAAGGTGTATGGTCACATGCTTTTGACATTTATAGGATGATGGAGATGGAATGGCTACATATGTTTTGGGTATATGATGGGGGGTGTGATGGAAAGTGGTAGGTTTAGGATGCATGAAAGGATTACCAACATCTTGGCCTTGTTTACCTTGGGGTGTGTATCCAAGGCCATATGAGCATGGAGGGATTTTGACATGGTTTGGCTCCAAAATACCTTGTTCATAAAGGCCTAGACCTTTGCCTTGGTAGTTCATGTTTTGGAGGATGTGATTGACTATGGGACTAGATGTGCTATGAACATTAGACTTGAGCTCATTATTGGATGAAGAAGGTGAAGTGGATAAAGGTCATTGTTGTCCTAAGGAAGAACATTCATGGACAAAGGTGGTAAAACCAATAGGACATGATGGTGGACTTGAAGTGGAATCGATAGTCAATGTGAAAGGAGGATCATTAGGATCTTGCTTATGTTCATGTTGATCCAAGTTATTGGTGTGATCTTTTATGCTTACTTGGGGAACAAGTGTCTCATCATGACAAGTTGATGTTTGCTCATTATGGATAGGGCTAGATGGTAGATGACTAGGAGCAATGTGGATATCTTGGTCATGGATAGATATAGGATTATGGATAGGATCAAGGTGCTCATGGATAGCTTCTTCATAGGTATCATCTTGATCATAAAGACGGTAAATGTTATGGATGGGTTGCATGGAAGTGTTTTGATCTTGAGTTGGACTAGGGCTTAATGTTTCCACATGTTTAAGATTATGCTCTTTACATACCTCGTGACTTTGGATGAAAGTGGAAGGTTCTTGAGTGGACTTGATAGGCTCTTGAGGGTTATTGATATGAGAACATGATGACTCTTGACTTGGATTCATAATAGGAGACTCTTGAATAGGCTTGATGACTTGTAGGTCACATGACGGGCTTGAAGGGTTAAGAATGTTAATTGAGGGCTCTTGGATAGGCTCAAGGATAGGTTGACCACATGATGGGATTATAGGATTGGACATGACCTTTAGAAATTCTTTGGTGGGCTCATGAATGGGTGTTTGACATGGGGGTGTTCTGTTCCTAGCTAGTAGCCAATGGATCACATCCTTTGCAAGGGTATGGGTGGATGGAAAATATAATGGATGTATGATAATGGTAGTTGGTGTTGGATTAGGATTAGGACTAGGATTAGGTTGAGACCTAATTGGATCGGATGGATTAGGATTTGGACTAGATGGGGGTGACACATAGGATGGGGATGATGTGGCACGATTTCCCATTATAGGTGGGTACACCTTGTAAACAATTGAGACAAATATTGGGCATTGATTTGTATTGTGGCCTTTGGTCCTATGGTATGCACAATAATCATGTTCATCATATGGACTTTCTTCACATGGTTTGACTTTAGGAAGTTCAATGAGTTTTGCTTCAAGCATCCTTTGTAAAACTCTCTCAGCCGCATCCTTTGGTGAACGATTAGAATGATATGGTGATGAAGGTAATGAAGGGCTTGGTTGTTTGGAAGGTAAAGGGATTAATGGACTAGGAATGGGATCACATGGTGGTGTTGGGATAGGACTTGTTGGTTCATGTGTTGGCATGTGATTGCATGATGGTGGCCACTCTAGATTGGTATCTCCCTTGTCAAAGGTTATTAGATCTTGCATAGGATAACTTGGGCTTGTTTAATTTATGTACAAGGGGCCATTGGGATTTGGATATGATTCTTGTTGGAAAGGTGGATTTAGATCTATCAATGGTGCTTGGTGGTCTTGTTGAAAAGGTGTATTTGGACTTACTTGATTTATGTACAAAGAGCCATTGGGACTTGGATGTTGTTCTTGTAATATCACTTGATTGCCTTGTGGATGGGCTTGGTAGTGCATTGGAATGGTGGTATGAGGGATTGGATAAGCTTGAGGTGGAGGTTGATAGGTTGATGTGGCATTGACTTGGTGGATAGGTGGATTAAGTTGATAGGAAGTGGATGGATATGACATGTGGCTATAAGGTGGATTAGGTTGATAGGAAGTGGCTAAGGATTGTTGTACTTGTCGAGCTTGACTAGTGGCTAAAAGGTATTGGATTTGGGCTATGGAGTGTTGTAGTTGAGGTGATTGGCTTGCGTGGGGTTGAGCTTTTTGGATGAAGAATTGTAATATTTCAATGGCGTCTTGGTTTAGGGGTTGTAATCCTTGATAAAGATTTTGGAGGAATCTTTGGAATTTGATTTCTAGGTCCTCTAGTGTAGACATGTTGTCACCACGTGTTTGTCTTAAGTCCTTTTAGCAAGTGCTTGCTTAGGGATTTGGATGATGATGTGGAATGTTTAGATGATGTGTTTAGATTGATTTGTTTATGTGTTTGGTTGTTTAGAGCTTGATATGACAATATTCAAACAAATGATTATGCATATACACACATGAATCACTCACACAAGACACATAAGCAAGTTGTTGACTTTGAAAATGAAATGTGATGATTATGCAAGCACACATGGAAGACACATCAACAAGCCTAATGTGTAGTCAAGTGGGTATAGCCAATTAGGTCTTAGGCTATCTATTGCACAAGGTTGACTATGGAATTGAAAGTGAAATCCTGCCACACAGCCAGGAGAAAGGGGTAACCCACCCTTCACCTTCACTTCCCAAAGGTATAAAGTTCTTTGGGGCTTAGCCAAGAGTGACAAGATTCCAACTCCCAATGAGGGTGTCTTTCGATTCAGCCTCGATTGAGGTCGTCCCTTGGAGTGGTGTGTCTCCAAGCAGGCCTCCTAAGAAGGGTATAACAAAAGCAAATCAAGTGAGCTGTCACTTGATTCACACTCACAGTTGTTAATTTCCCCTTAGAAACTTGAAATGTGTAACAAACAGTTCAAGCACTTGTTCTTTTTAGACCCAAATCTAAATGTGATGGAAGACAATGGTTTATTTTAGCCCAATTTTTTGATGTGAATTTGCAAACAATTGTTTATTTTAAAGCCCAAATCCAAGTGTGATGACAAACAAGTTGTTTGTTTTATGCCCAAAATCTAAATGTGTGATCAAATAATGATTAGAGATGAGAGATTAGAGTGAGTGCACCTCATAAAAATTGCTTTCCAAGTTGCTATTATGATTGATCCAAATGTTGCTCCAGCTCCTTTGATTCACTTACAAGTCACTGCAAAAAATAAAATATGATTTGGTTCGCTAGATTGGAAGATATGATTTTTTTTTCTAAAAGTCGCGCGTCAAAAATTTCTGAAAAATTAGAATCGCAGGGTCAACTTCAAATCGCTATAACTCTTTGAATACTGAACTAAATCTTTAATGTAACCACTTTTCGGAAAGCTCTCGAAGTCCTCTTTCCAACGAATCTAAGATCTCCTTTTTACAGGACCTGTGTAAAACAAAAAACCCTCTGCAACAGATCTGGTCATAAATTAAAAAAATCAGCAAAAAGTTGCGCGTCAAAAATTTCTGAAAAATTAGAATCGCAGGGTCAACTTCAAATCGTCATAACTCTTTGAATACTGAGCCAAATCTTTAATGTAACCACTTTTCGGAAAGCTCTCGAAGTTCTCTTTCCAACGAATCTAAGATCTCTTTTTTCCAGGACCTGTGCAAAACAAAAAACCCTCTGCAACAAATCTGGTCATAAATTAAAAAAATCAGCAAAAAGTCGCGCGTCAAAAATTTCTGAAAAATTAGAATCGCAGGGTCAACTTCAAATCGTCATAACTCTTTGAATACTGAGCCAAATCTTTAATGTAACCACTTTTCGGAAAGTTCTCGAAGTCCTCTTTCCAATGAATCTAAGATCTTCTTTTTGCAGGACCTGTGTAAAATAAAAAACCCTCTGCAACAGATCTGGTCTTAAATTTAAAAAAAAAAAAAAAATCAGCAATATAAAATATCTTCAACCTACAAATCAAAGTGCATAAACCTGCAAAAATGAATGATTGACGCTCCAAGAAATCTGATCTTCACAAAAACAACTCAAACAAGAGGGTT
Source organism: Cunninghamia lanceolata (assembly GCA_027924645.1). NCBI lineage: Eukaryota > Viridiplantae > Streptophyta > Pinopsida > Cupressales > Cupressaceae > Cunninghamia > Cunninghamia lanceolata. Next base: position 12,131,463 of record BSBN01000803.1, read on the forward strand.
AATCAGGGACGTGAGTCCCACCGGGCGTGCCAAAATGTATATCAAAAAATTTAGATTTGTAAATGGAAATGATCAAACAATTGAAATGCATAACCTAAACCCAAATAATTCAATACCTCGAAGATGCAAAATGAGCTTGATTGATTGATCGCTTTGTTGTGTTGATTGCTCGATTCCGCAGCATAACGTTGATTAGGAGATAGATGATGGATGCAAAGGCTCTAATGATATTTCAACAGTATGTGGATACTTGAGGATCAATGCCCTTTTAGAAAATTTGACAGAATAAGGGTGCTTAAGGCTCAATGCATGCTAATGGCTTGTGAGGGGGTTGATTTATAGGAAAGGCTTGGTTCCAATGGATGGCTATGATCAATTAGGGCTTTAGATGAAATGGATGGATAGGATTAAGTTAGGTTTCCTTGCACATCAAAAAATTGTAATCATATGACATGTGGCAAAGGAGGATGAGGCTTAGGTGTGCTTGTGTAGATAAATACTAAAATTAGGTCCCATTAGTTGTGCATGTGAAAGATAAAAGTTGTAACACAACACATGATTGACTAGACAAGTGTTGGAATGTGATGAAAGATAAGTGTTTAATTCAAATAAAATATTTGAATTAGTTGGGATATGAGTTGGAAATTAATTAAATAAATAAGATTTATTTAATTAATTGGATAAATGAATAGGATGGGATAAGATATGGAGGACTTAATTCAAATAAAATATTTGAATTAGTTGGGATAGGAGTTGAAAATTAATTAAATAAATAAGATTTATTTAATTAATTAGAAAGTGGGATTATGCATGTGAAATTAATTAAATAAATAAAATTTATTTAATTAATTGGCTAAGTAGGATAAAGATGGGGATTTTAATTAAATAAATAAAATTTATTTAATTAATTGGCTTAATGGATAAATGGGATTAAGAGTGGGATTTAGGACAAAAATGGCTTATGATGTTTAGGATAATGTTTTAACAAGGTGTTGCAAGACATACATAAAGTTGGGACAATTTTAGGTGTCTACACCTTCTTCAAATCTTCATGTGGACATCTCAAATATTGACTGGAGCTACTTTAGACAATCCTCTATACAACCATGTGGTTCGAATACTTTGATCTTGATTAATTTTCTCAATATGCTCAACATTCTAGTCTTCTAAAAAGGCAACAAAACAAGGTACAGTTAACATCAATGCAACAAGGATATGTTGACATCAATGACAACACCGCTCAGGAACATATTTGCAACAATCTCCCCCTTTGTCATTGATGGCAACATATGATGTGAAAAACTGATTTAACCATCAAGACAAGAACTTCTCCCCCTTTCTCTTATCACTTCTGCAACCACTTCTTTCACTACTCCCCCTTTCATCAGCAACTAGTTTTTCACATGGCTTCTCTCCCCCTTTGACATCAATAGAAAAGGGCACATATTTGCAATCTTTTCTCCCCCTTTGTGTTTCAGACTGATCTCCAATTAATTTGTATACTGACTACTCCCCCTGAGTAGTATCTTCCTAACATCAATCTGGATCACAAGATGACTGTGAGTTCCACTAGATTGATGCACCCTAGTGCATCTTTAGTTCTAATCAGGAGGGGTAATAACCCCTAACTTCTCTCTGAGATACTCAAAGTATCCTTAGGCAGAGGCTTGGTGAATATATCTGCAATTTGATCCTTTAAAGAAACAAACTCCAATCTGACTTCATTATCATTTACCTTCTCTCTCAAGAAGTGAAACTTGATGGATATGTGTTTTCTCTTTGAATGCAACATCGAATTCTTGGAGATGTTAATTGCACTTGAATTATCACAGAAAATTGTAACAGGCTCCTCAAATACAACTCTAATATCCTTCAAAATTTGCTTCATCCACAAAACTTGAGTGCAATTACTTGCTGTTGCTATGTACTCTGCTTCTGCAGTAGACAGAGATATTGCTTCTTGCTTTTTGCTTAACCAAGAAACCAATCTTCTTCCCAAGAAGAATGCACCACCACTAGTACTTTTCCTGTCATCCACATCTCCTGCCCAATCAACATTAGTAAATGCATGAAGAGTGAAGTTATTGTCTTTTGGATACCACAAGCCATAGTTAAGTGTCCCTTTGAGATATCTAAAAATTCTCTTGACTGCTACCACATCAGATTATTTAGGATCAACTTGAAATCTAGCAACACGTCCAACTGCATTCATGATATCAGGTCTGGTATGAATTAGATAGAGAAATCCTCCAATCATTGATCTATATCTTTTCTGATTTGCCTTAGGGGAGTCATCATCTTTACTCAACTTGCACCCGGTTACCATAGGTGTTCCCACTAGCTTTGAATCTTCCATTCCAAACTTTTTCAACAATTCTCTCACATACTTAGATTGAGATATGAAGATACCTTTATCTGACTAAGTGATTTGCAGACCTAAGAAGAAGTTAATTTCACCAAACATTGACATCTCAAATTCACTTTGCATCTGATCAGCAAATGTTTTACACATGCTCTCATTTCCACCAAAAATGATATCATCAACAAATACTTCAACAATAAGGATGTGTTCATGATCAATCTTGAAGTAAAGATTACTATGAATAGTACCTTTGCTAAAACCTAATTTTAGTAGATACTTATCTAACCTTGCATACCATGCTCTTGAGTCTTGTTTGAGTCCATACATTGCTTTCCTTAATCTAAAGACCATATATTTTTTATCAGACAATTAAATTCCTTTAGGTTGCTCAATGTAGACTTTTTCATCCAATTCTCCATTTAGAAATGCTGACTTGACATCCATCTGATATACCTTGAAATCTTTATAAGCAACAAATGCAAGAAGTAATCTGACTGCTTCTATTCTTGCCATCAGAGCAAAAGTTTCTTCAAAATCAATTCCTTCTACTTGAGAATATCCTTTGCATACCAACCTTGCTTTGTTTCTTACAACTTCACCATCTTCATTTAGTTTATTCTAGAAGACCCATTTTGTTCCAATCGCATTTTTATCTTCAGGTCTGGGAACAAGATCCCAAGTGTGATTCTTTTCAATTTGCATTAATTTTTCTTCCATTGCTTTTACCCAGTTTTCATCATTACAAGCTTCATTCACTAATTTTGGTTCAATCTTTGAAATCAAACAAATATCCTCTTGATCTTCAGCAATTCTTCTCCTAGTTCGAACACCTTTTTCTCTATCTCCTATAATTTAATCTTCAGGATGATTCAGCCTTACATACCTGGGAGTTTTAGGATTTACTTGAGCTTCTGTTTCTTGAGCTTGTTCCTCAATATATTCACTGTCCTCTTGAGTTACTGAGCTTTCTGGATCAATCTGGATCTGAGTCTAGGTTTGAACTTTCCTCCCTTGAGTTTGACTTTCATCTTGATCATCTGAATCATATCTGCAAGACCTGGAAGGTCTCTCCTTGCTTTCATCAACTCTAACATTATTACTTTCAACAATCTTTTTCAATCTCTTGTTAAAGCACCGGTATGCCTTGCTTTGAGTGGAGTACCCAAGAAATATTCCTTCATCACTTCTTGCATCAAACTTGCCAAGATCCTCATCTCTTTTGATATAGCATTTACTACCAAAAAATCTAAAATATTTTACAGTAGAAGGATGACCAAACCACAGTTCATAGGGAGTCTTACCATAATTGTCTTTGATCTGTACCGTTAAGAGTGTAGACAACAGTACTCACAGCTTCTCTCCAATAGACTTGAGGAATATTTGCTTCCATCATCATGGTCCTGGCTGCTTCTTGAATGGTCTGATTCTTTCTCTCCACAACTCCATTCTGCTGAGGAGTCCTAGGAGCAAATAACTATCTTTTTATCCCTTTCTTTTCACAGAAAGAATCAAACTCACTAGAGGTAAACTCTCCACCTCTGTCAGATCTCAAACACTTTATCTTCATACCAATCTCATTTTCAACCATAAACTTGAATACCTTGAATTTGTCAAGGGCTTCTGAATTTTCTTTCAAGAAGGTTACCTACATCATCTGGGAGTAATCAATCAGCAACATAAAATATCTGTCTCCTTGCACACTTCTAATTCTAGCAGGACTACAAAGATCAGTATGCACAAGTTCCAATAAACCACTTGATGACTATTCTTTACTCTTGAAAGAAGTTATGTTCTATTTACCCAATTGACATTCTCTACACATGCTATCAGTAGGTTTGAAAAGTCTTGGCATATCTCTTATAGCTTGAGTGGAACTTATCTTGACAATGTTATCAAAATTCACATGACACATTCTCCTATGCCAGAGCTAACTCTAATCAGCTTGAGCAATCAAGCAGTTATTACCAGAACTACTTAAATGAAAGATGTTACCTCTAGTCTGAGTACCGGATGCAATTTCAGTTCTAGGTCTTTCCAAGATTCTACATTTTCCATCTTTGAATCAAAGATCATAACCCTTGTCAACCAACTGTCCAACACTGAGAATATTATGCTTCAAACTTTCCACATATAGAACATCATTAGTGTTCTTCTTACCATCAAAAGAGATGGATCCTCTGCCATGAATTCTACCAGCTAAGTTGTCTCCAAACTTCATAAGTCCACCTTCATATTTTTCAAAGCTCACAAACTTACTTTTGTCACCAGTCATATGATGAGAACATGCACTATCAATTACCCATTCATCCTTTTCCACAACCTGAGCAGCCAAAGCACTGTCTACATTTTCACAGCTAGTAGGTTCAGTAGGCACCAGATCTTCCTCTTTGATAGCAATGAACACCCAATCATTATCAGTGGAATCTCCATGATCAGATTCATCATCTTTGACTCCTTCTTCACCAGTTTTCTAGATCTGTTAGGGTTTGGCTTTGAAACCCTCTCTAGACATCTTGAGGCAAAATGACCAATCTTATTAAAATTAAAACATTTGAATGGTAAATTTCCTTCATACTTTCCAGATCCTCTTGGCAATCTCTTGGAAAAAAGGGCTTCAAGATCATCAATCTTAGTTTCACCATTTTCAAGATCTTTCCTTGTCTTCTCAAATCTGATTGTTCTTCGTGAAGAGTTCTCACCCAGATCATATCTTTGCTTCCCATAAACACTTGCTTTGAATGTAGATTCAGACTTAGGAAGAGAATCACCAAATTCACTTAATTCAAAAGTTGAGAGTTTGCCAACCAACTAATCTCTTGTAACTTTTGAGATGGTCCTGATCTCCTCTATAGCAACAACCTTATGTTTGTATGAATCAGGTAAAGATTTGAGGACTTTTGCCACAATCTCTAATTCTTCCAATGTTCCACCAGCACACCTGATACCACACACAAGTTCATTTATCTTTTGCATGTAGATTGTGATGTTTTCATCTTCACTCATCCTTAGATTTTCAAAATTTCCTCTCAGACTTTGTAGTTTGGCACATTTGACATGTTCATCGCCTTCATAAAGATTTTCCAACTTATTCAAGATTTCATGAGCAGTTTTAAGACCAAAGACATTTGTCATTTCTAAATCAATCAGGGCACTCAACAAGGCTTCTTTAGCTCGAAGATTATTTTCAACATCTTTGAGTTGATTCAGAGTTGAAGGACCTTTCTCCAGAGGTTTATACTCATCCTTGGTTATCACCCAATAATCATCACCCATGCATTGCAAATGGCAATCCATGCAGCTCTTCCAAATAGTGTAATTTGTTCCATCAAATCTCAGACTATCCTTCTTGTAGGTCGACATCCTGGATCTCCTTGGGAGGTTAAGCTTCTTTTAGAGGAACTAGCTCTGATACCAATTGTTGAATTAGGCTGGACAATTGAGAGGGGGGGTGAATCAGTTGTCCCAAAACTTTATCAGTTGCAACTATTTCTTTACCATACAAAACTAATTAATGATATAAACATTTAAGCATGAATCATCAACACATGAGCAGAAATAAATGAACACATAACACCAAGATTTTTAACGTGGAAACTCGGTTAAGGGAAAACCATGGTGGGGGTTAAGCTATAAAGATTAGTACCCTGTTAAAAGTACTTTAGAAAAATGGAAGGCACATGCCTTCAGGCGCACTGCCTAGAGCTCACTGCTCAAAAGAGGCTCACTGCCTACATGAGGCTCACTAGCTACAATAATTAAGTTTATCACAGAGATAATGAATTGAGAAATAACATCTATTTCATGCCTGGTTCAATCCCCTTGAAAGCTCACAATTTCTACTCTACTCCTTAACAACTTGTTCACTATATCTTCATCCTTTATAGCTCTTGATCCTTTGCACTTCTTCCTCTTTGCTCTGCTTCTGTACCTTTCTTAGGATTTGATCATTTTCGCACAAGGATAACATTCCACAACTCATCAACAAGTATTTATATGCTTCATCAACCTTGGAATGAACATCAAGGTCGGCCAAACTTAACACGGATCATGATACTATCGGACAAACATAACCAAGACTTTAAGCTTCATCCAACAACACACCACACTCTAGAGAATTGCTCTTAGATCATCTGCAACACACTTGAATCATCCGGTCGGCCAAGACTAGGAAGAAAAACAACATCAATAAAGAAATATTCACCAACAAGCTTAATCTTCAATGTGGACCTCTAACATAGCAGCTACACAATCGAGAGACTTCCACAAGCACATTGAATTCAACAAAAACATCCGCACTCCTCCAAGTCATCAGAATCACTTACATATTCATTTGGAACCTCAAGAACACTATCTGTCATAACTCTCACACTAGAAAGATTGCTTGCGGACCTCCAAACCATGAACCACTTGAGTTGATGATACTCACTGACTTCCCAAACATGCCTCTAGATCCATAGATCATAATATTTCAATGCAGAGCAATCCGAACCAGTTGATTGTCACTCTGTCTCTTCTGATCACAACAAAACTTGTTTGTACTTAGATGGACATACCTTCTTCAAATCTTCATGCAGATCTCTCAAATCTTGACTAGAGCTACTTCAGACAATCCTCTATATAGCCATGTGGTCCACATACATTGATCTTCATTAATTTTCTCAATATCCTCAACATTCTAGTCTTCTAAATAGGCAACAAAACAAGATACAGTTGACATCAATGCAACAAGGATATGTTGACATCAATGACAACACCGCTTAGGCACATATTTGTAATAGGATGCACAAATGAAATTGCCTCCTATGGGAAATGCTTTGAAGCTTTGCAACAATGAAACTAATGACATGAAAGCTTTGAAGCTTTAAAAAACTAATGACATGAAAGCTTTGAAGCTTTAAAAAACTAATGAAAGAAATAAAGAAAGAGGCTCAAAGGCCTATGAAGAAGCTAGAAAAAGCTTGTGAAGAAGGGAAGAGCAATCTCCAACTTTGAAAATAATGAAAAGGGGAGGGGTATTTATAGCTTAGAAGAGGTCATGAAAGGTGGAATCGATTGAGAAGTTAACTTAATTTGATTGAAGAGTTAACAAGGTTGATTGGATAGAGAACTGGATTGATTAGGGAGTGATGAAACAAAGATAGCTTATCACATAAGTGTTAATGGAGTCATTAAGAGTCAAAGAGGTGACGAGTATAGATCAAATGGAGTCAATTATGCATGTTTGAAGGCTTGGAATAGTTCACTCTATGTTTAGGCCAAAACCTCATGCAAACAAGAAGAAAAATAAAGAAAACAAAACCTTTTTCATGTCCAAACTCCAAGTTTTTCCATGGATGGAAAAGACGGCCCAGGGTCTCCCATGGATCACCCCTTTTACCAGTCCAAATCACCTGGGGGTGACCCAAAAAAGAACAGGGCCTGGGTTGACATGCGGGGTTGGAGATTGTTAGTTAAGGATGGAGAAGTGAACTGTCTCTGAAATCAGGTCAAAAGGTGGTCAAAAATTAAATCTCCACTTGTAAATATCAAATCCCTGGGGAGATCCTGAAATAACAAGGAAAGATTTGTCCTGGCTGAACATAACTGAAAACTAAAAGTTGGGGATGGCTTGGGAGGTCCCTTGGAGGGATCCTATGGATGGTGTTGGATGAAAACACTAGAGAAAGGTCAAATTACAAAAAAAGGTGAATAAGAGGCTTAAGGACGAAGTCACGAGCACAGAAAATAAAAATTGGCAAATGTCAAAAAGTGTTGAAAGTGGGGGAAAAATTAGTAGGACAATGGGGAAACAAAGGGAGAAGCAAAAACCCATGTGTTTCCAAGAGAATCTTTATTGAGAGGGTGTTATTTTCATGCTTACATATACGTGACAAGGATTATGCATCATCATGGGGTCCTCATGGAGGATGTGCATGATTTTGGTGCTTACATGCATGTGTAATGCTCTATCTACATTCAGATGGTTGTTTTATCCATCTTTGCTGAACTAGCTAATGAGTGCATGGAGCTTTATACGGATGAATTTACTATTTATGGAAATACTTTTGAAGAAGCCCTCAAAAACTTAGAGAAAGTCTTGGAATGTTGTGAAAAGAATCATTTGTCCTTAATCCATGAGAAGTGTTTTATGATGGTAGAGTAGGGTATTGTTCTTGGGCACCACATATAAGTGGAATGGATTAAATTGGATACCAACAAAGTAGAGGTGATCAAATAGTTTCCCACACCTAAAAATCAAACTGATGTTAGGAGATTTTTGGGTCATGCAGGTTACTATAGGAGATTCATTGAAAAATTTAGCTGAATAGCTACCCCTATGTTCTCCCTCTTAACAAAAGACACTGAATTCCACTGGATAGATAATTGTCAAACAACATTTGAGACTATAAAAGAGAAACTAGTCACAATCACTCTTGTGTTAAGAGGACCTAATTGGAATCTACCATTTCACATCCAGACAGATGCATCAAATGAATCAATAGGTGTAGTCCTAGGACATAAAGAGAAAGGGGAAGGGATGTATGCGATTTATTATATCAGTAAAAACCTTATCCCTATTGAAATAAACTATACCACAAATGAAAAAGAATTATTGGATGTGATTTATGCAATTAACATATTCAAACATTATATCACAGGCTATAAATTTTTTGTGCATACTAATCATGTAGCCATCAAATATTTAATGAACAAACCTATAGTGGGTGCAAGGATTATAATATGATTGTTATTGTTACAAAAATTTGATATCATTATCATAGATAACCCAAGAAAATTTAATTTAGTTGATGAATTTCTATTAAGACTACATACAGTGGAAAAGATCAACCTATGGAAGATAGATTCCTTGATGAACATCTATTTGTTGTTTCCTCCAGTCCTCCATGGTTTGTTGACATTGCAAATTTTCTAGTAGCAAACTTGTTTCCCCCACATATAACCTCCAAATAGAGAAAGAGATTGGTGTTATGTGGTGAAAGGAGGGGTTTTCAATTCAATGTGTGATTAGGTTAGATAGTTAGATCCTCCTTTCACTACATACATTTAAGGATGATCAACTGAATTGAATCACTTCTTTTGCAAGAGGATTCACCTACAGGTTAGTTGTCAGTGGGAATGAAGAGGAAACTTGGAATTTGCTAATTAATATGTTCAATTAAACCCAATTATGGTCAAAACCCTAATTATGCAAAGTCGTAAACAAATGGACAAATCTTGAGAAATGCTCACAGACAAAGATGTAAAATTTAGAGTAGATACATACCAGGTTTCAAGATTCCAGATGTGGAAAAGTTAGGGGCTAAAGATCAGGTGCCCAAGCCTAAGGTATGGTTTTCATTAGAGATTTCTAGAAGTTGTCTGCACCCTGTTCCCGTTGTGCCAAATATTTCTATGTCAGGGATCCGAAGGGCTTTGGTGTAAGGAACACAAGCCCAAGTAGTGCTTTTCTTTAGAGCTTCAGGATCCACACACTTTGCCACTATCCTCTGCAACTCCACTCTGTTAGATATGATACCTATCACTTGAAATCACAAGGAGTGTGGTTGGGGGTTGTGGTGTTTATGAGCTTGCCTCAGTCAAACCCCGGAAGGACATTCAAGTCTTCCAAACATTATTGTTAGATAAATATTGTGTATCCTTACAGGATAGAGGCAAAAACAAATTGATAAATGATTGAAAACAAAAATAGATATCACCTCAGAGGTGTAGGTTGCATGAACATGAAGATCCTTCACATCATGAGAAGATGAAGGCAAATCTGCAATAACAAACACAAGACAATTCTACTCTGCAACACAATGAATACTTTAAATGCTCTAAAATCATACGTTCACAAAAAGATCATAATCATCTTCTAGTTTACAAATGAAACCCTAAACATGCTTATATATGCATTCCCGCTTTAATTTTGTAATTCAAACTTAAGGTGTCGACAATGGAACCTTTTAACGGTCACAAAACCAACATTCAAAATTTAGGTCACGACCAAATAGGGCAAGACAAGGGCACGAGCACCCAATCTATAGGCCCCATTTTAAAGATAGGATCAATCTCAACACTATCCCCTAAGCCCCATTTGACATGGGTTTTCAAGAATTTTGCATCGGGAGTTAAAATGAATGCATGATTACATCTAAAGGACCCATGAGGTAAATCTTAGGAGATAAAAGTCTTAGGGGGACATTTTATGATGTATCATTTAGCCCCCACTTTAATGTATGTATGATCTAATGACCCATATTAAAATACGGTCAACAAACACATCAAACATACCAGGCACTTAGAGATAATGCATACACAAAGAGTGAGGAACTATTTCTAGCCCCTAGTCTTAGGTAGACATTAGAGAAGACACATCGCAAACATGCCAAACACAATGAAGACAGTAATAGGCATGCAAAACATGGAGAAGATAGTATTGAAGACATGCAAAACATGATGAATACACAAGAGCAGTCATGTAAGACACATTGAATACAATGATATTTCTTTTTCATTTTTCATATATAAAGATGCAAATGCAAGAAAGTAAAAATGCATCACACAAACCCAAAATGTAGGAGGGGCATTTCGCCATGCTCTTGAGACTACATATGGGGGAAAAGACACATAATACAAAACATCGAGTGTAGGTGGAGCACGTCGCTACACATACACAAGAGGGGAAAACATGCCATATAAGGCCCAAGTGGGGGTTAACCACACAATGGGGAAAAACACATGGAAGACACACAGAAAACACGAGCATCATATAGCATGCCAAAGACATACTATACGCCTAAAAGACGACAAACAAGGTGATGAAAGGAGCTTATTGCTAAGTTCCCACCATCTCAAACATGCTATAGGCACACCTAATGGTTGGGCTTATGCCACAACAACTGCCAAAGACATGCTTAAGGGTAGATCTAACCCCACCTACTCGAAGGACTTTTAAAATAAAAGGATGTGCACTAGCTCAAGAGATACACCATCCCACCTCACATAGAGGGTTTTTGAATAAAAGGATATGCATGATATCCTACCTCTGTAGAGGGCTTTTTGATTGCAATATAGATAAATATGTGCACCCATGCCGGAGATACAACATCCTACCTCCACAGAGGGCTCGCAAACATGCTTTGTTAGTACCAAAATCATCAGACAACTTACCTTTATATGCCCCCACCTTAATTTGGTTGATGTCATGTACCGATATCAAGCACATTAAGGTAGAGAGAAAACAAACAAGGGAACAAGAGCTCTCGCAAAGCCCATGCCCCCAAAGGTGACATGTGCTTCACGATTGCTGAATGTTTCCACAAACACACAATTTCCTACAATGAAAGGGGTTAGAAACCACATAATCAAGATAAAACAATACGTATAAACATTCACATAAAGAGCCAAGGCTATACTATGAGTTCAAAATCTAAGTACAACTGTGGGGCTATACTACAGAAATCTCAAAACCAAGTGCAACCAAGGTGAGATTCAAAGATAAACAAAGTGCATGAAGCAGATATATTGTTATGGTTTGTTAGCAAAGATAAGACAACATCAAAATATCACACGGAGTGATTCTACTAGCCAAGCATCGGATAATATATATCAACCCCATCGTCATATATGGACTAGGTCCATTTTTGCTTTGCTTACTGAAGGGACACTTGGTCCCTATCAGTATTATTTATTTTTCATCATCCAATGACTAGATAGAACCACTAGAAGAAGGTAAACAATAAATCAAGAGAGGAGAACAAGTGCCTTAGGGTCGTCATGTAGGAAGGTGCCCCTAGGTCACCAACCGCAATGTTATGCCCCTAAGGCACGACACATAACAATAAAATAGAGGAGAGGAGAAATATAGAAGAATGATGATACAAGTAGAAGAATGGCCATAGCAGAGGCAATCTCTCGATATCCTTGACCTTACAAGAGTATCAAGGGTCATCCTAGGAGGCCTAAACATCATATAACACATCACGAGGAGATCACAACACAGAGGAAAAGGGTGAGAAATACTTACCTGATACAAACCAATGTTAAGTGTTGAATACAAGTGTTATGGAAAAAGTAACCTTGGGGGCTTTTTCCTCTTAAGGTTTAGCTCCTAGGTCCTTCAAAATGCATTTAGAGAATCTTGCATAATTTTGATGACTCCCAATGAGAAGACCCTAAAGTTTCATGGCAAATAGGACTCAAGGGATGCACTTAACATGAATCCTACCTAAAATAGGGGGGACTTGGGCACCCGTACCCTAGTCCTACCCTATTTTAGGTTAGGACCAATCTTAAAGTGTTAGTTTATGACTATTATTTAAGTCCTATGCCGACACGGTAAGTTTGAATTATGAAATTCTTAGTGGGAATGTTTGTAGTTGCATATATAAGCATGATTAGTGATTCATTTGTAAACTAGATGGAGATTAGATGGACATTTTGATTGAAAAGATTATGTTAAGGTGATTCAAAGCATTCATTGTGTTGCAGAGAAGAATTTGTGTTGTTATTGTGTTTGTGTTTGTAGATTTGGCATCCATCTCCTCATGGCATGAAGAGCATCTTCCTTCCATGAGATCTTCACTACAAGGTGATATCAATTATGTTTTCTATCATTTATCATTTGGATTTTGCCTCTATCCTGCAGGGATACACACTCTTTATCTAACAATGGTGTTCAGAAGACTTGAATGTCTCTCCGGGGCTTGACTAAAGCAAGCCTCTAAACACCACAACCCAAAACCCATTTTTCTATGATTGCAGGTTACAAGTTACAAAAGAAGAAGTGGAGTTGTAGGAGAGTAGTGCAGACTATCGAAATTGCAAATTAGAGAAGAAAATAAGGACCTGGACTCTAGAAGCTGCTCATTAGTCCTCTGAATCCTACAACTAAAACATCTTTAGAACAACAGGAACAAATTACAGACAAGATTCCCAGATCTTGACAAAAACTGTGGCACTAGACTAGGGCACCCACTCATTAGAACCTAACTTTTCCGTATTCTGAACTTCAAAATCTGGTACGCATTTGATTGTCATTTGATATCTTTGTGTGCAATCATTTTCCATAATTTGTCCATTTATTTATGATTTCATGAAATTAGGGTTTTGAGCATAATTGGGCTTAATTAAACAACAAAATCACACAATTCCAATCTTCCCCTATGTTCCAAGTGATAGGAGATTTGTAGTAGACTTTCTACTCGATTGAATGTCCTTGAAACATGTTTAGTGGTGAAATGAGGATCAACATAAACCCTCTTCAAACATCTCAAACTACACATTTTTACACTAAACAATAAGGAATACTGAGAGGGGGGTGAATCAGTATTCCACAAAACCACTTCTTAGCATGTTCATTAATCCAATTACAAAAATTAATAACATGAAAGTAGAATAAACAAGAGAACATCAACCATAAAGACATAACACATGGACACCAGGATTTTTACATGGAAAACCCAAAAAAAGGAAAAACCACGGTGAGTGTTAGCTTACAATATATTATGATAGCAATATAGAATTACATGAAGGCTCACTGCCTTAGGGCCCTACTGCTCGAGGACTCACTATCCAAGAAATGTTCACTGTAAAAGGCTCACTGCCAAGAGATGACTTCTATAAATGCATCTACTGAATGCTGAGGTGCAGTTCCATTTACAAATCAGTATACATACTCAAATGTCTTCATAATGTCTTCTCTACTTTTTCTGCTCTACTTCACATATGCTCTACTTTTCTGCCCCTACTATCTTTATCTAATCATAAGACTACCTTAGATTGCACACTCATGAAATTTACATTATATTCACTAAAAAAAACACACCCAACACTGAAATCTATCAAGTATGTATATCCGCGACAAGATTCATCTCACAATCAAGTCGGCAAGCTAGACATGAAACGTGTATACAAGTGTTATACCATGTCATCTTGATCTAGTGCACAAACAAGAATGTAGACCCAAAAAAACATATAATAGTATTCATATAGGTTGGCATCAATCGTTCAATCGCTTAGATTGATTGTTCAAGCAATATATCTTCACCACATATAGATCTAACATGCCTGTCAGCTTATCCCTTAAGTACACACTTGACCAGTTCAACTATCACATCAAGACTTCCAATGCGTACCATATGAAACTCTAAAAATTAGAGACAACATTCATTATGGACCTCTTAACATACCTTCAAAACCGCATGACATAATAGTCCTTTATAGCAAAATGTGGATCTTGGAACTGTTGCTTTGTCATAGTGAAATATTGTCAAATTGGAAGCCGATAAATAACAACTTGTAGAATGTGATCAAAGGAACTTTAGAAGCTGTTACTCTAGATTTAGGTAGTCATGATATGTATCTTTATTGCCTCAAAACCTCAAGACAAAATATGCCATAGCGGAGGAATGCAGACCCTTTTACTTCGGTACTGTGCACTGTTCTTGTCTTAACTCTGTTCACCCAGACTTAGACACTTCACCATATGACTTAGGGAGGAAGTCAAGAATTGAACACTGGAACATGTAATCATTAGGTAGATATGAACAACATATCTGAACTACATACAAATGTCTTTAACTGCGGCGGCATATTGACCCAATCTCTGACACTTACTCTATATACTGCCCATACTTAGTCATTTTAGGTTGTCAAACCAAATTGATCTACCAGAGTAAAGTCTCTTTGCTTTGTTCCTTGTTGCCATTAATGAAAACATTCAATGTTCATCAGAGTAGTGTCTCTTGCCAACAATCTCCCCCTTTGGCATTGATGGCAACACTTAGTGAAAAATGCTTATCTGCTCCCCCTTACTTTACACACTCTGTTTTTCTTCTCCCCCTTAGGTGTTTGCCCATTTTTCACTAGTTCTCTTCTCCCCCTTTAACATCTATGGCAAAGGTGTATGTGCAAATATCAAAATTGAATTAAAGTTTCAAGATTGTCAAATTCAACTACATATTTATAGGCACAATTTTTCAAATCAGTTAGTTGCATGTGAAAGGATATCATTGTACACAATTGTGTTAAGTCTCCAACCCACCCGTTCTTAGCACTGTTCAAAATTTGGATGTTCTCATTTACTTGGAATACTAGATCTTTCACCTTCTGTATATCGGTAGGCATATCAATTATTTTCTGAACCTTTGAGGCTTTTGCAGCTAGACTTGTCATGAACTCAATTTTAGGGCTTATCATCCTTCTCAGCTAGCACATTCTATTAATTAAATAAATTTTATTTGTTTAATTAATCATCTTTTATTCTTCTATCTTCTTCTCTTTCATTCATCTATCTTCTTCTCTTTAATTCATCTATCTATCTTCTATTCATCTATCTTCATTTCTTCATGTCTACTGAGCAGATTGCTTATGTTGTTTTGAGTATTTACAACTTGTATTTCCATACTACTGATAGAGTCAACTACTGGATCAAAGGTCTTAGAAATATTTTCTAGTTAAAGATTCATTCTTTTGACCTTCTCTTCTATTTCCTTAGTGGTCTCAGGCCATGACAAACAAAATTTGTATATATCACAGGCTTCCTTGATTGCATTCTCCATACTCTTTATGCTAGTTTCTAACAAAATTTTGTCACTGTCTAACTTGGTTTTTAACTCTGCTAATCTTTTATCTTTAAATTCCTTTCTAACCTTAATGTCAGTAGACTTTTAAAAGGATTCAAAATGAGTACTTACAGAATTTATTAGACCTTTGAGCTGATCAGTTAATGATACTGATGTATCTTTCTGGTATGAGGGAATCAACTTCTCCAGAATACTGAATGCTTCTTCAATGAGTTCATTGTCCTGTATATGTGTTTTCAGCATTTATTCCTAAGCCTTAGCTTGCACAATTGATACCAATTTGAATTTCTGCATAGGAGACATAGAATCCAGATTTATTGGTCCTTGTAGAAATGGGTAAATCTAAGATCTATGTATTTTTGTTGCTTTTCCAAAAAAAATTGCATAGTCAATCAGAACTTGATCTGCAGCAATGTCTCTTGCCATTTGTTCTTTTCTAGGTGTAACTTTCTTTCTTTTCTTCTCTTCTGCTAGCTTTTCTTTTTCTGCTTCAGTGGTGGCTTCTGCAATGGATGAGGTCCATGTTCTTTTTCTGGGGCTAGATGCAGGTTTTTCAATTTCAGATCTCTCATTTTTCCTTTCTGGAGTATTTGATGTTCATCCTACTGAAGCACTTATGGGCTTTGATCCTTCTACTTTTGTTTTTGCCTCACTTATTTGTTCATCTGATGTTTTCTCTGATTGCTTATGTTCCATAGACATTCTGGAGGATAATTCTTTGAATGTCCCAAATTTGTCTTCTTTGAGATCTTTTAGTTTGCTGAGTAGTACATCAGCTAATTTAGTCAAAACATCTTCTACAACTTCATACCCTAATGCAAGGACCCATACAGTTCTTGGTTCCATAGCTTCCATGAAGCATTTGTCTTTGTCTACCATGAATATAATGTCCTTTTCATACTTCATTACTACATTTTCAGGTATCTAGACTCTACATAACATTTTCCTTTGAAAGTTCTGGAAGTATCCCCATAAGATTTCATTCTTCTTGTCTTCATTTCCCAAACTCTGCAAGTGATTTCTTATTTGAGTGGCTATTGGTGTGTGATCGAGCTAGACAATGTTTCCCAAGATGAGTAGCTCTCTCAGGAAGTAGAAGAGTAGACAAGTGATCAACGTTCCATATTTAAAAAGATGATTAGTCTATTTTGTTCTTTTCAAGTTCTCCATTAGTTCACTCCAGAGAAATTCACATAGGTCATAATTTGTATTGCTTTTTATCATGTGATATGCTGTGTATATAGCTGGTGTAGACACAGAATTTTCCCTGTTGGAAAAGTATATTTTATATCCATTAATCATTGATGCAAATCTGACAGCCAGATCCTTAATATCATTCACTATGAGGGCTTTCTTATCAAATTTGGATTTTATTAGCTGCATTACCACATTGCTCTTTATTTTCTTTAAACCTGGAACCCTCCTGGAGGAACTCAGACTAGTTATAGCTTTGATAGCTTCTTTAGTTATCATATATGGTTCATCAAGCCACAGAAACTCATCATGAATCCTACTTAGAATAAAATTAACCCATGTATCATTCAGGATCATGGGAAAATCCAACCAATTGTCTAATTTCTTTTCTCCTAGAACTTTATATTCATCTTTCAACATAACATCAATAGTGGTCAGTTCATCCAAGTACAATTTTCCTAGATTCATTTGATCATATTCCTCTAGGTTGGTATCAATATATGCCCTAACATTTGTTGGAAAGAGACATTGCTTCGCATGACAAGTGTTGTCATTGATGGCAACTAAGTCTATCCTACATATCCGCATTGCATAATTTGCCCATACCATAAATTGGATTGAAGATTTGTCTAAGTTTGGGAAGTTAAGAATAGAGTGTGTGACAGGGTCCGATAACTTGGTCTGAATCTCTCTGGTGGTGAATCAAAGTTTGTTGTGGATTTGGGTGAGTGATAAGGGTTGTCAATGCAGCCTTAATCTAGAGATTTGGTCTCTGGTGACAAAGGATGAGAAAGTTATGAGCATCTGAGTATTGGGTTCTAGTGAGTTAGAACTGACAGAAGAAGAACAGGCCAACAGAGCATCAGATCTTTATCTGGATGAGAAAAAGTTGTTGTTGGGATAATTTGTAATGATCAGTGATATTGGCTAACATGATTGGTGACTTGTATGCTTGAGTTTGTGATCTATACTAACATGTGAGTATAGATTCAACTGACAGAACAATGATATGAAAAATGTTCTAAGTCCTCCTGTTGCCAACTAGAAAGATGATTGAATTTCTTGATGCGTATATATATAGGCGATTGTTTCAAGTGTGAGGAGGTGTGTGTGTGTGTGATGTAATGATGGAGTATATATGAAAATAGGAGAGATCTAAGGTGTGGATGAAGAGAAAACAATAAATAGGGCAGAGTAAAGATGAAATGTGTAAGATCAGTATTTTGTACTTGACCGGAATTGAATTCATGCATTAGTAGATGCTACTCATGAGTTCAAAATCTTTGTTATCCTCTTGTAATCTTTTCTATATGTAGTGAGCCTCAATTGAGCAGTGAGCTTTGGGCAATGAGCCTGAATGCATGTGCATTCCCATTTGTAAAATACTTTTAACAGAGTATCACTCTTTGTGGGTTAACCCCCACCGTGGTTTTTCCTTTAACTGGGTTTCCATGTTAAAAATTTCTAGTGTCAAGTGTATTATTGTGCTATTTCTCATATGTTTATGATTCTTGTTTTCATAATTAAATTACTGATAAATTGTTAAGTGATAAAAAAAGAATTAACTGTAGAAAGTATTAAAATTTTGGGACAACTGATTCACCCCCCCCCCCTTTCAGTTGTCTAGACTAATTCCATTAATTAGTATCAAAGCCAAGTTCCTTGAAAAGAGATTAACAACTTGAGGAAGGTCCAAGAAGGAATGGGCTCACTCAAAGATCAACTTAAGTTGACCCTAGAAGATCTTGACTAGGCTAAAGTAGAAGTAATTAATCTGAAGGATGAGCTTAAAGACGCTGATGATACTATTGAAATGTTAAAAGATAAACTCAAGAAATCCATGGAAAAGAGAACATAGCTACTTCAAAAGCTAACTAATTTTACTGAAGAAAATGGCATAGATGAAGCCTTGGAAGAAAAGACAAAGGAGTGTGAGAAGTTGTCAAAAGAACTCTCTTCAAAAACTTGAGATGGAATTTGGGGTGATGAGACTAATCAAAGAACTTTAGCAAAGGAAGGAGAATGAAGAAGAATTAAATCAAATTCTGAAGGAAAGAACTGAAGAATGCTGTAGAATGGATAGAACAATTGGTCATCTCAAATCTAACTTGCAAGAATGCAGATATAATGAGGAGGAATTTGAAAGACAAATTGTCACTCAGACATGACCTAGAAGTTGCAAATGAATATAAGGAGAAGTTCAAGATTAGTTCAACTAAACTTGAAGTACTACTTGAAATTCAGAAGAAGGCTGATGATAGGCATGGTCTTGGGTATGAGAAAGGTGAAAGCTCCAGATCTGGAAAAAGAAATTCTCAAACAAGAAATGGGAGAAACAGACTTAGAAGACCTCCGATAAGACAACCTAATGCTCAAAGGTATCCATCCTTCAATGGAAATTGCTTCAAATGTAATAGATATGGTCATAGAGCTAATCAATGTAGAAGTCAAGGAAATCAAAATGCATCATCCTTCTCTGGTCAGTGCTTTAATTGCAAGAGTATAGGTCATAAGGCTGAAGAGTACAAAAATGGATCAATGAATCCTTCTAAGAACAAGCAAGTGTTTAATGGAAGATGTTTTACATGTAACAAGTTTGGGCATATTACAATGCATTGCAGATCTAAATATGCTCCAACCTGTGATTATCA
Organism: Cunninghamia lanceolata; assembly: GCA_027924645.1. Lineage (NCBI taxonomy): Eukaryota > Viridiplantae > Streptophyta > Pinopsida > Cupressales > Cupressaceae > Cunninghamia > Cunninghamia lanceolata. Next base: position 12,151,238 of record BSBN01000803.1, read on the forward strand.
AAAAAAAAAGATTGTATGCTTCAACTATAACAAATCCGGTCATATTGCAAGGTATCGTAGAAGCAACAACAATGGAAAAGGAGGTCTGGTAAATAGAAAACTGGATGAGCTTAAACAAGACAAAGGCAAAGTTGATGTGAACTAAATCCAGAACAAAATGAACAAGAAATGGGTAAAGAAAGGTGTAATGAACAATTGTGATGAATCCACACCAGAATCTAGTGCTGGCAATTCCTCTGGGAATTAAAACAGGAGCTCTAGCTCAAGGGGAGCTGCAAAGAAAATCTGATTCCCCTAGCCAGTATGTGAGTACCTGAATCTGGCACGATGAGTAAAGATGCAATGAGCTATTACAGATCTTTTGACAAGATTTCTGGAAGAAAAGATCTAGAGAAGAAGATTTGCGGAGTAACTCATGAGAAGCTCTTCAAGAAACAGAGTAACCGGATGTGTTAGGGCAGAGCATTTATTATAAAGACAAATTAGGTTTTATAGAGCATAAAAAGTTCCTCATTCATCATTTGGATCACTTTGCATCAAAAGAAAGCAAGAAAGAGAAGAAGTGAACGAGCTCAGGGCTAGAAATTTTCAAGAATTGAAGTGCGAAAAAATTTTCCAAGCAAAACCCTACTGCGGAACAACGTATTTTTGTGAAACCTCTTGAAATTTCAATCTCTACAAATGGCTACACCTCTAGTTGTTGATACCATTGAAAGGCCCCATCCAAAGTTCAAAAGGCATCCCTATAAGTCTGTCGAAATTGAATCGTTAGGTGCATTTTCTGGTGTTCCATTTGGAGTCTTACATGTTGAAGATATTAGGGCATACATTCATTGCAATATAGAAGAATTTGGAAATCTAAAATTGTTGGAATTGTTTGAGAGCCATTTAAAGGAAGATAATTACCAACTAAAACCAGAATTTGAAACCCTAGCGAGCAAACATTTTCTGCAAGTAATTGAATTTCTATCATTTGATGAAAGTGAATGGGTTCATTATGTGTTGAGCCAGATGCACGATGAATTTATATGGCTGCTAAAACCATTTAAGATCACCAAAGATGTTATTAGGATTGTGACTGGGTTAAATTCAACTGGTGGATTACCCATGTTGAAATCAGTGAAAAACCAAACTATTACAGAAGCAACCAATGTGAAGTATGATAAGAGATCAATGACAATAAATGACATTATAGAACCGGATGTCAAGTTTACCTCTATGTTCATTGGCTACAAGATCTATCACTCCAGGAGGGAGAATTCAATCTTTGGAACAACAATATATGTAGCTTATCAAATGCTAAAGGAGAATGCTGATTATGATCTATGTGGGTTGTTACAAAGCTAGTTGATAGAGAATCTAAACAAAATAAAGAAGGATAAGAAAAACTCCTTCAAGTATGGTTCCTTGGTCATATGCCTATTTTTCTACTTTATGAATGCAGTACCTAGAGTTCAAGGTGTGCACTGGACAAATGACATGCCAGTTACATGGCAGATAAGAGATCACCTTCTCAGCCTTGGTGATTCCCAAGCCCAAAAGAAAACTATTTGGGGTTATTTCAAAAACTTCCAGAGTGTGATGTATGCAAGGGAGAGAATCCCTAAGATAGTTGTGGAGAAATATGAGAATGAGATATGTTTTATGGTTGACACTGATCAGTGCTTGATGGAGGCTGTGGAACCTAGAATAGTATGGATAATGCATATGGGATATGAAGTTGATGAGAGAGTCTTGGACATGTATGCTCAACATCTCCTAAGCAAATCAAAAGATACATCTGTTGAAAGATTTGGCTCATACAAAGAGCTAGGTCTGAAACTACATTTGGAGCTCATTTAGCCAATGTAATGTCCCCTTCTAGACACATGGTTAGTCCATCATGGAGTTCTTGTGGGCCAGTAGTTTGGTTAGGGAACTGTGGTTAGTTGGCTCTAGAGGTCCTTGTTAGTGAGGGAGTTATGGTTCACATTCAGTGGATCCAGTTGGCACCCTCATGGTTGGTTCAGTGGGCTCTTGGTCGTTACTTACTATTTTTAGTAAGTTTGGGTACTATGTCGGTTCATGATTTTCAGAGTTGGATCAGATGCGTTTCATCGAGACCTTTCCAGTGAACTAAAGATTAGTAATTTTCGACATCGTCTTCATACTTATTTTAAAGTCCAAAGATTTATTAATTTATATTAATATGGACTTTATTATATTTGCGGGAAAAAGTGAAATTAATGAAATAAAGACTTAAGCTTATGTCTTGACCTTGGGCACCCATTCCTAGGAGACATCAAGTGAAATTAAAATGTTAATTTCCCTCCTAATTGCCCAACGCCTATCTTGGAGGAAGATAAAAGGTCACTTGGAGCTCATTTTAGTTTTTATGCTATGTTTTGATATTTGCTTGTGAGAGCTTTGCTAGGGTTTTTGGAGTTTGAGAATTTGCATCAGACTATTAGAGACAGAAAGCTCCATTAGTGATGATATCCCATAGGTGTGAAAGACCACCCAACGGTGCCATTGACCGTGGATGTATTCGACATTCACATATGTGCTGAAATGGAGACATTTGAGGTTGTTTCTTGTGTTGAGTGAAAGATCTTTTTCTGTTGCTGTTATAAGTTGATAATGGATGGTATAGAAGGCAGAAATCAGAGTGTTTGAAGTAGTTCCTTGCTGTTGTACCTTTCCATATTGCTGGCCGTACTATCCAATCTTGGTCGTACTGCATAAAGAGGAGTTTTGGAGTGTAATTTGGGGCTGAAACCATTGGATAGCTAGTCGCCTAGTTGTAGCAATTGCGTCCCATCATTTTTGTAGAGGATTTAGAGTAGTTTCAGTGCTATTTGCAAGCACACACAACAGCCATGGCCATACCATGTCAAGGAGGGATGTGGGTATTGTAGGAAAGCTTTCCTCTTTGCTTCTACTACTCATTCATGGTCTTTGGGAGGTGTTTAGTGCTTCAGTTGTTGCTCTTATATTTTGTATAAGTCATTTGTGACATTCTATGGAGATTTGATGCATTTCCAGCCATACCCACTTGCTAGTCCATTTCTGGTAGTCGTACCAAGTTGCATATTTTCATATGGGTATGTGATAATAATTGTTTCCTGGCTATTTTACTATCTGGGTTATCTTTAGTTTCTTCAGATTCATTGTATATTTTATGGGTTTCTATTATATGCAATACATTGTGTGCTCCGACACTACATCTGTAGGAAAACATAAAACCCCCTTCTGTATCTTTTGTCTATTTTAAAGAACACATAAAAATCTAATAAAAATCACATAATAAAGATTTTAAAAAAAATACAAACAGGTACGACACATTACAGTGGTATCAGAGCTAAAGATCTTGCCATCTTGTGAGTTTAGTATTGACATGCAGAAGTAAAAATGAGACATGCGATCTATAGATAGATATCCTTTCAGAAGTACAAGGGCAAGGCAAGTAACACAGGTTTCGCAGTTGATTATTCTAGAGAATCCAGTACCTATAATAGATCCTTTTGAGCCAGAACCAGAAATAGTGGTAGCAGCTACTGAGGACGATTCTCAGGTATCATGAATGTACCAATTTTCTGGAGTGCTTCCACCAATTATAGGTCCTACAGGAGAGATGGATGACAGGGAGGAACCGGAGCTTAGTGCTCGTGATATTTTGATCACACTCACTCGAGAGATGAGGGAGTCTCGATGAGAGATGGTAGAGGCACATTCCAAGTTGGCACATGCCATCGAACGGATGGGTAATGACTTGGACAATCACCGTGACAAGAACAGGTACAATGGAGGTGACAGGAACAGGTACCATGGAGGTGACAGGAATAGATACAACAGAGGTGACAGGAACAGGTACCAGGACAGTGATAGAAATAGACATGATGGAGGAGAAAGGAACATGAATGATGGGAATGATAGGCATTACGGTGACAGGAACTGGGAAGAATGGAATAATGGGGACAAGAATCATGATGATAGACACAGGGATAGAGATGATGATGAGGCTTCGGTTAACCACTGTAGGGCATCGCAGTTCACTACAGGAGATAGACCTAGCATTCTGATATTTGCTCCCAGGAATCAAGCTCCTGAATAGGATCCTACTCAGGCAGAGTTTCAGGAGGAGATTCTGAGGGACTAGAGAACATCCAGTGAGGGCTTCAGAAATGAGATGACATTTTCTAAATATTCTGAAATGAGGACCAGGTGTAAACCTCAGAGGGGAGGTAGATCACAGAACCAAGAACTGCAGAGGAAAGTAAGTTAGATGACACTTCCTTACTTTGACAGATTAGGTAAGACCACTGCGAGAGCTTGGGTCTAGAAATTGGACAGCTACTTGCAGATTAGTCCCATGCCACAGGAGGATGCTATTACTTATGCAACTCTACACTTGGAGAGGAATGCTCAAAAATGGTGGAGTAACAGGAAGGTCACACTGGGTCACGATCAGGTCACTTCATATGTGGAGTTCACAGCTAGACTGATCGACAGGTTCGATAAAAAGGACCCAGAGTTACAGTTCGAGGAGTTGACTCAGTTGAGACAGAGTGGATCAGTAAACTCCTACATTGCTAATTTCTAGGATATATCCGTTATGGTTCTGGATATTATGGAGCGCAGATTGGTGGTTCTTTTTATTGAAGGATTGTCAGATCAAATTCATTGTTGGGTGAAGGGTTTTGACCCTACTACACTCCAAGAGGCTATGAAGAAGGCTCAGGACATGGAGTCATCAGTTTGAAGGAATAAGTTTCAATCCAAAGGATTTCCACCAAGGAAAGATAAGGAGAGGGATAGAAGACCATTTCAGAGAGATGCAAGACAACAGCATAAGAGTTCTTCTAGATTGGACAGTGATCAGCTGAATGACTTGAGGAGGAAGAAGCTCTATTTTTAGTGTCGGAAGCCTTGCGATCCTAAGCACAAGTGTGTTGCCCAAGGAAAGGCCAAACAGTTAGAGTACTTTTCAGCCGACGAATCTGTTGATAGGGAGCCCAATTCGGATTTCAATTCAGAGGCCGAGGGTGCAGAATTAGAGGGCTCAGGGGAAGCATGAGATAGAGAGGATGATCTAGCTCTACCTATAGCACGTATCATGAGTATCTAGAAGGAAGGGTCATTCAAGATACGAGGAGTACTGAGCGGGCAGCGATGTATTGCTTTACTTGACATAGGTGCCACTCATAACTTCATAGACGAGGGCTTGGTCGCCAAGAGAGGGATGGAAACTAAGGAATTTGAGGGCTTTAAGGTGAAGGTTGCAGATGGTTTTGTACTCACCTGCACTAGGAGGATACCCAATCTATCAATCCAGCTGAACAGGTACACTTGCCAATCGAAGTTTTATGTTGTCGGCATGGGTGAGATGGATGTTGTGTTGGGTATGAAGTGGTTGAATGATATTGACGAGTTCACTCTCAACTTGCGGATGATGGAAATGAAGTTTGAGGTGGACGAAGTTAGACATGTGCTCAGAGGCATTTCAGATGGCGGGTTGAGAGTTGTTTCTCTCAAGTGGATGGAGCGATTGATTCGACATGATCAGGTGGAGTGGGCAGCTGAGGTTATGGTGATGCCAGCAGTAGATCAGCAGAAGCATGCGTATCCTCCTGACATACAGTCTATACTTACTAAACACACCAAAGTGTTTAGTGATATTCCACCAGGTAAACCTCCTGATAGAGATTTTGATCATGTGATTGAGTTGGAGGAGGGTGCTAAGCCAGTAATCATGACACCTTAGAGGCACCCAAAGAGGTATAAGGATGAGATCGAGAAGGCTATCAAAGAGCTTCTCAAGATGGGTCACATCAGGCCTAGTAAGAGTTCGTTTGCATCGTCTGTGGTACTGGTAAAGAAGAAGGATGGGACTCTTAGAATGTGTACCAATTATAGGGAACTCAATAAGAAAACTATCAAGAATAGGTACCCGATTCCCATAATTGATGAGCTGATTGACGAGTTGCATAGGGCTTGTTACTTCTCCAAGATTGATTTGAGATCCAGTTACCATTAGATACGGGTCAGAGATGAGGATGTGGAGTAGACAACATTCAAGTATCATTATGGGCACTTTGAGTTCCTGGTCAAGCCATTCGGTTTGACCAATGCACCGGCTACCTTCCAGTCCTGTATGAACAGGGTATTTAGAGAGCAGTTGAGGAGATTTGTACTGATTTTCTTTGATGATATATTGATTTATAGCAGGACATGGGAAGAGCATCTGAAACACATTGACATTGTTCTGAGCATCTTGGAGAGTGAGTTACTGTATGCCAAAATGTCAAAGTGTGAGTTTGGGATGACCGAGTTGCTATACTTGGGTCATATCATTAGTGCTGGTAGTGTGAAGGTAGACTCAGAAAAGATTCAGGCAATTGTGGATTGGCCACCGCCGAAAAATCTCTCATATCTTAAGGGATTTCTTGGCCTCTATGGATATTACCACTGATTTGTGAAGGAGTTCTCTTAATCAGCGGCTCCCCTTACTGATTTGACTCGTAAGGATACTTTTAGTTGGTCGGATAAGGCACAAGAGTGCTTTGACAGGTTCAAACAGATCATGAGTACTTGCCCTATGTTAGCCATCCCAGATTTCAGCAAGCCATTCGAGCTACAGTGTGATGCCTCTGGTGTAGGCATTGGTGTGGTAATCATGCAGGATAAGCACCCCATTGCATTTGAGAGTAGGAAGTTGAGGGGTGTGGAGAGGAGTTACAACATATATGATAAGGAGATGTTAGCCATCATGCATGCATTTGCTAAGTTTAGACAATATCTGGTGGGCAGCAAATTTGTGGTTAAGACGAATCACAACAGTTTGAAGCATTTTCTGGGGCAGAAGGATTTGAATGAGAGGCAATAGAAGTGGGTCAGCAAGTTACAGGCCTATGACTTTGACATTTTTTGTGTCAAGGGAAAGAAGAATGTTGTTGCCGATGCGTTATCCAGGAGACCTCATCTGTGTGCACTAGGTGCTATAGCTGATGATTGGAGAGAGTTGATTTTAGCAAAATATGCCAAGGATGAGTGGGCTACTGGAGTGATTGATGGCACCATCAAAGATGACAGGTACACAATGGTAAATGACTTGATCATTTACAAGGACAGGATCTTCTTGGTGTCAGGTTCACAGATGAAGCAAAAAGTTTTGAGGGTATTTCATGACTTGCCTATGGCAGGGCATCCACGATACTTCAAAACTTACAGACAGGTTAGAGAGAGGTTCACCTGGAAGGGCCTCAAGACCGAGGTGATGCAGTATGTGAGAGAGTGCCCAATATGTCAGCAGAACAAGCAAGAGCACTCACTTCCAGGAGGTTTATTACAGCCCCTACCCATTCCTGACAGGAAGTGGGACAACATTTCTATGGACTTTATCACAGGGTTACCTAGAGTCCAAGGAAGGGATTGCATTTATGTGGTAGTGGATAGATTGACGAAGTATGCACACTTCTTTGCGATTCCTACCACTTATACTGCAGCTCAGGTTGCAGAATTGTTCTTTCGTGAGGTATTTCGACTTTATGGGTTGCCTAGGAGTATCGTCAGTGACAGGGACAACAAGTTCCTCAGTAATTTTTGGCAGGAGCTCTTCAGGTTGTTAGGGACAGAGCTCACACCTAGTACAAGTTATCACCCCCAGACTGATGGTCAAACGGAGATAGTGAACAAGTGGGTGGAAGGATACCTCAGGAACTATGTGTCAGGGTAGCAGAAGGCATGGGTTAGGTGGTTCCACATGGGGGAGTATTGCTACAATTCCACTTACCACATGTCCATTCAGATGTCACCCTTCATGGCATTGTATGGTTATGAGGCACCGAGCTTTGTTGATTTATTGTTTAGTGATAGCAGGGTGCCGAAGGCCAAAGACTTCCTACAGGAGAGTCAGGATATCATGAGGGCATTCAAGGAAAACATACAGAAGGCTTAGAATTAGCAGAAGCAGTATGCAGATGAGCAGAGGACTGAGCGATCATTTGAGGTCGGTGACATGGTTTACCTCATGCTGTAGCCTTATGGGCAATCTACTCTCAAGAAGAGTGGAGTGAAGAAGTTGAAGCCACGGTATTATGGACCCTTCAGGGTCACCAGGAGGATTGGTGAGGTGGCTTATGAGTTGGAGTTACCAGCAGGGAGTAGGGTACATAATGTGTTCCATGTGTCTTGCCTCAAGAAGGCATTGGGGCACAATGTGACACCTTCAGTTGAGTTGCCTCCTCTTGATGAAGAGGGGAAGTTGATATTGGTACCCGAGGCAATCATTGACACTAGGGATAGCAATTTGAGGAGGAGGATTATCAGAGAGTACCTGGTCAAATGGAAAAATCTATCGGTTGAGGATGCTATGTGGGAGAATGAGCGGATACTAGAGCATCCTATGCTGAGATTGCTTGAGGCAAGCAATCTTAGGGAGGGCGGACTGTAATGTCCCCTTCTAGACACATGGTTAGTCCATCATGGAGTTCCCATGGGCTAGCAGTTTGGTTAGGGAACTGTGGTTAGTTGGCTCTAGAGGTCCTTGTCAGTGAGGGAGTTATGGTTCGCATTTAGTGGATCCAGTTGGCACCCTCGTGGTTGGTTTAGTGGGCTCTTGGTCGTTACTTACTATTTTTAGTAAGTTCAGGTACTGTGTCAGTTCATGATTTTTAGAGTTGGATTAGATGTGTTTCGTCGAGACCTTTTCAGCGAACTAAAGATCAGTGATTTATGACACCGTCTTCATACTTATTTTAAAGTCTGAAGATTTATTAATTTATATTAATATGGACTTTATTATATTTGCGAGAAAAAGTGAAATTAATGAAATAAAGACTTAAGCTTATGTCTTGACCTTGGGCGCCCATTCCTAGGAGACATCAAGTGAAATTAAAATGTTAATTTCCCTCCTAATTGCCCAACGCCTATCTTGGAGGAAGATAAAAGGTCACTTGGAGCTCATTTTGGTTTTTATGCTATGTTTTGACATTTGCTTATGAGAGCTCTGCTAGGGTTTCTGGAGTTTGAGAATTTTCCTCAGGTTATTGGAGACGGAAACCTCCATTAGTGACGGTATCCCACAGGTGTGAAAGACCACCCAACGGTGCCATTAACCGTGGATGTATTCGGCATTCACATATGTGCTGAAATGGAGACATTTGAGGTTGTTTCTTGTGTTGAGTGAAAGATCTTTTTTTGTTACTATTATAAGTTGATAATGGATGGTATAGAAGGCAGAAATCAGAGTGTTTGAAGTAGTTCCTTGCTATTGTACCTTTCCATATTGCTGGCCATACTATCCAAGCTTGGCCGTACTGCATAAAGAGGAGTTTTGGAGTGTTATTTGGGGCTGAAACCATTGGATAGCTAGTCACCTAGCTGTAGTAATTACTTCCCATCAGTGTTGTAGAGGACTTAGAGTAGTTTCAGTGTTGTTTGCAAGCACACACAACAACCATGGCCGTACCATGTCGAGGAGGGATGTGGGTATTGTAGGGAAGCTTTCCTCTTTGCTTCTACTACTCATTCATGGTCTTTGGGAGCTGTTTAGTGCTTCAGTTGTTGCTCTTATATTTTTTATGAGTCATTTGTGACATTCTATGGAGATTTGTTGCATTTCCAGCCATACCCACTTGTTGGTCCATTTCTGGCGGTCGTACCAAGTTGCATATTTTCATATGGGTATGTGATAGTAATTGTTTCCTGGCTATTTTACTATTTGGGTTGTCTTTAGTTTCTTCAGATTCATTGTATATTTTTTGGGTTTCTATTATATGCAATACATTGTGTGCTCTGGCACTACATCTGTAGGAAAACATAAAACCCCCTTCTACATCTTCTGTCTATCTGAAAGAACACACAAAAATCTAATAAAAATCACACAATAAAGATTTTTAAAAAATACAAAGAGGTACGGCACATTACAGCTAGAGAGAAAGAGAAAAGTGCAGAAGCAAGTTGAGATGTATGCTGAGAGTATTGGCATCACAAAAGAAGCTGTAAGAAAGAACAAAGAAAGGATTGAAGAGATTAAGAAAAGAATTGAAAAAGCTTCAAAAGAAAGAGTAGAAAGAGAGCCAACATCTGCTCCAGATGTCCAACCTAGCTCTACAAGAAAAACAAGAATCTCTACAACTGTCTCCAAGCAATCCAAGTCTGTTCCCACTAAAGCACTGGAAGCCACACCATCTGGTGAAGGAAGTAAGAGAAAGAAAACCAAAGCCACAAAAACTTACAAAAGCTCAAAGGACGATGAAGAAACATAGACAGATGAAGAGGTCAAGGAGTTGAGATCCAAGAGAGCCAAGACTTCAAAGGCTTCTGAGGACCAGCCCTTCGGAAGTAAGAAGGCAAGTAAAAGACAAGATATTGGTAAGGTTGCTATGATAGTAGATGAAATTGTAAAAATAATTACTGTTCATGGAAATCTGAGGCCCATTAAAGAGTATTATGATAATTTTGATCAAACAAATAAGAAAATTTTGGAAGATGCCACCATCATGTATCTAAACAAATTCAATAGAGCTCTATTAGAAATATTACAAGAACTTCCTAAGAGTTTAAGGAAAATACTAGAGATGAGGAAAGAAGCAGCCAAGACTAAAGATTTGGAAATCAGGGAATATGTTCTTTCCACCTTGTGTCCAGTAATGTCCAAGAAGGAAGCAGACAGAATACTCAAGCAAGTAAAAGATGATTTCAGAAGCAAGGTAAGGATGAACAAACTAATGCTTGGGGAAACAGATGAAATTGCAAAAGAAACAGAGAAAATTTTAAGGAGATAAAGACAAATATTATATTGTCTTTGAGGAACAAGTTGAGGAAAGTAATCCTACACTCCCAGAACTAGAAACCTCAAAAAAGAAAACTGGAAAAGGAAATGATGACCAAGGTCCTATGGAGAAAACCTATGAGGAGACAATGCAAGAAGTTGAGAGAGTAAATATCAGTGAGCAACAAACTGTATATGATGACTCCTCTGTTCCGGAAGAGGAGCAAATATACAAAGAAGATACCGAAATAGTAGACAAAACTGATAATGTAGCAAATACTCTTGCTCCACCTGGCCAATTTGAAAAAGAAGATAATATTGCTACCACACAAGACCCTCTAAAACAAATAGCAAGTGGTGAATACACAGGAAAGAGTCCCTCTGCAGATAACATAGAGAAAAGTAAAGTAAAAAAAGAAAAAGAAGGAAAGGTAGATAAAATAGAAGAAGATGGTGCAAATGTTGATACATCAAAACAAATCAGTTCTGATACTACCACTAATGAAACTCAAAGGAAGGAAAGTGAGCCGGAAGCAATGGAAAGAGACACTGCAGAGGTAGTAAAGAACTTTTTGAACAAAGAAATGCTAGAGATTGATGAACCAAAATTGATTCAAGGACCAATCCACCTTGCAAATCTCTCTCCGGTCTAGATGATGAAGGTAGCTTCTTTCACTCAGGCCAAGGCAAGAAAGAAGATATTGAAGTCTCACTTAGAGGATAGTGAGCTGCTGAATCTTGCAACTGGTGTATTGGAGAAGATAATGCCTACCCTCCAAAAGAATCCATCTGACTCTTCCTCCGGACATCTGAAGAAACTTGTAAACTCTGTAAGTACACATTTTGAGTCTTTTGAGAAGTCTGCAGAGACTAAAGTCAGGAATGAGTTTTTGGATAAGAGATTTAGTGAACTTAAAAGCCTAATAGGGTATAATAGGATGATACTTGGAATCAGTATAAAGAGTATTCAAAATTCTCTAAGTGATGGAGGATATATATACAAGTTTTGTCTATCTAGCCCAAAGTCTGCAAAGATATTAAGAAGAAGATAAAGGAGCAAGAACAAAAAATGTCAAATCTATCTAAAATTTTTGATCCTCTAACTATTTCACCAACAAGCCAGGAATGTCAAGCAATCAACCTGACCGATGAGATAAAGAAGCTTATTAAAGAAAAAGGCAATATTATGAAGAGGATGTGTGAGCTCCAGGGATTGATTGCCCCCAAGTTAGGAACAATGTTCAATGCATTATCAAAAGCACAAACTGCAATTCAGACAAGTGATCCCTCAGATCTGTCAAAAGCAGAGGCATACGCATTTCTACTAAGTGGACATATCTCAATTCTGGATGGCATGAAAGGATGTTGGGCCTCTAAACTTGAGCAATTGAAGAATAGTTTTGTAGACATTCTCAAGTTCATACAAATATAACCTAATGATTGGTTGTACATATGCGGCATTATATACAAAATTTTTGGAGAATTTTGGCTTACGGACCCCATCCTTTTCCATTGATGTCAAAGGGGGAGTAAAGAGCAGTGAAAAATAAGAAATCCAACAAAGGGGGAGCTTTTGGAAACAATGGAAAGCAAGTACAGAGCAAGGGGGAGCAATACCGACACTTAGTCATTTTTCACTAAGTGTTGCCATCAATGCCAAAGGGGGAGATTGTTGGAAAGAGACACTGCTTCTCATGACAGGTGTTGTCATTGATGAAAACTAAGTCTATCCTACATATCCGCATTGCATAATTTGCCCATACCAGAAATTAGATTGAAGATTTGTCTAAGTCTGGGAAGTCAAGAACATAGTGTGTAACAGGGTCCGGTAACTTGGTCCGGATCTCTCCGGTGGTGAATCAGAGTATGTTGTGGATCTAGATGAGTGATAAGGGTTGTCAATATAGCCTTAATCCAGAGATTTGGTCTCCAGTGACAAATGATGAGAAAGTTATGAGCATCTGAGTATCGGGTTCCAGTGAGTTAGAACTAACAAAAGAAGAACAGGCCAACAGAGCATCAGATCTTTATCCGGATGAGAAAAATTTGTTGTTAGGATAATTTGTGATGATTATTGATATTGGCCAACATGATTGGTGACTTGTATGCTTGAGTTTGTGGTCCACACTAACATGTGAGTATGGATTCAACCGATAAAACAGTGATATGAAAAATGTTCTAAGTCCTCTTGTTGTCGACTAGAAAGATGATTAAATTTCTTGATGCGTATATACATAGGTGATTGATTCAAGTGTGAGGAGGTGTGTGTGTGTGATGCAATGATGGAGTATATGCAAAAATAGCAGAGATCTAAGGTGCAGATGAAGAGAGAACAGTAAACAGGGCAGAGTAAAGATGAAATGTGTAAGATCAGTAGTTTGTACTTGATCGAAACTAAATTCATGCATTAGTAGATGCTACTCATCAGTTCAAAATATTTGTTATCCTCTTGTAATCTTTTACGTAGGCAGTGAGCTCTGGGAAGTGAGCCCGAATGCATGTGCATTCCCATTTGTAAAATACTTTTAATAGAGTATCAATCTTTGTGGGTTAACCCCCACTGTGGTTTTTCCCTTAACCAGGTTTCCACGTTAAGAAATTCTAGTGTCAAGTGTGTTATTGTGCTATTGCTCATATGTTTATTAATTCTTGTTTTCATAATTAAATTACTGATAAATTGTTAAGTGATAAAAGAAAGAATTAACTACAGAAAGTATTAAAGTTTTGGGACAACTGATTCACCCCCCCTCTCAGTTGTCTGGACTAATTCCATCAACATCTTCCATATGCATAACTCCATGTGGAGTAATTGAGAATGCTCCTATAGGATCATTTTCTAGTGATTTGAAGAAATGTTTCTCAAACTTGGGGTGAGGTTTTATATTTATCTCGATTACTTGAGGAGTAAACATTTTCTCTGAATAATTTAATCTTCAAAGTAAGGTTTTCAAGTTGTAAATACCTCTTTTGCCAAATTAGGGTTTCCTTCTCGTGAAATCGCTTTGAGCTATTTTGAATCTCTGGAAATCTTTGATGTTGCTTAGGATTCCTTTTCAACTTGATAGCTTGAATACAAACTGAACTGTATATCGAATGAGTTCCTTTTTAACCCTTGATTTGTCTTGACCTAATTGCCATAAATGCTATCTTTCAAAAAGCTGTCAAACCCTTCTCTATTAAACACAGTCGATTTGGATTGCTCCACACTATTCTGCATTTGATCCTTTTCTTCCAGAAATACTTTCAAAAGATCTGTCATATGAAGCTTTTCATCATAACTTCGTGTCAGTTCCCAACACTGATTATCTGGCTAGGGGATTTGGATTTTCAATACAGCTCCTCTTGAGCCAGAGCTCCTAATTTACTTCCCAAAGGAAGTATCTGCACCAGAGGCTAGTGCGGATCCATCCCTTACCTCATTAACATCCTTCTGTTAGAAGTTACATGTAGAGGATATCAATTAAATGCAAATAAAGTTTAAATAGAGGAATGCAAAATACACAAATAATAACAGAGAGAGACAATTTTTAACGTGGTTCACCCAAACTCAGGCTACATCCACCAACAAAGAGTCCAATATTATTATCCAACAAATCAAATCGATTACAACTAGAAATCCTTGCAACTCAATACCACTGCAAATGCTACAATACAATATCAACATAAACCCTAACCCTTATTCATTTTTATCAAGACTTATGTCAGTTACAAAATAGGGTTTTTTATGTCAGCCAATCGAAAAATAACTCTCGACGCCTTTATAAAATAATAGGCAATTTTTGCTTCAGGGGCACTACCCTTGAGCCCCCAGCCAGGGGTGCTTCCCCTAGTAGCCCCCGTTGTGGTCATTACCCCCAGACCCCCACTGTGGGCTCCATCCTCGGCCCCTACCGGGAGTGGCCCCCCCGGGCCCCACAGGAGGGGCTCTGCCCCCCCGCACTCCCCTGTTAAATAATTTGGGGGGAAACCACACCGATAAAAGTGGGGAAAACCTTGTCAAGCAGTAAGCCAAAAATGTTAGGGTAAAATGCGGATTAATCAATTTAACAATAATAAATCCAAACATCAATAGAATAATGAAAACAAGAAAGATTGAATGAAATGAAGCAATGAATAACACAATGCAAACCTTCCTTGAATCGAAGCTTCTATTGTTGCCTATCAAGATCGTCCTTGTTTGTATGAAGTAGGCCCTCAAAGAGTGCACTCCTTTGCTGTTTCAAGGATGTCGATAGTGAATGGCTGTGGTAATGAATGTGCAATGAAGAGGAACTTCAAAGCTTTGGGTGATCTCAAGCAAATTGTATTGGGGTGCCAAAGGCGCACTGGTGAATTTCTGCAGAGTAACAATACGAATAGCCTGGATGATTAGAATGGAGGGATGAAGCTTCTTTTATAGACTCAGAAGAATGAGAATCAATGGTTGAGAGGAGATATGAAGATCAATGACTGAGAATGGTTGAGGAATGTGCAACCAATAGAGATATGACAAGTGTCTCATCTCCATCATGAAAGAGGGGACTTGACAACATTGATTGGAGAGTTAACTCCTTTAATTGATCAGTTAACAGACTTGATTAGTCAGTTGGAAGAATAGATTATGGAATTGACTGAATTGATTTAGGGATTAACTCAATTGACTAGTTAGTTAACACTTTTGATTGATTAGTTAACTAACCTTTGATTTGAGAAGAAATAGGACATGTGGGTGAGGGAAAAATAGGTAATTAAATATTTAATATATTTAATTACATGTGCAACCTGATGAGGTGGACAAGGTGAGGTGGAAAAGTGAGGTGTAAGTGTGAGGTGGATTTTTGGAATTAGAACTTAGGATAGAGGAATTTGGATTAATTAAATAATTTAGGATTATTTAATTGTGTAGGACATTAGAAGAATTTAGGGAATTTAATTAAATAAATAGATTTAATTTAATTATGGGATAGTGAATCGATTAAATAAATTTAGAATATTTATTTAATTGGTAGAAGAATGGAATAAATATTTAGGATATTTGTTTAGAATGGTAGGAGGAATTCAGAAGGGAAATAAATATTTAGAATATTTATTTAGAATGAGTCGTGTCATTTTTAGGTGTATACATTTTGCCCCTCTTTGATGCAATGCAGTTTATAGCGTTGCTTCAAAGAATAAATAGTCTGATAGTGATACATGCCCCAGTTTGCCCCTGGTACAAGTTTAACAATAGGATGCCCCCTCGGGAGATTGGACGGGGAGACGATAGAAGGCATGAGACGGACAATCTCACGATGAAGAAGGTTAGATTTGAAGAAAATGGGTGAAGAAAGAGCCAAATGATATGTGAAGCAAGATAGAATGATAACACACACAAGCAAGTTTAGCAAGTATGCACAAATGATACAAGAACAAGCAAGGTATTGCCCTTGTCAAGTAGTAAACCAACGATATACTAATAATGATATATGACAGTGTTGTCATGGCGGGGAACGATATATCCCTAGACCAACACGGCAGGCGTGTTGTCATGGCGGGGAACGACAGATCCCTAGAGCAACATGAAGGATAGTGTCTGGTTTCAGGAAATGAAACATGGCGTGTAAGACACGTGTATTGGTCTGATTTCGACAATGTTACTTCCTGTATAAGACAATTGATTGATTAACTGATCGAGTTGGTTTATGACCAGACAAGGATCAAGACCACTGATTGTGATTGGATCATTTGTGCAAGATTGACTTGACTTGATTGGTAAGGATTAAGGATGGACCTTGCATTTGGATCATTGCTCAGACTAACTGGACAAGGATGAAAGATATGATGATAGATAGAAATCTAATTGATAGAAGAAAGACTCGATAGAAGGACTCACAAGCTTTTGTAAACATTAATACTATGCATTTTGTGGATCTTTTATTGCATGGGATATGGATGTATGGATGTATAAATGGATGTATAATGGATGGATTTGATTTGGACATCTTGACGGTGCAAATGTTTTAGAGTGCTTTATTTCATCATTGGGCATTTTTTTTTTTGGTACTTTTTCTGAAATGTTGTAAGTTAATACAAGCATCTAGGTATAATTGAACCGAGATGACCTGAGTACTGCTTACATGGATTTTGATTTAGCAAGTTGATACAAGCATCGAGGTATAATTGAACCGAGATGACCTGAGTATTGCTTGTGTGTCAACAAACAAGGATTGCACCCATTCATGTTAGACCTTTGATGTCCTCGATGATCTTTTGCCGATCATGTCCTTAGACAAGGCGTTACATTACTAAAGCAGAATCCACAGGTAGCAAACAAATAAAATGATCATGCCCCCATCATAGCATCTCTAGCTTTTGGTATCCTTGAGTAGCATAGAAAGACATGAACTAGCCGATAAAAGTGGGAGATTTTTATTATATGGAGCAGACTGAGCAAGAACTAACCGACAGAGCATCAGACCTTAATCTGGATGAGAAATTGATGGTGATCAAGCTTCTTGAGGGATCATTCATGGCTGGCTGACATGATTGATGCACATCACTTAGTAAGCATGGATTTAGCTGACAGACTAGAGTTTGGGAAAATCTTGAGTATTCTGGATGCCGACTAGAAAGATGTTGAAATCCTTGGTGCGGATATATATACCAGATGGATTTCGATGGAAGGTGTGTGGATTGTGAGATAGTGTGCAAAGAAAGATAGAGATAAGTGTGGAAGCAGTAAAACAAGTCTAGTATGTGACAGAACAAGAGCACTAAAGCAGAGGAAGAATGAAGTGCAATAGATCAGTATATTGAGCCTAACCGGAACTGAACCTCAGCATATGTGGATGCCTCTAATTAGTTCAAACACCTGGTTACATTCTATATACCTTGTAGATAGTGAGTCTCTTGTAGCAAGTGAGCCTCTTGTGAGCAGTATGCTTGGGCAGTGAGCCCTAATTGGCAAGTGTCATTTTGTACTTCTATTCTTTTAACAGAGAATACAATCTTGGGTTAGTCACCCGTGGTTTTTTCCCTTAACAGGGTTTTCCATGTCAAAATTATTGTGTTATGTGTATTGATTTTATTTCTGCTCTCATGGTTATGCATGCTTATATGCTTT
This sequence comes from Cunninghamia lanceolata, assembly GCA_027924645.1. NCBI lineage: Eukaryota > Viridiplantae > Streptophyta > Pinopsida > Cupressales > Cupressaceae > Cunninghamia > Cunninghamia lanceolata. The sequence goes on from BSBN01000803.1 coordinate 12,169,072, forward strand.
GATGATGCACTAATTATTAAAGAAGAACATAAAGTTAAATTGTTTAAGATAACTGATTCACCCCCCCTCTCAGTTATCCACCTTGTTTCCAATAGACTCTTCTAGCTACTCACAACTTCTTTTCTCCAATGTTCTCCCCTAACAGTTTCACCACCTTTTTCTTTCAAACCCCTAACAACGAATTCTCTAAAAAGTGATTACTCCAAAATGGAAAACCCAACACATGACCGTCAGTCACCCATGGCATGCCGATTTTGGTTGATAACTTCCTTTCCACTCTGAAGAGTCTCCACAAAAGGTTGCTCGATCCTTGCAATACATGGGATGGTTGAGCTCCAAGCTCCCATCAACCTCATGATTGGCTATATCAACTTAGTAATATTTGATAATATACAATTACTAAGATAAGTAAATAATAATTATATTATAGGTAACAACCTATTAAGAGGTTTCATCCTTACCTAAGGATTATCACTATAAGATTGTAATCATAAAAATATTCACATTAATAATGTCAGTTATCAGGGTCGAGTAATACTCCCCCAAAATTGACTATTCCCATTAGTCAAATGACTAGGGAAAATAATGACCTCGAGAACAAAAAGGTAAGAGGACTTCCTTTTCTCTTAACACTATTGTCTCTCATCTAGGGATGATGTTCCAAGAACATTGTCCAGTCATCACAACTTGTTGTGATAACTTCAATGACATAACGACTTTGCAAAGAACATAGAAATAAAAAAAAAGAGACATGACACGTGACAACTTACAAAAGGATTAAGGACATAGAAGTCGATTACTCAGATGGCTAGTCAACCTTTATTTTCACAATGTCTAACCCTTACTCTAGGATGATACTCTCCTTCCTTCTTCGAAGGACATTCATTTTTCTGTTCACACTCAAGACCACAAAATTATGATCAGTGCATCATTATCATATCTTGTAATATAAATCATTTAATTTACAAAACTATTTAACATTTGTGTCTACTTCATAATCAAAAGTTAAATTAGATATTTACACAATATCAAATCAATTAACTATGACTAATCCTCCTGATTATCATGCCAAGTTAATGATTAAGTCTAATTGTAAGTTGGGGATGTAACATGACTAAGGCAAGCTCCTAAACACCACAACCCCCAACCACACTCCTTGTGATTGTAGGTGGTAGGTGTTATATCTGACAGAGTCGAGTTGCAGAGGATAGTGGCAAAGTGTGTGGATTTTGGATCTCTTAATAAAAGTACTACTTGGGCTTGGACGCCTTACACCCAAGCCCTTTGGATCCCCGACATAGAAATCTCTGGCACAAGGGGAACAGGTTGCAAACAACTTCTAGAAATCTCTACAGAAAACCACACCTTGGGCTTGGGCACCTTCTCTTTAGCCCCTGACTTTTCCGCATCCAAAATCTCAAAACCTGGTATGTATCTACTCTAAATTTCACATCTCTATCTGTGAGCATTTGTCAGGATTTGTGTGTTTGTTTATGATTTTTCATAATTAGGGTTTTGAGCATAATTGGGCTTAATTGAACATATTAATCAACAAATTATAAGTTTCCTCTTGGTTCCAAGTGACAACTAACCTATAGGTGAATCCTCTTGCAAAAGAAGTGATTCAACTCGGTTGATCATCCTTGAATGTATGTAGTGAAAGGAGTATCTAACTATCTAACCTAATCACACATTGAATTTAAAACCCCTCCTTTTGCCACATAACATTTTGGTGAACCCATGTCTTTCTGAGAATTACATCTTTTTGATAGTTATACATCATATTTTGCATTCATACATTTCATTTTACTTCATTTTACATTCAGATATCTTGAAAAAAATTGAAAATTTTTGAAAATTTTGAAAAAATTGGCATTCTAGGCTTGCATTAAGGAATAGTTTGCATAAATGTTTATCTAATTTCTTATTTTTTTATCAGATCTGATATAAATTATAGAAATTCATCCTATTATAATTTTTTCATTGCATTTTCATGTTAAAATTTCTAGGGCTTGGTTGAAATTTTGCATTTTTCTTATAACCTAGTGATTTCAAAAATTAGGGTTTGTAGCTAAAATCTTGTTTCAGATTTTACTAATCATAATAGACACTCATTAACATCTGATTTTGTTTGTAGTATTGCATTCTTGTGTATGTTTTCATTCATATCTCAAAAATTTGCATTTACACTTAGTCAATTTCAATAAAAACTAGCTTTTTTCACTCATTGAACCTTAAAATTGCACTTGCATTGAGCATTGTAGGACTTTAAAATTGTTTTCAAATCTGAGCTGATTTTTTTTACATCATAAATCTGATTAAAATTCATTCATATATCATTTTGCACATATTCATGTCTTAATTTCACAATTAGGGTTTGAAAACCTTGCATTTTCACTACATTTTGACTTATCATCTATCTAGATTTGCATTATAGGCATGTTGTGAAGGATATTGCTGCATTATTGGACTGTTATAAAGATTATTATTCACTACCCCTTATCAATTTCCTTACAACACTTCATCTTTTAGGCATTTGCATTAAAAAAAGTGGAAAAAATCAAGCATTTTAGGTCATAAATACATATAGTTTTGCACTTACTTTCTTGCATTCATATCAAAAATATTTTAAAATCAGATCTTGCATATGTTGAAAACATAAATTTGGAATCTTGCATTATCTCAATTACACATTGTGTATTTCAAACATCTAGGGTGTACTACTAGATCTTATTGGACAGTGATATCTCAAGACATTTCATTATGGCACCTTCATGTCATTTCTCTTTGGTATCTTTTCATTCATATATCAAAGATCTTGATTTTCATAGAATTATAAACCTCATAAGTGAATGTCCTACAATATTAGAAGATTTAGCCAAATTCATCTCTAAGAACTCTCATGAGAAAGATAAGTGTGAAAATTCCTCTTTGGTTAATGCCTTGGAATTGATAGCTAAAGAATATGATAATATTGATGATCCCATAAGTTATCCTACTTCTACTATAATTGAATGTCCAAGAACCTTAGATGAGAATACTATGGATATCTCTACTATGGTTGTAAATTCAAGTCCCTTAGATATCACTAATGATACAACACCTAACCTTTCAAACAACACTTTACCTTTCTTTCATTCCAATGCTCTCCCTAGCCAAGATGAAGCATTAGTGGATGAGAAAATGTCTCTCATATTAAATCCTTTAAGTATAGATGTTGGGTATAATCAAGAGGGAAACAATGTTAATTTGATCTTCACTAATAGTCCACCCACTAAGGGGTTACTTGATAAATGTAGCAATATTCCTAAGATGGTTGTGTGGGGGGCACCTAATGCACCTTCTTGCTTAAAACTAGTGATTATGGTTCAAGGTGATCAAAAACCACCTCAACCCCCAAACTACATTCTAAAGTATGCAAGACAAATCACTCAAAGAAATTGAGGTGTTCAAAATGTGTTGCAACAACCACATTACAATGTGATTAGTCACACATACAACACATGTAATAACAAGCAAAGTAAGTAAGCACGTCATGTGCTCATCTCTCTTCGATGTTCTCAACCTATACTCCCTCCACCACCTCATCTTACTCCTAAAGGTGGTCAAGAATATGATCTTGTCAAGTAGCTTCGCGCTACTCTGGCTAAGATCTCTCTTTGGGATTTAATAAAAACATTGCCCACATACCATGGAATGCTCCAAGAAGCTTTACAAAAGGTGATTGTGTTAGGACAGTAAAAATTTGAAATTTTTACTATTTCCTCACTCCATCATATTTGAATAAATCCCGAAAAATATCCCAAAAGACCATAATAAAATTTTTTATATATCTCACAAGATGAGCAATGCCAAATTTCTTCAAAGTCAATCCATCGGCAAGACGTTGTTTTGCTTACACCGATACATAAGGAATCATTTGAAAAATAACCATCGGCGTGAGAAGACAGATCGGAAAGAGAATTATGGAAGTCACCGATGGAGTAAGTGATACCGATGACCTTACATCAGCAAGAGAGGCAAGTGGTCATACCGATCGGTATGACAGATATCTATCGGATGACCTTTTAAAAGCTGCCTCGACGGTATGTATCATACTGATGAAGCATTTCAGCAAGAGTTTCACCGAACGTCTTGCGGGGACAATGAAGCAAACGACTGTCGGCAAGAAATAAACTATCGGAATAAGATATAAAGAAGTTTCTGATGCTTGAAGTCTTGGCGATAAGAAAGCTTTCAGCGAGACACACAGTGATACATATACCTATCGGGATAACTCAGCATATCAGGACAAGGGAATTAGGTCTCGCCGATTCACAAGTCACGGCGATCAAAAGGCATCGGTGACACTTTAACATACTCTGTCTGATGAAGGATATGAAAGCGCCATCGGGGAGATGATGTAGATCGGGATATCTTTAGAAAGCTATCCCGATAGTATATGTCATTCCGACCAAGGTAAAGTTCATACATCAGAATGACTATCGGTGAGACAACAAAGATCGGGGGAACATAATAATATTATCCCGATAGTGTTAATCACTCCGATGAACTAGTCATATCGGTAGGACCCGCTACATCGCAGAGAGATCTCAAACACATGGCGATGAAGGAAGTCATGCTGATGGTCGCACCCACTTAAGATGTGACATTACATAGCGTCGGGAATACAGTTGAGGGGTCACGCCGATTGACTGTTCGCGCCATAAAAGCATTAAGGGTCGCCCAGACATTTTAAAATCACGACGATAAGAAGAGTTATGGCAATGTGACACTTCACAGCGATGAACATTGAATTGATCAGATAGTTAATACAAACGGCTACGAAATTCATACGATCATTATAATTGCAAAAAACCGTCTGAGAAGAGAATACAGAGGAATTCTTGAGGCGTAAAACAGAGGGTTCCAATCTTAGCTACCAGAGGACAGGTACATATACATTGCATAGCCTATATTTAAATTTTCTGCTAAAGTTTTAAAATGGAAACTCCAGGAAAGGGGAAAGGAAGAAAGTCACAGGGAGAAACCAGTAAGCTCAAAAAACAAAAAACTGAACAAACCCCAGAGGAGAAAGTGAAAGATAGAAAACTAAACCAGGACCTAATTGATCAATTGCCTGGGTCAACTCCCAAGGCCAGGAGGTCTGCCCAACTCAGGGCAGAAGTAGAAAAATTGGAAGATAAACATAAATGCCTGGGAGATATCTGGACCCCAATTTGGGGGTATGAGCTTTTCAAATTCCACTATAATAGACGGTTTAGAAATGCTCCTGTGTCAAACCCATGGCACATGAATTTAGGCAAACTGGTTGTACCTAATGTATTCTTGAATGTGGAACTCCTTCAACCGCTAGCCAGACATTACAATTTAGGCCTGAAAGCTATTTGCAACCCTCAAGGAGAACCAATTGTGCACCTGTCAAAAAATGCTATTTGTGAAGTGTATGATTTAGATGATTTGTGCACTGTCCCTATTGTTTATGAAGATTTGGATAAAGAATATTGGAGAATGGATACAACTTACAATGGATGGAGGTTGCCCATTTATAGGCCCAGGATTGAAGGAGAAGTGATACCCTTGACTGAGAATGATGGCCCTCCCTTTCATGTAGCCATTTTTGAACCATATATACAATATACTTATTTTTCTGTAGGCCAAGTCTTGGGTTCAGAGGTCCCTGAGTTCATGACTATTCCTCTGATGGTCATAGCCTCTGATATTCAATGTCATAATGCAAGGCAATTTGATTATGCCTCCTATATTGCTACTAGAATAGACTCTGGTCTATCTGCAATAAAAAACAATGCTCCAGCATGTTCCTTTGAGCATTACTCAATGCTTATGCATATGGTGTTATACTATGGCCAGGAGGTAGGGTTATGGCCAAGTGAGTTTCAAGTTGTTGCTGCAGATAAGAAAGGAGAAAAGATACCTGTCCAAATGTGGACCAGAATCTGGGATAGCAGATATGCCAACTCCAACTATGCTCAATTTGAAGAGCATTGTGTAAAAGTGTTGTATAGGTATTTTAATCACCCCTGTGAATATTCAATTTCAACTGAAATAAAAAGATTCCTCAAACCAAAAGATTTTGGTGGCCCCCCTACTATCACTCATAATTGGGGAGACTAGTATTGCTTTGAAGATGCTACTATGATCAGGGTTTATGGTTTTGAGGATGCTCCATTCATACTGCCCAAGACTGTCCCTGACAGGATTGCATATTTAGAGATAATCAGGCAAATGCATTGTTCAAATGTGATGCATTTGAGTTCACATGATAAACAATCGTTTATGCCCAGCACCTTATGTTTTGGAGATTTTACTGTGGTCTCAAAAGAAGGCTACAATCTCATTTTGGATAAACTAATGCATTATAACATGATGACTGCTGAGGTGAGGAAAGGATTTGACCCTGAAGGTTTCATTGACTCTGCAAGAAGAAAATAGAATCTCAGTGGATACATGCACATACATTATCCACATGATGATGTCATCAGAAATTTGGAAGAAGCCTAAGTCGACTTGGTGGTAGAAAAATATAACAAAGATTTAAATGAAAAGAAAAAGCAGTTGACAGAAGTTGAAGTGGTTTCCTCTGAAGATGAAGGACTCACTGAACAAGAGAAGCCACAAGATAAAACCATGGAAGTGTCCAAAAGAAAAATACAACAATATCAGCCTCTAGTTGTGCTACATGATGAGGAGGGGTCTGCTGATGAAGATCCACGCCAAACGGCCTACGATTCTTTCATTTCAGATGATGCATTTATTCAGTCAAAGGAATTTAAATCATTCCTGTATAAATACAAAGGAAAAGAAATTAGAGAGTTAGTAGATGATGTTTCTGCTGATAATGAAAAACAGTTATTAGATATGCTGAAGGAAACAGTAGATAAAGAAATGCAGGACATGACACCTAGCAAGGGTAGACAGTTACTCAAAGATGCAGGGGTTATGATTTTTCCTGGTTTGGACTTAAATTCTGCTTTGGTTTTTGATAGTTTTTTGAATAATGCTGATGATAAGTATAAGCTTACTCCAGAAGGAGTTAGTGAAGTGTATATGGGAACAAGATATAATACTGATGAAAATTCCTTGATGATATGGGCGTTGTATCCTCCTCATAAGAAGACGGCCATCATAGATACTGAAAAGACTTTTGGCCATGTTATGACTTTGAAAGCAGGTGAAACCGACCCTATGATTACTATAGACATTGGTATCAATGTTGCAAAGTTGAATAAAGCACAGGCTCAAATGTTGATCAAAGAAAGAGATGCTTATAAATTGAACTGTGAGAGATTGACAAAAGAAAACGATTACTTGAAGGATGCTGTTAAGAGCACTTTTGGCCAGTCCACAAAAAGAATAACTCAAGGTGAGAGCTCTCAGGGCATTCAAGTATTATCCCCTGACCAAGCCACACAAATTCAAATAGATGCATTTGTTACAATACTGTAGAGCAGGTATGCAAACATGGCGCGGTGGTTGAATCAATTTTGGGATAATTACTCAGAGAATCATAAAGCAGTCAAAGAACATGAAAGACTTGAAAAGAGAATACAAGAAAAATTAATTGAATTACAAAAGAGAAGTGCTGATATCTCTGATGCCAAAGCATTGCTCAAACAGCACCAACATTACTATGACAAACTTAAAGCTGATGCTAAGGAAGGTATTGATGCTTCAAGTGCAGGAGTGCCTAGGTTATTTAAAGATAACGGAGAGGTGAAGAGCAAAGAAGAATGGATTATTGACTGTCAGATTATATTACACAAAGCCACAGGAGCTCTGAAAGATACAGCCTCTGCATCCAAAGAAGTCTGCAAACAATTGGAGGAGATGGTTACTCTTGATGTAATTACCAGAAGCGCTATTGAGCTTACTGATTCTCACCGTGATCAAGAGTATCTAGATCATCTGGCTAAAGTTTATTTATGGCTAAATAGAGCCTAATTACACTTATGTAATTATTGTTAATACTTGTTAAGTTCCCAAGAGACTTATTGAAGAGTTGTATCTCTTCATAGAAATATCTATATAAGTTCAAACAATCGATGCTGAAATGATCATCAGCAGTAGTAGATATTCATATATACATAATATACAATGTTCCAAAATGACTATGTTGCATATTTTATTTGAAGAAGAAGTTTGAAGTTCTCTGATTCAGTGTTTCTACTTTGGTATCAGTTGTTTGTCGAAATTATTCAATTGTGTGGTTGTCTCCATTTCTGCATTTCCTTGTTATTCAGATTAAGATATCAAGTATATATTTAATCTGTCAATACACATTTGCTGTATCTGTGTGATTAATTTGGTTGGCGTCCATCTGAGGAATTAAACCCTTCTAATTTAGTCACAGTAGCCTGGAAGTAGTAAGTTGGGATTACTAAGTAGAGCCATATAATTAAGATTGCCATTCTGTCTCCAATAAAATATTATCTGTTAATCTTGTTCATTCATTTCATTTGGTTCCTTCAAGTAAGGATTAAAATACCTTCTGGTGAATTATAAGATAATTGATTATATTGGTTGGATTGCTAAGAAGAGTTTATCAGTCACTTTCTTGCACGTTTATACAAGCTATAAACCAAAACTGTGCCAAGCAATTAGAATTATTACCATTAAGAAACTACTGGTCTAGGTCCTTCAAATTGACTCTGTTACCCAACAAGGCACTAGTCTCATTTAACTCATTATTTAAAACCTTTTACCTTGATATTGCTTATACAATTTCTGTCAATCACTTATTAAACATTATACATAGAATTAGTTAGTCAGCTTTTTCATCTATCCTACATCCTATGCCAGTATAGATAGATCTAGTTAGTCTATTCATCCACACTCAGACTGCTTTAATATTTCAAGGTTCACCCACCTAGGTGTAGCAGGACCTAAAGTGTAGGAAATCATCAAACCCTGAAGGTTGATTTCGTCAAGTTAGTTCAAAAACTTTGCAAATCCAAACATAGAGCCTGGCATTCTCTTAGGATTAGCAACTTGCATTTTTGAGACCTAACAAATTGGTGACTCTGCTGGGTACTTAGTAAAAGACCTTAGAAATTAATCCTTTCTTTCATAGAGTCATTTCAAAAAATTTGGTAACTCTGCTGGTGACAAGAACCCTACAGATAAAATATAAACTTTTCCTATTTAGTAAATAGGTGGCGACTCTAGTTACAATTATAACAAAAATTTCAAATGGATGGTAGGAGATCCAAGATGGAAGGTAAAAATTTGCAGTCATCTCCACCCCTCAGAAACATTTCCAAAAGAAATGTGAATTCAAAGCATTCACACCAAGATAATAATCTGGACATCCAAGAGAATGATTCAGAACAAAATATTTTAATTCACAACAAATTCACACCTCTACATGATTTAAATGAGAACCGTAGTGGAGCAACTGATGATATTTTGGCAAGGTACAGACCCACCCCTCAAGAACAACGTGATCATGATGCAAAGGTCATGAGGGATATTGATAGGAACCAAGCTGAACATGATTTCAAGATGTCATTATATCAGGGAGAAGAGATAGGATATGAATTTTCAAATCAGGGAATGAATGACAATCCAGAACATCAGGAAATAAATAATCAAGACATGAGTGAAGAGCAACAGGAAATACTCATGCTCCGAAAAGAACTTGAAAGGTACAAGATACAGGAAGAGAGAGAGTTGTTACAGCAAGAAATTCAACAGAGGAAAAATAAAGCCAAAACAGCTCCCCCAAAATATGTACCTCCGCATAGAGGGAATATTTCAAGAAATACACAGCAAAATACAGGTGGTGTTCAAAATTCACATGCTTCTGGAAGTCATCAGAACACTATTCCCCAAAACCCTAGACCACCTCCCATACGTAATGCATCTCAACATATGGCAAATAATTACCCACCCCCTGGCCAACAATATTATAGGCCACAAAACCATCACATGAATTTCCACATGAACCAACATCAACAATATGCATATCATCAGCCACCAGGTGGATATAATTATTATCCCAATCCACCACCTCTGAATTTCCCTCCCCAAAACCTTGCTAATATATGCAGTCAATTTGATCTAACTGGATATCAGTTATATCCATATCCTATGGATAGTACTTGGAGAAATATGGTTCCCAAGTTTACTGGAAACAATGCAGTATCTGCAAAAGATCATATCAGAAGTTTTAATGCTTTTGTACAGGATATAGGTATGGATTGGGAAGACATTAGAATGAGGTTATTTATGATGTCCCTCACTGAAGATGCCAGAGATTGGTTTAATAGCTTGCCCGATGCATCAATCAATTCAATAACTAATTTCCACAACCAGTTTAAGGATCAGTATGGTAACCAATATGCTCCTGAGTTTGCACTACATGAACTAATAAGTATACAGAAGTATCAAAATGAATCAGTGTTTGATTTCAACCTGAAGTTTTCCAAGTTACATAATAAGGTACCACATGGAGCCAAGTTATCTGACCAGGCAGCACTGAGTATCTATATGAAAGCATTTGACCCCAAAATAGGATATGAACTCAGAAACAGGTGTCCTGCAACTTTGGCCGAAGCACATAAAGTGGCCATAACTATTGAAAATAATAGGAAGGCTGCAGGAATGGTCAGTAAAAGGGATAATCATAGAAATCTTCAGAATCCAAATGCTCAACAGATTAAACCAGAGGGTCAGCATAGGCATGAAAGAGCTAGGCTACATGATATGCCTTACAATACAAATTGGAAGGATGGAAGACCTATTGACAACAATAGAAAGCAGCCATATGGAAAGGATACTCCTGATCCCTTGAAGAGAAACATGGCACATATGGCAGAAAATAAACCTTGGTGTTTTGTATGTAAGTTACCACATTCACCTGAATACTGTGAGGTAGCTAAATCAATACAGCAAGAGGAAATGCTATACAACTATAATAGGGATAATCACACCATCAATATGATGCAGGATACACCTTGTGTGGTAACAGAAGATTATTCTTCTTTAGAAGAAGAAGGATATGAGTATGATGTAGGGAACCAAAAGTATCATATTAACATGGGAGAACGAGAGGTATTCTCAGACCAGGAAGATAGTTGTAACAACAAATCATATGGTCAATGGAGAAAACCTACTGAGAATGAAAGAGAAGCTCTCACAGTGGTTGTAGTGGCTCAAGCTTGAAACACTTATAACTTAAGGAATAGAACAACAAATGTTGGGCAAGGAACTCCTAGAAGTGTATTTATAAAAGACCAGAATAACAAAGGGAATAATACAAAATCATCACCTAAAGAACCAGAAAAAGGGGATAAAAGTGAAATGAAAGAAAATCAAGAAAAAGAGAACACAAAAACAGAAAAGAATGACCAGATCATAGCCCCTTCTTTTGACATTGCACAGGCAGTGTCTCAGGTGAAGATATCAGTCCCACTCCTAGAGATGATGAAAATAGATAAATATAGGAGTACAGTTGTCAAGATGATTTCTGATACACCAAATTCAAAACATAAAGGGTTTGAAAAAACAACAAATAATGTGCATCAAGAAAATTTTAAGATGCCTGAGGTATACCTTGGTGACACACTTACAAAAAATCCCTCACAGGTAGATCCATTCTATACTACACTAGTAATCAAGAACAGAATAGTCAGGAATTGTATGATTGATTCAGGTGCTGCTATGAATATCATGCCTATAGCAGTGATGAAAGAATTGGGGATGTGGGTTGATACTACGTATGGCCAGTGTTATGCAATGGATAATAGATCTATTCCAGTAGTTGGTATTATGAAAGATGTAGAGATAAAACTTGCTTCACATCCTGAAGCAACATATAACATTGACATCACTGTGGTTGATATCCCACCGTATTATGGAATGCTGCTATGAAGACAATGGGCTGCAATGGCAGGAGGCAATGTTCAATTAGATCTATCATATGCCACCATACCAGTAGGTGACAAGGAAATCAAGTTGTGCAGAGAGCTAAGGTACGACAATATTATAGAAAGAATGGACCGGCATCAGGTGAATTTCTTTTGTGACACAGATTTAGGAGTTTTCAAAGTTGGAGAAACTACCCCAGAATTACATAACACTGACCCAATACACACTAAATCTATGAAAGGAGAAAATGATCTGTGGAAAATGTATTTCGATGGTGCATGCAGCAAGATAGGAAATGGGGCCGGAGTAGTTTTTATCTCGCCAGGAGGTAAAACATTCAAATACTCTTTCCTATTGACATTTGAATGCACCAATAATGTAGCTGAATATGAAGCCCTGCTCATTGGCCTAAACATAGCCACCGAATACAAAATAAAAAAGTTGGCTGTCTTTGGTGATTCTGAACTGGTCATCTCCCAAGTAAGAGAAAAATATTTATCTAAAAATAAAAGATTAAGATAGTACAGAAATGCAGTTTGGGATAGTGTTGAATTATTTGATGCCTTTTCAATCAGCTGGGTTGATAGGTCTAAAAACATTATGGTAGACTTTTTAGCAAACATTACATTAAAGAGAGATGATGTTACATTAGGAGGGATCACAGAAGTAGAATTTAAAACTAGACCTACCATCCCTGATAATATACATAATTGGCAAGTGTTTGATAGCGATGCTGATATAATCAATTTCTTACATTGTGCTGATTATTGTGAAAATCAAGAAATTGATTTTAGTGCATTTGTGGAGGAACACGATGGGAAGGAAACCCTTTTTGGCCAAGAAGTGGTTCAACTGAAGACAAATAAGATACCCAAAGGACTTATTGCATTAGAAAAAGCATTTGATGGGCATGATAGATATAAAAAGAAAGATACACCAGTGATACCTGAGAACCTTGAGGAAATCAATTTGGGGACTCAGACAACCACAAAGAATGTATATATTGGAAAGAATCTTGACCAGAAAATCAGAAGCAGAATCATCAATCTGCTTAGGAAGTACATGCATGTGTTTGCTTGGTCATATGATGATTTAAAGGCATATAGAGAGGATCTATTTCAACATGAGATACCACTGAAGCCAGATGCAAAACCATTCAGACAGAAACAGAGACCGATTAATCCTACATTGGCTCCTAAAATGCTAGAGGAACTTACAAAGTTAAGGGATGGAGCTATAATCAAACCTATTAGACATTCTTCCTGGGTTTCAAACTTAGTACCTGTCAGGAAAAAGAATGGTGACATTAGACTGTGTGTGGATTTCAGAAACCTAAATAAATCTTCCCTCAAAGATAATTATCCTCTTCCCAATATGGAGGCAATATTGCAAAAGGTTACTGGGTGTGAATTGCTGTCCACAATCAGGTAAAAGTTAAGGAGTCTGAACAATTTAAGACAGCATTCACCACTCCGTGGGGAACATATGTATACTTGAGAATGCCATTCGGATTAACTAATGCTGGAGCAACATTTCAAAGAGCGATGGATGTAGCTTTTACTGAATTGATCAATAAGATTATGATAGTATATGAAGACGACTTAACAGCATATTCAAAAAGGGCCGAAGATCATTGCACACATCTAGAACAGATATTTGTCAAAGCCCTAGAATATGGAATATCATTAAACCCTAAAAAATGCCATTTTGCAGTGACAGAAGGAAAATTGCTTGGCCATATAGTCTTGAAAGAAGGAGTTAAAATAGATCCTGAAAGGGTAAAAGCAATTGATCAAGTCCCTATTCGAAAAAATGTAAAAGCTATACAATCATTCTTTGGTCAGATAAATTTTGTCAGAAGATTTATACCAAATTTTGCAGAGATTGTTTGTCCTATATCAAGAATGCTGAAGAAGAACTCAGAAATGAAGTGGACAACAGAAACATTGGAAGCATTTGGTAACATTAAGGAGGCCATCAAGCAAGCTCTAGTCTTAATATCCCCTGACTTCGGTAAACCTTTCCAACTTTTCTCATTTGCTTCCTATCATACAGTAGCAGCAGTGTTGTTACAAAAAAACAATGATGGATATGAACAGCCTATCTCTTTCTTCAGCAAGTCCCTTCAGAATGCAGAGTTGAAGTATGACATTATTGAAAAATAGGCATATGCATTGGTAAAAGCAGTAAAAAATTTTAGACCATATTTGGTGGGGGCTAAAATTATAGCATATGTTCCTAATGCAGCAGTCAAGGATGTATTGATCCAAACTGAAGTCACCGGTAGGAGACGTAGGTGGATCAATAGGATTCAGGAATTCAACATTGAAATCCAAATCACTAAATTAGTGAGAGGACAGGGTCTTGCCAAATTGATGGATGAAAGTAATCTAGAAGCTTCCCAGATATGTAATGTTGATGCAAGTACCAGTATTGAACACACTCCATGGTATACTGATATAGTATATTATCTAAAACATATGAAGTGTCCTGAAGGATATGATGATAACAAAAGAAGGACACTCAAACTACAAGCTTCAAAATATGTACTCATCAGTGGGGATCTCTATTGGAAAAACAGAGATGGGGTTCTACTATTATGCTTGGATGAATATCAGTCAAAACATATTATGAAGGAGTTGCATGAAGGCATGTGCGGAGGTCATTTCTCAGTGAAGACCACAGCCCACAAGATCCTGAGGGCAGGGTACTATTGGCCTAAAGTCTTTAATGATTCATACCAGTACACTAGAAAGTGTGAAGCATGCCAAAAGTTCTCAAGGAAGTTAAAGTATCAGGGAGCACTACCCTTAAAACCTATGCAGGTTGAGGCTCCATTTTATCAGTGGGGTATTGATTTTATAGGTGAAATTTCAGAGAAATCGAGTGGGGGGCACCGATGGATTTTAGTGGCTACTGATTACTTTACAAAATGGGTGGAAGCAATCCCAACCAAACAAGCTACAAGTAAAGTTGTGATTAATTTTCTAATGGATAACATTATATGCTGATTTGGTACTCCTGTAAGATTGATTACAGATAATGGGATGTGTTTTAGATCTGATGAATTCAAAGGTTTTTGTAGTACACATGGTATCACTGTTTCTTATGCTGCTCCCTACCATCCATAGGCCAATGGACAAGCTGAATCAAGTAATAAGAGCCTGTTGAAAATCATAAAGAGAATGTTGGATAGAAATAGGAAGGCTTGGGATTCAAAATTAAGAATGGCAGTATGGGCTGACAAAATTACTATAAAAAGGGCAATTGGGAGATCCCCTTATGAAATGGTATATGGAACACAAGCAAGATTACCATTGGAGAATCTTATACCAGTATACAAATTTATTCTCCAGGAAGACTTGAATATCCCTGAACCAATGGAGGAAAGGTTGGAACAACTGGCAGAGCTTGATGAAATAAGAAGAATAGCTCAAAAACAGAATGTTAAATTACAATCACAGGTAAAATATCTCTTTGACAAGAAAGCCAAAGAAAGAAAGTTTGAAATAAATGATTTGGTGCTGATGTGGAATGCAAGATGTCAGGAAAAAGGAAAACATGGAAAATTTGAAGCCCTGTGGTTGGGTCCTTTTGTTATCACTGGCAAAGGAGGTGATGATTCTTACTATGTACAGAATATGTCAGGAGAGGAGCAGGAATTGCCTGTACATGGGCAATACTTGAAGCAGTTCTTTTCATAAACATGTACAAAGAGAATTGAGTGTTGCCAGTGCATGGACAACATTCAAATAATTCTCAAAATATCTTATTCCATGCACAGTAGTCTAGGAATCATTCCCGCTCCCCATCATTTGTTACCTTCCTTTTCCCAGTTTCATAAAAACCTCACCCCAAATAATAAAATATGTGGTCTACTTCCCCAGGAGATCTGGATCCTTGTTATACTCACAGGGAGTATACATCCCAGACAGAGCCACTGTTAGGACAGTAAAAATTTGAAATTTTTACTATTTCCTTACTCCATCATATTTGAATAAATCCCGAAAAATATCCCAAAAGACCATAATAAAAATTTTTATATATCTCACAAGATGAGCAATGCCAAATTTCTTCAAAGTCAATCCATCGGCAAGACGTTGTTTTGCTTACACCAATACATAAGGAATCATTTGAAAAATAACCATCGGCGTGAGAAGACAGATCGGAAAGAGAATTATGGAAGTCACCGATGGAGTAAGTGATACCGATGACCTTACATTGGCAAGAGAGGCAAGTGGTCATACCGATCGGTATGACAGATATCTATCAGATGACCTTTTAAAAGCTGCCCCGACAGTATGTATCATACCGATGAAGCATTTCGGCAAGAGTTTCACCGAACGTCTTGCGGGGACAACGAAGCAAATGACTGTCGGCAAGAAATAAACTATCGGAATAAGATATAAAGAAGTTTCCGATGCTTGAAGTCTTGGTGATAAGAAATCTTTCAGCGAGACTCACAGCGATACATATACCTATTGGGGTAACTCAGCATATCAGGACAAGGGAATTAGGTCTCGCCGATTCACAAGTCACGGCGATCAAAAGGCATCGGTGACACTTTAACATACTTTGTCTGATGAAGGATATGAAAGGGCCATCAGGGAGATGATGTAGATCGGGATATCTTTAGAAAGCTATCCCGATAGTATATGTCATTCCGACCAAGGTAAAGTTCATACATCAGAATGACTATCAGTGAGACAACAAAGATCGGGGGAACATAATAATATTATCCCGATAGTGTTAATCACTCCGATGAACTAGTCATATCAGTAGGACCCGCTACATCGTAGAGAGATCTCAAACACATGGCGATGAAGGAAGTCATGCCGATGGTCGCGCCCACTTAAGATGTGACATTACATAGCGTCGGGAATACAGTTGAGGGGTCACGCCGATTGACTGTTCGCGCCATAAAAGCATTAAGGGTCGCCCAGACATTTTAAAAATCACGCCGATAAGAAGAGTTATGGCGATGTGACACTTCACAGCGATGAACATTGAATTGATCAGATAGTTAATACAAACGGCTACGAAATTCATACGATCATTATAATTGCAAAAAACCGTCCGAGAAGAGAATACATAGGAATTCTTGAGGCGTAAAACAGAGGGTTCCAATCTCAGCCACCAGACGACAGGTACATATACATTGCATAGCCTGTATTTAAATTTTCTGCTAAAGTTTTAAAATGGAAACTCCGGGAAAGGGGAAAGGAAGAAAGTCACAGGGAGAAACTAGTAAGCCCAAAAAACAAAAAACTGAAAAAACCCCGGAGGAGAAAGTGAAAGATAGAAAACTAAACCAGGACCTAATTGATCAATTGCCTGGGTCAACTCCCAAGGCCAGGAGGTCTGCCCAACTCAGGGCAGAAGTAGAAAAATTGGAAGATAAACATAAACGCCTGGGAGATATCTGGACCCCAATTTGGGGGTATGAGATTTTCAAATTCCACTATAATAGACGGTTTAGAAATGCTCCTGTGTCAAACCCATGGCACATGAATTAAGGCAAACTGGTTGTACCTAATGTATTCTTGAATGTGGAACTCCTTCAACTGCTAGCCAAACATTACAATTCAGGCCTGAAAGCTATCTGCAACCCTCAAGGAGAACCAATTGTGCACCTGTCAAAAAATGCTATTTGTGAAGTGTATGATTTAGATGATTTGTGCACTATCCCTATTGTTTATGAAGATTTGGATAAAGAATATTGGAGAATGGATACAACTTACAATGGATGGAGGTTTCCCATTCATAGGCCCAGGATTGAAGGAGAAGTGATACCCTTGACTGAGAATGATGGCCCTCCCTTTCATGTAGCCATTTTTGAACCATATATACAATATACTTATTTTTCTGTAGGCCAAGTCTTGGGTTCAGAGGTCCCTGAGTTCATGACTATTCCTCTGATGGTCATAGCCTCTGATATTCAATGTCATAATGCAAGGCAATTTGATTATGCCTCCTATATTGCTACTAGAATAGACTCTGGTCTATCTGCAATAAAAAACAATGCTCCAACATGTTCCTTTGAGCATTACTCAATGCTTATGCATATGGTGTTATACTATGGCCAGGAGGTAGGGTTATGGCCAAGTGAGTTTCAAGTTGTTGCTGCAGATAAGAAAGGAGAAAAGATACCTGTCCAAATGTGGACCAGAATCTGGGATAGCAGATATGCCAACTCCAGCTATGCTCAATTTGAAGAGCATTGTGTAAAAGTGTTGTATAGGTATTTTAATCACCCCTGTGAATATTCAATTTCAACTGAAATAAAAAGATTCCTCAGACCAAAAGATTTTGGTGGCCCCCCTACTGTCACTCATAATTGGGGAGACTGGTATTGCTTTGAAGATGCTACTATGATCAGGGTATATGGTTTTGAGGATGCTCCATTCATACTGCCCAAGACTGTCCCTAACAGGCTTGCATATTTAGAGATAATCAGGCAAATGCATTGTTCAAATGTGATGCATTTGAGTTCACATGATAAACAATCGTTCATGCCCAGCACCTTATGTTTTGGAGATTTTACTGTGGTCTCAAAAGAAGGCTACAATCTCATTTTGGATAAACTAATGCATTATAACATGATGACTGCTGAGGTGAGGAAAGGGTTTGACCCTGAAGGTTTCATTGACTCTGCAAGAAGAAAACAGAATCTCAGTGGATACATGCACATACATTATCCACATGATGATGTCATCAGAAATTTGGAAGAAGCCGAAGTCGACTTGGTGGTAGAAAAATATAACAGAGATTTAAATGAAAAGAAAAAGTAGTTGGCAGAAGTTGAAGTGGTTTCCTCTAAAGATGAAGAACTCACTGAACAAGAGAAGCCACAAGATAAAACCATGGAAATGTCCAAAACAAAAATACAACAATATCAGCCTCCAGTTGTGCTACATGATGAGGAGGGGTCTGCTGATGAAGATCCACGCCAAACGGCCTATGATTCTTTCATTTCAGATGATGCATTTATTCAGTCAAAGGAATTTAAATCATTCCTGTATAAATACAAAGGAAAAGAAATTAGAGAGTCAGTAGATGATGTTTCTGCTGATAATGAAAAACAGTTATTAGATATGCTGAAGGAAACAGTAGATAAAGAAATGCAGGACATGACACCTAGCAAGGGTAGACAGTTACTCAAAGATGTAGGGGTTATGATTTTTCCTGGTTTGGACTTAAATTCTGCTTTGATTTTTGATAGTTTTTTGAATAATGCTGATGATAAGTATAAGCTTACTCCAGAAGGAGTTAGTGAAGTGTATATGGGAACAAGATATAATATTGATGAAAATTCCTTGATGATATGGGCGTTGTATCCTCCTCATAAGAAGACGGCCATCGTAGATACTGAAAAGACTTTTGGCCATGTTATGAATTTGAAAGCAGGGGAAATCGACCCTATGATTACTACAGACATTGGTATCAATGTTGCAAAGTTGAATAAAGCACAGGCTCAAATGTTGATCAAAGAAAGAGATGCTTATAAATTGAACTGTGAGAGATTGACAAAAGAAAACAATTACTTGAAGGATGCTGTTAAGAGCACTTTTGGCCAGTCCACAAAAAGAATAACTCAAGGTGAGAGCTCTCAGGGCATTCAAGTATTATCCCCTGACCAAGCCACAGAAATTCAAATAGATGCATTTGTTACAATACTGCAGAGCAGGTATGCAAACATGGTGCGGTGGTTGAATCAGTTTTGGGATAATTACTCAGAGAATCATAAAGCAGTCAAAGAACATGAAAGACTTGAAAAGAGAATACAAGAAAAATTAATTGAATTACAAAACAGAAGTGCTAATATCTCTGATGCCAAAGCATTGCTCAAACAGCACCAACATTACTATGACAAACTTAAAGCTGATGCTAAGGAAGGTATTGACGCTTCAAGTGCAGGAGTGCCTAGGTTATTTAAAGATAATGGAGAGGTGAAGAGCAAAGAAGAATGGATTATTGACTGTCAAATTATATTACACAAAGCCACAGGAGCTTTGAAAGATACAGCCTCTGCATCCAAAGAAGTCTGCAAACAATTGGAGGAGATGGTTACTCTTGATGTAATTACCAGAAGCGCTATTGAGCTTACTGATTCTCACCATGATCAAGAGTATCTAGATCATCTGGCTAAAGTTTATTTATGGCTAAATAGAGCCTAATTACACTTATGTAATTATTGTTAATACTTGTTAAGTTCCCAAGAGACTTATTGAAGAGTTGTATCTCTTCATAGAAATATCTATATAAGTTCAAACAATCGATGCTGAAATGATCATCAGCAGTAGTAGATATTCATATATACATAATATACAATGTTCCAAAATGACTATGTTGCATATTTTATTTGAAGAAGAAGTTTGAAGTTCTCTGATTCAGTGTTTCTACTTTGGTATCAGTTGTTTGTCGAAATTATTCAATTGTGTGGTTGTCTCCATTTCTGCATTTCCTTGTTATTCAGATTAAGATATCAAGTATATATTTAATCTGTCAATACACATTTGCTGTATCTGTGTGATTAATTTGGTTGGCATCCATCTGAGGAATTAAACCCTTCTAATTTAGTCACAGTAGCCTGGAAGTAGTAAGTTGGGATTACTAAGTAGAGCCATATAATTAAGATTGCCATTCTGTCTCCAGTAAAATATTATCTGTTAATCTTGTTCATTCATTTCATTTGGTTCCTTCAAGTAAGGATTAAAATACCTTCTGGTGAATTATAAGATAATTGATTATATTGGTTGGATTGCTAAGAAGAGTTTGTCAGTCACTTTCTTGCACGTTTATACAAGCTATAAACCAAAACTGTGCCAAGCAATTAGAATTATTACCATTAAGAAACTACTGGTCTAGGTCCTTCAAATTGACTCTGTTACCCAACAAGGCACTAGTCTCATTTAACTCATTATTTAAAACCTTTTACCTTGATATTGCTTATACAATTTCTGTCAATCACTTATTAAACATTATACATAGAATTAGTTAGTCAGCTTTTTCATCTATCCTACATCCTATGCCATTGTAGATAGATCTAGTTAGTCTATTCATCCACACTCAGACTGCTTTAATATTTCAAGGTTCACCCACCTAGGTGTAGCAGGACCTAAAGTGTAGGAAATCATCAAACCTTGAAGGTTGATTTCGTCAAGTTAGTTCAAAAACTTTGCAAATCCAAACATAGAGCCTGGCATTCTCTTAGGATTAGCAACTTGCATTTTTGAGACCTAACAGATTGTACCACCTGCTATTAAGCCAAATGATGTAGAAGCTCTATTAGATTTTATGCATGTGACAAAAATGGGTATTCTCTTTCAACCACATGAATTACCATCAGTTGAAGTTCAAAACCGATATGATCTTCTTATAATTTTTGCCACAATAGATAAAAAGTTGGTAAAGCGAGTTATGATTGATAATGGATCGTCTCTAAATGTTTGTGGTATGAATTTGTTACATAAGATTAAGGTTGATACCTCTTTGATTAAAACAAATACATTAAGCATTCGTGGCTTTGATAATGTTGGTAGACAAATTGTGGGTACTATAACTCTACCTGTAAAGGTTGGACTTGTGACTTTGTGTACTCTTTTTCATGTCATGCCTGGATCAATTTCATATAATATGATTCTTGGTAGACAGTGGATTCATGCCATGGGGGCAATCTCATCCACCCTTCATCAATCAATAACGTTTATTTATCAAGACAAGGTCTACACCGTGGAAGCCAATCCTGAACTGGATAGTTGTTTACATATTGAAATGCAAAAAACAAGTTAACAATCATTGAAGTATAAACAACCTACAAGTTGATTTATCAAAACATCTTGCCATCGATAATGTTGTGCAAGACTCTACACCATCGAATGCACTTTTTGGTGATGATTGGGGTTCATTAAGTTTTACTCCCTTTAATGGGGAATATAAACTTAATAATTCTGACACATCAAAATTTGCATCAATCTCATCTAAGCAATCTTTTGAAACTCTGAAGAACACTAAACCTTCGTTGGTAGAAAAAAAAGACAATACTCTTACTTATTCTACAAATTATGAGACATATGAGGCTTCACCATCTTCTACAGAAATGAACTCTCTATACGGTCGTGGATTTCAGATTTTTCACAAAATTTTTGACTATGCAAGTAATGTCCATGTGGTATAAATCAACAAGGAATCAGAGTACCTTTGTATGTTTCTAGAATTAACTACACAACTGGTATAGGATACCGCTATTTGAAACACATCAAAGCCTCTCATTGTCCTAAACTTAATGTTAATGTAATATCAACAAGATCAAATCAACATGTGAGATATCCTGGGCTAATAGACAAGAATTATCTACTAAGGAATATCTCATTCAATAAGGTAAATATTTCCCCATCTTTAAGCCACATTTGTAGCAAATATTATAGTTACTCTCAAGGTGGCCTCTTCCTAGATATGTATGTTCTTAATGTTGGCAAGAGACACTTCTCTGATGAATGTTGAATGTTGTCATTGATGGAAACAAGGCAAAGTGACTCCACCAACAAGGAAAAGAGACTTTACTCTGGTAGATCAATTTGGTTTGACAACAAGGCATAAAAGGATTTTGGTCCAGAAGCCTAAAATGACTATGGGCAGTGTACAGAGTAAGTATCAGAGATTGGGTCAGTATGCCTCCATAGTTAAAGACATTTGTATGCAGTTCAGGTATGTTGTTCATAGCTACCTAATGATCACATGTTCCAATGTTCAAGAATTGACTTCCTCTGGAAGTCATATGGTGAAGTGTCTAAGTCCGGGAAAACAAAGATAAGATAGGAACAGTGCATAGTACCAGAGTAAAAGGGTCTATATTCCTCTGTTGTGGTATATTTTGTCTTATAGTTCTGATGTAGAAAATATAAATATCATGACTACCTAAATCCAGAGTTATAGCTTCTGAAGTTCCTTTGATCACATTCTACAAGTTGTTCTTTATCGGCTTCCAGGTTGACAGTATTTCACTGTGACAGAGCAACAGTTCCAAGATCTGCATTTTTCTATAAAGGACTATTATGTCTCGTGGTTCTGAAGGTATGTTAAGAGGTCCATAATGAATGTTCTCTATGATTTTTAGAGTCTCATATTGCATTGGAAGTTTTGATGTGAAAGTTGAATTGGTCAAGTGTGTACTTAAGGGATAAGTTGACATGCATGTTAGATCTATATGCTCTGAAGATATATTGTTTGAACAATCAATCTAAGTGGTTGAATGATTGATATTGACCTATATGAAGACTATTGTGTGTTTTTTGGGTTTGCATTCTTGTTTATGCACTAGATCAAGCTGACAAGGTATAACACTTGTGTACATGTTTCATGTCTGGCTTGCTAACCTGATTGTGAGATGAATCTTGTTGCGGATATATATACTCAATGGATTTCAATGTTGGGTGTGTTTTTATGAGTGAATATAATGTAAATTTCATGAGTGTGTGATCTAAGGTAATATTATGATCAGATAAAGATAGTAGGGGCAAAAAAGTAGAGCATGTGTGAATTAGAGCAAAAAAAGTAGAGCAGACATTATGAAGACATTTGAGTCTGTATATTGAACTGTAAATGGAACTGCACCACAGCATTCAGTAGATGCATTTATAGCAGTCATCTCTTGGCAGTGAGCCAATCCTTCTTCTATCTTCTCTTCTATCTTCTTAGTAGTGAGCCTTTTTGTAGTGAGCATTTCTTGGACAGTGAGTCCTCGAGAAGTGAGCCCTAAGGCAGTGAGCCTTCATGTAATTTAGTATTGCTATCATAATATATTTTGAGCTAACACGCACCATGGTTTTTCCCTTTTTTGGTTTTTCCACATAAAAATCCTAGTGTCCATGTGTTATTTCTTTATGGTTGTTGTTCTCTTGTTTATTCTTCTTTCATGTTATTAGTTTTGGTAATTGGATTAATAAACATGTTAAGTGGTTTTGTGGAATACTAATTCACCCCCCCTCTCAGTGTTCCTTGTATTCAACAATTGGTATCAAATAAAGGTTCCTTGGAAGAAGTTTAACAACTTGAGGAAGATTTGGGATAGTATACTCATGGCAGCAATAAGATTTGGAAATTGCTCATATGAGAGCAATGATGAACTAAAAGTAGCTCTTATTGATCTTGAAAGGTCTGAAGCAGAAATCAAGGATCCGAAGGCTAATGCTCAAGAAGTTGATGAATGCATCCTAAAGCTAAGGGAGCAAGTCAAGAAGTTTAAAGAGAAAAGCAAGGAGCTAAGTGATGAATTGAATGAAGCACATGGAACCCTAAACAATTTGACATTGGAAATTGAAGAGAAAGAGGAGATTGAAAGGCATCTGAATCAAGTTGTAAAGGATAAGTCTGATGAATATGAAAATTGGCTAAAGATGTGTTACTTCTAAATTTAATCTGGAAACAGATAATAGCTATAAAGAAAAATTCAAAATAAGCTCTGCAAAGCTTGAGAAGTTAATTGATAGTCAGAAGAGTTCAGATGACAAGCAAGGCTTGGGATTTGAAAAAGGAGAAAGGTCTAAATCAGGTCAAGAAAATATTGAGATGAGGAAAACCAAAGGCAACCAGTTCAGGAATTAGAGAAGAAGACCTAGGAGACCTCCAGTCAGGTAGCCAAATGCTCAAAGGTACCCATCTTCAATGGCTATTGTTTTCATTGCAATAAGTTTGGTCATAAGGCTACTCAATGTAGGAGTAGAATGCATCAAAATATTCCATCATTCTCTGGTCAGTTCTTTAATTGCAAGAAAACTAGTCATAAAGCAAATGAATGTAGAAGTATGATAAGGAATGGTCCCAATAGTGTAAGAAATACTAAATCTTTCAATGGGAAGTGCTTTGCTTGCAATAGATTTGGACACATGGCTAACCAATGCAGATCAAGAATGAATTAAAGGAATCAGAGACAGAGGAATGTGGTATGCTACAATTGCAATAAGTTTGAACATGTTGCAAGATTCTCTAGAAGCAAGAATGAGAAAAGAAACTATCTTGCAAAGAAGAGGAAAACAAAGAAAAAGAAAGAGAAAGGAAAGAACAAGGTTGATTTGGTGGAAATCAAGAAGGAAATGAACAAGGTTTGGGTCAAGAAGGTGTTATTATATAGAGCCTAATTAGACTCGAAGGTTAAATTTTCCCCACTTTTATCGGCATAGTTTCCCCCCAAATTATTTAACAGGGGAGTGTAGGGGGAGAAGAGCCCCTCCTACGGGACCCGGGGGGCCATCCCCCCAGCGGGGGCCTGAGGGCGAAGCCCACGGCGGGGGTCTAGGGGAAACGCCCTCAGCGGGGGTTGTTGGGGGCAGCACTCTCGAAGAAAAAATTTCCTATTATTTTATTAAGGCGTCAGGACTTATTTTTCAATTGGCAGACATAAAAAAACCCTATTTTGTAACTGACATAAGTCTTGATAAAAACAGCTAAGGGTTAGGATTTTTTTTTATATTGTATTGTAGCATTTGCAACGGTATTGAGTTGCAAGGATTACTGGTTGTCATCGGTTTGATTTGCTAGATAATAATATTGGACTCTCTGTTGGTGGATGTAGCCTGAGTTTGGGTGAACCACATTCAAAATTGTCTCTCTATTATTATTTATGTGTATTTTTCATTCCTCTGTTTAAACTTTATTTACATTTAATTGATATCTTCTACATGCAATTCCTAACAAGTGCTATTAGAGCGGGTTGTGTTCGATTATCATCTACAGGAAGGTCTCACGGTTGAGTGGGAGTCTTATAATTAAGTGGGAGCAATGGTAGACGAGGGTAAATTGAAGGTAGATAAATTCAATGGGTAGAACTATCATATATGGAAGATGCAGAAGGATTTATGGAGGCCTTTGGAAGGAATATCCAAGAAATCAACAACAATGACTGATGAGGATTGGGAACTTCTAGACAGAAAGGCATTGGGAACCATTCGGTTGTGCCTAGCACCATCTGTGGCATTCAATATAATATAAGAAAAGACAACAAATGAACTGGTGAAAACTTTGGCTAAATTGTATGAAAAATCCTTAGCCTCAAATAAGGTATTTCTCATGAAGCATTTGTTTAATCTAAAAAATATTGAAGGTAGATCTATGACAGAGCATTTAAATGAGTTTAATACAATTATCAGCCAGTTAACTTTTGTAAAAGTGAAATTTGATGAAGAGGTGAGGGCTCTCTTGGTTTTATGTTCTTTTCTAGAAAGCTAGAATAGCTTGGTAATGGCTACAAGTAACTCTGTCTTTGGTTCAAATACTTTAAAATTTGATGATGTTGTTGGTGTTATCCTTAGCAAGGAAATGCGACAGAAAAGATCAGGAGGGTCCACATTAGGTAGTGTTTTGAATGTAGAAAGTAGGGGAAAATCAAAGGAGAGAGGAAAAGGCTCTGGAGGTCATGGGAAGTCATGAGGAAAATCAAAGGATAAGAGGTCCCAATCCAGAGGATAGAAGTATTACTGGTACTATGGAAAACCAGGTCATCTGAAGAAAGATTGCTGATCTCGGAAGAATAAAAGAGACAAACAAGAAAGAAATAAGGAGGTAAATGTGGTAAGTAATAAATCTGAAGATGATGCTTTGATTCTTTCTCTAGATAATGCTGATGATTCATGGGTTTTAGATTAAGGGGCCTAATTTCATGCTATGCCCCATAGAAGTTATTTTCTTGATTATGTCCAAGGGAATTTTGGGTTGGTTTATTTGGGAGATAATGAACCCTATCAGATTGTTGGAAAGGGAAGAATTAAGATTAAGTTGTAGAATGGGAATCATTGGCTACTACAAGAGGTAAGGCAAGTTCCAAGGCTAAGTAGGAATTTAAATTCAGCAGGACAGCTAGGTGATGAAGGTTGCACAGTTACTTTTAGTCATAAAAAATGGAAGGTTTCAAGAGGTGCCTTAATAGTAGCAAAAAGTGTGAAAGTAGGCACCTTATATATTTGTATAGGTCATACTATTCCTTCTACTTTAGTTGTTGCAGAGAAAAACCAAACATGTTTAGGAATAGTTGTTGCAGGTTCACAGGAAGAGACTGAACCAGTTGCTATAGGTTCTGAGACAACACTGTGGCATAACAGACTTGGGCATATGAGCAAAAATGGTATGAAGGTACTTCATTCTAAGAAAGTTTTACCAGGTCTAAAATGTATTAATATGGGTTTATGTGAAAGTTGTGTGTATGGCAAACAAAAGAGAGTTAGTTTTCTCAAGGATGGGAAGCAAAAGAAAGATGAAAAGTTGGTGCTTGTGCATACAGATGTATGGGGACTGGCTCAGGTATCTTCTCTTGGTGGCTCTCGGTATTATGTTACATTCATAGATGATGCAAGTAGGAAGGTTTGGATTTATTTCCTTAGGCAGAAATCTGATGTAATTGAAACATTTAAGAAATGGAGAAGCTTGGTTGAGAATGAGATGGGTAAAAGATTAAAATGTCTTAGATCTGATAATGGTGGTGAGTATTGCAGCAAAGAATTTGAGGATTATTGTTCTTTTAATGGAATTTGTAGGAAGAAAATGGTTCCAGGGACTCCATAAGAAAATGGAGTGGTTGAGCTCATGAATAGGACAATAATGGAGTGTGCAAGGAGCATGATATTGCATGTTGGGCTACCTTTAAATATGTGGGTAGAGGTTGTCAATACCACTATATTATTAATTAATAGAGGTCCTCCAGTTCCTTTGGTTTGTGGTATTCTAGAGGAAGCATGGACAGGTAAGAAGGTGAGTTATTCTTTTCTCAAAACCTTAAGATGTGAATCATTTACATATGTAGATTCTAAAAATAGATCCAAGCTGGATGCAAAATCAAAAAAGTGTATCTTCGTTGGATATGGCATTGATGAATTTTAGTTATAGGCTTTGCGATGTTGAAAATCTAAAAATTGTGAGAAGCAGGGATGTTGTATTCAATGAGAAG
Source organism: Cunninghamia lanceolata (assembly GCA_027924645.1). Taxonomy (NCBI): domain Eukaryota; kingdom Viridiplantae; phylum Streptophyta; class Pinopsida; order Cupressales; family Cupressaceae; genus Cunninghamia; species Cunninghamia lanceolata. The sequence continues at coordinate 12,196,895 of BSBN01000803.1, forward strand.
GTGTTGTACAAAGATCAGTTGTAATAGCATGAGAAGAAAGAAAAAGATTATGTGGTGCTAGATGATACTCCAAATAATAATGTTCCAGTGGTTCCTCATGCTTCACAATAGCAACAAGAAATACCACAAACTCCAGTGAATGTTAGATGGTCAACAAGGCTAAGTAGACCTCCTGAAAGGTTTTCTCCTCTTTGTATTCTATTTTGTTAATAGATGCTGGTGAACTAGAAGGGTATGATGAAGCTATGTAGGTGGATACAAAGGTTCAGTGGGAGCTTGCAATGAAAGAAGAAATGGACTCCTTGCTGAAAAATCAGACTTGAGAATTATGTAAGTTGTCTGCAGGTAAAAAGGCTTTACCAAACAAATGGGTTTATAGGCTGAAAAAGGAAGATGGAGGTAAGAAAAGATTTAAAGCCAGGTAGTTGTAAAAGGATTTGTATAGAAAAAAGGTATTGATTTTGATGAGATTTTTCTCTGGTTGTTAAGATGACTTCTATTCGTACTGTTTTAAGTATTGTGGCTACTGAAGATTTGCATTTGGAATAGCTAGATGTGCAAACTACCTTTCTCCATGGTGATTTGGAGGAGGAGATATATATGGAACAACCGTAGGGATTTGAGGTCAAAGGTAAGGAGAAATTGGTGTGCATATTGAAGAAGAGTTTATATAGCTTGAAACAAGCACCTCGACAATGGTATTTAAAATTTGATAGTTTTATAGCTGAGAAAGGCTACAACCAGTGTAATTCTAACCATTGTGTTTATTTTAAGAGGTTGGATAATGACAGATACATTATTTTATGTTTATATGTTGATGAAATACTTGTAGCAAGGTCTACATGGATCACATAAGAGAGTTAAAACAATAGTTAGCACAATCATTTTCTATGAAGGATTTGGGGGCAACAAAATAAATCCTTGGTATGAAAATTTGCAGAGATAGGAAGAATAGAAAATTGAATCTGTCTCAGGTTGATTATGTTGAAAAGGTGTTGCAGAGATTCCATATGGAGAATTCAAAAGCTATCAACACACCTTTGCCCAGTCATTTGAAATTGACTAATGAGATGTGTCCTAAGACACAAGAGGAGGAAGAAAAAATGTCCAAGGTACCATATGCTTCAGTTGTAAGAAATTTAATATATGCTATGGTATGCACAAGACTGGAAATTGCACATGTTGTAAGAGCCGTAAGCAGGTATATGAGTAATCCCAAATTGGAGCATTGGAATGCGATAAAATGGATTCTCAGATATTTGAGAAGCACATCCAATAAACATTTATATTTTGAGGGCTCTAATATTAATTTAGCAGGCTATGTGGACTCAGATTTGGTAGGGGATATTGATACCAGGTGGAGTTTTACATGTTATATCTTTACTATAGGTGGGACAATGGTGAGTTGGATCTCCAGGTTGTAAAAGGTGGTTGCTTTATCCACCATGAAGGAAGAGTATGTAGCTATAATAGAGGCAAGCAAGGAGATGATATGGTTGCAATCTTTCATGGAAGAATTGGGCAAACAAAAAGCTAACAATTATTTGTTTACAGACAGTCAGAGTGCCATACATATTGCAAAGAATTATGCCTTGCATTCAAAGACCAAACACATACAACTAAGATATCACTTCATCCGGTTAGTGTTGGATGATAGACAGTTACAGCTGGAAATGATACATACAAATGAAAATCTAGCAGATATGTTTACAAAGGCAGTGACAAGGGAAAAGTTGAGCTCCTCTTCAGCTTCAGTTGGTCTTCAAGATTGAAAATGATAAAATTAGAACAGGGTCTAGAGTGTTTATTTCGAGTGGGAGCTACAGGGTCAGTAGTGTTATGATCAGTCTCCAAGTGGGAGATTTTTGTTATATGGAGGCTCAATCTCTAGAATGTGGTAGTCATGGTACTCCTCTTGACTTCCCCAAGTCTGTACTTTGCTAAGATACATCCTCTGAGAGATCCAGACCTGATTGTCAGATCTTGCTGCATGCTCTGTTTTTGCTCACCGGACCAAAACACTCTTCAATCAGACTTTCAATATAGACATACTATGTGCTATGGATGAGTACGATGGACTTTGTTACCATCAATGACAACACTAATGAAGCCACATAGTGTCTCTTGCCAACAATCTCCCTCTTTGGCATTGATGGCAACACTTAGTGAAAAATGACTAAGTGTTATAACAAACTCCCCCTTGGCTGATGCTCTATCTTATGTACACTTTTACCGGAGCTCCCCCTTAGCTGGATTCCACATTTTTCACTACTCCTCACTCCCCATTTGACATCAATGGCAAAGGGTGAAATCCGTACACCAAAAATTGCAAAAAGGCAATCTATACATAGCCGCATAAGTATATACATGTTATACCTACATATACTTAAGTATATTTGCAAAAGTGGTTTTCAACTGGACAAATTCTATTGCCCAACTCTGCTTCATCCTGTTCAAAATTGAGATGCGACTACTTAATAAAAATGCAAAAGCTTCTGCCCTCTTTAGGTCTATCGGATCATTGGTCCGGGATGTGGTCTGAGCATCAGTTAGGGCCTCATGCATTACCTCTAACTTAGGGATAATTATCCCTCTTAGTTCACTCATTCTGCTTATTCTATTCTTCTTCTCCTTCTCAAGCCTCTTTATCTCATTTATAGTGGCAATAGCCTGGCACTTTTGATTCATTATGAATGAGGTGAGAGGATCAAAACTCTAAGATAAACTTGATAGTTTGCCCTCTTGTTCTTCCACCTTCTTTGCAATGTTTGCTGTCACTGTGGACCAAGATAAACAAAATTTGTATAATTCTCCACCATCTTTGAGAGCATTTTCTAGGCTCTTTATCCCAATATTCAAATTTTTGCTATCGTTTGCTATGATTCCTTGTACTTTAGAGAATCTCTTGCCCAAAAACTCTTTCCGGACTTTCTCTTCTGCTGATTTATCCAAAGAATCAAAATGTGTGCTAACAGAATTAACAAGAGATTTTAGATTACCAGATGAAGAGGCTGAAATATCCTTTTGAAAGGATGGCATAATTTTCTCTAGCACACCTGATGCAATCTCTATTAGCTCACAGTCTTCCATGTGAGACTTCAGAAGCTTTTCTTTTGCTTTAGCTTGAGCAAAAGATGCTACCTTCATTGTCTGAACCGGAGAGAGGGAGTCAAAATTGAATGGTCCATGAAACAGTTCTAGTTCATCTATCTCCATTAGTTCCTTGGTCAAGAAATTCTTCACTGATTCTGCAGTGTCTCTTGCTAGAGACTTCTTTCCTTTTGTAGCCTTAGAGCTGTCATCAAAGATCTTCTCTGTTTGTTCTTTTTCTCTTCCCTTTGTCTCCTCTTCTTGACTTGCTTTCTCCTCTTTTCTTGCTTCTCCTTCAGTTCTAGAGTCTGCTAGGGGATCCAAAAGAGAGATGTTTACTTCTTCATGGACTTCCTCTTCTAGAACAGAGGAATCCAAGTCCTTAGTCTTCTCCTCACCTATCTCCTTTGACTCTTCTGCAATTTTCTCAGTAGAATCTTCATTTGATGCACTTAATCCTTCGACATCCATGGCAGAAGGTTCATCACTTATGTCCTCTATAATAGGCAGATTGAATCTTTTATATGCATTCCAGAGGATGTCTTCAGTCTCTTTTGCCACCTGATTGGTCTCTCCGAGCATAAGCTTGTTCATTCTGGCTTTGCTTCAGAACTCATCCTTACAATCCTTGAAGATCATGTTCATTTATTTTTGAGTGATGGAAGGATAGAGCTGAATAGCTATCTGTTCCCAGATCTCCATATCCTTTTCCTTGGCATTGTCTTTTCTGAGTTCAAGTACTTTCTTCAAACTCTTGGAGATTAGAGAGATGATTTCAATGAATGCATTATTATATATGTTTAAGTACTTAATTGTAGCTTCTTCCAAGATCCTTTTGTCTATGTCACTATACTCATCATAGAATTTTGTCATTGGTTGCAGATTCCCATCCACAGTAACTGCCTTGATGACATCATCAATGGAGAGTGTAGGCCTTTCAACAAATTCTTTTGCTTCTTCTTTGTTTTTGCTGGCAAATGATTCCACATAAGTTTTCTTTTTCTTCTTCATTTTCTTAACCTCCTCATCTATCTCTATCTCTTCATCATCCTTTTGACTTATATAGGATCTTGTAGCCTTGGTTTTTGTTCTCTTTTCTCCCTTTTCGGATGTCTTTACTTCCAGTTTGGAGGATTTTGAGCTCTTAGAGGTGGTAGGTGTAGAACTCTTTGAGGATCTATCCAGGAGGGAGCTTGCACCGGATCACTTTCTTTTTCTGCATCTTGTCTCTCTTTCTCTTCTCTTTCTAGTTTCTCTCTATTTGCATCAACTGCTTCTTTTGAAATGCCATATCTTTTGGCAACTTCCTCTACTTCTCTTCTCACTTTTCTTTTCATCTCTGGCTGTCTTAGTTCAACATGAATTTTCACACTCAATTCTTGAAAGGTTCCAAACCTTTCTGCCTCAGGGTCCTTAGGCTGACTTAGTAGGTGTTAGACATGCAATTCCAAAATTTTCTCATCCACCTCATAGCCCATTGGCATAATCTAGACTATTCTGGGCTCTACTGCCTCCATTAGGCATTGATCAGTGTCTACCATAAAACACACTATATCTTTATATTTTTCAACTAATGTCTGAGGAATTATTTCTCTGGCCCGCATCATACCTTGGAAATTCTTGAAATATCCCCAGAGAGCTGTGCTTTGAGCCTTGGCATCACCAAGCCCATACATATAATCTCTGATTTGTATGGCAACAGGTCTATCATTTTGCCATATCCAGCCACTAGTTTCGGGTAGCTCATTCATATAGTAGAAGAATAGACATAGTATCAAGCTACCGTACTTAAATGAATTTTTCTTATCCTTCTTTTTTTTCTACAAATTCTCTAACAGTTGGTTCAGGAGAAGCTCACAAAGATCATAATCAACATTTTCCCTTAGCATCTGATAAGCAGTGTATATTGCTATTCCGGATATAGAATTCTCCCTGCTAGAGTGATATATTTTATAACCAATTATCATAGAAGCAAATTTGATATCTAGATCTGTGATATCCTCTATTGTCATTGCTCTTTTGTCAAATTTTGATCTGGTAGCCTCACTTACAATTTGGTTCTTGACCGATTTAAGAGCAGGCAACCCACTGAATGAGTGCAAACCAGTTACTGCCCTGATTGCATCCTTGATTATCTTGAAGGGCTTCAACAACCACATGAAGTTATCATGTATTCTACTAAGAACATACCGGACCCATTCATCTTCTATAAAACAAGGGAAATAGATGCAATGTCCAAAATGCTTATCCTGGATGGCCTTGTATTGGGGTTTAAGTTCAAATGTTTCATCTATTAATTCCTTGTGATAGATATCCATCATCTTGGATTCCCCAAATTCCTCAATGTTGGTGTGAATGTATACCCTAACATCTTCTACGTGTAGAACCCCATGTGGAATGCTAGAGAATGCACCTAGGGGATCAACTTCTAGGGATTTGTAAGGACGTTTCTTGAACTTAGGGTGCGGCCTATCAGTGATCTTAACAACATTTGGAGTAGCCATCTTTCAAAAGATTTAGAGAGAGATATTAAAGAGCAGAAATACCTTTTTACGCTTCTGGGGTTCATGATAAGAGCTGAAAAGATCACTAGTTGAATCGAATTCTACGGTTGTTCTTTGAGAGGGTTGAAGCAATCTTGTTGCAGAGTTCTTTCTTTCTTCTTCTTGAATGCAAATGTGCAAATAATGAACAAAAGAACCCTTATATTTCTGCACAAACCCTAAATTCATATTGCAATAAATGCACACCTTAAGTCATTCTATTTCCCTTGTTCTGACCTTGTTCTGAGAGAGATCCTTCTGAATCATTGAGATACACTTAGAATTATTCTTGGTGATAATTGACAATCTATCTTCCTTTCTCCAATCATTCCATTTATCTGCAGATCAAGATATTTCAATTTTGAATCATACTGGATCTAACTGTGAAAACCCTACTTTTATCAGATAACTATTAGACCGGATCAATCTTGAATGATTAACCTCTTCAAAAGTCCTTGCGGATCTTTTATATTTTTACCAAGGGTTATTTAGATATCTCCTTGAGAACTCTTCAATCCGCAACACTCCATGTGCCAATTTTAGACACCAATTGACTGGCTGGGGGAAATTGTTTTCTTTTGTGACTCCCCCTAAGCTAGAGCTCATCTATTTAGTTTTCGGAAGGAATATCAGCACCAGATTCTGGTACGGATCCATCCCCAACATTTTCTATACTTCTCTTCACCCAAATCTTGTTCATCTCCCTTTGAACTTCATTTGCATTCACTTTTCCTTTTCCCTTGTCTTGATTTTGATTATGATACACCGGACCCCTTTTATCCTGATTCTTACTTCTGCAGAATTTGGCAATGTGACCGGATCTATTGCAATTATAGCAAGCTATATTTCTTTGCATATTTGACTGATATCCTCTTGATCTACATTGATTAGCCATATGCTCCATTCTATTGCATGCAAATCATCTACCATTGAATGAATTGTTTATTTGCATATTTCTACATTCATGAGATTTGTGACCATACCTTTTGCAGTTAAAACACTATCCAGAGAAGGATGAATTAGTCTGATTCACTCTTCTTCTGCACTGATTTACTTTATGTCCAAAGTTATTGTAATTGTAGCAGTATCCATTGAAGGATGGATATATTTGAGCATTTGGTTGCCTTACTGGAGGTCTTCTAGGTCTGTTCCTTGGATTTCCTGATCCAAAGTTCTTCTGACCAGATCTAGAGCTTTCACCTTTCTCATACCCCAAGCCATGCTTGTCATCTACCCTCTTTTGGATTTCAAGAAGAACTTCAAGTTGAGCAGAGCTTATCTTGAATTTCTCTTTGTATTCATTTGTTGTTTGAAGATCCCTTTTAAGAGTATCTATCTGATTCTCAAGTTGTTCTTCATTATCTCTAGCTTCTTCAAGATAAGATTCCAGATGCTTGATTATTCTATCCATTTTGTGGCAGTCTTCTGACTTCTCCTTGAGAGATTGTTTTAGATTATCTTCAATTTTTCTTTTCTCTTCAATTTCTTGGGTGAATTTGATAACCCCTGATTCCATTTCATGTCTTACCATAATGACCTCTTTTGATAGTTTCTCACATAACTTGTTTTTCTCATTCAGATCTTCATTTATATCATTAGCTTCACTTTGACTTGCTAATTGTTGAAGTAGTTCTTTTCTTTTTTTCACAGAGATACTCAGTTTTTATTTGAATTCATTTATGAAATCATCAGCTTGTTTGAGTCTTTCCCTTAGGTTGTTGACTTCAGAGTGACGTTTCTCAAGATCATCTAAGGCAGACTGAAGTTGTTCCCTCATACCATACATATCCATTAAGATTCCCATATATTCCTCAAGTTGTTAGGCTCTGTTTAGAGGAACTTAACTCTGATACCAATTGTTGGAAACAAGGTGGATAACTGAGAGGGGGGGTGAATTAGTTATCTTAAACAATTTAACTTTCTATTCTTCTTTAATAATTAGTGCATCATCAAAGCATATAAGCATACACAACCATGAGAGAAAAAATAAAATCAATACACATAACACAATGATTTTGACGTGGAAAACCCTGTTAAGGGAAAAAACCATGGGGTGACTAACCCAAGATTGTATTCTCTGTTAAAAGAATAGAAGTACAAAATGGCACTTGCCAATTAGGGCTCATTGCCCGAGCATACTGCTCACAAGAGGCTCACTGCCTACAAGAGACTCACTGTCTACAAGGTATATAGAATGTAACTAGGTGTTTGAACTGATCAGAGGCATCCACATATGCTGAGGTTCAGTTCCGGTTAGGCTCAATATACTGATCTATTGCACTTCATTCTTCCTCTGCTTTAGTGCTGTTGTTCTGTCACATACTGGATTTGTTTTACTGCTTCCACACTTGTCTCTAGATTTCTTTGCACACTATCTCAAAATCCACACACCTTCACATCAAAATCCATCTGGTATATATATCCGCACCAAGGATTTCAACATCTTTCTAGTCGGCATCCGGAATACTCAAGATTTTTCCAAACTCTAGTCTGTCAGCTAAATCCATGCTTACTAAGTGATGTGCATCAAAGAGATAGTTATAGAAGTCATCAATCATGTCGGCCAACCATGAATGATCCCTCAAGAAGCTTGATCCCCATCAATTTCTCATCCGGATTAAGGTCTGATGCTCTGTTGGTTAGTCCTTGCTCAGTCTGCTCTGCCTGTCAGGAACCCAACACTTAGGTGCTCGTATCTTTTCACTCTTTCATCATCGGAGGCTCAATCTCTAGAATGTGGTAGTCATGGTACTACTCTTGACTTACCCAAGTCTGTACTTTGTTGAGATACATGCTCTAAGACATTCAGACCTGATTGTCGAATCTTATTGCATGCTGTGTTCTTGCTCACCGGACCAAAACGCTCTTCAATCAGACTTCCGGTATAGACATACTATGTGCTACGGATGAGTGGGATTAGACTTTGTTGCCATCAATGACAACACTCATGAAGCCACACAGTGTCTCTTGCTAACAGAGTCATGGTCTGGGACTACATCTTGACAATTAGCTTGGTACAGGTAATATGGGGAACAAATATCCAAATTATTTTTTTGTATGATGAGTTTAAAACTCAGTAGGACTTCTACCTGAGTCCGTATAGCATGATGTTTCTTGTTATTTGTTAAAAAATGAGGCACGAGGCCCATAAAGCCGTGCCATAGATAATATTTATATTCTTTACTGTGTCATGACTCAAGCCCAACATGGCCGAGTTATTGTTGTTTTAAAACTTTTATTTATAGTGATTCAGAGTCGTATGGCTGAACCCTAACAAGCTAACTTTGAAGTATGAATATGCTCGAAGCCTTGAAGGCTGAGCTAATTAAACATAGTAAATTTCCTTGAGACCATGCTCTAGGCCATTGAGCTGAGTAGTAAACTTAACAAAATTTCTTTGAGACCATGCTCCAGGCCATTGAGACGAACAATGAAACTTTGTAAACTCTTCTTGAGACTACGCTCAACTGAGTCATAATACTATCTATGCAATCTTGTCTATGATTAAGATCGATGCTTAAAGAGCCAAGTAGCAACTACACTATGTTTATTTGGGTACTAGCTCAAGGCCTTGAGGCCGAGCTCTATAAAGAGACTCTTTACTATGTTTGAGCTTAGGGTCTTTTGACCTGACTGTATTGTATAATACATTTATGATAACTAGAGCTCAAAGACATTATGGCTGAGCATGTATTCAAAATATATATATTAAGATCGTGTCATATGATGACAAAGAAAGAGCCTAAGAGCTCTTGAAATGGAGTAATGGATAACTCCAGATGATTATAGTTGATAATGAAATAATACAGTCATTTGACTGTAATGATAGCCAAGAAGGCATTAATACTTATCAAAGTCATTTGACTATAATAATAGTCGAGAAGGTATTTAATATTATTAAAATAGTCCATTGACTGAGATGATAGCCAGGAAGGCAATTATATATTGGTGTGACTATAACACCAAACTAACCCAAGTCAGGCTTATAGAAGAAGCCGACTATGAATTATATATGGAATTGTTTAAACTGTTAAGAATGTATATGTGAACCTTGAATATGAAGGGGATAAGACCATTAGAATAATTTTATAGAAGAATATAGACTAGTTCTATATGTGACTGAATTATGAATTATTGGTTAATGTTATGAGATATAATTCCTTTTACTTAAATGTAAACTATTAGGTTTGGTGATTAACATCTTAAGCTCATTGGGATAATAAGAGCTATTGAACCTAAAGAAGCAAATGTACTTTACTAAGGCATGGTATGTCTTGAGTATCATGAAATTGACTTCATCATATGTGATGATTTGTTATCAAAATGTTAACCATGGGAGACCAAGGTGCTCATAATGGTTGGATTTGGAATGAATTGAACATGAAACAAGGTGATGAGGAGTCACTAATTCTGCGTTACAAAGGTAACCTATTTAGTTGTATCTAACTTATGATGGGAGTCAAATTTCCAAGTATGGATAGTGATTCAAATTGATGCCACTCATACTAGACCTAAAGGATAAGGTCGTTAGGAACTTACTGTAGGACATGACAGCTTATAAGTCAAGTTAGGGTGGTGGACATACGATGACATTCATTTTGCAACATATATGTATGTAAAACTTTTACCAAAGTAATGCATCCATCTCTGCATGCATTGTCAGTCCATAGTGTTCCAGATGGCCTATTATCTCCAATAGTGTCATACAAGTTAGAGTGGATCTATAGTGTGTGACCATGAGACATTAGGAAGGTGTTTGATGTAAATTTGGATGGATGGTGTTTTTGATAGTTTGTGTATCCTCCTTTCACCATTAAACATTTAAGGGCCTTGGTTCGAGTAGAAATCTACTATTAGGCCCTTGATCACTGTAGAATGTAGGGAAAATTGGATTTGTGTGATTTGATTGCTTGATTATGCCCAATTATGCTCAAAACCCTAATTATGCAAATACGAAAGCAAATGAACAAATTACTCAAAATGCTACTACGGGAAGATGTAAAATGATAGATAAATGAGTACCAATTTTTGAAGTTCAGGAAGTGGAACAGTCAAGGACTAATGAACGGGTGCCCTAGTCCAGTGCCCTAATTTTTGTCAAGATCTGGGAACTTTATCTATAACCTGTTCCTGTTGTCTCAGAGATTTCTCCATTGCGGGATCCAAAGGACTAATGAGTAGGCACCTGAGTCTAGGTCCCTATTTTCAGCTTTGATCTGTAATTCTGATACTCTGAAACACTCTCTTGCAACTCCACTTTTCCTGCTTCTTCAACCTGTAACCTGTAATCGCAGAAAAATGGGGAGGGGGTTGTGGTGTTTAGAGGCTTGCCTCAGTCAAGCCCCAGAGAGACATTCAAGTCTTTCAAACATCATTTTTAGATAGAGAGTGTGTGTCCTCATGGGACAAAAGCAAAATCCAAATGATAAATAATCAAAAGCACAATTGATATCACCTTGTAGTGAAGATCTCATGGAAGGAAGAAGCTCTTCATGCCATGAGGATATGGATGCTCAAATATGAAAATACAAACACATAAACAACACAATATCTTCTCTTCCACACAATGAATGCCTTGAGTCACCTTTAGAATGCCAAAATCTTATCTAGTTTTAATCTAGTTTCAAATGAATGTCTAAACATGCTTATATATGCAACTACAAACATTCCCGCCAAGAATTTCATAATTCAAACTTACCGTGTCGGCCTAGGAACCAAATAACGGTCATAAACTGACACTTAAAATTTGGGTCTAACCCAAAATAGGGAAGGACTAGGGTGCAGACGCCCAAGTCCTCCCCCCTATTTTGGGCAGGTTCTATCTCAAGGGATCCCCCTAGGTCCCATTCATCATGAAACTTAGGGGTTTTCTCATCAGGATGCCAAAATATGATGCAAGATGTCCTAAATGCAGATTAAAGACCCATGAGTTAAATCTTAAGAGGGAAAAGCCCCCAAGGGAACATTTTCTGACATTACATTTAGTCCCCAGTTTAATGTATGTATAAACGCAAGGCCAATAAATGCATTAAAGTACTATTAACAAACACACTAAGCACGAAGAAGAGACGCCAAACACAGAGAAGATAATAATAGGCACGCAAAACATGGAGAAGATAGTTACAGTTATGCAAAACATAGAGAAGACAACATTGTATGCAGAGAAGACAGTGAATGCATAGAAGACATGAATGATTTCTTTTCTTTTTTTTCTTTTTCTCATATATATATGAAATGCAGATGCAAGTACAAGGAAAGTAAATATGTCACTCATAATGTAGGAAGTACTCATCGCACTAGTCTTTAAACTACATATGGGGCAATAGACATGCCAAACAAATCAAGTACGCCATACAAAACAAGCACACCAAACACACACACTTTGAAGAAACAGAGAAAACATAGAAGACAAGTGATGGAGTGTCCCTATTTCTAGGTTCATCACCATCTTAGGCACATTACAAACACACACCAATGATTGGGCTTCACCACAACAATCACCGAAGACACGCTTAAGGATTTAGTTAGTCACAGAACCGCTCCTTGCCTCCGCAGAGGACTTTTGAAAATGATAGGATGTGCACTCTCCATGAGAGATACGCCACCCCCACCTCTGTAGAGGGCTTAAGATGATTGATGATTGATGATTGATTTCAAACAAAACTTAGAGTGCAGGGGGGACTCTTCACTACCAGTCTTTAAGACTGCACCTAAGGACAAGCACATTGTTAACATCTACAATAGACAACTTACCTTATATATGCCCCCACCTTAAGGTGGTTGATATCAGGTATCGATATCAAGCATGTTAAGGTAGGAAGAAAACACACAAGGGAACACAGACTCTCGCAAAGCCCATGCCCCCCAGAGGTGACATGTACTTTATGATCACCAAATTTGCCACAAACACATCCCTACAAGAAACATGTTAGTGTCTAAATAATCATGATAAACTACAATACATATGAAATCTGAGGAATGCAAGATTCAAGATAGACAAAGTGGATGGAGCAGCAGTATTGTTATGTTTTGTAAGTGAGATAAGACACCATCAAGATCACTATGCATAAATCATGGAGTGCTTCTACTAAGTATCGGATAATATATTACGACCCTGTCGTCATATTAGGAACTAAGTCCAATTTTTGATTTCTAGCTAAAGGGACGCTAGGTTTGCATCAATATAGATTTTTTTCATCATCTACCCGCTAGATAGAAACACTAGAGGAAGGGAAACAATAAATGAAGAGAGGAGAAACAAGTGCCTTAGGGATAGTCATGTAGGAGGGTACCCCCAATTCACCAACCGCAACGCTATGTCCGTAAGACACAACACACAACAATGAAAATAGAGAGAGAGGCAATATAGGAGAATGATGATACAAATAGAAGGTCACAATAGAGGTAGTCTACTGGTATCCCAGACCTTACAAGAGAATCAGGGGTCATCTCAGGAGGCCTAAACAACACATAACACTGTTGGAAACAATCCAGACAACTAAGAGGGGGGATGAATCAGTTGTCCCTAAACTTTAACTTTTAAAACTTCTTTACAACTAGATTAATGATGATAACATTAAAGCATTAATCAACACGAGAAGAAACAATATGAAGACATAACACCAAAATTTTGACATGGAAAACTTGGTTAAGGGTAAAACCACAGTGGGGATTAACCCACAAAAATGTGTACCCTGTTAAAAGTACTTAAGAAAATAGAAGGCACATGCCTTTGGGCACACTGTCCAGAGCTCATTGCTCAAGAAGAGGCTCATTGCCTATAATAAATTATGATTTACATAGAGATAATGAACTAAGAAATAGCATCTATATTCATGCCTGGATTAGTCCCTTTGAAGGCTCAAAAACTTCTACTCCTATCTTCAAATTCTTCTTCACTGATTTTTCACTCTATACCTCCTCTCCTCTTCTGCTCTGCTCTATTTTTTATCCTTTCTTTGCATTTAACTCATTTTTCAAAGATACTTTCCAACGACTCCTCAACAAGTATTTATATACTTCATCAACCTTGGAATAATCAACAAGGTCGGCTAACCTCAACGTGGATCTTCACACTATCGGCCAAACATAATTGAGACTTGAATCTTCCTCTATTAACACACCATGCTTCATAACATGCTCTTTAGATCATCCGCAACACGCTAGGACCATCCAGTCGGCCAAGAACAGGGAAGAATAGAAACCTCAAAGTAGAAATCTTCAACAACAAGCTCAACCTTCAATGCGGACCTTCAACACAGTAGTGAAACAATCCAGAGACCTCCACAAGCACATTGAATTCATCAATCACATCCAGTCTATACCAAATTGCAAGAATCATTTGTATCTTCCTCTGGAACCTCAAGAACACTATCTGCCATGACTGTCAAACTAGAAAGATTTCTTGTGGACCTCCAAACCACAAACCACTCGAGTTGAGGGAACACACCAACATCCCAGATATGCCTCTAGATCCATAGATCATAGAGTTGTAATACCAGACCAATCCGCACCAACTTCTTGTCACACTGTCTCTACTGAATACTACAGAATCTAGTTCTACTCAGATGGCCATAACTTTTTCAAATCTTCATGCGGATTTCTCAAATCTTAACTAGAGCAACCTCTGGCAATCCTCTACATAGCCATCTGATCTGCATGTATTTATTGCCATTAATTTTCTTAATATCCTCAACAATCTAGTCTCCTATATAGACAACAATATAGGATACAGTTGACACCAATGACAATAAGGATATGTTGACATCAATGACAACACCACTTAGGGATATATTTGCAACAATCTCCCCCTTTGTCATTGATGGAAACATATGATGTGAAAAACTAAATTCAACCATCAAGACAAAAACCTCTCCCCCTTTCCTTTCTCACTTCTGTAATTTGTTTCTTTACTGCCCCCCCTTACATTAGCAACTAGTTTTTCACATGACTTCTCTCCCCCTTTGATATCAATGGAAAAAGGCACATATTTGCTATCTTTTCTCCCTTTTTCTTCAGAATGATCCCAAAATTTGCATACTGACTACTCCCCCTTTGAGTAGTACCTCCTTAACATCAATCTAGATCATAGGATATGAATGTGAATTCCACTAGACTGATGTACCTTAGTGCATCTTAGTTCTGATCAGGAGGGGTAATAACCCCTAACTTTTCTCTAAGATACTCAAAAGTATCTTTGGGAAGAAGCTTAGTGAAGATATCTGCAATCTGATATTTGGAAGACACAAAGTCCAACTTGACTTCATTCTCATTAACTTTCTCCCTTAAGAAATGAAACTTGATAGATATATTCTTTGTCTTTGAGTGCAATACCATATTTTTTGAAATGCTTATAGCACTTGAATTATGACAGAAAATTGTGATTGGCTCCTCAAACACAACCTTGATGTCTTTCAACATTTGCTTCGTCCATAGAACTTGAGAGCAATTATTTGCTACTACTATATACTCTACCTTTGCAGTAGATAGAGAAATTGCCTCTTGCTTTTTGCTCATCCAAGATACCAATCTTCTTCCTACGAAGAATGCACCACCACTAGTACTTTTTCTATCATCAACATCTCCTTCCCAATTAGCATCTGTATATGCATGAAGAGTGAAGTCATTGTCCTTTGGATACCGCAATCCATAATCAATTGTCCCCTTGATATATCTAAAAATTCTTTTAACTTCCACAACCTGGGATTCTCTTGGGTCAGCTTGAAATCTAGTAATAAGTCCAACTGCATTCATGATGTCAGGTCTGGTCTGAGTCAGATAAAGCAATCCTCCAATCATTGATCTGTACCTTTTCTGATTTGCCTTGGGGGAGTCATCATCTTTCTTAACTTATATCCAGTTACCATAGGAGTACCTACTGGCTTTGAATCTTCCATTCCAAACTTCTTCAACAATTCTTTCACATATTTGGACTGAGATATGAAGATACCTTTATCTGTTTGAATAATTTGCAGACCTAGGAAGAAATTCATCTCACCAAACATTGACATCTCAAACTCACTTTTCATCTGATCAACAAATGCTTTACACATGCATTGATTTCCACCAAAAATGATATCATCAACAAAGACCTCAACAATTAGAATGTCCTCATGATTTATCTTGAACTACATATTACTGTCAGCAGTACCTTTGCTAAATCCTAGCTTAAGCATATGCTTATCCAATCTGGCATACCATGCTCTTGGAGATTGCCTAAGTCCATACAAGGGTTTTCTCAGTCTACAAACCATATCTCCCTGATCAAACAATTGGAATCCTTCCATTTGTTCAATGTAGACTTCTTCCTCCAAATCTCCATTTAGAAAAGCTGATTTGACATCCATCTGATAGACTTTAAAATCTTTGAAAGCAGTAAAAGTAAGAAATAATCTTACTGCCTCTATCCTTGCCACCGGAGCAAAAGTTTCTTCAAAATCAATTCCTTCCACTTGAGAATAACCTTTACATACCAACCTTGCCTTGTTTCTTAACACCTCACCATCTTCATTTAGTTTATTCTAGAAGGCCCATTTAGTTCCAATCACATTTTTGTCCTCAAGTCTAGGAACAAAATCCCAAGTGTGATTCTTTTCAATTTGCATCAATTCTTCTTCTATTGCCTTAACCCAATTTTCATCATTGCAAGCTTCATTTACTGATTTAGGTTCAATCTTTGAAATCAAACAAATCTCTTCTTGATCTTCAGCAACTCTTCTCCTAGTTTGAACACCTCTATTTTTATCTCCTATGATTTGATCTTCAGGATGATTCATTCTTACATACCTGGGAGTTTTGGGAATTGTTTGAACTTCTGTTTCTTGAACTTGTTCCTCATCTTCTGCACTAATCTCTTGAGTTACTGGTGTTACCGGATCAATCTGAATCTGGGTCTAGATTTGAACTTGTCTTCCTTGATTTTGACTTTCATCTTGATCATCTGAATCATATCTGCAATACCTGGAGTGACCTTTTCTTTCATCAACTTTAACATTAGCACTTTCAAAAATCTTTTTCAATATTTTATTGAAGCACTGGTAAGCTTTACTTTGAGTTGAATATCCCAAAAATATTCCTTCATCACTTCTTTCCTCAAACTTGCCTAAATCCTCGTCTCTTTTGATATAGCATTTACTACCAAAAACTCTGAAATATCTCACAGTAGGAGGATGACCAAACCATAGTTCATAAGCAGTCTTACCAGAATTTCCTTTGATCTTCTCTTGGTTAAGAGTGTAGACAACAGTACTCAAAGCTTCCCTCCAATAAACTTGAGCAACATTTCTTTCTATCATCATGGTCCTGGCAGCTTCTTGAATGGTCTGGTTCTTCCTTTCCACAACTCCATTTTGCTAAGGAGTCCTAGGAACAGATAACTGTCTTTTTATTCCATGCTTTTCACAAAAAGCATCAAACTCACCGGAAGTGAATTCTCCACCTCTATCAGTTCTCAGACACTTCAATTTCCCACCAATCTCATTTTCAACCATCATCTTGAACACCTTAAAATTATCAAGGGCTTCTGATTTTTCTTTTAGGAAGGTTACCCACATCATCCGGGAGTAGTCATCAATCAGCAACATGAAGTATATGTCTCCTTGTACACTCCTAATTCTAGCAGGACCACAGAGATCAGTATGTACCAGTTCCAATCTCTCACTTGAACCTTGTTCCTTACTTTTGAATGAAATTTTGTTCTGTTTACCCAATTGACATTCTCTGCAAATGCTATCTGGTTTCACAAGTCTTGGAAGATCTCTTATATCTTGAGTGGAACTTATTTTGACAATGTTATCAAAATTCACATGACACATCCTCCTATGCCATAACCAACTTTGATTTGTTTGAGCAATCAAACAACTTTTGCCTAAACTACTTAAGTGAAAGGTGTTACCTTTAGTTTGAGTACCAGATGCAATTTCAATTCCAAAACTTTCCAAGATTCTGCATTTTCCATCCTTAAACAAGAGATCATAACCATTGTCAACCAACTATCCAACATTGAGTAGATTGTGTTTCAGTCCTTCCACATACAGAACATTATTGGTGTTGTTTTTACCATCAAAAGAGATGGATCCTCTGCCACGAATTCAACCAGGTGAGTTGTCTCAAAATTTCACAAATCCACCTTCATAATTTTCAAAACTCACAAACTTACTCTTGTCACCAATCATATGATGAGAGCATCCACTATCAATCACCCATTCATCCTTTTCAACAACATGAGCAGCCAAGGCACTTTCCACATTTGCATAGATAGCAGACTCAGTAGAGATAGAATCTACTTTTTTAATAGCAATGAACACCCAATCACTTTCACAATGATCAGATTCATCATCTATGACTCCTTCTCTAGCTTCTTGGACATAGTAGCAATTCTTCTAATTTCTATATCTGTTAGGCTTTGGTTTTGAAAACCTCTCCGGACACCTTGAAGCAAAATGACCAATCTTATTACAAGCAAAACATTTGAGTAGCAACTTTCCTTCATACTTACTGAATCCTCTTGGCATCCATATGGCAATGAGAGCTTCAAGATCTATAGTCTCATTTTCATCATCTTCAAGATCCTTCCTTGTTTTGATAAATCTGCTTGATTTTCTTGAAGAACATTCACCCAAATCATGTCTTTTCTTTCCATGCACACTGGCCTTGAATGCCGATTCAGACTTAGGAAGAGAATCACCAAATTCACTTAATTCAAAAGCTAAAATTTTGCCAACCAGGTGATCTCTTGTAACATCTGAGACAATTCTAATCTCCTCTATAGTAGCAACCTTATGTTTGTATGAATTAGGCAAAGATCTGAGCACTTTTGACACAATCTCTAATTCATCCAAAATTCTGCCAGCACTCTTGATCCCACATACAAGTTCATTTATCTTTTGCATGTAGATTGTGATGTTTTCATCTTCACTCATCCTTAGATTTTTGAATTTTCCTCTCAGACTTTGTAGTTTGGCACACTTGACATATTTATCTCCTTCATACATATTCTCCAACTTCTTCCAGATTTCATGAGCTATTTTCAATCCAAAAACATTTGTCATTTCTGAATCAGTCAGGGCACTCAACAAGGCTTCTTTAGCTCGAAGGTTGTTTTCAGCATCCCTGAGTTCATCTAGAGTTGTAGGACCTCTCTCCAGAGGTTCATACTTATCGTTGGTTATTAACCAATAAGCATCACCCATGCATTGTAAATGGCATTCCATGAGACTCTTCTAAACAGAGTAATTTGTTCCATTGAATCTTAGACTATCCTTGTAAGTCGACATCCTAGATCTCCTCGAGTGGTTAAGCTCCTTTTTTAGAGGAACTTGGCTCTCATACTAATTGTTGGAAACAATCTAGACAACTGAGACGAGGGGTGAATCAGTTAACCCTAAACTTTAACTTTTAAAACTTCTTTACAACTAGGTTAATGATGATAACATTAAAGCATTAATCAACACATGAGCAGAAACAATATGAACACATAACACCAAAATTTTGACATGGAAAACCTGGTTAAGGGAAAAACCACAGTGGGGGTTAACCCACAAAAATATGTACCCTATTAAAAGTACTTAAGAAAATAGAAGGCACACTGCCCAGAGTTCACTGCTCAAGAAGAGGCTCACTGCCTATAATAAATTATGATTTACATAGAGATAATGAACTGAGAAATAGCATCTATATTCATGCCTAAATCAGTCCCTTTGAAGGCTCAAAAACTTCTGCTCCTATCTTCAAATTCTTCTTCACTGATTTTTCACTCTATACCTCCTTCGCTCCTCTTCTGCTCTACTCTGCTTTTTGATCCTTTCTTTGGATTTAACTCATTTTTCAAGGATACTTTTCAATGACTCCTCAAAAAGTATTTATATACTTCATCAACCTTGGAATAATCAACAAGGTCATCTAACCTCAATGTGGATCTTCACACTATTAGCCAAACGTAATTGAGACTTGAATCTTCCTCTATTAACACACCACACTTCATAACATGCTCTTTAGATCATCCGAAACACGCTAGGAGCATCCGATCGGCCAAGAACATGGAAGAATAGCAATCTCAAAGTATAAATCTTCAACAACAAACTCAACCTTCAATGTGGACCTTCAACACAGTAGCCACATGATCTAGAGACCTCCACAAGCACATTAAATTCATCAATCACATCCACTCTATACCAAATTTCTAGAATCATTTGTATCTTCCTCCGAAACCTCAAGAACACTATTTACCATGGCTGTCAAACTAGAAAGATTGCTTGCAGACCTCCAAACCACAAACCACTCGAGTTGAGGGAACACACCAACATCCCAGACATGCCTCTAGATCCATAGATCATAGAGTGGTAATACCAGACCAATCTAGACCAACTTCTTGTCACATTGTCTCTATTGAATACTGTAGAATCCGGTTCTACTCAGATGGCCATAACTTCTTCAAATCTTCATGCGGATTTCTCAAATCTTAATTGGAGCAACCTCTTACAATCATCTACACAGCCATATGGTCCACATGTATTTATTATCATTTATTTTCTTAATATCCTCAACAATTCAGTCTTCTATACAAACAACAATATAGGATACAATTGACACCAATGACAACAAGGATATGTTGACATCAATAACAACACCACATAGGCACATATTTGCAACAAACACATCATGGGAGAAACACATCATGAGAGATAAAGGGATAGAAATACTTACCTATATAGAGATTCATGCTAGAGGTTATCAACAATCAAATCATTCTCTTCCCAATCCCAAACATAAGGTATAATTGCCAAGTCTTTGTCATTATTCTTTTGTTCATTCTTAAATGCTTCTTGGTTTGACTCAATGTTAGGTGGAATGTTTTCTTATTGGAGTTCATTAGTATACTTATTCACGATCCTCTTAGGTGGTCGAAGAAGAAAATTATTTTGAGTGGTCTCAACATCCATCCTTGAGGGATTTAATGTGAGATACTTCTCCTCATCCACTAGTGCCACATCCTTAGTGATGTCCAAATGACTTGAATATTCAATCAAAGAAGGGAGATTAAGGATCTTTTCCTCCTTAGTGATATCTAGGGTGTGCGAACCATCAACTAAAGGAAGAATGTTGGTGGGATGATCCATAGAGGTTCCATGCACTAGGGTAGGATTTTGATTATTGTTAAATGAATGCTCATTGTCTACCCATGGAATGTTCTTTGTTAAAGGGAGCTCTTCATTCACTAATGCTTCATCTTGGACAGGGAGAGTAGTGGAATTACTAGAGATATCCCTAGTCTTCTCATCTAAGGTTCTTGAATATTCAACGACAGGAGAAGTAGGATAATCTATGGAATCATTATCAGTATATTCATGAATATTCCTAGAGATGAATTTAGTTAAATCTTCTAATATCAAAGGATATGCTCCTATGAGTAAAGCGAAGCTACTAAAATCATGTGTATAACAAAGTAATTGAAACTCATATGTAGAACATATAGACACATCAATACCACTGATAAAAGCTATGTGCTCTAGAACATGAGGATTCTCATTAGTGAAACTAGAGAAATTTTCAAAATCTAGGATATACTCATGCAACAAATTCAAAGACGAATAACATGAAGATGCCATTATCAATGTGCAATGAAAAGGTATTAAATTTATGTTGTCAAATCAATGTAAAATCAGATTTTAAAAGATTTTCCAAAATTTATGCAAGAGACAAATGCAAAATTATGTGTGAAAATGACCTAAAATGCTTGACTTTTTGTACTTTTTCAAAACAAATATATGAAAGAAAAGGTGTTGTAAGGAATTTGATCAGGGGCAGAAAATAATATTTCTATTTTCATTCCAATAAAGCAATAAAATCCTTTACAACACTCTTTTGATGCAAATCTAGGATGATGATAATTCAAAACCTAGTGAAAATGCCCTAAAATATGCAATTTTTCACAATTCTTCAATTCCAAGACCTAATGAAAGGGGTGTTGTAAGGAATTTTAGGAGTTGAAGCAAATAATAACAATAATATTAGTCATCTCAATCCATAAAACTCATCACAACTTGCTTGGAGTACAGATCTAGGTCAAACCCTAGGGCCAATATAGTGAAAATGTATAATTTTTCACCAAATTTTCAATACAAGAGCCCAATAAAAAGGTGTTGTGAAGATTTTTAGGAGGAATAGTAGATAATAACCTTGATAACAGCCAATTAGTGCAAAATATTCTTCACAACACGCCTATGGTGCAAATCTAGAGAGTTGATAAGGCCAAATCTAGTGAAAATCAAGGTTTTTCAAACCCTAGGTTTGAGATCTTAATGTAAAATGCTATATGAATGTATTGAAATCTTATTTATGATGAAAATTAATTCCACTCAGATTTGAAAATGATTTTCAAATACTACAATACAAAATGCAAGTGCAAATCTAATGAAAATCAATGGAAAATGCTAGTTTTTGTTGAAATTTTCTATGTAAAAATGCAAATTTTTGAGATCTAAATGCCAATTTACACTAAAATGAAACACTATAGACAAATGAAAATTTGAATGAGTGCCTAAGATAAATATAAAAATCTGAAACAAGATTTTACCTACAAACCCTAGTTTTTGAAATTACTAGGTTATATAAAAAATTCAAAATTTCGAATAAAACCCTAGCAATTTTATGATGAAAATGCAATGCAAGTGATTGATTTTTTGTAATTATCTGAAATTTAGCTCATATCTAATGTAAAATGAAGAAATTTAATGAAATTCAAATTAATTGATTCAAAACGCAAACCCTAGAATGCAATGTTTTTCAAAATTTTCAAATTTTCTATTTTTTTGGTATTTTTCCAATGCAATAAGATGAATGATGATATGAATGAATGAAGTGACTAAAAATCTGAAGAAAAACACTCAGCAAGGTTCCAAAAAGTTCAACAACACGGGTTCACCAAAATGTTTGATGTAAATTTGGATGAATGGTGTTTTTGATAGTTTATGTGTATCCTCCTTTCACCATTAAACATTCAAGTCATACATACAAGAGTGAATGAACAATGCAATGTACATCGACAAGATGCAACAGTGCCTTGTATATGCAATTGTATCTTTGTATATACAATTGCACATACAAAGGATAATATACAAAGGCCAATGTACATCAGGTTTCAATTGTATATGCAGGGGCCATATATAAGGGAGAATGTATATTGGCGCACATGTAAAGTCAATATACAAAGCCGAATATACAAAGGAATGTGGGGTCCGTTGAATGTACAATGGGTGATTGTATTCCATATACAAGTCGCATTGTATATGCGATATGCAAAGAAAAGATACAAGGAGGGAAGATGCAAAGGTAGCATACAAAGGCAACATACAAGAATATGCAAGAAAAACATACAAGGCCGAGATGCAAAGCCTGGGGCCCACCAAGCGCAACATACAAGGGGCAGGTACAAGTTCAAATGCATGTTTGTATGCAAGGTTCATATGCATGTTTTCCTTTGTATATTTTTGCGTTGCATGTTCGCACATACAAAGGGTCATATACAAAGCGATATACAAAGGTCACATGCATATGCCGAAGTAAAGTGTTTACAATATATGTGATTGTATACAGTTTTGCTTGTATATTCACATTGTATATGCGATATATAAGGCAAATATACAAAGAGAATATGCAAGCCAGACCCGACCTAGAAGTCAAGTTTGGCAAATACAAAGGTTGAGGTCCGCGGCTTGTATATTGAGCGCATTGTATATTGCGATATACAAAAGAAAGGCATACAAGGCGGATCCGACTGGGGAATCAAATGCAGCAGATGGTCATTTTGGGGTCCACGAGTTGTATGTATAAGTGCATTGTATATGCTGAAATACAAAGAAGAAGTGATACAAGCCAGACCTACTGCAAAGTTACTATATGGTTGATGATCTTTTGAAGCCTGCGCATTGTATGTATATTTGTGATTGTATGTTTGCATATACAAACAGATATACAAAGGTATTTGTATATGCTGAAATGAAGTTTTTGTATGCAAGTGGTTTGTGTGCAGTTTTCCTTTGTATATTTCACATTGTATGTTGAAATATACAAAGGCCAGATACAACAGCGATATACAATGCAGACCCGATTTGAAAATCAAATTTAGCATATTCAGCGTTGAGTCCGCAGTTTGCATATTGAAGTGATTGTATGTTGGCATATACAATTGGGTATGCAAGAGAGAATGTGCAAGGACTATCAGCGAGATAGTATGCATCGACAACTCATTTTTTTATCTTTCCGATAGCTGATAGCAGATGCAATTTTTTAGCGATGCTTCTCAGACCAGCTTAGTGACCAATCAGGTGATGACACGTGGCAGGGGCATACATGCAAAAGGTGATACAAAAGTAAAGGGGCCTGCTCTTGTATGTAGCCATTGTATTGTATATACAAGGCGACATACAGTTGAACATACAAAGATATTTGAAAGGCTGATTTGGATGCCGAATAAAAGCACATACAAAGTAGTTTGCATATGAAGGCGATATACAAGTGTAGTTTGACCACAACTTTGACCGCCTGTATCTTCCACGTCCTGGTGAATTTTGACATGATTCAAAAGGCAAAAATGCTTATTTTGCCTCCTCTTTCATTTGGCCAGGATTTCAGGGGGTTTTCTCACTTTCAAATTTTGGATCTGGATTTGTATGCTCAGTCGACTAGATGTTTCAGTGACCAGTTTGAGTGATGCAAACGTAGATATTTGTTGCATTTATCAGAGAGGGTCGATGATCTAGCTACTTGCATTAAAGACTCAGAATATCTCCCACCTGCCCCTGTTCCAGATATTTCCACACCATAACTTCTGCAGGTGGACATCCCTTCAAGCAGATATTTTTCTGATACAGCTCATGGAGCAAATTTTTGTAACTGACTTAGGTCAGTCTGGAATTCTATATATATGCATTTAATCGATGTAATAAGGGTTGGAATTTTTTTTTGGCTTTCAAGCTTTCTGTTTCCAAATAGAGCTTTCTACTACTATAACTATGCCTTCCTATTGAATATATGCAAGTTATTTTACTTCTTTTGCTATTTTTCTAGTTTAGTGTAAATTTGCATGTGACTGTCTGTGAACATCTTTGTTCCTCTCAATCATTCTGCTTCTTACCTCTGCTATAATCATTTGAATCTGTGTATGTCTACTTGTTGTATCTGGTTATATTGTGCATTTTCTCAGTTCTATGAAAGTTCTTTTAATCAGTCTGGTGCATCACCCTTACTTTTAGTTTTCTTGTTTTCATCTTTCATTAAAAAGCATCCCTTCTCCCTTTCCCCCTAAAGATTTAGTAGTTTTAGGTGATAACCAGTCAAGGAAACTGACCTTCTCTAGAGGTTTGATCTCATTTCGCAAGGTCCCACACTTCAAGATCATTCCCATGTTTTTCCAGATTGCTAAAGTTTCACAACTACAGCAAGGGTGCAAATCTGGGTGATAACAACTTTGGCACGCCCAGTGGGACTCTAGAGTTAGATAAACAATCGTATACTATCTTTTGTTGCTGGTTTTGATGTGCAGCTAGTGATTTTCAGACCTGTAAGAGGTTAAAACCTGCACATTTGGTGACTCATACTGAGGAAGGACAAGCAGATCAGTGCTACTGTTACATTTTATGAGAAAGATTCAAACTCAGAGTTCAATCTCATTTGATTACTTGCAGTTGTCTCCACCTAGAAGACAGAGTAGAGCTGTGGTGAGGACTCTAGTCTCTAAAAGAATACAATCAACTCCACCAAATTTCAGGCCAGTTACACCTGTAGTTCCTACACCAGCCCAAGCAAACCTACCTCTAGCTGTTCCAATGGCAAGAAATTAGCCATTTGTGGCATTTAATGGGGGCATCCCATTGAATTTGACAATGCATGATGTCATACCTATGGCAGCTTTGAAGAGTCTACCCTATTTCATAGGGGAGAATCAAACTACCCCAATTGAGCACATCAGAGACGTAGTTTCTCTATGCGGTGTTCATCATGTGACCCAAGAGAATGTAGCCATAAGGCTGCTGGCTGCCTCTTTCAAAGGAAAAGGACTACAATGGTTTAGGAGTTTACCAGTGCAGACCATAGGAACCTGGGATGATCTAGGCGATAAGTTAAACAAATAATTTTAAGATAAATCAGATAACCTATCATTGGTTGAACAGATGACTACAATAAAGAGAGCTCCCTAGGAGCAAATGATGGATTTCAACTTCAAATTCTAGAAGACATGGGATAGAATTCCTACCATGGTAAGGCCTCCATCAGAATATGCATTCTTGTATTTTTTGAAAGCCCTAAATAGTGATATTTCAGTGATGATACAATCATTAGGAGGTACTAGTTTACCTGATGCATATGAAATAGCTATTAGAGTAGAGAATAACCTGATTCAGGTTGGAAAAATAGCACCTAGACCACCAGTGCCCTTTTTTCTAGAGATTCAAGCTTTAAGGCCTTTTCCCATCCCATATTTTGCCCCTTGCCCTGCTATAGCAGCATTGCCAAATACTGCCAATTCTGAACCTGTTGTTTCTAGCTCATCTCAAGAGTTAAAAGAGATCAAAAATAGCCAACAAAAAATAGAGAATATTATGTAAACGTTTGGGAATGAGCTGGTAAACATCAAAAAGCAGCAGTCCCAGAACAGACAGCCTTATCAGCAACCCAGCCAAGGGCAAACTCAACCTTATCAAGGGCAAAACCAACCATACCAAGCTAATAGGCCACTATATCAAAGCAATTATTAGGGTCCCAAGCAGAATGTCAACTAGAGGCCTTTTCAGCCTTACAATCCGGCACCCGTTAATGCAGTTAGGGACCTTGTCCCTGTTCAGAATAACCTTACAGCTGAATATGAATGGTGTTTTCCATGCAATTAGCCACACAGTCAGGCAGCCTGCTCAAATGGGGTAATAAATCAAGCACTAATGGTGCAAAATGTTGTAGCTTAACAACCAAACACACCTCATGATGGGGCTGTTCAACAGCAGGAGCAACCTCAAAATGATTCCGCCTTCATAAATTGGCAGGAAGGTGAATTCTGTGGTGTAAATAGAGATGATGCCTCAGTTGCAGCAAATACAAGAGCTAAAAAGAGAGGTTATGAGGTAGATCAAGCAACAAACAAAGGAAAAGGACATGTTGATGCTTCTACATCCCATATTCCCCATATTTTACAAAGAAATACTTCAGCAACAACAAGGGAAATGCCTAATTTGTAGGCTGATGTTGTTGCTACAAAGTCACATCAAAAGGTAAGTGTCACTCCACCTTTCAATATCATTGAAAATATGAAAAAGATGAATGTGACAATGACTATGTGGGATTCCCCAGCCATCCTAGGCTAAAAGGGGATGTTGCAATCTGCCTTATCTGATTTAAAAGTGTCCAATGAGGCAATGGTTGACCCAACTAGGGTTGTCCTTAACAATTCATCCCAGGATAACAGCAAACAACCAAACAAAAGTGCTAAACCACTCCCATTTTATGTGTCATTAATAATTGGAGACAAGTTAGTACATAACTGCATGGTGGATAGTGGTGCAAGTAGTTCTGTGATGCCAAAACAGATTACAGACCAACTAGAATTGAAATACTAGCCCTTAGAGAAGGGTGTACTCCAACTAGATGGCACAACTATTAATATTGTAGGTGTGATCAAAGACCTAGGTCTCACTCTGCACACTTGTCCAAATGTTTCCATTTCCCAAGAGATGTTCATCATTGATTTACTCCCCTATTTTGCCATGTGTTTATCAAGAGAATTCATAGCCAAAATAGGAGGATATTTATCCTTGGACTGGTCCCACATGTTTTTCATGACCAGATATGGCACCAAGGTGACCCTAAAATCCAAATTACTTGCCGAACATCACATAGAGCCCTACACACCAAGTGATGTTAATGCAAATTGCATTATAACTGATGATCCTAAGCTTATTGCTGCTCACGAACTGCAAGCTGAGAGTATACTAGAAGTGCTATTAAGGGAGTGGGCCTCAGAAAATGTTGTAGATGATCCTGAGGAACACATTCAAGAAACTGGTATGGGGGTTTATATACTCCATGAACCTGAAACAGAAATTCCAAACCTTGTCAAGAATGCAGAACAATAGATAGAGCAGCAAGAGGAAGTATGGAAAATGTACTTCGATGGCTCTAGGAACAGGAATGGATCTGGTGGTGGTGCAATGCTTGTGTCTCCACAAGGTGAAAGGTATTATTATTCTTTTCATTTTGCCTTTTCATGTACAAATAACACTGCTGAGTATGAAGGATTGATCCAAGGTTTGCAGTGGGCAAGAAAGAGGAAAATTGGCTGTTTACAAGTGTTTGGGGATAGTGAACTTATTGTAAATCAGGTAAGAGGACTGCATGTTATGAAGAATGATACTTTGAAATGCTATAAGCATAGGGTATGGGACATGATTGAAGAGTTTGATGCTTTCAATTAGATCTCTATTACAAGATATCAGAATTATCATGTAGATAGGTTAGCTGCAATTGGGGCTCAGTTTGATATCCCCAGTGATATTCAAAGAGAAAAGGTTCAACCTCATGTGAAAATAGTTGATAGGCCCTCTATCCCTGACAATAACATTCATTGGCAGGTTTTTGAGAGTGATGAGCAAATCCTGTGGTTCCTATTAGAAGAGGATGAGTTTTCCATGATGAATCAAGATAAACTCAAACAACATTATGGCAATGACCAAATTGTTTAGTTAAGAACAAACAAGCTACCCAAGGGATTGGTAACCTTGGAATCTATTTTTGGTAGTGATGATCAGCTGAAGAAGAGAAAAATTGGTATGCAGATAAAAGAGGAACATTATGAGGAGTTGGAAATTTTCAAGGGTAAGCTTCTCAAAATAGGTAAAATCTGTTCCCCTGAGGATAGGAGAGCTTTTGTTGCTCTTTGTCAAGAATTTGAATATGTGTTTGCTTGGGATTATTCAAACCTAAAAGGGTTTGACCCTCATATTGCCCAGCATACCATAGAGTTAGAACTAGGTAAAAAACCTGTGAGGTAGAAACAAAGGCCTCTAAATCCAAAACTTGAGTGTTTGATGATTAAAGAGTTAACCAAGATGATCGCAGGAAAGATCATTTTCCTGATCAAGCATACTTCTTGGGTCTCCAACATTGTCCATGTAAGGAAGAAGAATGGGGAGATTAGGCTGTGTATCAACTTCAGAGACCTCAATAGAGCCTCCCTAAAAAACCACTACCCGCTGCCCTCAATGGAGCAAATTTTGCAAGTAGTGGCTGGTTCTGAAAGATTCTCCTTGCTTGACGGATATTCTAGCTATAATCAAGTGTTAGTCAAGGAAGAAGATCAATATAAAATCGCTTTTACTACCAAATGGGGCACCATGGCCTACAAGAGAATGCCTTTTGGTCAATCAAATGCTGGTTCTACTTTTCAGAGAGCTATGGATATGGCTTTTAAGGGTTTGCTATATAAACTGGTGTTGGTGTACCTTGATGACATAACAGTTTTTTCCAAGGATGCATCTGAACATTTATCCCACCTGAGGTAGGTATTTGAGAGATGCAAAGAGTTTGGGATATATCTCAATCCCAAAAAATGCATTTTCATTGTGCATGAAGGCGAGCTATTAGGGCACATCGTGTCAAAGGAGGGAATTACCATTGATGTTGAAAGGGTAAGAGCTATTCTGGAGCTGCCTTTACCCAGTCACAAGAAGGGACTGCAAATTTTTATTGGCAGAATGAATTTTCTGCGAAGATTTATACCTAACATTGAAAATTTATTAAAGCCATTGACCTCTATGCTAAAGAAAAATATAGTTTTTAGATGGACGAAAGAGGCCGAACTCAGCTTTGAGTCCATAAAGGAAAAGTTATCGATTGCACCAACTCTGGTAAATCTTGATTTCTCCAAAGATTTTATCTTGTATGCTTATGGTGGTCTAGATACAATCTCTGCGATTCTGGTACAACAACAGAGTGACGTCTTTGAACAACCAATCGCTTTCTTTAGTCAGGGGCTGGAGGAGTATGAGAAGAGGTATAGCTTCATGGAAAAACATGTCCTTGCAGTGGTAAGGAGTCTCAAGAAGTTCAAGCATCTTATTTCTAATAATAAGATACATTTGATGGTTGCTCACCCCAGCATGAAAGAGTTCCTGTTAAGTAAAGATGTTAATGAGAAAAGGGTTGGTTGGATCACCAAAGTCATGGAATATGACGTGGAGATCAAGACAACCAAGCTTGTCAGAGGTAGAGGACTCAGTGAATAGCTTGCTACCAATTCTGAGAATGAAATAGAAAAAGAGGAGGTGGTACTTCTGACCATTGAAGATGCACATCAAGATGATACAGCAGCAGTGGGCACAGGTTGGGTTAATAACATGACTCAATTTTTGCAAATTGGTAAATGCCCAGCAGATCTAGACAGAACCAAAAGAAGATATTTTAGACTGCAGTCCATTCCATATGTTTTAATAAATGGAATCTTTTTCAGAAAGGACTTTAATGGTGTGTTGTTGAGATGCATTGATAATGGTCAGACTGACAAAGTGCTGCATGAATTTCATGATGGAACAGCAGGGGGTAATTTTTCCCCAAGGACTATTGCTTGGAAAATAATGAGAGTAGGATATTATTGGCCCAACTTATTTAAGGATGCCCATGCATGGGCTAGAAAATGTGTAAAATGTGTCATTTTTGCAGGCAAAGAAAGGCTGCCAGCTTTACCTCTACAGCCAATTCAAGTAGAGCAACCCTTCATGAGATGGGGCATTGAATTTATAGGTCCCATTAACCCACCATCAAGTGCAGGCCACAGGTCGAGACTTACAGCTATAGACTATTTCACAAGGTGGACTAAAGCAGTGGCTCTAAGGGAATCCAATGAAAATGTTGTCTTGATTTTTTATCATGATTTGGTTTCCAGATTTGGGGTGCCTGAGTCTATTATCTCAGACAATGCTTTAGCTTTTGTCAGATTGAGGATAGCTGTCTGGGCTGTTAAGAATGGGATCTATTTGAACACTTCATCAAATTATTACCCATAGGGTAATGGTTTGGCCAAATCTACAAATAAGAGTCTCATAAGGATTATTAGAAGATCAATGGAGGACAACCAGAGGACCTAGCACACTAATCTGAAATATACCTTATGGGTAGATAGAATAACTCCCAAGAGGTCTATTGGGAACTCCCCATATATGTTAGTTTATGGGAAAGAGGCAAGATTGCCTATGTCTATGGAGCTACCAGCACTAGACATCATGAATCAACTGGAGATGTTTGAAGAGGAAGAGCCCATGGCTGTCAGATATGCTCAACTTATGGAGCTTGGAGAGAGCAAAGATAAAGATTTGAAGACTATGGAATGTCATCAGCTTCAGACAAAAAGAGTTTTTGACAAGAGAACCACTCCTAGAATTTTTAGGGAGGGTAATATGGTGCTCAAATGGGATGAGTTGAAAAGCAAACCAGGAAAGCACTCAAAGTTTGATAGCATGTGGAGTGGTCCATTTATCGTTACTGAATGCAAGGAGCATAATGCATTTCAGTTATCAAGCATGGATGGAAAAAATTTGCCTATCCCAGTCAATGGAATACACTTGAAGAGGTGTTTTGAGGTATGGCTTACCTTGTAAAACAGTAGATTAGGTTTCTTGCTTTCAATAAGTGCTACTGCACAATAGTTTAGATCCCTTTTCATTTTCCCTAAGTGCTGTCTAGCACAGTTAGAGGGTTGCCTTCAACATTTTGTCTTAGTTTGATCTTCCAAGTGTTCTTCATTGCTGATGTGCTGAGTTGCTAAAGTCAGGATTGTTTGTCAAGGTAGATTTTTAGTCTCTATATGACTCCATGCCCAATGGATGCTTATGGCCACTGATCTAATTGTTTAATAGGAAAACATCCCATAGAAGTCACCAAATTGTTCACCTATTTTACTCTGCCCAGAGTTAAATAGTTCACATTGCATTTTCCTTGAAAATCCTTTAGGAAATCACCCCAAAAGGCTTGAATCCTTCAAATACTCATGTTGTGCCTTGTAAAAAATCCTAAAAATCTCATCTTGAGAATCTTTGCACAAAACCCAAAAAAACCCTGAAATCTTTTACCTTCAAGTATTTTCTATCGCAGGGATTTCTCAGTTTCATGTTTAGTATTTGTGTATGCATTTTTCAATGTATATTTGCATATACATTCGCCATTGTATGTTCATATGTACAAGTGCAATTTACAAAGAAAAGATGCAAAGTAAAGATGCAAGTCATACATACAAGAGTGAATGAACAGTGCAATGTACATTGACAGAATGCAACAGTGGCTTGTATATGCAATTGTATCTTTGTATATACAATCACACATACAGAGGATAATATACAAAGGCCAATGTACATCGGGTTTCAATTGTATATGCAGGGGCCATATACAAGGGAGAATGTATATCAGCGCACATGCAAAGTCAATATACAAAGCCAAATATATAAAGGAATGTGGGATCCGCTGAATGTACAATGGGCGATTGTATTCCATATATAAGTCGCATTGTATATGCGATATGCAAAGAAAAGATACAAGGAGGACAGATGCAAAGGCAGAATACAAAGGCAACATACAAAAATATGTAAGCAAAACATACAAGGCCGAGATGCAAAGCCTGGGGCCCACCAAGCGCAACATACAACGGGCAGGTACAAGTTCAAATGCATGTTTGTATGTAAGGTTCATATGCATGTTTTCCTTTGTATATTTTTGCGTTGCATGTTCGCACATACAAAGGGTCATATACAAAGCGATATACAAAGGTTACATGCATAAGCCGAAGTAAAGTGTTTACAATATATAAGTGATTGTATACAGTTTTGCTTGTATATTCGCATTGTATATGCGATATACAAGGCAAATATACAAAGAGAATATGCAAGCCAGACCTGACCCAGAAGTCAATTTTGGCAAATACAAAGGTTGAGGTCTATGGCTTGTATATTGAGCGCATTGTATATTGCGATATACAAAAGAAAGACATACAAGGCGAATCTGATTGGGGAATCAAATGTAGCGGATGGTCATTTTGGGGTCCGCGAGTTGTATGTATAAGTGCATTATATATGCTGAAATACAAAGAAGAAGTGATACAAGCTGGATCTGCTGCAAAGTTACAATATGGTTGATGATCTTTTGAAGTCCGCGCATTGTATGTTTGCATATATAATTAGATATACAAAGGTTTTTGTATACACCGAAATGAAGTGTTTGTATGCAAGTGGTTTGTATGTAATTTGCCTTTGTATATTTTGCACTATATGTTGAAATATACAAAGGCCAGATACAACGGTGATATACAATGCAGACCCGATTTGAAAATCAAATTCAGCATATTTAGCATTGAGTCCACAGTTTGCATGTTGAAGTGATTGTATGTTGGCATATACAATTAGGTATGCAAGAGAGAATGTACAAGGACTATCAGTGAGATAGTATGCATCGACAACTCATTTTTTTTTATCTTTCTGATAGCCGATAGCAGATGTAGTTTTTTAGTGATGCTTCTCAGACTAGCTCAGCAACCAATCAAGTGATGACATGTGGCAAGGGCATACATGCAAAAGGTGATACAAAAGTAAAGGGGCTCACTCTTGTATGTAGCCATTGTATTGTATATACAAGGCGACATACAATTGAACATACAAAGACATTTCAAAGGCCGATTTGGATGCCGAATAAAAGCACATACAAAGTAGTTTGCATATGAAGGTGATATACAAGTGCAATTTGACTGCAACTTTGACCACCTGTATCTTCCACGTCCTGGCAAATTTTGACATGATTCAAAAGGCAAAAATGCTTATTTTTGCCTCCTCTTTCATTTGGCAGGGATTTCAGGGGTTTTTTTTTCTCACTTTTAAATTTTGGATCTGGATTTGTATGCTTAGTCGACTGGATGTTTCAGCAACCAGTTTGAGTGATGCAAATGCAGATATTTGTTACATTTATCAGAAAGGGTCGATGATCCAGCTGCTTGCTTTAAAGACTCAGAATATCTGCCACCTACCCCTGTTCCAGATATTTCCACACCATAACTTCTACAGGTGGGCGTCCCTTCTGGCAGATATTTTTTGGATACAGCTCATGGAGAAAATTTTTGTAACCAACTTAGGTCAGTTTGGAATGCTATATATATGCATTTAATTGATGTAATGAGGGTTGAATTTTTTTTTGGCTTTCAAGCTTTTTGTTTCCAAACAGAGCTTTCTGCTACTATAACTATGCCTTCCTATTGAATGTATGCAAGTTATTTTACCTCTTTTGCTATTTTTCTAGTTTAGTGTAAATCTGCATGTGACTGTCTGTGAACATCTTTGTTCCTCTCAATCATTCTGCTTCTTACCTCTACTAGAATCATTTGAATCTGTGTATGTCTACTTGTTGTATCTAGTTATGTTGTGCATTTTCTCAGTTCTATGAAAGTTTCTTTTAATAAGTCTGGTGCATCACCCTTACTTTCAGTTTTTCTATTTTCATCTTTCATTAAAAAGCATCCCTTCTCCCTTTCCCTTTGAAGATTTAGTAGTTTTAGGTGATAACCAGTCAAGAAAGCTGGCCTTCTCTGGAGGTTTGATCTCATTTCGTAAGGTCCCACACTTCGAGATCATTCCCATGTTTCTCCAGATTGCTAAGTTTCACAACTGCAGCAAGGTTGCAAATCTGGGTGATAACAGTTCCAAATACAATGTTTGAATTATATGAACAGTTGGTCTATTGTACTATAAAAACTTGATTAAGATGCCTAGAGCATATATTGCATTTGATTAGTGATGGTTACTCACTAAATTCTGTAATGGTTTACTGGATTGTAAGAATTGTTATATCTTGATTTGATTAACATGCTTAATTGATGGAAAAGAATATGTTTCTTTTAGTTCACATTTTGATTATCTCTATTAATTCTTAATTAATGACTTGTTTAAGTTATATCTTGAGCATTATGGAAAGTGATGCTACATATGGTATTAGAGCACCAAGTTCAATACATGGACCTAATGAGCTCACTACTTGATGATTAATGTATCCAACATTAAGTATGCTAATGATTAGATATTCTATGCTAGAATGGTAAAAATTAGAACCACACCTCAAAGAAGGTAACTGAATATGGACGTTACCTACATCAACAAAAGATCTTGAAGGCATGAGCCTCCATGAGGGAGAAACTTGAACAGATTAGATGCTTGGTAGGTGCATGGCTATGTGATGAGCAAACTTTTGCTGATGCTGTGAAACGCATCAAACAAGAGTTAAGGAAGGCCAAACGGTTGGCTGCCCCTAACTTTATTGGAGCATCAGTGACACCCTCTGCCCCTAAAGCACCAGCTGAGGGAAATGACCATAACAAATATAATGTACCAAAGGAAGTTGTGAAGGAATACCAGTGTGTATCCTCACCTCCTGAGACTGAAAAGAAAACACGATTGTGGGAAGTTATCCCAAATTGTAAATGATTTGTAGGAGCAAAATGTAAACACAATTTTGTAATTTTGTGGATTATATGTAATCCAATGGAAATTGTAATACAATGGTAAAATTTTGATAATCTTTCCTTTCTTGTTAGAGATTACATGAATGTGAATAGATTTGTGAAATAATTGAATTGCATAGCATGCAAAACTAATCCATGATTAATCTGCAAACTTCAAGAAGAAGTAGATTGTAGTAAAGGTTTGAGTTAGAACCAGAATGGAGGATAGCCAAGATGGAGCACCTTCAGGGAAATCCAAGTCTAAATTAGACCAAATCTTGACTTTGTTGAGAGAAACAAGGGCAAGGGTGGAAACTCTTGAGCATAAAGTAAGAGGCCAGCCTAAAGACAGGCGAGATGCTTATGATGGGGGTGATGGAAAGGAACACCATAATGATACCACCCAAAGTGAACACGGAGAAAATAACTCTGCGGCTAGACAAGAAGGGGATACAAGAAATCTTATGGCTATGGAACTATCGCATGATATGAAAAAGGTCATGCCACCTAAATTTGATGGATCCGTAAGTGGAGATGTCATGGAGGCATGGCTTATGGAGAAGGAGAAGTATTTTGAAATTAGAAATTATAATGAGGTTACCAAAGTTGTCTGGGGAGCATTTTAGCTAGCGAGTGAATTGTCCACATGGTGGATGAACAAAAAGAGTGAAGCATCCACTTGGGACAGGTTCGTAGAACTATTTACATAAAGATGGTTGCCTCAACTATTCTATGATCAGAAACTTATAGATTTTCAAAACCTTAAATAGGATGATATGACTATAAATGAGTATTGGGAAAAATTCACTCGACTGTTGAAATATGTGCCACAGTATCGGTATGATGAGAAATTCTGTGTTTGGAAGTTTATCATGGGGTTGAATGCCTAGATTGGGGGTGAGGTTAATGTTCATGGCCCTATTACCATGGAACATGTCTATGAGAAGGTCATTAGGTAAGACCAGAACTTGAAGGCTATGTCGGCCTATAGGGAAAGAAACAAAAAGAGATATAATAGGTCTCAATCTTCTCAACCCTTAAAGAAAAAGGGGAAGAAATAGGATTATACTGAAAAGAGTGATAACGGGGCCAAAATAAACAAAATGAGTCCAAGGGAGATAAAAAGGGGAACAACCACTCCAAGAAGAATGGGAAGAATTCTGGCAAACCTCAAGAGAGGCGAGGACTAGTTGGAGGATGCTTCACTTGTGGCGGAGATCACTTCACCAATCAATGTCCTAACAAATCACAGGGAGTACAACCAAGAGGGAATCCTCTACCTTCCCAACAAGTGGTGTTCCAACAACATATCCATGTGGCCCTAGACAACCATCAAGCTTAGTATCAAATTGTGATGGGTAAAAGTGGGATGAATAAAACTAATTATAAAAACCCCAAAACATCAATGGAATGTGCAGACAAAAAGGATTTAAAATAAGAGAGATACTCACAACCTTTTTACCTTGTGATTTCCATTGTTCACCTATTCTTTCTTGATCTTTTGGTGATGAAGATGGCCCTCAGGAAGGTTACTTCTTTTCTTCGATTCCTCAAGATGACAAGGAGAAATGGCTCGGATACTTGTTGTGTTGAAGATGAGATTCAACACAATATGAAATGGATGATAGATGAAGTGGTGTGAAAGTGGGGTGTCAATGGCATGCTATGTATTCTGCAGCATAAGTTTACTCGAAAGTTGGATATGAAATGAAGAAGAAGAGGGTTGTATTTATAGAGTTGTGTGAGAGAAGATCAACGATAAAAAAGAAATAAGAAGATTAACAGAGGAGAATGTTCGAGAGAACGTGAGCGAATAGAAGGACATGTGTCATTCAAAAAGATGCTTTGTTGAGTTAACTGCTTTCTTGATGATGATGAGTTTTCATTTCTTAAATTAGAATATATTTTTCTAATTTTAGAGCTTTGTTGATAGCTTTAAATCAGTTAACTTAGCTTTTGCTTTTGTATGACAAGAAGAATTTATTTTTAGAAGATTTGAAGATTTTTTAGAAGATAAGAAAGCATAATTAAATAAATAAATTTATTTAATTACTTGTGGATAACTTGGAAGAATAAATAAAATATTTAAATATATTTTATTTTTTGGAGATAAATTTGCATTTTATTTAAATTTAGAAGAATGGGTGTTTTAATTATTTAGAAGAATGAAGTTGATATAGATTAAATTAATTAAATAAATGTAATTTATTTAATTAAATGGGAGGAAATGAATCAAATAAAATAAATTTATTTATTTATTTATTGATAGAGGAATATGAAGATGAAATAAATATTTAAAATATTTATTTAATTAGAGTCATGTCATTTTTAGGTGTATACATTTTGCCCCTCTTTGATGCAATGTGTTTTATCACGTTGTTTCAAAGAATAAGAATTTTTGACAATGATACATGCCCTAGTTTGCCCTTGGTACAAGTTTAATGACAATAGGATGCCCCCTTGGGAGATTGGATGGGAAGAAGGCAGAAGGCGTGAGATGGACAATCTCACAAAGAAGAAGGTGGAAGATAGGCTAGGATGAAGAAAAAAATGGTTTGAAGAAAGAGTCGAATGATATGCGATGCTAGATAAAATGATAACACACACAAGCAAATAAGCAAGTATGCACAAATGATATAAGAACAAACAAGCTATTGCCCCTATCAAGTGGTAAACCAACGATATACTAATAACAATATACAACTGTGTTGTCATGGCGGGGAATGATAGATCCCTAGAGCAACACGAAGGACAATGTCTGGTTTCAAGAAATGAAGAATGTTGTGTAAGACGCGTGTATTGGTCTAATTTCGACAATGCTACATCCTGTATAAGACAAATGTTTGATTATAACTGATCGATTGGTTTACGACCAGACAAGGATCAAGACCACTGATTGTGATTGTATCATTTGACAATATTGACTTGACTTGATTGGTATGGATTTAAGGATAGACTTGAATTTTGATCACTACTCGGATTGATAGCTAGAACTGTTGACAGGAGATATGAAGACAGATAGAAATTTGATCGATAGAAGAATGACTTGACAGAAGAAATCACAAGCTTTTATTTGTAAACATTGATTCTCTGCATAGAATTTTATTGCATGGGATATGGATATGGATACGGATATGGATATGAAATGCAATGTAATTGGATACATTATGGATATGGATAAGGAATGCTTTCTGGATATGTTATGGATATGGATATTTGCCATCTTGATATTACAAGTATTTTGAAGTGCTTATTTCATCATCAGGCGTTTATTATGTTGTAAGAAAATACAAGCATCTAGGTATAATTAAATTGAGATGACCTGAGTATTCCTTACATGGATTTTGATATAGCAAGTTGATACAAGCATCTAATCAAACTTGAATCTAGATGACTTGAGTACCTCTTGCATTTCAATAGACAAGGATTGCCCCTTTTCATGTTCAGACCTCCAAAGTCCTCAATGATCTTTTGTTGATCATGTCGTTAGACAAAAGTCGTCACATTACTAAAGTTTGATCCACAAAAAGCAAACAAAGAAAAATGATTATGCACCCATCATAGCATCTCTAGCTTTTGGCATCCTCGAGTAGCATAGAAAGACATAATAACAAAAATCAAGACTCTCTAACTTAACCTTTCCACAAAACATTCTTGCATTCGATGTGCTTCCTTGCCATAGTATTGATAAAAATCATTTTGATATGTTTTGGTCCTTGTTTTTTTTGCATTTGGATAGGTTGATGCCTTGTGCCAAGATTTCTATTTGGAAACGCGGGATTTGCTGCACGTGCTTGCATCTGGTGAAAGGTGCGGATGTGGACGGACCAGAGGACAGGTGATAAGGTAGGGAATGGATGGGTAACGGAGCCTCGGGGGTGCATTGATAATGGCCTTGCCTACATGACAACACAAAGGCAATGTAGTTCGGGGTGAACCCCGTGATACTGAGATATGGACCAGATGAGACACGATAGGGAACAAATATGGATGAAGTATGGAACAGATATGGACTAGATATGGATCAGATGATACTGATGACAAGGAAACACCATGGATAGGTATATGCATGGGTGATAAGGAATTAAATGCACACGGAAGAGGGCAAGGATGTGATCGCCAAGGACTAAGTCACATAGGAATAACATGCCCCTTTTGTAGGTAGAGTACTTAGGATTTTCATGACAATGCTTATGACAACAGGAGGATGAGAGGATAATGAAGGATTTGTGTGGTTTGGAGGGATAAGGTATGTCAAGAGACATCTAAAACATTTGTCAACATTGTGCCTCCAATCTTTATCAAGATCAAGGAAATAGAGAAATGGAAGATCGGGATGGATAGACTCGACAGTATAGGTATGTAATGGATAGAGGAATAGGATAGGAAATGGTATGAAAGGAAACTGGTAGGAGAAAAGTGATATACTGATGAGACAAGGTGCCTCCAAGTGTAGGTGACATAGGAGATCAACTTTACACATGACGCCTGTTTGCCAGGTTTTCATCATGGTACTTATCCAAGTTGTCTGTTTGCCAGATTTTCACCGTTGGACGAAGGGATTTTTCTTTATTTTTTTTTAATTTTTAATTTTTATTTTTTGAATTTTTGGATGGGAGAAGGTGGACACGGAAAGGAGAAACTCAAGTATGTAGTTCCCTAAAAGGTGATAGTCCCACTAGAAATGGTGCTGCATGGACTATGTCAAGTGTTCTCATAGATGTTGGTAGGGGATTACATGAAAGTGAGATGGAGTGGGTAGATAGCAGATTATGGAAGGTGCAATAGTGGATTATGATGTAGAATATGGAGGACTTATGCAAGGATGGAGGGAGGGCTTATGCAAAAGCATGGACCATAGAGAAGTGATGTGGTAGATATGTAGGATAATAGTGAAAGAAAGGGGAGATGAAGTTATGTGTAAGTGTCATGGAATGGAAGGGAACCATGACCAACGGTTGCACACACCGTGATAACATTGAAGTTTATGATGGGAAGGTGGTGTAGGAAGCAATGAAGATTTTTGCCTGGTGGATGAGTGATGTAGGCCTTTAGGGACCCACATAGACTTAGTATACTTCTAATTTTTGTTTGTCATTTGGGATGGAAGGATTTGATACATGTGGATGGCATTTTTAGAGGTGGATGCCTCATTTGACTTGATGACTTTTTGATTGGGTACCCGAACCATTTTTCTTGTAGATTGTACCTATGAAGGTATGGGCTTGGGTATATGCAGCTTTTGTGCATCTTCTGAGATAATTATTTGTTGCTTGGAGACCCACACCTTTTTCAGTTTGGCTTTGAGGTGTGTGGGTGTATGCAGCTTTTGAGATGAATGGTTCTTTGATTCTTGGCTTTTGTATCCTAGGTCATGAGGACTCTTAGGATTTTTGACTTTATAGGTAGAGGCATCCAGATTTATGCTTTTGAATCCCCTAGGGATGGTGGAAGTGAGGTTGGTGGAAGCTCGTTGTTTAGACAACATGTGCATTTGTTGGCCATGATTGGGATATTTAGAGGATTTATAGATGGATGGATAAGGTGTTGGAAGAAGTGGTGGTAAAATGCATGGAGGGATATTAGGAGATGGAAGTAGGGGAGGTAGATTGGATGGTGGAAGGTGTATGGTCACATGCTCTTGACAATTGTAGGATGATGGAGGTGGAATGACCGCATATGTTTTAGGGATATGATAGGGTTTGTGATGGAAAGTGGTGGACTTAGGAGGAGTGGAGGAAGTATCAATATCTTGAGATTGTTCACGTTGGGGTATGTATCCAAGGCCATATGAAGGTGGGGGAACTTTGACATGGATAGGTTCCAAAATACCTTGTTCATGAAGGCCTAAGCCTTTCCCTTGATAGTTCATATTTTGGAGTATGCGATGGATAGTGGGATTATGTATAGGTGGAACACTAGACACGAGTTCCTTATTGGATGGAGAAGGTGAGATAGAGGATAATGGATGTTGGTGTTCTAAGGAAGAACATTCATGGATGAAGGTAGTGAGACCAAGGATATATGGTGGGGGATTTGCAACTTGGTTAATAACGGATGGTGGGGAATCATTAGGATCTTGATTATCATTATGTTCAGTAGGATCCAAGTTATCGGTTTGATCATCTGTGTGCACTTGGGAGGAAAGTGTATCATCAAGGAAAGTGGAAGTTGTTGGATCATATATAGGACTAGGTGGAATATGGATAGGAATAATGGAGGTTTCTTGCTCATGGATGGGTATGGGATCAAGTTGTCCATGGACATCTTCTTCATAGGGAATATCTTGATCATGGAAAAGATATAGGTTATGGATGGGTTGGAATCAGATGTCCTTCTCACGTATAGGATCAAGTTGCTCATGGAGAGGTTGATCATTATGGGTATCATCTTGATCATGGAAGAGATAAAGATTATGAATGGGTTGCATAAAAGTGATTTGATCTTGACTTGGACTAGGGCTTAATGTTTCCACATGCTTAGGATTAAACTCTTGACATACCTCTTGGGTTGTTTGAATGGAAGTGGATAGCTCTTGGATAAGCTTGACATGTTCTTGAGGGTTATTGACATGAAGGTACAATAGCTCTTGACTTGGGTTCATGGTAGGAGACTCTTTGATAAGCTCAAGAGGTTGCGGATCATGAAGGGGTTGGAGGATCTTTTGTAAGGTCAAGGACCGAAATTTGGGGACATGTTTGGCTCTCTGCTGGTAGTCCTTGGATCACATCTTTTGTAGGCGTATGGGATAATGGATGAGTGGATTTGGCTTTCTCCATAGCTTTTATTTTGCTGTATAAATTTGGAAAATATTTTTTCCAAAACTCATCTGATTCTTTTTTGGTTGTCCATTTAGAGTTTGAGGAACTAGATGGCGGTATTGGTGTAGGACTGGTATGTTTTGGGATAGGCATCTTAGTAGGTGACGAAGAAGGACTAGTAGATGGAGTGGTATATGATTTCTGACTTGAGGTGGTGCTTGCCTTGTCAATAATATCATTAAGACGGGAAAAGAAGGTATGATTTTGGTGCGAGGTGTAGCTTGTACTGGTACGTTCAGCTTGCAAGATTGCCATTTCTTGTTGTAAGACTTGGATTTGTTGAGCAATTGCTATACAATCTTGGGGTGAGGGACCTAAGTTTATTTGCAATTGTAGATATTGGAGTGTTTGAGCAATATATTCTAGTTGGTTTGCCATCTCTACAGAAATTGACACAAGACCAAAAAAGCTTACTTTGATAGATGTGCAGCTACAAAGTAGGAATAGGTAGCAAAAGCACAGGAAGTTGGTACAAATTTGCAGTAGGTCAAGATATATGCGCAGCTCTGGTTTTCTGAATGCTTTTGTAAAAATTTTGACATGTTTTGCAATTTTTTTGGTTTTTTGATTGCAGGTTGGTCTTTTTGATATGATTTTATCAATTATAGCAAGAAGACATAGCAAACACATAGAATGATTTCATGGTTTTTTGATTTTTTTGTAACTTTTTGGACTCTTTTTAACACAAGAACAATTACAACTTAGGCTAGAAAGGACAGTATTTGTTGAGTCCCCTAGCTATGCATATTCAAAGCATGTAGCTCCAAGATCTGGTAGCACCCGGCTCCCCTCCACGGCACTCACTTCTCACGCATACCAGATCCAGGTTTCCTTAAGCTCATACCCCCACCAAACCTTAGGATTGTCCCTACTACCTCTACTAAGAATCACATGAATCAGAGCCGCTTCAAAGGTCCCACCTTTTGCGCCAACAAATAGAGGATTTTGGTATACTATACAATGGCTAAATAGTTAGGGCAACCGTTCGAGTGGTTACATGTACAGCAACGCTACTCTTCATTATGGAGTCTCCCAGCCTCCAAGGGTTATGCCTTGGAGGGTTTTGGGGGAGGTTAGATGTCGGTGTAACACAGCGGCACTCATTGCAGGAAGCTTTCACCTCAAGCACAATTTATTTAAAGTGGATTGGTAGGGCTTGGCTTTAGCCTGTTACCACTTAGGGTCATTCCCACTTGGATAGGCAGGCATCCAAGGGCAGGCCCCTCTAAAGGTTGTACACAAAGAATAACAAGTCTGGCATTCTGGTCACCCAGTAAAGGGGAGAGCATAAGCCTATTGTCATTCAACAGACATAGAAAACAATGGTTTAACCCAATCCTATTAAAGTGAAAAAAAAAACTATATGCGTTATCTACTTGGGCACTCACACATTTGTTAACTTTGAAGTGGTTAAAGATAGCAATGGTTCATTCCTTTTGTGAGATAGCAATTTTCTAAACCAAGAAAGATAGCAATAATGCAAAGATAACAATGATGTTTTTTTACTATCCTCCTAGTTAAGAGCTATGTGAGACTTGCATGCATGCATTTTTTTACTTTTTCCCCTAATTAATCTATGATGAGTTAATTAGTGCAGCTAAATGACTATCTAGCTCCTAATCCTGCAAGACAAATGTTAGTGTTAACCTGAAAACCACGAGAAATCCTAGAATCACTATGAAGAATAGATGCGCAGCTTCATAGTCTGTATGCACAAAAATAGAGACTATAAGAGCAGTGTTACAAATGTGCTAAGACAGATGTCAAAAGAGTAGGAATAAAAGACAAATATGTCATTTCTACGGATGCGTCGTTAAAAAGGATGTAAGCGCCATGTCTGAGGGTGTATGTGCCAGAATACTGCAGGCATCGGAATACTGTAGGCACCGAAACAGGTTGTAGATGCGCCAGCTTAGAGGATGTATGCACTGGAACTTTGCATGGATTGGAACAAGTTGTAGATGTACTAGCTTAGAGGATGTATGTGTCGGAAGTTTGTATGCACTAGAATAGTGCTTAGATGTGCCTTGAGATTGATCAGATGTGTCAATTGAACTTATTTGAAGCCTGTACAGAATCTGTACGGAACCTGTCACTCAGAAACTCAATGTTTTGGTTAGATTTGGGGCAAAGGCCCCACGGTGTCCACCAGAAATGTGATGGGTAAAAGTGGGATGAATAAAACTAATTATAAAAACCCTAAAACATCAATGGAATGTGTAGACAAAAAGGATTTAAAATAAGAGAGATACTCACAACCTTTTTACCTTGCGATTTCCATTGTTCACCTATTCTTTCTTGATCTTTTGGTGATGAAGATGGCCCTCAGGAAGCTTGCTTCTTTGCTTCGATTCCTAAAGATGACAAGGAGAAATGACTTGGATACTTGTTGTGTTGAAGATGAGCTTCAACACAATATGAAATGGATGATAGATGAAGTGGTGTGAAAGTGGGGTGCCCATGGCACGCTATGGATTCTGCAGTATAAGTTTACTCGAAAGTTGGATATGAAATGAAGAAGAAGAGGGTTGTATTTATAGAGTTGTGTGAGAGAAGATCAACGGAGGAGAATGTTTGGGAGAACGTGCGTGAATAGAAGAAGGACACGTGTCATTCAAAAAGATGCTTTATTGAGTTAACTGCTTTCTTGATGATGATGAGTTTTCATTTCTTAAATTATAATATATTTTTCTAATTTAAAAGCTTTGTTGATAGCTTTAAATTAGTTAACTCAGCTTTTGCTTTTGTATGACAAGAAGAATTTATTTTTAGAAGATTTGAAGATTTTTTAGAAGATAAGAAAGCATAATTAAATAAATAAATTTATTTAATTATTTGTGGATAATT
This sequence comes from Cunninghamia lanceolata, assembly GCA_027924645.1. NCBI lineage: Eukaryota > Viridiplantae > Streptophyta > Pinopsida > Cupressales > Cupressaceae > Cunninghamia > Cunninghamia lanceolata. The sequence continues at coordinate 12,241,705 of BSBN01000803.1, forward strand.
TGGAAGAATAAATAAAATATTTAAATATATTTTATTTTTTGGAGATAAATTTGCATTTTATTTAAATTTAGAAGAATGGGTGTTTTAATTAAATAATTAAAATTATTTAATTATTTAGAAGAATGAAATTGATATAGATGAAATTACTTAAATAAATGTAATTTATTTAATTAAATGGGAGGAAATGAATCAAATAAAATTAATTAATTTATTTATTTATTGATAGAGGAATATGAAGATGAAATAAATATTTAAAATATTTATTTAAGTAGAGTTATGTCATTTTTAGGTGTATACACAAATAACTCCAATAGAGACAACATGTATTTTATTTGGAGTTCCAATTTCGGTTTTAATTGATACAAGTGCCACATAATGTTTTATTTCTCCCAAAGTTGTAAATAAGATACCTAGAAAAGTAGGATTCGTGCCAAATACTTGGTCTGTAGAGTATGCAAATCACACCAAGGCTCAGGTAGAGCAATGCATGTTTGAAGCTCGGGTTGAACTTCCAAACTTTTCCACAGAAGTAAATCTATATGTACCCCCACTTGGCTTGTATGATGTTATCCTAGGGATAAATTGGCTATGGAGAGATCAAGCCAAAGTAGACTATTATGCGAAGACAGTAGAATGTTTTGGATGATATAGGAAACCAAGTCCTTCTCCAAGGAAAACCTAGGGAAATTAAGCTAAGGCAAATTTTTGCCTTACAAATGAAAAGGGCATAGAGAAAGGGTGCCTACTTTTTGTTGTCAAGATGGACATAATAGATGAAACAAAGGAAACCTACTTCCAAGATGACTTGATGTTTTATGAATCCCAAAAACTTAATGAAGTAGGGAGGAAGGAGTCCATAGGTCAAGAAAGATCAAATGTGGATAAGCATCCCCTCCTCAATGATTTTGAGGATGTATTTCCGGATGAACTACCAGGGTTACCCCCTAAGAGAGCTTTTGATTTTTCCATTGATATTATACCTGGGTCAAAACCTATTTCTAAATCCCCCTACAGTATTACCACAATAGAACTAATGGAGTTAAAGGCTCAACTGCAAGAGCTACTAGATAAAGGGTTCATTAGACCCTGTGTGTCGCCATGGGGAGCGCCTGTCATTTTTGTGAAAAAAGAAAGATGGCACTTTGCGGTTGTGCATAGATTACCGCATGTTAAAGAAAGCAACCATTAAGAAAAAATATCCTCTACCTCACATCAATGATCTTTTTGATCAGATGAGGGGTGTAGCAGTATTTTCCAAAATTGATCTTTGATCAGGATATCACCAATTGAGGTTGAAGGATGAAGACTATTGAAATTAGGGCATAGAAATGAGAGAGGGGGGGTAAATCTGTTGTCTCAAAACTTTATCTTTTTCTGTATTTAATCTTCTTAACAACTTATCATCATATTAATGATATGACCATGAAAGCATGAATCAACAACACATGAGCAAAAACATAATCAACACATAACACTAGGATTTTTACGTGGAAACTCAGTTAAGGGAAAAACCACGATGGGGGTTAACCCACAAGAATTTATACTTTATTAAAATTATTACAAATGGGGAAGGCACATGCCTTCGGGCACACTGCTCAGAGCTCACTGCTTAATGGAGGCTCACTGCCTACAAAATTGATTACAAGAGTTCACTGAAATGTTTGAACTAAAGAATAGCATCTAACTATGCAAAATAATAGTTCCAGTTAAGCTCAGTACATTGACTTTACAAACTTCATCTTTCTCTGTGAAAGGAATCTAGGTGTGTGGAAATCACTTCCTACACTAATCTAATGAGGGGAGAGCTATACAAATTCAATTTAATCTTTACAATTACAGCAACATGAAACATATAACAATGATATTGTAGCAATACACATAGAACCAGAAAGAACACCCATTTGCATCCAATGGGTTTCCGTCTAGGAGGCAAAGGCACCAAGTCCCAAGTTTGATTCTTTTCCAAAGAAGTCATCTCATCCTCCATGGCCTCCTTCCAGGAACCTGTATCTTTCATATCTATAGCCTCTGATACAGTTCTAAGTTCATCACTATTAGTAATCAAAGCATAAGCACAACTAGAATCAAGCAATGCATAACCAAACCTCTCAGGTTGCTTTCTTATTTGTGTAGACCTCCTCAAGGGCTGAGGTTGAGGTTTAGCTTCTTCTTTTGAGCTTTCAGAGCTGCTAGATCTCTCCTCATCATTAGGTCCACCATTGTCTTTCTATTTAGTCTTCTCAGGGGTAGCAGGAAACTGAACAACATCCTCTTTCATTTCTTTTTCTTTTGGTTGTAAAATAGTAGAAGAAGGTGTAAGCTCTCTGAAGATGACACTTCTTCTATACAACACTTTTTCAACCACAGGATCCCAAATCTTGTATCCTTTCACACCGACACCATAGCCAATGAAGATACACTTAACAGCCTTGTTCTCCAATTTTGACCACTTCTCCCTAGGCACATGTGCATATGCCTCACAACCAAAAACACAAAGATGCCTTACTGAAGGCTTTCTACCAGACCACACCTCCATGGGTGTCTTACCAACAAGAGCTGATGTAAGAGATCTGTTTACCAGATAGCAGGTAGTGGTAACAGCTTCAGCCCAAAACTTTTGTTCTAGGCCAGCTCCACTAAGCATACTCCTAGCCTTCTCCATCAGTGTCCTGTTCAACCTCTCTGCAACTCCATTTTGCTATGGGGTATATGAAGTTGTCTTATGTCTTTCAATCCCAAGTTCCTTGCAATATTTATCAAATTCTGTAGAACAAAACTCACCACTGTTGTCAGTTCTCAAATATTTAATCCTTTTACCAAATTGATTTTCAGCAAAGGCCTTAAACTCCTTAAACTTACTATAGACTTTAGATTTGCTTCTGAGAAAACAAATCCATGTCCTTCTACTATAGTCATCTATGAAAGATACAAAATATATAGATTTTGATAACGAAGGAACATTAACAGGACCAAATACATCAGAATGAACAAGGTCCAACACACTAGAAGACTTATGAGAACTTGAATAAAATTAAACACGGTTTTATTTTCCATATATGCAATGTTCGCAAAAGTCAAACTCAAGATTACAATAATGTAACCCCTCAATGCGGTTTTTATTTTTTAGGGTTCTAAGACCCTTCTCATCAATGTGGCCAAATCTCTTATGCCATTGCATTGTCTTTTTAGTAGGAAGCTTAACTTCCAAAGCATGATTACAACCATCAGGTCTAGATACAATAGATTTCTTCACTGCTCGTTCAGACGGTGGGGATGAAGTGACTGCTGCCGTCTTTGTTGAGTCAAAAGAACTATTGCATTGTGAAATGCATGCCTCCAACTGAAACAGGGTACCTCTCCTAGTACCCTTAGCAAGCACCATAGCTCCTCTAAACATCTTGCATCCTTCTTTCGAAAAGACAACCTGCACACCTGCATCATTCAACATACTTACAGAAAGTAGGTTATGTGCTAAGCCTTTGATGTGCATAATCCCAGAGATCCCCTTCACTCATCCATTAGGGAATCAAATAGAGACTCTTCCATGACCAACAATCTTCAGATGAGAGTCATCACCTAGGTACACCCTTCCACCATCGAACTCCTCATACTTAGTGAACCAATCTCGATGTGAGGTCATGTGGAATGATGCACCAGAATCAATCAACCACACATCATCAGATGCATGGGTTGCCAGGGATGCAATGAAGACATAGCCATCATCTTGTGACTCATCAAAATCTAAATCTGGGTTCTTCTTCTTCTTTTTCTTTTCCTCTTTGCATTCCTTTCAGAAATGCCCAGATTTACCATAGTTCCAACAGAGAGCCTTGGACTTTCCAGGAGATTTGGATCTCCCACAGGATTTGGATCTACCCTTCTTAGCTTTCTTGTCCTTATTTTTCCCTTTCTCCTTGGGTCTTCCACGAACTGCAAGAGCCTCTTTGGCTACCTCAGAAGACTTTCTCCGCATCTCTTCAGACAATAGCAAAGATACCATTTCATCCATTTTGAATGTGGATGTGGTGCTTCCAATAGCCATAACAAGATGATCCCATGAGTCCAGCAAAGAACAAAGCAAGATCATACAACAATCCTCCTCCTCCATCTTCACACCAACAGATGTCAATTGTGTAACTAACATGTTGAAAGCATTCATATGTTCTGCAATAGATCCTTCGTCCTCCATTCGAAGAGAATACAACTTCTTTCTTAGAAAAAGTTTGTTAACTAGGGATTTGGCTTGATAGACATCTCCCAACTTCTTCCAAAGCAAGTTTGCAGTAGCCTCCTCATGGACATTTAACAGGACAGAATCAGTAAGACTAAGTCTTATGAGACCCTTAGCCTTTCGATCCTTGAGATCCCAATCAACTTGTGACATTGCAGCTAGTATTGTGCCACTGATTGTTTCCTAGAGGTCTCGATCAACAAGCATGTCTTCCATCTTGAGCTTCCACAGCTCGAAATTAGTGTCATTGAGCTTCTCCACCTCTATCCTTCAGGATGTACTTGCCATCTCCTTACTGCAATAAGATTCAGAATACTCTACATAGACTCCCACTCAACTTAAGATTAGCTCAAAAAACCCCTACCCAACAACTGGGACCAAAGGTAATCAAGCTCTGATACCAACTGAAAGGAATCTAGGTGTATAGAAATCGCTTCCTACACTAATCTAATGAGGGGAGAGCTATATAAATTCAATTTGATCTTTACAATTACAGCAACATGAAATATATAAGAGAGATATTGCAGTAATACACATAGAACCAGAAAGAAGATAGAAGAAGAGACAAGATATATCGTGGGAAAACCCTTATCAGGTGAAAAACCCCACACTCAGAAACCTGCACAATGTATTATCAAAACTAAATATGGTTTACAATACACTTGCAATACAAACTTTAATACTCTTTAACACTCGTGTCTAGAGTCAATCCAGTAGCATAACAGTACCTGTCAATCACATACTACAACTCCTCAAAGCACTTGTTTATATAGAATATACAAGGCAAAATTGGCTCTATCTTGGAATGGGCATCCAACTTGGCCTCATGGCCCAAAACCCATGCCTATGGACACTTGGTCAACATTGTAGAATGCTTCTAACACTTGTCCACAACTCCCATCCCAAAGAGGTCACCTATTTCTAAAATGGACTATGACAGATGCTCTTACGACTCTTACGACTGTCATAGAATCTATCATACACATGCTATAAATAGCATATTCTCTTACAACATGTCATAGTCCACCTTGGGGTGCCTAAAGATGCCTTTTTCAAAGAAGCCCTTCGACACATATCTTCACCTGTCTTACAAGCTTCTATTTCCTACTCTTACATGTCATAACTTTGTCATAGGAATCCATCATAACCGTTTCGGTCAACATTCCCTTACACAACATCCAAGATGTCAACACATGGCAAAATACTCCTACCATTAAGTGGGACACCTATCTCCTCATGTGAGGACAAAATTGCAAGTTGTCATCTTCCATGTAGGATGACACATCATCGTGCCACATCCCACAAAATGATAATATGAAATTTACAATTAATTTACATCATAGGCAATGAATAAATAAAATACAATCAAAATAATGCAAGGAATTACCAAGGTTGAGACACCTTAATTCTCAAAACTTTGCCCTGCTTTACTGTTCTGCCATGATCCAGATCTTAGATCTCCTTGCTTCACACTTGATATTGCTATACTTAGTACTTATCCCTTCATATTCACACTCTCACATCCCAAAATGCTCAAATCCATCGATCATATATATCCGCTACATGAAATTTCATCAACTGTAGTCGGCCTTAAGAAAACTTGGACACTATTTCAAGAACACTATTCTATTAGCTGAATCCATGCACAAACTTCAATGTAGACCAAAAATTCAATGTTCAAGTCACCTCACATGTTGGCCACTACCACTGGATCTCATAAATTACTCGACCAACCACTTTTCTTCATCTGCACAAGGATCAAACACCTAGTCGGCATGTTCTTCACCAGACTGAATTGTCCAACCAAAACCTGATACTCAGATGCTTGTAACTTACAATCCCTTCATCACTAGAGGATAAAATCTTGGATTTAGGTAGCCATACCATCCTTTAACATTCCCTCAGATCTGCAACACAATCTAATTTCCTATGGAGAAATGCGGACCAAAATGTTGAACCCTGTCATATGCCATGTTCTTGTCTATCTAGACTTAGACAAATCTGCAATCTAACTTCCGGTATGAACAGATGATACAATGCAGATGTGTAAGATGGATTTAGTTTCCATTAATGACAACATCTGACATGCCTAACAGTGTCTCTTGCCAATAATCTCCCCCTTTGGCATTGATGGCAACACTTAGTGAAAAATGACTAAGTGTTAGAACAACTCCCCCTTACAATGTACATTTGTGATTTCTAACGCTCCCCCTTTGATGAATTCCTCATTTTTCACTGCTTTTCCTCTCCCCCTTTGACATCAAAATTCATGCAAAAATTTTATGTACATGGGTCAAAATTCTAAGTATATACTTCTGCATATGAACACACAGTCCTTAAGCCTTGTTCATTAGCAAAAAGATATCACAAACAATGTTTTTCAATTGTGACAATTCACTATCCTAGATCTTCTTTATGCTGCCCAAAATGGATATATGCCCACTGAACAAAAATGCCTATGATTTTGCCTTTTGAAGACAGTAGGATCACTAGTAGCAGTAGCAGCTTGGGATTCTGTCAATAGATCATACATAGTTTCTAACTTGGGGAAAATCAGTCCTCGGAGCTCATCTAATCTGCCCAAAACTTTGACCTTTTCTTTCTACAAATTACTCAATTCATTTCACAAACTCACTACTTGGCATTCTTTGGTTGCTACAAACTCAGTTAAAGGACTACAGGACTGAGAAATGTTAGACATTTTGAGCTCTAAGTCTTTAATCTTCTCAATATCATCAACAACTTTAGACTAATTTAGACAAAACTTATAAATCTCTGCACCTTCAGAGAGAGCATTTTGAATACTCTTTACACTAGTATCAAGCACTAATCTATCATAGCTAATTATTTTCCTTATTTTAGCAAATCTCTTCTCATTATATTCATTTTTGACTTTAACTTCTGCTGACTTCTCAAAAGTTTCAAAATGAGTACTTACAGAGTTTATCAGACTCTTCCACTAACTGGAGGGGGATGCTGATGAGTCCTTCTAAACTGTAGGCATGATTTTCTCCAAAATCCCAGATGTAAGACCAAGCAATTCACTATCTTCTATATTGGATTTCAAGATTTCCTCTCTGGCCTTGGCTTGTGCAATAGAGGCCAACTTCATCTTTTGTACCGGTGATAGAGTATCAAAATTGATTGGTCCTTTTATTATATCCTGATCTTCTATAACTTGTTTATCTCTCTCCAAAATTTCTTTCACTGCTTCTGCAGTGTCTCTTGCCCAAAATGATGTTTCAAATTTATATTCTTCAGGGCCTCCATCTTCTCCCTTTTTAGAGTCAACCACATTGTTTTGTTCATCATTTTCATTCTTTTTCTTTGTTTCTACCTTCTGTGCATCATCATTAGAGGCATATTTGCTTTTATCTATCTTAGAAATGTCTTTTGCATTATTCTCCAGAGGATTTTGTGTATTCCCAGTAGCAGTATTATCAAATTCCTCAACATCTAGAATGGAAGAATCAATTCCATCATCAATTTCCTTTTCTTGATCTTCTTCATCATCTCTTCATCTTCTTTATTCAATAATTCTTCTTCCTGAATGGATACATCATCTACTTCAGTTTGTTGCTCATTTTTCTACAACTCTTCATCATTCAGAATTGATGTGTCAATAGGTTCTTCTATAACCACATAAAACTTGTTCTTGTCTAGTGCTTTCTTTAGAATTTGTTTTGTTTCTTTAGTAACTTCATCAATGTCTCCAATCATTAGCTTATTCATCCTTTTCTTGCTACTAAATTCATTCTTGACTTCTTTAAAAATTTTATCAGCTTCCTTTTTGGAGATTATGGGACATAGACTGGATAATACATGTTCCCTTAGCTCCAAATCTTTTGCTTTGGTAGCTTCTTTTCTTATTTCCAAAATGTCTCTTAAACTCTTAGGAATTTCTGACAAAATCTCCACTAGTGCTCTGCTGAATACATTCAAGTATTTTACAATAGCATCCTCCAACATTCTCTTGTCAGCATCACTACAATGATATAAAATTTAGTTATTGGCTTTAGGTTTCCATCTATAGTGATTGACTTAACGATGTCATCCATAGAAGGAGTAGGCTTCTCAACATCAGCCTCTGACTTATGCCTTTTACTTGGCTTTTTGCTTCCGGAGGTTTTCTCCTTAGACACTTTAACTGCTTGAGTGCCTGAGGCCTTCAATTCTTTAACTTCACTATCTTAGTCAGATTCTTCTTCATCTTCCTTCTCCACACTAACATATGTTCTTTTACCCTTTACCTTTGTCCTTTTTTCTTCCTTATCGGTAGGTTTTTCTTTGGATTTTTCTGCAATAGGTGATGTACCAGAGGTTGAACTAGAACTCCTAGTAGTCCTTGACTTAGAAAGAGATTTTGCCAAAACACTTCCCTATTCCCTGTCTTGCTTCTCCTCCTCAGCTTTCTCTATCCTTTCCCTGAATTGCCTCATAGCTTCCTTGGTAAGGCCTAGATTCTTAGCCAATTGCTCAACTTCTTTCCTCACAGTCCTTTTGATTTTAGGAGCCTTGAATTCAAGATGCAATTTTAGTGAAATCTCTTCATATGTTCCAATTCTCTCCTTAGCTGGATCCATAGGCTGGCTCAACAGATGTTGTACATATAGCTCTAGTACTTTTCCATCCACTTCATACCCCATGGGCATGATCCACACAACTCGAGGCTCCATTGCTTCCACTTTGCACTAATCAACAGTAACCATAAAACAAATGGTGTCCTTGTATTTCTCAACCATAGTCCTAGGTATTCTTTCCCTAGCCTGCATCATACTCTGGAAATTTTTGAAGAATCCCCAAAGTGCAATTTTTTGTGCATCATAATTACCTAGATAACTCAAATGATTTCTAATCTGGATTGCTATTGGTTGGTTGTTGGACCAATAAATATTCTTATTCCTAGGGAGCTCACTCAAGAAATAAAAGAAAAGACACATGATTAGCGTATCATATTTGAATGAGTACTTCTTGTCCTTCTTTATCTTGCTTAGGTTCTCCATAAGCTAGTTCAACAACAGTTCACAGAGATCATAGTCTACATTCTCTTTTACCATCCAATATGCAGTATAGATGGCTGTTCTGGACACTAAATTTTCTCTGCTAGAGAAATATATCTTTTACCCTATTATCATCGATGCGAATCTGACCCCAAGATCCTCTATATCATTTATAGTCATAGCTCTCTTATCAAATTTTGATCCGGTTACCTCTGTGACTTCCTGATTCTTCATAGCCTTCAACTAAGGCAGAGTACCAGTTGAATTCAATCCTATAACTTCCCTTATTGCATCTTTTGTGATCTTGAATAGATGATTCAGCCATAAAAAGTCATCATGGATACGGCTGAAGACATACCAGACCCATTCATCCTCTATGAAACTTAGAAACTCAATAAATTGTATGAACTTATCTTTCAAGACTTTTTACTCTGGTTTGAGCTCAAAATCATCACCTTTTAAGTGATTCATGAATAGATCAACAAACCTTGAGTCACCATGCTCATCTAGAGGCATGTGAATGTAAGCCCTAATATCCTTTGTGTGAAGAACTCCATATGGAACTCTAGAAAATGCTCCCATCAGATTGACTTCAATGGACTTCAAAGGGTGCTTCTTAAATTTTGGCCTAGGTCACTCAATGATGTTCACAACCAAAGGTGTAGCCATTTCAAAAGATTACAAGTTCAAAGCTTCACAGAAAAATACCTTTTTCTTCATGAAATTAGCATTAGCTGTCGAATTCGTTCTTTGCACTTCAAATCTTTGAAATTTCAGCTTAGGTGCTCTTCTCCTTGTTCTCTTCAAATGCAAAGTGATTCAAGTGTTTGAATGAATGACCTTTTATCCTCCACAAAACCTAATTCTTTATAGTAATAAATGCTCTGCCCTAATACATCTAGTTACACTGTTTCTGCATACAATGAATCTTTAATTGCTCTAAAATCAATCACATTAGATTCTTTTCTTCTAGAATTTGCTTCATCAGATCTGCAGGAGGCTTCTCTTTACTCATTCATTGTGCAAAATTCAGGCACCCACTTGCTGGTAGGGGGAATTAGATTTTCAATGCAACTCCCCCTGAGCTAGAGCTCCTATTTCAATTCCTAAAGGAATTATCAGCACCAGATTCTGGTGCGGACCCATCACCATCATTCATTTCACCTTTCTTCACCCATGTTTTGTTCATTTCATTTGGGATCTCATTCACATCTACTTTACCCTTGCCTTTATCTTGTTTCTGCATTTTTTGCTTTCTATTCACCAGACCTTTTCTATCATCATTCCTGCTTCTGTAGAATCTTGCAATATGACCAGATCTATTGCAATTAAAGCACACAACATTTCTTTTCTCATTTGCTTGATTCCTTCTTCATTTGCACTAATTAGCCATGTGTCCAAATCTATTGCATGCAAAATAGTTTTCATTGAAGGAATTAACATTTCTTTTGTTGTTAAAGTAGTTCATCATCATACTTCTGCATTCATTAGATCTATGACCATACCTTTTACAATTGAAGCATTGAATGGATAAAGATGGGCCACTTTGAATCATTCTACGTCTACACTGAGTAGCTCTATGACCAAATTTATTGCAATTAAAACAATTTCCATTGAAAGATGGATATCGTTGAGCATTAGGTTGTCTTTGTTGCAAGTATGGGCCTAACTAGTGTTTTCATTGATGTCAACATACTCCTATTGCACTATTGCATTAATGATAAGGATTGGATGAGCTGTGAGCTGAGGATATTGAGAAAATTAGTCTCAATCAGGAATAGTGAAGAACAGTGATGACAGTAAGGCAAAAGCCCAAGATAGGATGAGAATCAGAATATATGGATTAAAGGGTTTGTAGATATGTATCTTAAGGTGATCCAGTAGAGATTTTAGAGGTCCACATGAAGATCTGTAGAAGGTGTGGCAGCTCAAGTAAAACCGGTTCTGGTAGGTGTTCAGAGATGACAGAGTGATACAGATAGGTCTGGTGAGATCCAGAATTGCATTGTCCTATTTTGCAGATTTGAGGGAGTGTTGAGGAAGTCTTTATAGAGTGTCAACTAGATTGGTTTGTGGTTTGAAGGTCCGCAAGCATCTATTCCTTTGTGACAGTAATGATAGACTGTGTTCTTGAGGTTCTGGATGGAGGGGAGATGGATTTCAGTAAGCAGATGAAGTATGGATGTTCTTGGTGATTCAGGCAAGCTTGTGGAGGTCTTTGGATCATGTCCAGTTTGTGTTGGTGGTCCACATTGAAGTTGGAACTCGCATTGAAGAATAACTTCCAGATGATGGTGTTCTTTTTGAGACTGGCCGACCGGATAAGTTACACATGCTATGGATGTTCTTGTTGATGTTTGTCGACTTAGATGATCATTCCTAAGTTGATGTCTTGTATAAATAAGGGATTGCAAAGTCATTTCAAAGTTGTCGTTGTTGAGATGAGTATGTGGTAGCAAGGAGGAGAGTGAAAGGCAGAGCAAAAGTATTAGGTTTAAATGGAACTGATTCAAGCATGGTGAAGATGCTATTCTCCAATTCATGTATGTGATACTTATTTCTTTGTAGACAGTGTGTCTCTTGTAGGTAGTGAGCCTCTTGTGAGCAGTGTACTCAGGTAGTGAGCCCTAATTGGCATGTGCCATTTTGTTCTTCCTATTCTTCTAACAGAGAATACAATCTTAGGTTAATCGCCCCATGGTATTTCCCTTAACCGGGTTTTCCACATCAAAATCCAGGATGTCATCTTACAAGAAGGATAGCCTGAAGTTTGATGGAACCAATTTTAATCTTTGGAAAGGTCGCATGAAATGTCACTTGCAATGTATAGGAATGGCGTACTGGACCATGGCTACTACACAGTATACACCTCCACAGGGTGGTCTGAAAACCCAAAATGAAATCACAGATGCTAAAAATAATCTACAGACTATAGAAGCTCTTCTGAGTGCATTATCTGATTCAGAATTCTCAAATGTTATTGACCTACCAACTACTTTTGAGATCTGGCAAAAATTGGAACTTTTGCATGAAGGAGATAAGTATGTTAAAGTGCAAGGTTATAGAGTCTGAAAGGAAAATTTGAAAATCTGAAGATGAGAGATGATGAAAATATTACTACTTTTATGCCAAGAGTAAATTAGATTGTTTGTGGAATTAGAAATGTTGGTGGAGTCCTAGATGAAAATGAGATTGTTGGCAAAATTCTCAGATCCCTACCTACTTCTTACAAAATCAAGGCTGCTACCATTGAATAATTTAGAGCCCATACAACTATCACAAGAGATCAATTGGTTGGCAAATTGGCAACGTTTGAAATGACAGAGTTTGGAGATGACCCCCGCAAGACTAAATCTGCATTCAAAGCCAGTGCCTCTGTTAAAGGTAAACAAAGGTTTGATCTGGGAGAGAACTCTTCAAGGAAACTGTCATGGTATGAAAAAAAAAGAAAAGACCTGGAAGAAGAAGAAGTAGAAACTGCTCAACTTGAAGCCCTTATTGCAAAGAGGCTACCAAGAGGATTTGGTAAGTATGAAGGAAAATTACCTTTTAAGTATTTTAACTGCAATAAGATTGGTCATTTTTCCTCAAGGTGTCCGGAAATATTTTCAAGGCCAAATCCTAACAGATCAAGGTTCCAAAAGAATTGTTACTATGTTCATGAAGAAGATGATAATGAAGGAGTAATAGATGATGAATCAGAGATAGGAAACAAATCCGGAAGTGAATGGGTGTTTATTGCCATCAAGGAAGAAGAACCAATATCCTCTGTATCTATCAATCATAAAGTTGTAGAAATATTTTCAAGGCCAAATCCTAACAGATCAAGGTTCCAAAAGAATTGTTACTATGTTCATGAAGAAGATGATAATGAAGGAGTAATAGATGATGAATCAGAGACAAGAAACAAATCCGGAAGTGAATGGGTGTTTATTGCCATCAAGGAAGAAGAACCAATATCCTCTGTATCTATCAATCATAAAGTTGTAGAAAGAGCTCTGGCTACCCAAGTTGAATAAAAGGATGATTGGGTCATTGACAGTGGATGCTCTCACCATACGACAGGTGACAAAAACAAATTCATAGATTTGGAAAGGTATGAAGGAGGAGTGGTAAAGTTTGCTGATAATTTTGTTGGTAGAATCAGAGGAAGAGGAACTATTTCTTTTGATGGAAGGAACAAAATTGACAATGTACTATATGTTGAGGGTTTGAAGCACAATCTTCTTAGTGTTGGACAGTTGGTGGACAAAGGCTATGATCTCTGATTCAAGAATGGAAAATGCAAGATCTTTGAAAGTTCTGGAACAGAGATTGCATCCGGTACTCAAACTAAAGGTAATATCTTCCCCTTGGTTGGTACTGGTAAAAGTTGCTTATTTTTTCAAATTGATCAGAGTTGGTTATGGCATAGAAGGATGTGTCATGTGAATTTTGATAATATCATCAAGATAAGCAATACTCAAGTTGTAAGAGATCTTCCAAAATTGGTGAAACCTACTAATAGCTTGTGCAAAGAATGTCAGTTGGGTAAGCTGAGTAGAGTCACATTCAAAAGTAAGGAACTGTCTTCTACCAGATTATTGGACTTAGTTAATACTGATCTTTATGGTCTGGCAAGAATCAGAAGTGTACAAGGTGATAGATACTTTATGTTGCTAATTGATGACTATTCCTGGATGATGTGGGTAACCTTTCTAAAAGAGAAATCAGAGGCTCTTGAGAAATTCAAAATATTCAAGGCTATGGTAGAGAATGAAACCAGATTAAAATTGAAATGTCTGAGGTCTGATAGAGGTGGAGAATTCACATCCGGTGAGTTCATAGAGTTCTGTGAGAAACATGGAATAAAGAGACAGTTGTCTGCTCGGACTCCACGACAGAATGGAATAGTGGAGAGAAATAATTGGACCATCCAGGAAGCATCTAGGACCATGATGATGGAAGCAAATGTTCCTCAGATCTATTGGAGAGAAGCTGTCAGCACTGTAGTCTATACTCTCAATCGAGTTCAAATCAGAAGCAATACCAGTAAGACTCCTTATGAACTTTGGTTTGGTATCACTCCTACTGTGAGGTATTTTAGATTTTTTGGTAGCAAATGTTACATTAAAAGAGATGAAGATCTAGGAAAGTTTGATGCTGGAAGCGATGAAGGAATATTCTTGGGTTACTCTACTCAAAGCAAAGCATACCGGTGTTATAACAAGAGACAGAGAAAGATAATAGAAAGCACAAATGTGAAGGTTGATGAGGGAATTGAGAAACCCTCAAGGTTTTATGAATATGATGAAGATGATCAGAATGGTGTTCTGATTCAAGGAGCCCAAGCCTCCTCTGTAAGTCAGATTCAAACTAATCCAGTAAACCAGGAAGAAGAAATGAGTTTTAATGAGCTTGATCAAGAATCAGAGGTGCAAGAAATTCCCAAAGTTCCCAGGTATGTAAGACTAAACCACTCTGAAGATCAGATCATAGGTGATAAAAACAAAGGAGTACAAACAAGAAGGAGAATTGCTCAAGATTCAAAAGAGTATTGTCTGATTTCAAAGATTGAACCTAAGACAGTGAATGAAGCTTGCAATGATGAAAACTGGACTAAAGCAATGGAGGAAGAGCTGATGCAAATTGAGAAAAATCACACTTGGGATCTTGTTCCCAGACCTAGAAACAAGAATGTGATTGGAACCAAATGGGTCTTCCAGAACAAACTGAATGAAGTTGGTGAAGTAATCAGAAATAAAGCCAGATTGGTCTGCAAGGGTTACTCTCAAATAGAATGAGTTGATTTTAAAGAAACTTTTGCTCCAGTGGCAAGAATTGAAGTAGTTAGATTATTTCTTGCATTTTCTGCCTTCAAGGATTTTAAGGTGTATCAGATGGATGTCAAGTCTGCCTTCCTGAATGGTGACTTGGAAGAAGAAGTGTACATTGAGCAACCGGATGGATTTCAATTGTCTGATCATGGTGATATGGTTTGCAACTTGAAGAAGGCACTATATGGACTGAAGCAAGCCCCAAGAGCCTAGTATGAAAGATTGGACAAACAGCTTTTGAAGATTGGTTTCAACAAAGGTATTGCTAACAGTAATTTGTATTTCAAAATTGACCATGAAACATCTTGATTGTTGAAGTGTTTGTTGATGATATCATTTTTGGAGGAAGAGATAGTATGTGTAAAACTTTTACAAATCAAATGAAAAGTGAGTTTGAGATGTCCATGCTTGGTGAAATGAATTTCATCTTGGGTCTACAAATCACTCAAACAAAGAAAGGAATCTTCATTTCTCAGACCAAATATGTGAAAGAACTGTTGAAGAAATTTGGGATGGAAGATTCAAAACCAATGAATACTCCCATGGTAACCAGATGTAATTTGAGCAAAGATGATGATTCTCCTAAGGTTGATTAGACAAAGTATAGGTCAATGATTGGAGGACTGTTGTATCTCACCCAAACTAGACCAGATATTATGGAGGCTGTTGGTCTTGTTGCTAGATTCCAGGCTGATCCTAGAGAATCTCATGTCATGGCAATCAAGAGGATTTTTAGATATCTAAAAGGGACAATTGAGTATGGTTTGTGGTAACCTAGAGATCATGATTTCTCTCTTCATGCATATACAGATGCGGATTGGGCAGGAGATGTGGATGGCCGGAAGAGTACCAGTTGTGGAGCATTCTTTTTGGGGAAGAGATTGGTTTCTTGGCTAAGCAAGAAACAAGAGGCAATATCTCTATCTACAACTGAAGTAGAATATATTACAGTAGTAGGTAGTTGCACTCAATTTTTGTGGATGAAGCAGATGTTAAGAGATATCAAAGTGGAGTATGAGGAACCTATCACAATCTTCTGTGACAACTCCAGTGCAATAAATATATGTAAGAATCCAGTGTTAAATTCAAAGACTAAACACATATCCATCAAATTTCACTTTTTGAGAGAGCAAGTGAACAAGAATGAAGTCAGATTGGAGTTTGTACCTTCCAAGGATCAAATTGTAGACATCTTTACTAAACCTCTACCTAAGGACTCTTTTGAGTATTTTAGGGAGAAGTTAGGGGTTATTGCCCCTCCGGTGATGAACTAAGGTGCACTAAGGTACATCAGTCCAATGGATATCACAGTCATATCTTGTGATCTAGATTGATGATGGGGAGCTGCTACTCAGGGGGAGCAGCAGGTATGATTCTGAAGCGTTGGAATTGCAAGTATGTGCCCTTTGCCATTGATGTCAAAGGGGGAGAGAAGACATGTGAAAAAAAAGTGGTTTCTAATCAAAGGGGGAGCAGTAAAGGGAGAAAAGACATGTGAATGGTTGTTGTTGATAGGGGGAGTTGTGACAGGGAGAAGAAGTCTTGATGGTTAAAACAGTTTTTCACATCATATGTTGCCATCAATGACAAAGGGGGAGATTGTTGTAAGTATGGGCCTAACTGGTGTTTTCATTGATGTCAACATACTCCTGTTGCATTAATAATAAGGATTAGATGAGCTATGAGCTGAGGATATTGAGAAAATTAATCTCAATCAGGAACAGTGAAGAATAGTGATGACAGTAAGGAAAAAGTCCAAGATAGGATGAGAATCAGAGGATATGGATTAAAGGGTTTGTAGATATGTGTCTTAAGGTGATCCAATAGAGATTTCAGAGGTCCACATGAAGATCTAAAGAATTTGTTGTAGCTCATGTAAAACCGGTTCCTGTAGGTGTTCAGAGATGACAGAGTGATACAACAGGTCTGGTGAGATCCGGAATTGCATTGTCCTGTTCTGCAGATTTGAAGGAGTGTTGAGGAAGTCTTTGTAGAGTGTCAACTAGATTGGTTCATGGTTTGAAGGTCTGCAAGCATCTATTCCTTTGTGACAGTAATGACAGATTGTGTTCTTGAGGTTCCAGATGGAGGGGAGATGGATTTCAATAAGCAGATGAAGTATGGATGTTCTTGGTGATTCAGGCAAGCTTGTGGAGGTCTTTGGATCATGTCCAATTCATGTTGGTGGTCCGCATTGAAGTTGGAGCTCGCATTGAAGAATAACTTTCGGATGATGGTGTTCTTTCTGAGATTGGCCGACCGGATGAGTTACACATCCTACGGATGTTCTTGTTGATGTTTTCTGACTTAGATGGTCATTCCTAAATTGATGTCTTGTACAAATAAGGGATTGCAAAGTCATTTCAAAGTTGTCCTTGTTGAGATGAGTATGTGGTAGCAAGGAGGAGAGTGAAAGGTAGAGCAAAAATATTGGGCTTAAATGGAACTGATTCAAGCATGGTGAAGATGCTATTCTCCAGTTCATGTATGTGATACTTATTTCTTTGTAGACAATGTGTCTCTTGTAGGCAGTGAGCCACTTGTGAGCAGTGTGCTCAGGCAATGAACCCTAATTGGCATGTGAGATTTTGTTCTTTCTATTCTTCTAACAGAGAATACAATCTTGGGTTAATCACCCCGTGGTTTTTCCCTTAACCGGGTTTTCCACGTCAAAATCTTGGTGTCTCATGTGTTGATGTGTTTCTACTCTTAATTTGTTGCATTGTGTTTCCTTGATTAATTTATTATTATACTGCTGCATTGCAAAGTGGAGTTAAGTGTTTAATTGGAAGAAAGTTTTGTACAACTGATTCACCCCCCCCTCTTAGTTGTGTGCCCTAAGTCTAACAGTCTTACTGAAGGCCTTCTAGGATTCCTTCTTTGTTTTCTTGCTTCAGGATTTCTTTGACTGGATCTAGAGATTTCACCTTTCTCATATCCCAGACCATGTTTATCATCAGTCTTCTTCTGAGTCTCAAACAACACCTCAAGTTTGGTTAAGCTTATCTTGAACTTTTCTTTATACTCATTTGCAGCTTCTAGATCATGTTTGAGAATGACAATTTGTCTTTCAAGTTCTTCCTCATTATCCCTGGTTTCTTGTAGATCAGACTCTAGATGACCAATTATTCTATCCAATCTGCAGCACTCTTTTGTTCTTTCTTTCAGAGACTAATTTAGGTTTTCTTCATTCTTCTTCCTTTCCTCTATTTCCTTGGTTAGCCTCATTACTCCAAATTGCATTTCATGTTTTAATACAACAACTTCTTTTGCCAGCTTCTCACATTCCTTTGATTTTTCTTTCAGAGCCTCATCCATGCCATTGTCTTCATTCTGATTTGCTAGCTGTAAAAGTAGCTCCCTCCTCTTTTCCATGGATTTTCTCAGTTGCCCTTTTAAAGTCTAAATGAAATCCTTAGCATCTTTAAGGTTCTCTTGCAGTTCTTTGACTTCTTCTCTGGACTGATCAAGATCTTCTAAAGTAAGTTTAAGTTGTTCATTGATGCCATCAGAATACTTGAATGAACCCATTGAAACACCTTCCTAGATCTTCCTCAAGCTGTTAAACTTCTTCCAAGGAACCTTTCTCTATTACTAATTGTTGAAATTAGGGCAAACAACTGAGAGGGGGGGTGAATCAGTTGTCTCAAAACTTTATCTTTTTCTATATTTAATCTTATTAACAAATTATCATCATATTAATGATATATGACCATGAAAGCATGAATCAACAACACATGAGTAGAAACATAATCAACACACATAACACTAGGATTTTTACGTGGAAACTCAGTTAAGGGAAAAACCACGGTGGGGGTTAACCCACAAGAATTTATACTCTATTAAAAGTATTACAAATGGGGAAGGCACATGCCTTCGAGCAGACTGCCCAGAGCTCACTGCTCAATGGAGGCTCACTGCCTACAAAATTGATTACAAGAGTTCACTAAAATGTTTTAACTGAATAATAGCATCTAACTATGCAAAATAATAGATTCGGTTAAGCTCAGTACACTGACTTTACACACTTCATCTTTCTCTGCCTTGCTTTACTATTCTGCCATGATCTGGAGCTTAGATCTCCTTGCTTCGCACTTGATACTGCTATACTTCATACTTATCCCTTCATATTCACACTCTCACATCCCAAAATGCTCAAATCCATTGATCATATATATCTGCTACATGAAATTTCATCAACTGTGGTTGGCCTTAAGAAAACTTGGACACTATTTTCAAGAACATTGTTCTATCGGCTGAATCCATGTACAAACTTCAATGTAGACCAAAACTTATGTGTTCAAGTCACCTCACATGTCAGCGAATACCACTAGATCTCATAAATTACTTGACCAACCACTTTTCTTCATCCGCACAAGGATCAAACACCTAGTCGGCTTGTTCTTCACTGAACTGAACTATCTAACCAAAACCTGATACTCAGATGCTTGTAACTTACAATCCCTTCATCAACAGAGGCCAAAATCTTAGATTTATGTAGCCTTGACATCCCTTAACATTCCCTCAGATCTGTAGCACAATCTGATTTCCTATGGAGAGATGCGGACCAAAATGCTGAACCCTGGCATATGCCCTGTTCCTATCTATGTGGACTTAGACAAATCTGTAATCTGACTTCTGATATGAATAGCTGATACAATGTGCATGTGTAAGGTGGATTTAGTTGCCGTCAATGACAACACCTGACATGCCTAGCAGCGTCTCTTGCCAACAGAAGACATCCATAATAATGCTTTTAGAACTAGATATGGACACTATGAATTCATTGTCCTACCTTTTGGGTTAACAAATGCACCTATAGCGTTTATAAATCTTATGAACAGTGTGTTCAGAGACTGTCTAGACAAGTTTTTCTTAGTATTTATTCATGACATTTTGATCTATTCTAAGAATGAAGAGGAATATATGCAACATTTAAGAATTGTTCTTCAGAGATTAAGAGAGCATAACCTATATGGCAAGCTCTCTAAGTGTACCTTCTTTTAGAAAGAAGTACAATATTTGGGTCATATAATTTCAGCTAAGGGAATAGCTATGGACCTATCTAGGATTAAGGCTATTTCTGAATGGCCCAAACCAAGCAATGTTCATGAGGTCTGAAGTTTTATGGGCCTTACTAGTTATTATAGGAAGTTTGTGAAAAACTTCTCTAAAATTGCACATCATATAACTTCCTTGCAAAGAAAGGGCAAGAAGTTTGAGTGGTTAGAAAAGTGCCAGGAGGCCTTTGACCTGCTAAAGGAAAAATTGACTTCAACCTTGATATTGAAAGTGCCTAACCTGGAAGGTAAATTTGAAGTCATTACCGATGCCTCGGGGGAAGGCTTAGGTGGTGTACTAGTCCAAGATGGACATGTCATTGTGTATGAATCACACAAACTAAAAAACTATGAACAAAACTATGCCCCACATGATTTAGAACTAGCAGCAGTCATTCACGCACTTCAAATGTGGAGACACTACCTTCTTGGAAAACCATTTGAGTTGAAAATAGATCACCAGGGACTTAAATATCTATTCGCTCAACCCCATCTCAATGCTCATCAAAGAAGATGGTTAGAATTTATCTCGGATTATGATTTTGAGATTAAATATATTTAGGGAAAATAAAATTGAGTGGTAGATGCTTTGAGTAGGAGAAGGCACATCTCCTCTATGATCTCTATACATTCTAATTTTAGAAATCTAGTGTTACAAAAATCTAAGGGAGATGAGTTTTACGAGTAGGTAAAACATGTTGGATCTAGGGCATACAACTGAGAGGGGGGGGGGTGAATCAGTTGTATAAAACTACTTGCTCTTTCAAACACTTGATTCTTTGTTGTTAGTTAGTAGCATATCAATTAATCATCCATGGAAGCATAATACATAAACACAAGAGCAGATAAGCATCAACACATTGAACACCAAGATTTTGACGTGGAAAACCCGGTTAAGGGAAAAACCACGGGGTGATTAACCCAAGAATTATTCTCTGTTAGAAGAATAAAGAAAAATGAATGGCACATGCCAATTAGGGCTCACTGCCCGAGCACACTGCTCACAAAGAGGCCCACTGCCTACAAGGAGACACACTGTCTACAAAGTGATAAAAATCACAGTCTTGAACTGGAGAATGACATCTCTACCATGTCCGGATCAGTTCCAATTAAGCCCAAAAACCTCTGTTCTACCTTTTGCACTTTTCTTCGCTATGCCACACTTATCCACACACCACACACCGAAATGAACTCACAGACCGTTATTTATACAAGACATCAACTTAGGATCAAACATCTAAGTCGGCAAACAATCATAAGAGTATCCGCAAGATGAATAACACATCCGGTCGGCCACCACAAGAACATTCGCAGGATGAACAACTCATCCGGTCGGCTAAACAGAGCAAGAACTTCATCCGGAAGAATAACTTCAATTCTGGGCTCTACTATCAATGCGGATCAACAACACAACCTCAATACGATTCAGAAAACTTCACAAGCCTGCCTGATTGTCCGGATACATCCGCACTTCCTTTGCTTGCTGGAATCTCTTGTCTTCCTCATCTGGAACTTCAAGAACACAGTCTGTCGCCACTGTCATAATGCAAGAGGTACTTCCGGACCTCCAAATCATACACCACTTGAGATGGCACATCACAAGGACATCCCAAATACTCTTTCCAATCCGCAGATTAGGATTGTACAATTCCGGACCTCACCGGACCTTTCTGTGATCCTCTGTCACCTCTAAGCACTTGCCGGAACCGGTTCCACACAGACAGCCATAACTTCTTCAGGTCTTCATGTGGACCTCTGAAAACTTGACTGAAACATCTCAAGACTCATATCTGCAAACCCTTTAATCCGCATCCTCCGGTTCTCAACCTATCCAATATATTTGCCTTCTTCTCATCACTGTTCTTCACTGTTCCTGACTGAGGGTAATTTTCTCAATATCCTCAACACACAGCTCATCCAATCCTTCTTGTCGATGTAATATGAGTATGTTGACATCAATGACAACACTTGTTCACCTCATACTTGCAACAATCTCCCCCTTTGTCATTGATGGCAACATGTGATGTGAAAAACCATCAAGACAAGAACTTCTCCTTTCTGTCACAGCTCCCCCTATCAACAACAACTTTTTACATGTCTTCTCTCCCCCTTTGATCATTAACCACTTGTTTTTCACATGTCTTCTCTCCCCCTTTGACATCAATGGCAAAGGGCTCATACTTGCAATTCTAATACATCAGAATCATACCAGCTGCTCCCCCTTAGTAGCAGCTCCCCATCATCAATCCGGATCACAAGATATGACTATGATATCCACCGGACTGATGCACATCAGTGCATCTTAGTTTATCACCGGAGGGGCTATGACCCCTAACTTCTCCCGGAGATATTCAAAAGAGTCCTTGGGAAGAGGTTTTGTAAAGATATCTGCAATCTGATCCTTGGAGGGAACATACTCCAATCTGACTTCTTCCGTGTTTACTTGTTCTCTCAAAAAGTGAAATTTGATAGATATGTGCTTAGTCTTAGAGTGCAATACCGGATTCTTAGAAATATTAATTGCACTTGAATTATCACAGAAAATTGTGATAGGCTCCTCATATTCAACTTTGATGTCTCTTAGCATCTGCTTCATCCATAAGATTTGAGTGCAACTACCTGCTGCTGCAATGTATTCTGCTTCAGTTGTAGACAGAGATATTGCATCTTGTTTCTTGCTTAGCCAAGAAACCAATCTCTTCCCCAAAAAGAATGCTCCACCACTAGTGCTCTTCCGGTCATCCACATCTCCTGCCCAATCTGCATCTGTGTAAGCATGAAGAGAGAAATCCGGATCTCTAGGGTACCATAGACCATACTCAACTGTTCCTTTCAAGTACCTAAAAATTCTTTTGATTGCCATAACATGAGATTCTCTAGGATCAGCCTGGAATCTTGCCACAAGACCAACAACCTGCATTATATCTGGTCTAGTTTGAGTGAGATACAACAATCCACCAATCATTGATCTATATTTTGTCTGATCTGCCTTTGGAGAGTCATCATCTTTGCTTAACTTACATCCGGTTGCCATAGGAGTGTTCATAGGTTTTGAGTCTTCCATACCAAATTTTCTTAACAATTCTTTCACATATTTGGTCTGAGAAATGAAGATCCCTTCTTTTGTTTGAGTAATTTGCAGACCCAAGAAGAAATTCATTTCACCAAGCATAGACATTTCAAACTCACTTTTCATCTGATTTGCAAAAGTTTTGCACATACTATCTCTTCCTCCAAAAATGATATCATCCACAAACACTTCAACAATCAATATGTTTTCATGATCAATTTTGAAATATAAGTTACTGTCAGCAGTACCTTTGTTGAATCCAATCTGCACAAGATGCTTATCCAACCTTTCATACCATGCTCTTGGGGCTTGCTTCAATCCATACAAAGCTTTCTTCAACTTGCAGACCATATCATCATTATCAGACAGTTGAAATCCATCCGGTTGTTCAATGTAGACTTCTTCTTCCAGATCACCATTTAGGAAGGCAGACTTGACATCCATCTGATATACCTTGAAGTCTTTGAAGGCAGCAAATGCAAGAAGTAATCTGACTGCTTCAATTCTTGCCACCGGAGCAAAAGTCTCTTCAAAGTCAATTCCTTCTATTTGAGAGTAGCCTTTGCAGACCAATCTAGCTTTGTTTCTGATTACTTCACCAGCTTCATTTAGTTTGTTCCGGAAGACCCACTTGGTTCCAATTACATTCCTGTCTCTAGGTCTGGGAACAAGATCCCAAGTATGATTTTTCTCAATTTGCATCAATTCATCTTCCATTGCTTTGGTCCAGTTTTCATCATTGCAGGCTTCATTTATTGTTTTAGGTTCAATCTTTGAAATCAGACAACATTCATCCTGATTTTGAGCAACATCCCTTCTAGTTTGTACACCTTTGCTTTTGTCACCTATGATCTGATCTTCAGAGTGGTTCAGTCTTACATATCTTGGAATTTTGGGAGTATCCTGCACTGCTGCTTCTTGATCAGGCTCATTCAAACCTATCTCTTCTTCCTGATTTACCAGATCAGGCTGACTCTGTCTCACCGGAGAGGATTGAGGTCCTTGAACACTGTCTTGGTCATCTTCATCAAACTCATAAAATCTTGAAGGCTTCTCAATTCCTTCATCAACTTTCACATTGGTGCTTTCTATCATCTTCCTTAATCTCTTATTGTAACATCGGTATGCTTTGCTTTGAGTGGAGTAACCCAAGAAAATTCCTTCATCACTTCTAGCATCAAACTTTCCTAGATCTTCATCTCTTTTAATATAACACTTGCTACCAAATACTCTGAAATATTTCACAGTAGGAGTGATGCCAAACCAGAGTTCATAGGGGGTCTTACTGGTGTTGTTTCTGATTTGAACTCGATTGAGAGTGTAGACTGCAGTGCTGATAGCTTCCTTCCAAAACATTTGAGGAACATTTGCTTCCAACATCATTGTCCTGGCAGCTTCCTGAATGGTCCGGTTCTTTCTCTCAACCACTCCATTCTGCTGTGGAGTCCTAGGAGCAGACAACTGTCTCCTTATACCCTTCTTCTCACAAAAATCAATGAACTCACCAGATGTAAATTCACCACCTCTATCAGACCTTAGACACTTTAGTTTCAATCCGGTTTGATTCTCTACCATAGCTTTGAAGATCTTGAACTTCTCAAATGCTTTTGATTTTTCTTTTAGAAAGGTAACCCACATCATCCGGGAATGATCATCAATTAACAACATGAAATATCTATCACCTTGCAGACTCTTGATTCTTGTCAGACCACAGAGATCAGTATGTACTAATCCAACAGTCCGGTAGAAGGCTGATCTTTGCTTTTGAAAGAGACTCTGCTTTGTTTACCTAGTTGACATTCTTTGCACAAACTATTTGTAGGTTTCATCAATTTTGGAAGATCTCTTACGGCCTGAGTATTGCTTATCTTGATGATGTTATCAAAATTTACATGGCACATTCTTCTATGCCATAACCAACTCTGATCAATTTGAGCAAACAAACAACTTTTATTTGAACCAACCAGATGAAAGATATTACCTTTTGTCTGAGTACCGGATGCAATCTCAGTTCTGGAGTTTGTAAAGATTCTGCATTTTCCATTTTTGAACCGGAGATCATAGCCTTTGTCCACCAACTGACCAACACTAAGAAGATTGTGCTTCAATCCTTCAACATACAGTACGTTACCTGTTTTGTTCTTTCCATCGAAGGAAATAGTTCCCCTGCCTCTGATTCTGCCAGTAGAATTGTCACCAAACTTTACCATTCCTCCTTCATACCTTTCCAAATTCAAGAACTTATCTTTGTCACCAGTCATATGGTGAGAACATCCACTGTCAATAACCCAATCATCCTTTTCTTCCACTTGAGCAGCCAAAGCTTTTTCAACAACTTTGTGATTGACAGATTCAGAGAGTATTGAATCTTCTTCCTTGATGGCAATAAACACCCACTCATTTCCGGATTTGCTTCCTAGTTCTGATTCATCATCTGTTACTCCTTCATTGTCATCTTCTTCATGAACATAATAGCAATTCTTTTGAAACCTTTGTCTGTTAGTATTAGACCTTGCAGATCTTTCCGGACATCTTGAAGCAAAATGACCAATCTTATTGCAGTTGAAACACTTAAAGGGTAGTTTTCCTTCATACTTACCGGATCCTCTTGGCAGTCTCTTTGCAACGAGGGCTTCAAGTTGAGCTGTTTCTGCTTCTTCTTCTTCCATGTCTCTTCTTGCTTGATCATGCCATGACATTTTCCTTGATGAGTTTTCTCCCGGATCAAATCTCTGTTTGCCTTTCACATAGGCACTGGCTTTGAAAGCAGATTCAGTCTTGGGAGGATCATCTCCAAACTCGGTCATTTCAAATGCAGCTAGTTTGCCAGCCAGTTGTTCTCTTGTGACAGTTGTGTGGGCTCTGAATTCATCAATGGCAGCAACCTTGATTTTGTAGGCAGTAGGAAGAGATCTTAGGATTTTGCAGACAATCTCATTTTCATCTAAAGTTCCACCAGCATTTCTGATTCCACATACCAGCTCATTCACTCTTGGCATAAAGGTAGTGATGTTTTCATCATCTCTCATTTTCAATCTTTCAAATTTCCCTTTCAGACTTTGCAACCTTGCACTTTTGACAAACTCATCTCCTTCATACAGATGTTCTAGTTTAGTCAGGATCTCATATGCAGTTGGTAGGTCAATAACATTCGAGAGATCTGAGTCATTCAATGCACTTAGAAGAGCTTCCTTGGTTCGCAGATTGTTTTCAGCTTCTGTGATTTCATTCAGAGTTGTCGGACCACCTTGTGGAGGTACATATGGTTTTGAAACCATAGCCAAATATGCTTTTCCCATACATTCCAAGTGACACTTCATGCGACCTTTCCAGAGAGTGAAGTTGGTTCCATCGAACTTCGGACTATCCTTCTTGTATGACGACATCCTGGATCTCCTCAAGCGGTTAAGCTCCTATCAGAGGAACTTAGCTCTGATACCAATTGTTGGATCTAGGGCATACAACTGAGAGGGGGGGGGTGAATCAGTTGTATAAAACTACTTGCTCTTTCAAACACTTGATTCTTTGTTGTTAGTTAGTAGCATATCAATTAATCATCCATGGAAGCATAATACATAAACACAAGAGCAGATAAGCATCAACACATTGAACACCAAGATTTTGACGTGGAAAACCCGGTTAAGGGAAAAACCACGGGGTGATTAACCCAAGAATTATTCTCTGTTAGAAGAATAAAGAAAAATGAATGGCACATGCCAATTAGGGCTCACTGCCCGAGCACACTGCTCACAAAGAGGCCCACTGCCTACAAGGAGACACACTGTCTACAAAGTGATAAAAATCACAGTCTTGAACTGGAGAATGACATCTCTACCATGTCCGGATCAGTTCCAATTAAGCCCAAAAACCTCTGTTCTGCCTTTTGCACTTTTCTTCGCTATGCCACACTTATCCACACACCACACATCGAAATGAACTCACAGACCGTTATTTATACAAGACATCGACTTAGGATCAAACATCTAAGTCGGAAAACAATCATAAGAGTATCCGCAAGATGAATAACACATCCGGTCGGCCACCACAAGAACATTCGCAGGATGAACAACTCATCCGGTCGGCTAAACAGAGCAAGAACTTCATCCGGAAGAATAACTTCAATTCCGGGCTCTACTATCAATGCGGATCAACAACACAACCTCAATACGATTCAGAAAACTTCACAAGCCTGCCTGAATGTCCGGATACATCCGCACTTCCTTTGCTTGCTGGAATCTCTTGTCTTCCTCATCTGGAACTTCAAGAACACAGTCTGTCGCCACTGTCATAATGCAAGAGATACTTCCGGACCTCCAAATCATACACCACTCGAGATGGCACATCACAAGGACATCCCAAATACTCTTTCCAATCCGCAGATTAGGATTGTACAATTCTGGACCTCACCGGACCTTTCTGTGATCCTCTGTCACCTCTAAGCACTTGCCGGAACCGGTTCCACACAGACAGCCATAACTTCTTCAGGTCTTCATGCGGACCTCTGAAAACTTGACTGAAACATCTCAAGACTCATATCTGCAAACCCTTTAATCCACATCCTTCGGTTCTCAACCTATCCAATATATTTGCCTTCTTCTCATCACTGTTCTTCACTGTTCCTGACTGAGGGTAATTTTCTCAATATCCTCAACACACAGCTCATCCAATCCTTCTTGTCGATGTAATATGAGTATGTTGACATCAATGACAACACTTGTTCACCTCATACTTGCAACAAAACAAGCCCTTAAGAAAGATCCACAAAATCCTAAATATGAAGAATTCAACCTTGAACCAGATGGGTTATTAAGGTTCAAAGGAAGGATGTATGTACCTAACTTAGTAGAGTTAAGGAATATGGTTTGGAAAGAGGTTCATTCTACACCATATTCTAGGCATCTTGGAGTAACCAAGTTACTCGCTGATGTGAAACCTTTATACTTTTGGAAAGGAATGAAGAGGGATGCTACAAATTTTGTAGCTACTTGTATTGAATGCCAAAGGGTGAAGACAGAACACCAACACCCAGTGGGATTATTATACCCTCATGAAATTCCTGAGTGGAAATGGCAGATTATAAGCATGGACTTTGTGCAAGGGCCTCCTATGTCAAGGAATAGGCACAATGCTATCTTGGTTGTGGTGGACAGACTCACCAAAGTAGCCCATTTTATACCTGGAAACTTGACAGATGGGGCATCCATCATTGCTTGAAAATTTGTTCAAGAGATTTTTAGACTTCACGACATTCTTGAGAAGATTATCTTCGATAGGGATGCATGAATTACATCTAGGTTTTGGCAAACCTTGTTCTCTTCACTTGGAACATAGTTGAACATAAGCTCTACTTATCATCCTGAAATAGATGGACAAACTGAAAGGGTGAACCAAGTGTTGGAGAATTTATTAAGGATGTATTGCATGGATGATGCAGGAGCATCCCTAGTTCAAGAGAAATCTTGCATCAACCAAAAACATTTGCATTTCAGTTTGTTGCATTTCAATTTGTTTCTTTTCATTTTCCAATTTAGTTCAGGCAGTTTAGTCAGAACTAGTTTCTATATTTTGGTCTGCATTCTACCACAGTTGCATTTCAGACCTTACAGAGCTGGACTTAGCATCTAGATTCTTTCATCTACATCATATCCAAAATTCAAAGATCTGCACATCGTTACTGGAAAGATATCGCTATCAGAAGATCGACTCTTTCTTAGAACAACGCATCCTGATAATCATAGACAACCAGCTGAAAGAGAAACTTGCAAAAGCATTTTCTAATCTATGAAGCCTAATGACACATCATTCAATGATCTTTGGTTCGTGGCTGAACTTCCTCGAAGATCCGCACCTCATTCCATTCATTTTCTAGAGGAGTTCTATGCATCTAGGTCTGACCTATCCATGTTCACACATTATAGCTCTTCATTGGAGTTTGTAATCTTCCTTGGCGAACGTGGAGGAATCTATTGTTCCGGAGATGATATCTATTGATGTAATAGATTCTTAGGAAAGTAGTTATCAATTTGTGATCATCTGCATAAGTTCATAGTTTAGATCTAGTGCGAAGGAGCTTCAAAGATTTATCTTGTGCATGTATGTAATCAGGCCTGTGAGCCCAATTGTAAGCCTGCATGTTGCCGACTGATCTCTATTTGAATTCTATAATATACTAAATGACTGAATCTACATTTGTTCCATTTCTCTGAGGTATTTTCATTTTGTTTACTCTTGTTGTATAGTCCAGTTAGTTCATTTTGTGAACCCTCCTACCGTGACTGCACCAAGTGGTATCAAAGTGAAAGTTCAAATCTTTGGGAGTGAATTGAACGAAGTTGGCGAGGGAATTTTGTAAGATCTTGCTATGAACAAATTGTTGAATTGAGGTAGGTTACTTGTGTCGCAACTAATCACCGATTGAGAGGCAGTTGTCACCTTGTAGCCCGATCGTCGAACTTGAGGAAGTTTACACTTGATCCTAGGAAGAATGCTGCCACAGAGAGTTGTTGTTGGAACAATGGCTGGTAGAATGGATGAGATGATGGAGATGATGAAAATAATGCGAATTCATTTAGATGCTATTGAATAAGATAGGCAAAGAGGGTTGACACCGAGACCTAATGTTGAAAGCGATGATGAAGAAGAATTTCAATCTGTTGAACAAATTGGTGAAACTCTAGGAGGCGATGAAGAAGAAGAATCACATTAAGTAAAGATGCTGCGAGCTATT
The DNA here is from genome assembly GCA_027924645.1 of Cunninghamia lanceolata. Lineage (NCBI taxonomy): Eukaryota > Viridiplantae > Streptophyta > Pinopsida > Cupressales > Cupressaceae > Cunninghamia > Cunninghamia lanceolata. The sequence goes on from BSBN01000803.1 coordinate 12,271,609, forward strand.
TCAAAGATTGGGAAGAGACCTAGAGTTGATGTGCTAAACTATACTAGTAATTTGAACTTGGAAGAATTGATTGATTGGATAAATGACATGGAAGAATACTTTGAATATGAAGAAATTGAAGATCCAGAGAAGGTGAAATTTGCAAAGACAAAGTTAAAAGGACATTCTTCTATATGGTGGAAAGAAGTTCAGTTGGAAAGAAATAGGTGAGGAAAAGAAAAGATTACAAAATGGGATAGGATGGTGACAAAGTTGAAGAATCAGTTTATACCTACTGACTATGAGTTGGAGCTGTTGAAAAGATTGCAAAACCTGAGACAAAAGGAAAAATCTATGAAGGAGTATACTAAAGAATTCCATAAAATGATCATAAGGACAGGACATAGTGAAGAAAACAAGGAGAAAGTGGCTAGATACATCAATGGACTGAGATTGAACATTCAAGAAGAGATAAGCTTGGTAAGGATGACATCTTTGGAGGAAGCATATCAGTTTGCCCTGAAAGTTGAAGAGATGATGAATAAGAGACATGATCAGAGACAAAGAGGTAGAGGAGGTAAATTTCAGAGGTAGGACTTATTCCATAGGAGACAAATCATATCTGGAGAAAAACAAGTTTGACATCCCATTTAAGAAGGATGATAGAGATAACAATGCTTACAGGAGAGATGACAAAAATTTCTACCGAAGAGGAAACCCTAGTCCATACCGGAATGAAGGATACATAAGAGAAGGAAGAGGATTTGATAAGAGAACATTCATAGGTACTTGTTTCAAGTGTGGAGGTGAAGGATATAGAGCATTTGAATGTAATCAAGGTAGTAGAAGTAAGAGGACAACAAACATTGGAAGAGCAACCTATGTTGAAGAACAACATGTTGGATCACCCAGTTTAGTTGGTAAACCTAAGAAAGGAGAATCACTTGTGATGAGGAGAGAACTATTTCAAGCAAAGACAAATGAGGAACCACCACAGAGAAAGAGTTTGTTCAGAACTAGATGCAAATCAGGAGGTAAGTGTTGTAAAAATTGTAATTGATAGTGGTAGTTCAGATAACCTAGTTTTAGAGGAGATGGTGACTAAGCTGAAGTTAGAAAGATTGAAACACCCTAAGCCCTACCAGATAGCATGGATTCAGGATGATCATAAGGTACTAGTGAGTGAATAGTGTTTGGTGAAATTTCATACTGGATCTTATCATGATGAAGTCTTGTGTGATATTATGCCTATGGACTTTTGTCATATCTTGTTGGGTAGACCTTGGCAGTATGATAGAAAAGATATACATGATGGGAGAAAGAATACTTATACTATAAAATCAAATAGAAAGAGAATTACTTTGATTCCTTTGGAGGATGATCCTAAGAGTGAAGTATGTGGGAATGCTAGAATCTGTTTGGTAGATGGGAGAAAAATTTTGGATGGTTTGAGACATGAGAATATGTGTTATTCCTTGATTCCTAAGAAGCCTGAAGCATTAAAGAAAGAGATTGAAGAATCACAACTGGAGGAGATAAGAGAGTTGCTGATAGAGTATGAAGACATCATATCAAATAATGTACCTGAAGGATTACCACCTATAAGGAGTATCAGTCATCACATGGATCTTATACCGGGAACAATTTTGCCTAACAAAGTAGCACATAGAATGACACTGGCAGCGAATGAAGAACTAAATCGACAAATACAAGAACTGTTGAGGAAAGGTTTGATCAAGGAAAGTTTGAGTCCTTGTGCAATACCTGTCGTTCTTGCACCTAGGAAAGATGGAGAATGGAGAATGTGTGCTGATTCTAGAGCAATAAACAAGATCACAGTTAAATATAGATTTCCTTTACCTAGGATGGATGATATCATGGATTGTTTGAGTGGAGCAAGATATTTTACAAAGGTAGATTTGAAGAGTGGATACCATCAAATCAGAATTAGAGGAGATGAATGGAAAACTGCTTTTAACACAAATGAAGGATTGTATGAGTGGTTAGTGATGCCCTTTGGATTGACAAATGTATTGAGTACTTTTATGAGATTGATGAATGAAGTTCTGAAGAAATTCTTGGATAAGTTTGTTATTGTATACTTGGATGATATTATGATTTTTAGTAAGACAAAAGAGGAACATTTGTGGCATATTAGACAAGTTTTACAGAGACTGAGAGAAGAGAAATTGCTAATAAACATCAAGAAGTGTAGTTTCATGAAGGAAGAACTAGTGTACTTGGGATTTTTGATTTCTGTGGAAGGATTGAAGATGGACCCTGAGAAAGTGAAAGCAATTATTGAATGGCCTACATCGGAGAGAATTGGAGAGGTTAGATCATTTCATGGATTGGCTAGTTTTTATCAAAAGTTCATCAAAAATTTTAGTTCAATTTGTAACCCTATGACAGAGACAATGAGAGGTGATAGAAAAGATTTTAAGTGGACATCTGGAGTAAATAAAAGTTTTTAGTTGTTGAAGCAGAAAGTGACAGAGCAACCTGTGTTGGCATTACCAGATTTCAATAAGGTATTTCAAGTTGATTGTTGTGCAAGTGAAAATGCAATTGGAGTAGTATTAAGTCAAGAAGGTAGACCAGTAGCATATTTTAGTCAGAAGTTAAATGATGCAAGGAGGAGATATTCAGTTTATGATCAAGAGTTCTATGCCATAATTCAAGCCTTGAAGAAGTGGAGACATTATTTGTTGCCTAAGGAGTTTGTGTTGTATACAAATCATCAAGCTTTGCAATATTTGAATAGTCAAGGTAAGTTGAATCAGAGACATATGAGATGGGTAGAGTTCATGCAGAGTTATACTTTTGTGTTGAAGCATAGGAGCAAAAAATCAAACAAAGTTGTTGATGCATTGAGTAGAAGAAGAAACTTGTTGACAGAGATGAGAGTTGAAGTGTTGGCTTTTGATGAATTGAAGAACATGTATGAGGGAGACACTGATTTTGTAGAACCTTGGAAAGCATGTAAGGAACCTATTTTGACAGATAGGAGTAAGTGGTTGGACTATTTCATTCAAGAAGATATGTTGTTCAAAAGAAATTAGTTGTGCATACCTAGAAGTTTAATGAGAGACAATTTGATCAAGGAGAAGCATAGTGGTGGATTGACAGGACATTTTGGCATTGATAAGATAGTGGCTTTGGTGAGTGAAAACTACTTTTGGCCTCAGATACGTAAGGATGTTTAGAGATTTGTACATAGTTGTAGAGTTTGTCAAGTTGTAAAAGGGAGTAGTCAGAGTACTAGATTATATAAACCTTTAACAGTACCAGAGAGACCTTGGGAAGACATAAGCATGGATTTTGTGATGGGGTTGCCTAAGACACAGAGAGGACATGATTCAATATTTGTAGTGGTTGATAGATTTTCAAAGATGGCTTATTTCATACCTTGTAAGAAGACAACTAATGCAGTACATGTAGCTGATCTATTTTTCAAGGAGATTGTGAGATTGCATGGATTACCTAAGAGTATAATTTCAGACAGAGATACAAAGTTTGTTGGATACTTTTTGGAGACACTTTGGAAGAAGATGAAGATAGATTTGAAGTTCATCTCAACTTTTCATCCACAGACTAATGGACAGATAGAGGTAGTGAATAGGAGTTTGGGAAACTTGTTGAGATGTTTGGTTGCAGAGAAGATAGGAAGTTGGGATTTGATTCTTTCACAAGAAGAGTTTGCATACAATAATTTAGTAAATAGGAGTACTAGAAGAACACCTTTTGAGATTGTGACCAGAGTGAATCCTAGAGGAGTAGAAGAATTAAGAGATATCAGCATGGAAGAAAAGAAGAGTGCAGAAGTAGAAGAATTTGCAAATCATATGAAGACAGTGCATAATCAGGTGAAGAAGCATTTTGAGGACATGAATAGTAAATATAAGGAAAAGACAAATGAGAAGAGAAGACATAAGGAATTTGAATTTGGAGATGAAGTGATGGTATATCTAAGAAAGGAAAGACTTCCAATTAGGACATATAACAAATTGAAGATGAAGAAGTTTGGACCTTGTAAGATACTCAAGAAATTTGATTTAGGAAATGCATATGAAGTAGAGTTACCAGAGACATTGGGTAGATCACCTATTTTCAACATTGCAGACTTATATCAGTATCATGAAGTAGAGTTCAGTGACAGCACGGAAGAAGACTTAAAGAAGCAATTACCACAACAAGCACCGGAGTAGATTGAGGACATTTTGGACATTACAGTTGGACACAGTACTAGAGGAAGACAATACAAAGAATATCTTGTGAAGTGGAAAGGCAGACTGCAAGAAGATTCATCATGGATTTCTTAAGCTGAGGTGGACCATCTTGGTTCTCCCTTAGCCCCAGAAAAGTGAGGGACTCACTTTTTCAATAACCCTAGATGTCTAATGCAGGAGCATCCCTAGTTCAAGAGCAATCTTGCATCAACCAAAAACATTTGTATTTCAATTTATTTCTTTTCATTTTCCAGTTCAGTTCAGGTAGTTCAGTAAGAAGCAATTTTTGTGTTTTGGTCCGCATTCTACTATAGTTACATTTCAAACCTTACAGAGCTGGACTTAGCATCTAGATTCATTCATCTACATCATATCTAGAATTTAGAGATCTGCACATCATTACTAGAAAGATATCACTATCAGAAGATTGACTATTTCTCGGAACATAACATCTTGATAATCACAGACAACCACTTGAAGGAGAAACCTGTGAAAGCATTTTCTGATCTATGAAGCCTAATGACACATCATTCAATGATCTTTGGTTCATGGCCAACCTTCCTCAAAGATTTGCAACTCATTCCATTCATTTTTTGAAGGAGTTCTATGCATATAGGTCCAACCTATCCGTGTTCACACGTTACAGCTCTTCATTGGAGTTTGTAATCTTCCTTGGCTGACGCGGAGGAATCTGTTGTTCCGGAGATGATATATATTGATGTAATAGATCCTTAGGAAAGTAGTTATCATGTTGTGATCATCTACATAAGTTCATAGTTTAGATCTAGTGCAAAGGAGCTTTAAAGCTTTATCTTGTGCATGTATGTAATTAGGCCTGTGAGCCCAATTGTAAGCCCGCATGTTGCTGGATGATCTCTATTTGAATTCTATAATATACTGAATGACTGAATCTGCATTTGTTCCATTTCTCTAAGGTATTTTCATTGTGTTTACTCTTGCTACACGGTCTGGATAGTTCATTCTATGAACCCTCCTACCATGATTGTACCAATGGATCAGCAATAGAAGTGGGAGGATTATCTTCCTCTAGTGGAATTTGCCTACAATAACTCTTGTCATTCAGCTATTAAGATGGCACCATTTGAGGCATTATATGAATGGAAGTGTCGAACCCCTATAAGTTGAGATAAGCTTGAAGATAGGGTTAGCCTTGGTCTTGAAATGCTATCTGAAATGGAAGAACAAGTCCATCTAATTAAAAAGATGCTAGCGGAAGCCAATGATAGACAAAAGAGTTATACAGATTGCAAGCATGTAGAAATTCATTTCACCGTGGGAGATAAAGTTCTCCTAATGGTAAAACCTTAGAAAATCTCCATCAAATTTGGAAAGATGTCCAAACTAGGACCAAGATATGTGGGTCCTTTTGAAATTCTAGAAGAAGTCAACCCAGTAGCATACAGAATTGCTTTACCATGAGCACTTGCCATGATGCATAATGTGTTTCATGTTTCATATTTGAAAACATTTAATTCTATTGATAATCAATTTCCTATGCTTGATTGGAACCTTCTATAGGTGAAAGACCCAGGAGTGGTGGTGATCAAGCCCATCAATGTGCTCAAAATGCATAATCTACGCTTATGTAACAAGGAAATAACACAGTGCAAGGTCCAGTGGGACCAATATTAGGTGGAGAATGCTACTTGGGAAAATTATGATGACTTATATGCTAGATTTCCTCATCTTTTCTGAGACATTTGATATTATACTTTTGAAAACATTTTCATGTTATGTTGGTTTATTTTAAAGAGAATTAATCATCAGGGACGATGATTCTTATGGGGGGAGATATGTTACATCCCAAACTTACAATTAGACTTAATCATTAACTTGGCATGATAATCAGGAGGATTAGTCATAGTTAATTGATTTGGTATTGTGGAAATATCTAGTTTAACTTTTGATTATGAAGTAGACATAGATGTTAAATAGTTTTGTAAATTAAATGATTTATATTATGAGATATGATAATGATGCACTGATCGTAATCTTGTGGTCCTGAGTGTGAATAGGAAAATGAACATCCTTCGAAGAAGGAAGGAGAGTATCATCTTGGAGGAAGGGTTAGACATTGTGAAAACAAAGGTTGACTAGCCATTCGAGTAATCAACTTTTATGTCCTTCTTAATCCTTTTGTAAGTTGTCATGTGTCATGTCTCTTTTCTTCTATTTCTATGTTCTTTGTAAAGTCGTTATGCCATTGAATTTATCACAACAAGTTGTGATGACCGGATGATGTTCTTAGAACATCATCCCTAGATGAGAGACAATAGTGTTAAGAGACAAGGAAGTCTCTCTTACCTTTTTGTTCTCGGGGTCATTATTTTCCCTAGTCATTCAATTAATGGGAATAGTCGATTTTGGGGGAGTATTACTCGACCCCAATAACCGACGTTATTAATGTGAATCTTTTTTACGATTACAATCTTATAGTGATAATCCTTAGGTAAGGATGAAACCTCTTAATAGGTTGTTACCTATAGTGTAGTTCTTATTTACTTATCTTAATAATTGTATATTAATGAATATTACTAAGTTGATATAGTCGATCATGAGGATTGATGCGAGCTTGGAGCTCAACCATCCCATGTATTGCAAGGATCGAGCCACCTTTTGTGGAGACTTTTTAGAGTGGAAAGGCAGTTATCAACCAAAATCGACATGCCATGGGTGACCGATGGTTATGTGTTGGGTTTTCTATTTTGGAGTATTCACTTTTTAGAGAATTCGTTGTTGGGGGTTTGAAAGAAAAAGGTGGAAAAATTGTTTGGGGAGAACATTGGAGAAAAGAAGCTGTCAGAAGCTAGAAGAGTCATGGTCTGGGACTACATCTTGACTATTAGCTTGGTACATGTAATATGGGGAAAAATTATCCCAATTATTTTTTGTATGATGAGTTTAAAACTTAGTAGGACTTGTGCCTGAGTCCGTATAGCATGATGTTTCTTGTTATCTATTAAAAATTGAGGCACGAGGCCTATAAGGCCATGCCATAGATAATATATATTCTTTACTGTGTTGTGACTCAAGGCTGAAATGACTGAGATATTGTTGTTTTAAAACTTTTATTTATAGCGGTTCAGAGCCGTATGGCTGAATCCTAACAAGCTAACTTTGAAGTATGAATATGCTCAAAGCCTTGAAGGCTGAGCTAATTAAACATAGTAAATTTCCTTGAGACCATGCTCTAGGCCATTGAGCCGAGCAGTGAACTTAACAAACTTTCTTTGAGATCATGCTCTAGGTCGTTGAGCTAAGCAATGAAACTTTGTAAACTCTTCTTGAGACTATGCTCAACTGAGTCATAATACTATGCAATCTTATCTATGATTAAGCTCAAGGCTTAAAGAACCAATTAGCAGCTGCACTATGTTTATTTAGGTACTAGCTCAAGGCCTTGAGGCCAAGCTCCATAAAGATAGACTCTTTACTATGTTTGAGCTTAGGGTCTTTCAACCCGACTGTATCGTATAAAAAATTTATGATAATTGGAACTTGAAGCCATTATAGCTGAGCATGTATTCAATATATATATATATATATATATTAAGCTCACGTCATACGATTACAAAGCTATAGCCTAAGAGCTCTCAAAATGGAGTAATGGATAACTCCAGATGATTATAGTCGATAATGAAATAATACAGTCATTCGACTATAATGATAGCCGACAAAGGCATTAATACTTATCAAATAGTCATTTGACTATAATAACAGTTGAGAAGGTATTTAATATCATTAACACGGACCATTGACTGAGATGATAGTTGAGAAGGCAATTATATATTGGTGTGACTATAACACCAAACTAACCCAAGTTGGGCTTGTATAAGAAGTCGACTATGAATTATATATGGAATTGTTTAAACTATTAAGAATGTATATGTGAACCTCGAATATGAAGGTGATGAGACCGTTAGAATAAGTTTATGGAAGAATATAGACTAGTTCTATATGTGACTGAATTATGACTTATTGGTTAATGTTATGAGATATAATTCCTTTTACTTAAATGTAAACTATTAGGTTTGGTGATTAACACCTTTTGCTCATTGGTGTAATAAGAGCTATTGAACCTAAAGAAGCTAATGTAATTTACTAAGGCATGGTATGTCTTGAGTACCATGAAATTGACTTCATCATATGTGATGATTTTCTATCGAAATGTTAACCATGGGAGACCAAGGCAGTCATAATGGTTGGATTTGGAATGAATTAAAAAAGGAACAAGGTGACGAGGAGTCACTAGTTCCATGTTAGAAAAGCAACCTATTTAGTTGTATCTAACTTATGATGGGAGTTGAATGTCCAAGTATGGACACTGATTCGAATTGATCCCACTCATACTAGACCTAAAGGACAAGGTTGTTAAGAACTTACTGTAGGACATGACAGCTTATAAGTCAAGTTAGGGTGGTGGACATATGACGATGTTCATTGGGCAATGTATATGTATGAAAAACTTTGGCCAAAGTAATGCATCCATCTCTGCATGCATTGTCAATCCATAGTGTTCCAGATGGCCTAGTGTCTCCAGTAGTGTCATACAAGTTAGAGTGCATCTATAGTGTGTGACCGTGAGACATTAAGAAGGACACAACACCAGGTACCCATATGGCTAGCTAATCAATTTCTAATGTCTAACCTTTCTGTGAAGGGTAGGGCCTCTTCTAGTTAGGAAGATGAGCGAGGGACCATAGGTCAGTGATTAGAGGAAAAGAACCAGGATGATGCTCTCCTTTCCAAGTATGAGACAAGCCGAGGCTTATGAAGACAAACTTCATTGGTTCCAAATACAGTATTTGCATTATATGACCAATTGGTCTATTGTAATGCAAAAACTTGATTAAGATGCCTAGAGCATATATTGTATTTGATTAGTCATGGTTACTCACTAAAGTCTGTAATGGTTTACTGGATTGTAAGCTTTGTTATATATTGATTTGATTAACATGCTTAATTGATGGAAAAGAATATGTTTCTTTTAGTTCAAATTTTGATTATCTCTATCAATTCTTAATTAATGACTTGTTTAAGTTATATCTTGAGCATTATGGAAAGTGATGTTACAAATCAAGGCTCGGAAGGACATCCAAGTCTTCCAAACACTATTGTCAGATAAAGATTGTGTATCCTTGTAGGATAGGGGTAAAAAACAAATTGATAAATGATTGAAAACACAAATAGATATCACCTCAGAGGTGTAGCCTGCATGAACATGAAGATCCTTCACATCATGAGAAGATGAATCCAAATATGCAATAACTTACACAACAAGACAATTTTTCTCTGAAACATAATGAATACGTTGAATGCTCTAAAATCATAAGTTCACAAAAAGCTCATAATCATCTTCTAATTTACAAATGAAACCCTAAACATCCCTATATATGCATTGCCACTTTAATTTCATAATTAAAACTTAAGGTGTCGGCAACGGAACCTTTTAACGGTCACAAAACTGACATTCAAAATTTAGGTCCTGACCAAATAGGCCAGGACTAGGGTGTGAGTGCCCAAGTCCTAGGCCCCATTTTAAAGGTAGGATCAAACTCAACACTATCCCTGAAGCCCCATTTGACATGGGTTTTTGGAGATTTTGCATCGGGAGTTAAAATGAATATGCATGATTACATCTAAAGGACCTAGGAACTAAACCTTAGAAGGTAAAAGTCCTAGGGGGACATTTTCCAATGTAACAATTGGAAAAGGAGAGTCTGCCTTATAAATGGTTAAATGGTTTATTGTTTAAATGTGGGCATGATTTTGTCATGCACAAGTGTCTAAGAGTGGATGATGTGTTGAGAGTCTATCATGATGAACCCACAGGAGGACACTACTCCTCCCAAACAACAATTCATAATGTTCTTGGGGTAGGATATTATTGGCCATCCCTCTATAAGGATGTGAAGAGGTATGTGAAGCAATGCAATCAATGTCAAAGGATGGGTCAGCCCACACTAACAAATAAAATGTCTCTTCACCTCCAAATGGTGTTAGAAATGAAAGCACAACTACTTCAATAGAAATCTAATTCAAATATGTTTAATTGTATTATATCAATGTATTATCATTGGAGATTGTAACATAGAAAATAAACTATGCAACACCAAAACATCAAATCAAAAAATTGAACACACAACACAATGTTTAACATGGAGAAAACCCTTTCAGGAAAAAAACTCCACATAGGAAAGAGGCCCAAGTCTATATTAATCTGAAAATGATTGTACAATACAACAACTCCACCCATCTTCCCTTCAGTCTTCAACTTGATAGCATTCTGGCAACACCTGTGAATGTATGAAACTACAAATCTTGAGAACACTTTACAAATGCATCACTAAATAGTGAAACTACCCAAGATGGGTGCCCAAGCTGAGAATACCAATTCCAACTAAGTAATATTGCATGCAAACAAGATATTAATGCCCTCTTACACACCTCTTACACCTGTCATAATGCATGTTGCATGCATGGATGCCTGGGGCTAAAAATAGATCTTACACTACAATAATAGCTGTCATAACCATCATAGAATATTATGACAACTTGTCATTGTCATAGATTCTCTTACAGTGTATGACACATGCCAAAAATAGCATATTCCAAGAGGTGGCACCTAGATTTTCCTAAATCATCTATTTACATTTATCATGATGCAATAATCTATAAATGTTACTTCGTAACAACCTACCCCGTAATAAATAATTATTGTTGTCGGTGAAACCACTTCATCGCTTATGAGTAATTACAAATTACAAAAATAAATGGAATAAATACAATATTGAGATATACAAGGTTAATGGCACCTTATCCCAACATTCTCCCAGTTGACATTATACATTGTAAATCAACCCATAGAAAAATAATATGAAAATAATCAGGCACTAGAAACAAGGCCCATGGTTTCTCTGTACCACATAAACTTCTCTCTGCTCACAGGTTTGGTCAATGAATCTGTAACATTGACCTAAGTGTCTATCTTCTTCAGAAAAATTTGTCCATTTGCAACCAATTCTTGAACAAAGTGATACTAAAAATCAACATGCTTAGTCTGAACATGATACATGGGATTCTTGGCCAAACATATAGCACTCTAGCTATCACAATCAATCTGAATGATCCTGCAATCAAATCCAATACTTGTACATAGTCTCCTCAACCAAACTGCTTCCTTAGAGACATGAATAGAAACCATATACTCTGCTTCAGTGGTGGAAAAAGCAACCATGGGCTGCCTCTTACTCATCCAACTCACTGCTCCTCCAAACAGAGTAAACACATAGCCACTAGTGGACCTTCGACTATCCAAGTCACCTACCCAATCTACATCAACAAAACCTTGCATGTCTAAAGATTTATCAGCACTATCAGTACCAGAATAAACCTGTTATGTAGAAAAAAAAGAGGGTTCAAGGGTTTGATGTATTGTTTAGCTAGATCCTCCTTTCACACATTACATTCAAGGACATTTGACTGAGTTGAATCACAACTTCTGCAAGAAGGCTCAACTACAGGTTGGTTGTCACTTGTAATGATAGGGAAATTTGGAATTGATTAATCAATGTGCTAATTTAGTCCAATTATGCTCAAAACCCTAATTATGCAAAATAGTAGACAAACGGACAAAACCTGGAAAATGCTAACACACAGATAAACTAAATACTAATTAAATACATACCAAATTTTGAGTTCTGAATTACAAAAAAGTTAGGGGCTAAAGAGTGGGCGCACAAGCCCAAGGTATAGGTTTTTCTAAGGGCTTTGGGACCTTTTCCATCACTGTTTGTAACCACTTCAAAGATTCTTTGTTACACGAAACTAAGGGGCAAAAGAGCGGGTGCCCTTGCCTTGGTTGATCTATTTTTTGCCTTCTATATTTAGATCATGATTCCTTATGCTCTACAAAATTTGTTTGCAATTCCACTCTGCAAGATTCGATACTTGCCACCTACAATCACAAGGAGAGGGGTTTTGGGTTGTGGTGTTTAGGAGCTTGCCTTGGTTAAGCCCCGGAATGACATCAAATTCTTCCAACACCATTGTTAGATAGAGAGTGCGTACCCTTGTAGGATAGAGGCAAAAACAAATTGATAAATGATTGATAGAAACACAAATAGATATCACCTTGGAGGTGTAGCTCTCACAAAGATGAAACTCTTTCGTGTCATGAGAAGATGAAGCTAAATCTGCAATAACAAACACAACAACAATATTCTTCTTTGCAACACAATGAATGCCTTAAATGCTCTAAAATCATAAGTTCGCCAAAATCTCATAATCATCTTCTAGTTTACAAATAAAACCCTAATCATGCTTATATATGCATTCCCACTTTCATTTCATAATTCAAACTTAAGATGTTGGCAAGGAACACCTTTAATGGTAACTTTACCGACATTCAAATTTGACACCTTGTCAAAATAGGGCAAGGCAAGGGTGTGGGTACCCTTGTCTTGGGACCAATTTTAGGATAGGGTTAAGCTTTGCAATGTCCCCTAAGTCCATTTTGACATGAGTTTCAGGGCATTTTGTCTCAAGATTCAATTCTAACTTGCAAGATCAAAAACAAGGGACCCGAGAGCTAAACTTAGGAGGTAAAATTCCTACAGGGACATTTTATGACATAACATTTAGCCCCCACTTTAATGTATGTATGATTTTATGACCCATACATGCATTAAAGTATGGTTTCAAACACATCAAACAAACCAATCATATAAAGGAGATGCATACACAAAGATTGAGGGACTACTTCTAGGCCCCAGTCTCAGGTAAGCATTAGAAGACACATCGTAGACACATAAAACACAGTGAAGATAGTAGGAAGCACGCAAGACATGGAGAAGACATCATTGAAGACATACAATACATGATTAAGACACAAGAGTAGTCACAGAGAATACATTGATGTTTTTTTTTTCTTTTTCATATATAAAGATACATAAAAAGTAAAAATGCAATGCACAACCCCAAATTATAGGAGGGGCATTTCGCCACACCCTCAAGACTACATATGGGGGAGAAGACACGCCAAAAAAATCCTCAAGTGTAAGTGGAGCATGTCACTACACACACAAGAGGGGAAGACATGACATACAAAGCCCAAGTGGGGGTTAACCACACAAGGAGGAAAACACAAGCATCGTATAGCATGCCAAAGACATACTATACATCTTAAACACAACAAACAAGGCAATGGAAGGCACTTATTGCTAAGTCCCACCATCTCAAACACACTGCAAACACACCTGAAGGTTGGGCTTATGCCACAACTACCACCAAAGACATTCTTAAGGGAGGATAGTCTCAAATCCAACCCTGCCTACTCGGGATGTGCACTAGCTCAAGTATGTACACTAGCGCAAGAGATAAAAGGATATGCACGATATCCTGCTTCCACAGAGGGCTTTTTGATTGCAATATAGAATAAAGATGTGCACTCGTGTCGGAGATACAACATCCCGCCTTCGTAGAAAGCTTACAAACATGTTTCTGTTGGTAGGTGGCGACTGATTAGGAAAGTACTATACACTAGCCATGTATCCTCGCCGGGGTTCGGGGTGTAGTTAGGGTAAAATTGCAAATCAGGGCAAATGAATAAACAGCAATGATAAAAACCCTAGCAATGCACAATGAAGCACAAGACAACATAAAAATCAAAATAACAAATGTAAATGCAAACCGATCTCCACGCTATGCTCGATTTATCTCCATTGCTCTTCTCCACCTCGCATGAGCATGCAAGATTTTGAAGGATTATTGTTGGAACAATGTTGGGTGCTCACTTCTGCAGCATAACATTAAGATGAAGATGATATGAGGATGATTGATAGATGAATGGTGCAGGAGCACATTCTCTGTAGTGCAGGATCATCTTTTCTTTTGTTGTCTCATAAGGCTCTTAAGCCATTTCATTTTGTAATAAGGGTCAATTTGGTCCCATGAATGTAATTGTGCAAGGCACACATGTAGTTTTGCTTGTATGACGGGTAAACCAACGGCTAACTGATTTGAAAATCAGTTTGCACGGTTGGAGGGGATAACTGCTGTCTCTACATCTTCTTTAGAGGCAGGTTGTATGTCACACGGAGCAGAGAGAGAAGTGTGTATTACAACAAGTTCTTTCTTTGATAACTGAATAAAGAGAGTTCTGGGTATGATCTGTGTTGATTTTCTTGGTTGTTCTTAGTGATTTGATATCTTTATCCTGATTTTGTAAATAAAACCCTAACCGGATGCTATCCGTCAATCCATAGTGACTCTGTAGTGTGCAGACGGTGTAAAACCCACGGTTCCACAGTGGCTGGTTCGTAACCTAGGAGTAGGGTTTTGATTCATACATGGAGGCCCTTTCCTCTGTCCACTGAAGCCCTGTATAGTAACAGTGGGATGGGGGAAAGACTTCTCACGTTTGTTGTTGTTGAATTCTTACCCAGGAAGCCAGCGAACTCAGTCAAGTTTGACTAGACATCGTCATGTGGCTAGTCGGGAAATCGGAGTGAAATTGGACAGTTTTGATGTGGGATCAGATTGCTACAAGTGATCGAGGGTTTGATAAATGAAACGGCCTAATTCCGTTGTTCTGTCGAAGGGAATTATGGTTCGGCGCCTCAGAACAGTTGGAGATCCATCGGCGTGGAAGGCCCTCCGTCTTGCCGAAGATTGGTATAGTGCCGGAGGCACATACCATCATTGTTCGCATCGGTGAGAGAAACGATATCGGGCTAAGGAAAATATACTTAGCCGACGGTATAAAGTTTCATCGATCGGTGAGACATCCTCGGAGTATTGCCGATAAAGAGTATCGGCGTGAGGAACCTTGTCGGGGGTAGCCGAAGAAGTCACGGCGACCGTGAGAGTCCCGCCGATAAAAGTTCATCGGAAGGAGTTCGAGGAGTCTCAGCGACAAAGGACTCGTCGGAGTGAGATGAACCATCGGGACCACGAACCGAAGTCTTACCGAAGCAGGAGGTCTGGCCGATGTGCCTGACGATATCGGTGAGAGACAAGGTGTCGGTGTAGGTGAAAGAAGCTTCACCGAAGGAGGAAGTCTGGCCGACAAAGATTGGTCATCGGCGTGACGGAGTATATCGGCATAAGAAATCTCTCGTGGTCCGATAGAATGAGGTGTTGCCGATAGGCAACGAACCACTAAGGAGATATCGGTGAGAACTTGGCCATCGGAATAAAAGAATAAGGTTCGGCCGATAGTTCATGTCTTTCCGATAGCGAAGACATCCTTGACTTCGGCGAAACACTGGAGGACCTCTTGCCGATAGGGAAGATATAGTCAAATCTTCATCCGCTTCTGCTGGGCACTCTGCATCAAATTGGTATCAGAGTCAAGTTTCTGAATCACAGTCGTGTATGTCAGACGAAGAATTGGAGATAGGAATAGAGGCTAGCACAATGCCTCCCAAGACGATGAGTAAAGCAGCCATCCAGAAGATGGTGGAAGCAATGCTCGAAGAGAGACTGAAGGAAGAAAGATCCAAAGAGAAGGATGGAAGCACTTCTGAGTCAGAGGAGAATGAAGAAAGAGAAACTGGGGAGAATCCTCAAGGAGAAGGTATGACTGCTGATCAAAAGGCATTTCTGAATGCACTCAAGGGTCATGGAGATAGTGGTGATCCGAAACTGGATGTTCCCACGTTCAATGGGAAACTAGATGGAGATACTCTTGTGGACTGGATTGAAGCCATAAGTAATTACTTTGACTTCAAAGAGTATAGTGACAGTAAGAAAGTAAAGTTTGCAAAGACCAGACTGAGAGGTTCTGCATTGGTTTGGTGGAACTACACTCAATGTGAAAGGGAGAAGGTTGGAAAGAGTCCAATCACCAAGTGGAGCAGAATGGTGGCCATGCTGAGAGCCAAATTTCTACCATGTGATTATGATCTGCAGACTATCAGAAAGTTTAATCATCTTAGGTAGAAAGATATGGACGTGGCTACATACACTGAAGAATTCCACAGATTGAGCATGAGAGCCAATCACAGAGAAGAAGAAAAAGAGATGGTGGCCAGATACCTGGATGGACTGAGGTACAATATACAGGATGAGTTCAGTATGGTGGTTCCCAAGACTGTGGATGAATGTTTTCAGTTAGCCTCTAGGGCAGAGGATAAACTGAAAAGGAGAGGTGATCAAAATAACAGAGGAAGAGGTGGCAGGAACAATAGAGGAAGAGGTAATTTTGGCAGAGGACAGCCAAACAAAGGTGAAAGTTCTAGTCAACAAGAATCACGTTCTGATACAGAACAAAAAGGTGGTGGTTTCAGAGGTTGGAGAAGACCTAATGGCAGAGGAAGAGATGGTGGTGCAGGCAGAGGACGTGGAGTCTTCACTGGAAGATGTTACAACTGCAATCAAGTAGGCCACACTGCAAGTAAGTGCCCTGAGAAGGCGTCTAGCTCTCATGACGGTGGGAGAAGGAACCAACTATTGCAGGAGGATGATTGTCAAAGTGTAAACTCACCAATTGGTAGTGCTGCACCAGTGCTTGAAGGAGAGAATATGATGATTAAGAGGACCCTCGTGAAGATGCCATTGAAGCAGGAGCCCCCACAAAGGAAGAATCTCTTCAGAACCCAAGGAATAGCATATGGTAAGCTCTGTAAAATCATTGTTGATTCAGGTTCTACTAAAAATGTAGTGTCTACTGAAATGGTAGAAAAGTGTAGACTGAAAAGATTACCCCATCTTAATCCTCACAAAATATCTTGGTTGAATAAGAATCAGAACTATTTGGTGGAAGAACAAACTTGGGTAGAGTTTGAACTAGGTGATTATAGGGATAAGGTGCTATGTGAAATTATTCCTATGGATGCTTGTCACCTTCTTCTTGGACGACCTTGGCAGTATGATGTGAAGGCACTGCATGATGGTGAAAAGAATACATATATGATCACCAAGAATGGTAAGAAGTTTCAGATGGATCCCTTACCAGAGCAGGTTGGAGAGAAGAGCAATGACAACAGTGTCATGTTAGTGAGTGGCAAAGAGTTCCTACAACTCATGAAGGAGAAGGATACCCAAGGGTATGCACTGATGATGAAGCCTGTATCCAATCAGCAAAGCAAACAGCAGAAGGAGATCCCATTGGAAGTGCAACAATTACTGGATAAGTACCAAGATCTTGTGGTAGAGGATACTCCTAACTCCTTACCACCTATGAGGGACATAAGTCATCAGATTGACTTGATTCCTGGAGCCACATTACCCAGCAAAGCTGCCTACAAGTTGACACCACAGCAGAATGGAGAAGTAGGTAGACAGATTCAAGAACTTTTGGAGAAAGGTTTGATTAGGAAAAGTCTTAGTCCATGTGCAGTCCCTAGTGTACTTGCTCCTAAGAAAGATGGCAAATGGAGATTATGCACAGATTCAAGGGCTATCAATAAGATCACCATAAGGTATAGATTTCCTATGCCAAGAATTGAGGATCTGTTGGACTATCTTGGTGGTTCATGTTACTATTCCAAGATTGATTTGAAATCTGGTTATCACCAGATTAGAATAAGGCAGGGAGATGAATGGAAGACTGCTTTCAAAACAAATGAAGGTCTCTATGAGTGGCTTGTCATGCCATTTGGTCTCAGTAATGCTCCAAGCACATTCATGCGGTTGATGAATGAGGTACTTGTAGAATTTATTGGAAAATTTGTTATTGTTTATCTTGATGACATATTGATTTTCAGCAGGACCAAAGAAGAGCATGTGAAGCATCTTGGACAGGTGTTAAAGAAATTGCATGAGAGTAAGTTGATGATCAACTTGGATAAATGTGATTTTATGAAAACTGAACTAGTGTATCTTGGATTTGTGATTTCCAATGGCTGTTTGAAAATGGATCCTACAAAAGTTGAGGCTATTCTCAATTGGCCTACTCCTAAGACAGTAGGAGATGTAAGAAGTTTTCATGGTTTGGCAACTTTTTACAGGAAGTTCATTAAAGGGTTCAGTCACATAAGTGCTCCTATTCTCAATACCATCAAGGGTGGAGTGAAGTGTAAATTTCAATGGACAAAACAAGCAGATGATAGTTTTGAACTGTTGAAACAGAAAGTGGCCAAGTTACCTACGTTGGTACTCCCTGATTTTGACAAAGTATTTTTTGTGGAATGTGATGCAAGCCAACAGGCTATAGGTGCTGTTCTTAGTCAGGAAGGACATCCAGTAGCATTCTTTTCAGAGAAGTTGAATGAGGCCAAACAGAGGTATTCTACCTATGACCTAGAGTTGTATGCAATGGTGCAAGCTCTAAAAAAATGGAGACATTATTTACTGCCAAAAGAGTTCATTGTTTTTACTGACAACCATGCTCTTAGCTTCCTAAATAGTCAAGAAAAGTTGAATCATAGGCACGTTAAGTGGATGGAACAATTGCAGGCCTATACCTTCACTATTAAGCATAAGAAAGGTGTTGCCAACAAAGTGGCAGATGCTTTGAGTCGAAGGATACTGGTCATACAGGAAGTACAAATGGAACATATGGGTCTAGAATGTCTGAAGGAGTTGTACAAGGAGGATGCAGATTTCAAGGCTGCCTATGAAGTGTGTGCAAGTTTGGCTAACACTTTTCATGGCGAGTATTCTGATTTTGTGCTGCAAGAAGGGCTCCTATTTAAAGGTAGTTTGTTGTGTGTTCCTAAATGTTCAATGAGGGACAATATCGTCAAGGAGAAGCACAATGGAGCCTTAGGAGGACATTTTGGGTTGGACAAGACTTTGGAACAAGTCACCAGGTTCTATTATTGGCCCAAGGTACAGACAGATGTAAGGAGATATGTTGCAAGCTGTACCATATGTCAAAAGGCCAAGGGTATGTCTTCTAATGCTGGTTTGTACCAACCACTGCCCATTCCCACCAGACCTTGGGAAAGCATTAGTATGGACTTTGTGCTTGGTCTTCCTAGGACAGCAAGGGGTGTAGACAGTGTTTTTGTCATTGTGGATAGATTCAGTAAGATGGCTCATTTTGTGCCATGCAAATGCACAAATGATGCATCTCAGATTGCTGGTCTCTTTTTCAGAGAGGTGGTCAGAATTCATGGTTTACCCCTATCAATTGTTACTGATAGAGATTCCAAATTTGTTGGTCATTTTTGGAGGACCTTATGGAGAAAATTGGGCACTCAGTTGTCTTTTTCATCAGCCTACCATCCCCAGACTGATGGTCAGACTGAGGTTGTTAATAGGTCCTTGGGAAACCTTTTGCGATGCCTTACCAAATAGCATGGATTAGCATGGGATTTAGTGATCAGTCAAGCTGAATATGCTTATAATGATTCAAGAAACAGAAGTACTGGGAAAAGCCCTTTTGAAATAGTTTATGGTTTCCACCCAAGAGGACCACTTGAACTCAAAGACCTCCAAGGATGGGATAAAAGGAGTGCTCTAGGAGAAGACTTTGCTGCTACCATGAAAACAGTACATGATCAGGTCAAGCTTCAGTTGGAGAAAACTGTCTCCAAGTACAAGGATAGAGCAGATCTGAAGCGAAGGGAGGTACAGTTCCAGGTAGGAGATTTGGTGATGGCCTACCTCAGAAAGGAAAGATTACCTAAGGGGCAACCGACCAAATTGTTGATGAAGAAGATAGGACCTTGTAAGGTAGTGCATAAATTTGGTCCAAATGCATATGAAATAGAATTACCATCTGGCCTTGGTATCTCTCCCATTTTCAATGTTGCAGACCTGTTCCCTTTTAGACCTCCATTACATGCTGAAGATAGCTCAGATGCTGTGATTGAAGATGAAGACTGGATCAAAGATTTACCTCCAAGTAAGCCTTTGCAATTGGAATGCATTTTGGATTCCAAAATTGTCAAGAAGACAAGAAAAGGGGTATACAAAGACTACTTGGTCAAGTGGCAGGATCTTCCTGATTCAGAGGCAACCTGGATGAGTGAAGCCGATATTCTAAAGCATGGGAAGACACTTCAGCAGTTAGCAACTCAAGGGACTTGAGTTTTTCCTGCAGGGGGAGTATGGTGCAGGAGCACATTCTCTGTAGTGCAGGATCATCTTTTCTTTTGTTGTCTCATAAGGCTCTTAAGCCATTTCATTTTGTAATAAGTTCATCGGAAGGAGTTCGAGGAGTCTCAGCGACAAAGGACTCGTCAGAGTGAGATGAACCATCGGGACCACGAACCGAAGTCTTACCGAAGCAGGAGGTCTGGCCGATGTGCCTGACGATATCGGCGAGAGACAAGGTGTCGGTGTAGGTGAAAGAAGCTTCACCGAAGGAGGAAGTCTGGCCGACAAAGATTGGTCATCGGCGTGACGGAGTATATCGGCATAAGAAATCTCTCGTGGTCCGATAGAATGAGGTGTTGCCGATAGGCAACGAACCACTAAGGAGATATCGGTGAGAACTTGGCCATCGGAATAAAAGAATAAGGTTCGGCCGATAGTTCATGTCTTTCCGATAGCGAAGACATCCTTGACTTCGGCGAAACACTGGAGGACCTCTTGCCGATAGGGAAGATATAGTCAAATCTTCATCCGCTTCTGCTGGGCACTCTGCATCAATGAAGGATGCAAAGGCTCTAATGATATTTCAATAGAATAATGTTACTTGAAGCTCCATGCATGCTAATGGCTTATGAGGGGGTTGATTTATAGGAAAGGCTTGGTTCCAATGGACGGCTGAGATTAAAAAGCTAAATGATTGATGTGGACGGCTAGGATTGATTTGGTTATCCCACTCTTGAAGGGAGTTGCAGTCATTTGACAAGTGGAGAGAGGATAGGGCTCATGTGTGCTTGTGTACATAAAAAGTACTACATATGAAAGATATTAAATAAAAGGCTGTAGTACCACTTATCTTTTTAAATGAAAGAGGCACACATTTCGGCTAAATGATAAGATAAATTAATTAAATAAATAAAATCTATTTAATTAATTGAAAAGTCAGCTTATGATGAGAACTTAATTCAAATAAAATATTTGAATTAGTTGGGATATGAGTTGGATATTAATTAAATAAATAAAATTTATTTAATTAATTGGCTAAGTAGGATAAGGATGGGATTAAGATGGGATTTAGGACAAAATGCTACATGATGTCTAAGATAATGTTTTTGACAAGGTATTGCTAGACATGGACAAATTTGGGACAAATTTGGGTGTCTACATTTTGCCCCTCTTTGAGATGATGTTTGAGATGATAAACTTTATGTCGAGTAACATCATTTCAAAGAAGCTAAGGTATGGATAATCGATAGGGATGATGATGGGAAGATATGATGATGATGCCCCCTCGAGAGGTTAGGCGGGTTGGACAAACACAGGTAGGCTCTCGAAAGAAATGGATTAGACTATGAAAGATAAGGGGAAATGGATAGAAGAAATGAAGATGTGTTATGCTGCAATGGAAGGTGAGCAACCATGATGTTTGATATAGCACTAGACGTTATGCACCAAGGTATGAGGACCAGGGTGATGATGTGTCTCATGCCCCAGTGTAATACAACCTTGTCTGGATACAAGATATGAATATTAGCTAGATTGATACTGATGTCATACAAATGCAAGAGGATCTTAATGCTTCATCCAATATGACTTGTAGTGGAGAGAAAACAGTGGAGTTTTAAACAGAAAATTTTAGGAAGATTTAAATACCTTCAACCAATGCGCCCTTCTAGAAGACCCTCAAGACCTTGACTAGTGCGCTAGAACTGGAGGAATTTGTATATGTTATCCAATGCGCTATCCTCTAGAGGGGAAGTTGAGAACATTTTAAGAGGTTGAGTTTCAAGAGGAATTCATTATGCCTCAATCATTAGTCCAACAAGAAGATTTCCAAGCACCTATCTAGAAGCACTCAACCTAGAAGATCGTGGAAACCTCGACCAATGCGCCAATCAAAGGAAAGTTCATAAACAACAGCTTGACATCTTTGTTCAAAATCTTCATCCTGAGCTGTCATTCCAATTACAATTGCAAAGTGCTAGCACCTTTGACGAACTAGTTTCCAAAGGAGTTATTATTGAACGAGCTCTCATTGCCAAAGGAACTATCAAGATCTTTTGCGATAACAAAGACTCTCCCCAAAATTCCAATGATAAGTCTCGCTTTTGGAA
Organism: Cunninghamia lanceolata; assembly: GCA_027924645.1. Classification (NCBI taxonomy): domain Eukaryota; kingdom Viridiplantae; phylum Streptophyta; class Pinopsida; order Cupressales; family Cupressaceae; genus Cunninghamia; species Cunninghamia lanceolata. The sequence continues at coordinate 12,293,936 of BSBN01000803.1, forward strand.
CAAGAACATGAATGTTGTCAATGATGGCATTGTGGACGCAAAGAATATTCAAACTATGAGAGCCCCCATCAACATTCAAGAAGCCTCTACACCAACACAACCTTTTCCACAACGGAGAAACCAACACCGAACTTCCAATCCCCGCCGACAATTTACACCATTAGCGGAACCCATGGAAGTTGTTTTTTGAAAGCTACTTCAAGCAGGAGACATTATTCTACCTGATGCACCACCTAATGGTGAACCACTCTTTCGAGCTCCTTGGTACAAAGAAAATGAGTATTGTGACTACTATTGAGTAAAAGGACACAAAACAAATGGTTGTATGCGCTTAAAACATGTTATCCAAGACTGCATTGATCAAGGTTTAATCAAAGTCACACCTTCAACGGCTCAACCTGCCCAACAATCAACATCAAACTATGATCTAGAGACTTTCAAGAATCCACTTCCATCTCATGATCAGACAAACAACCTTCATGCTGGAAATGCTATTCAGTATAACTATGAATTGTCTACCATCGGCCGCATTGACCATGCTCGCATTTCTACCATCACCGTCCAAGGGAGAGCACCTGATTGTGCCATAACCACGCGAAGAGGTCGAGTTACCATTCAAGGAGCACCTCCTCATCCTCCTCGACATCTCTCTGACTATAATCTCTTGGATCACCTTGGCAAAACACCCGCGCACATATCCATTCTTGAGCTACTCCGCATATCCCCCGCGCATAAAGCTATCCTTGATAAAGCCTTACAAGAGTCTTCGGTGCCAAATAATATTAATATCACACAATTCCAATCTCTGGTCGCTAGCATTGCAGCTCCGTGTCACTTAACCTTTTCTGACAAAGATCTTCAGCCCTCCATTCATCCTTCACATAACGAAGCCCTCCATATTGAAGTATTTGTTAAACAACGCCGTATCAAACGAGTCTTGATAGACGGGGGAGCTGGTCTTAATATATGTTCTTTGAAACTTATCAAGCAATTGGGATATTCTGAGAAAGATGTTGACACCTCCAAGGTTATAACTATCAGAGCCTATGATGATGCTGAAAGAGATACTAAAGGGATTATCTTATTGCCTATTCAAGTTGGGCCGGTCATTACAGAAACTCGCTGTCAAGTCCTTGATATTGATCTGCCTTACAACATCATCCTCGGTCACCCTTGGATCCATACACTTAAAGCAGTTCCATCTACATATCACCAATGCCTTAAATTTCCACATAAAGGTGTCGAAGTTACCATTCAAGCTGATCCCAATCCATTTGAGTTTTGTCGTGCCTTTCAAGCTAAATATCAGAGTCTGAACCATATCCCTATCAACACCGAGGCATATCCATATTCATCCTATGTAGATCCATCCGATCTCCTCAAGCCCTCATCTAGCAAAGCCGCTTCCAACCTCCATATTAAATATACCGAACATGGCCATGGTGAATACAAATTGCAAGAATCCTATTGCGTTGGTACCCTTCCATTATCTCCTAAATCCCATGGTAAGCCCTCTACATCCAAGCCAACTTCATCCTCCGCTGTTATCAAAGCTCCCCCTACAGTGTTCATCAAAGGTGGATTCTTGTATGATGAAGACATTGAGGATATAAACTCTTGGATATTCTTTGATGAAAATGACCAAGTCCAACTTGAAGTAGAGCGATACAACAATGGGTTTCGTATCATAAAGAACATGGGCTATAAAGGACATGGCGGCTTGGGATCACAGGAACAAGGACCTATTGAGCCCATTATTGTGTCTAAGAAGTTTAATAAGCAAGGCCTTGGTTACCAACCAGAGGTACCGCAAACCAAAGACATTAAGTGTATTTCTGATATTGACGTTGGACCTTCTTCGGTAGGAGAGACTTCTAATTCAGATACTATCGATGACTCCTCCCTTCATATCACCGACCTTTTTCAAGAACATTCCATTTTCATGTTTTCCGCAACCTCCTCTAGCCATCACGATTCCTCCATTAGCCTTTCACTCGTATATCCTGACCTCATCGATTGGGACCAACAGGGGGCACCGATATTAGATACAATTGAAAATGGTGAAGCCATTGCAGAATTCATGGGTTTGAGACAAGGTATTCCATTGGGTGATCATAAAGCAGGTTTCATGATGGAATTACCTAAACTAGCATATTTTGGCGGGAGTATCAAATCCTTCAGTTGCAAAAGTGAAATAAACAAAATTCAACAAAATAGGTCACTAGGTGAAAACCAAAAGGCGCCTCTTGACCATGAAAAAGTAAAAATAAAGAACGTATCTGAAGGTGAAAACCTCTCTGAGGTGCCTGAGGATGGGGGATTTGATCTTCATGTTGCCACTGATTACCATGAGAAATCAACTGTGCTAGTTGAAAAATCACAAGACATGAACTTGGGAACAGAACAAAATCCAAAGATCACTTTTTTGGCAGCATCACTATCAGAGCAAGAACGAAAGAACTTCACAGCATTTTTCATGAGAAGAGCTATAAATTTTGCATGGACTTATGCAGACATGCTAGGTCTAGATCCTTCACTTGTGGTACATCATTTAGCAGTATTTCCTGATGCAAAGCCTGTCAAACAAAAATTGTGCAAAATGCATCCACAAGTTGCCTTATTGGTCAAAGCAGAAATTCAGAAACTTTTAGAAGCAAAGTTCATAAAGCCTATTGATTATCCAGAATGGGTTTCAAACTTAATACCTGTAGCAAAACCAGATGGACGAGTTCGCTGCTGCACAGACTTTAGAAATCTTAACAAAGCATGTCCTAAGGATGATTTTCCACTACCAAGCATAGACAACATTGTTGATCTTATAGCAGGATATGAAATGCTATCTTTGATGGATGGATTTTTAGGTTATAATCAAATCAGAATAGCAGAGGAAGACCAAGATAAAACATCTTTTATTTGTCCATGGGGCACATATTGCTGGGTTGTAATGCCTTTTGGTCTCAAAAACGCTGGAGCTACCTATCAACGAGCCATGACAGTTATTTTTCATGACCTTTTTCATACTATCATGGAAGACTATGTTGATGACATCCTGGGAAAATCTAAGACAAGAGAAGGACATCTACAAGTATTGGCACAAATCTTTGATCAATTAGAAAAATACCAAGTTAGATTAAATCCAAAGAAGTGTGTATTTGGCGTAACATCAGGAAAACTATTGGGATATATTGTGTCTCGACGAGGGATAGAAGTGGACCCAGCTAAGGTAAAAGCCATCATAGAAATGCCTCCACTAGCGAATCTCAAATAGCTCCGCAGTTTACAAGGTAGGCTACAATCTATCTGCAGATTCATCTCACAACTAGCAGATAAATGTCATCCTTTTTAGCATCTTCTTCGTAAGGGTGAACCTTTTAAGTGGGATGAAAAGTGTCAATAGGCTTTTGATAAGATAAAGGAATACTTGGCAACACCTCCTGTGTTAATACCTCCTGTACTTGATCGTCCATTATTGCTCTATATATCATCAACAACCGTAGCATTGGGTGCACTTCTAGCTCAACATGATGATTCAGGAAAAGAACAAGCCATCTATTACATTAGCAGAACTCTTGTGGGATATGAGCTCAATTACTCATTCATGGAAAAAGCTTGTTTAGCATTAGTGTTTGCTTCCCAAAAGTTGCGACACTATATGTTGAACCAAACAACAAAGCTCATCTCTAATGTGGATCCCCTCAAGTATCTCCTTTCAAAAGCACTTCTCACAGGGAGACTAGCAAAATAGGTTATGATCTTGAGTGAATTTGACATACAATATGTGAACCGCAAACCTATCAAAGGACAAGTTATTGCTGATCAATTAGCTGCAGCACCCATCACAGACATTCAGCCAATATATCCAGAATTCCCTGATGAAGGATTGTTTAATTTAAATCCTCCAGCACGATGGCAGCTATACTTTGATGGATCATACACACAACACGGATCCAGAGCAGGCATCTTGTTTGTCACTCCCCAAGGAGACTGCATACCTAAATCATATAGAATAGCATTCCCATGTACCAACAACATAGCCGAGTATGAAGCTTTAATCACAGGCTTGCGCATGGCCGTACAATGGGCTATCAAACAGTTACAAGTCTTTGGTGATTCTCAGCTGGTTATCAAACTGGTCTTAGATGAATATCAAACAAAAGACGAGAAGCTTCTTCCATACAAGCTAATGGTGGATGATTTCAAGAAATACTTTGAGGACATTACCTTTGAGCAAATTCCTAGACTACAAAACAGAGCAGCAGATGCTATGGCTATGATTGGATCTCTTTTGGACATGCCATCTAACACCCATAAATGTGAATTTTTGATCAAACAGCTTTTGATCCCGGCATTTGAAGTTCCACAGTCTGAGCTCATATGTGAGATTGTTGGTCCCAACTCGTCGTGGTACAAGGATATATACGAGTATCTCCGTAATCAAACCTTTCCTCTTCAACTATCCAACACCCAGTGCAAAACTTTTATCCGTCGAGCCTCTCGTTACACTATCTTAGGAGACACCCTTTATCGCCGGAGTCTTGATGGTATCCTTCTTAGATGTCTTGATTTTGAGGAAGCAAAAATGACCTTACGTGAAGTACATGAAGGTATCTGTGGTTCGCATTTCGCTGGCCCTGGCCTTGTTAAGAAACTTCTACGAGCAGGATACTATTGGCCAACTATGGAAAAGGATGCCCAGCAATTTGCAAAGCGATGTTTACAATGTCAGAAACATGGAGATCTAATACATGCACCAGCACATGAGCTTTAGCCTATTGTCACTCCATGGCCTTTTTCGCAATGGGGACTTGATCTTGTGGGTAAAATCCATCCTACTTCATCCAATGGTCATAAGTTTATTATTACTGCCACTGAGTATTTCACGAAGTGGGTAGAAGCTATACCAATGACCTATATCACAGGTAAACAAATAGCCAAATTCATCTTACATTACATTATCTGCCGTTATGGAGTTCCTCAAGCTATTGTCACAGACAATGGTCGACCTTTCAAGAACCAAGAGGTTAGAGATCTTTGCAACAAGTTCCATATTCAACATAGGTTCTCTACGCCTTATTATCCTCAGAGCAATGGTTAAGCTGAAGCCTCTAATAAGACAATCATCAAGATCCTTAAAAAGACTGTTAATGAAGCTGGTCAAGATTGGCATCTACAACTGCATCCTGCTTTATGGGCATATAGAACAAGCATCAGAACTCCCACTAGAGCCACACCCTATGCTCTTGTCTATGGCACTGAAGCTATTTTGCCTATCGAGGTCGAGATCCCCTCTTTGTGCATATCCCTGCAACATACTATCTCAGATGAAGAATATCGAGTATCCAGACTCCATGATCTTGAGCTATTAGATGAACGCCGTCTTACAGCATTGAACCATCTTCAAGTCTACCAAAATCAGCTACGCCACAGCTACAACAAAAAGATCAGAGAACGCAGATTTCAGGTTGGCGACCTTGTCCTTAAAGAAAACCAAAGGAATCAACAGCATCGAGGGAAACAGGGCAAGTTTGAACCAAATTGGCTTGGTCCTTTCATTATCACAGCAGTCTATGGATCAAGTGCATACACTCTTTCAACACCTGACGGCATTCCCTTAGATGAACCAGTCAACAGTGTTCATCTCAAGAAGTTTTATCCATGAATCTTAGCTATCCCTCAAAAAAGCCAGAAAAAAAAAAAAACAACAAAACATAAGATAAATAATCCGTCCTCTGGTGAAAACCTGGTAAACAGGCACCTTGGATAAGTACCATAGTGAAAACCTGGCAAACAGGCGCTATGTGTAGTGACCAGCTTCCCTCATCTGCTTGGTTTGTTTGATCACATCACCCCATTTCGTCTTGTATACGTCCATACTCACAATCCACATCGCCATGCCATACATAGCCTTTCGTCTTCATCTTCATCCTTGCCAATGCTAGCTATCATAGTTGAGACATTGTCGCGATACCTATATTTTTTGGCACCTTAGCATCTTGGCCACATCCTTTCCACATTGTCGCTTCTGCATAATAAACCTCATCCCGCACTGGGGGCATTTGTTGAGTCTTATTGGGAAGTGGATCTTGTTATCTCTAGCTCATAACACATCAAACAACTCAGCTTACAACACAGCAAACCTTATCAACTTCAGCCATGACATATATCCAATGACAAATGTGACCTAACAACTTGCAACCAGGACCCATACCTTCGCAATCCATCCACATTCATCCAACAATCGCAACAAACATCGCTTGATCAAACATCCAACCAATTAGCCACATCAATAAGAACTACATCCAGCTCTATCATTGACGCCTTGATCCCGTGGATACAGGGTATGTAGGCAATCTGAGATGCGAAGGAAGCACTCTGATTCAGGCTAAGATGATAGCCCCTTTCATCAGTCATCTTTTATCTTTCTTCTAAACATCCTTCAATCTTTCAGCTCACATTCTTCTATCTTTCATCACTTACATCATCAATAAAACCCAGAACTATATATTCATCATGTCTCATCTTCATCGTAAATGTGCTTTGATCCCGTGGATATAGGGTATGTAGGCAGTCTGGAATACGAAGGAAGTTTCCAGTACTCAAGCATAGATGATCCACCCCATCTTCTTCATCTTCATTCATCATCCATCTTCTTCTCTTTGATCAGCTCAAACAAGAAGCAAACCATGTGTATCTTGAAAGCTCAATGCATTTTAACCAATCAAAGGTACGCCAGAAGCTATTTGTCCACATGCCTTAAGCCAACATTTGCTATAGCAGTTTATCAACAACTTTAGCCTTCAACAGGATGTAGCTTTCCTCTTAACAAGGTGCCAGCTTGATCCATCCAAGAGCACCCAAATTTGGCAAGAGAATGTGATGACAGTATCTTTTGTTTTATCTTTTGTCCCTTTTCTATGCCTAATCAAGATTGCCTTGATCTATTTATATCTTGGTATGTTGCGATGAAGTAAAGACTGGGGCATGGTCATATAGCTTTCATATGCCGTGTTTGCAGGATGATCTTATCCTCTTCCTATGCGTATTGGTATCTTGTACGTGTTGGGATTAGCATCTTACATATCAATATCTCTAGCATCTGAGAAGCTAAACAGTCTCTTATGCATTTGAGACTATTCTATGTTAAGACTAACTCCATACATATAACCAGCAAGCTATCATTATGTGTAGGCTCAAACCATTGTTTGTAGCGTCAAAGTCCAACACTAGCTGTTATTCATATCTTGTGCATGTTGGCTCAACATCTTGGTCTCATGCATTCAGACAAGATTGTAACATGCTAGTTCTGCATTGGATATCTCGACACCTTGGTCTCCTATACCCTGGTGCATAACATCCATATGCTATATCAAACATAAGGACTGCATTTCTTTTTCATTCTGAGCAATTACTTGAAAGCTGCCCATCATCCTATCTATTCATTCTATCCATTCATTCCATCATCCCCAGCCAAGATCAATCCTATCTATCATCTTTTGTCCATATTCCCGCTCCTGCAAAACAAGTGTGTTAGCCATACATAAGTCCATCATATATCATTACCATCTATCTATATGCATACATCTATCCATATCATTACCATTTACATATTCACATATTCCCACATTTACCATCCATTAACATTTGCATAAACATCCACATATAATCCACATATCATGCATAGCCATCATAACATCAACATAATAACCATTACAACATCATATAGATCGCCAAAACTACCATATATATATATATATATATATATATATATATACATGTGTGTCAAAATACAAGTGTCTACAATACAAGTTGAGCCCTGAAAGCCTGAATATACAAAATCGGCTCTAGGCCTCATCATGATACAATATAAACAAGGTAGCCCTAGTGACTACTGGCAGCTCCCTCGCCCTGACCACCACCACCACCAGGTCCTGTACCTGGTCCTCCATCTCTCGGTGGCCCCATCACTGAGGCTACTGATCGAGATCCACTTGACCTCCGTGAACTCGAAGCCCCTGACCTGCTCCTGAAGCTAGGTTGTCTCTGCTTTGTCGGCACAGCTCCATAGTACAAGCCTCTGTAATACTCAGCCTTACCCTGCACTCTCCGAAGCTCTGCCTGTACATCTGTCAACTGTGTAGCCAAATACATCGTAGCTCCATCAGTCCCCAATGTAGCCACTGCTCTGTCTCGCTCACTGGTCACCCCCTGCAGCTGCTGTAATGCCCTATCCCTCTCAGCTCGCAGACCATCCCTCTCTGCTCTCATGGCCTGTACCTACTGTACCGCAGTGTCTCACTCTAGTCTCATCATCTACTCATGCTGCACTGCCCTATCTCTCTCCGCTCGCAGACCATCCCTCTCTGCTCTCATAGCTTGTGCCTGCTGTATTGTAGTGTCTCTCTCTCCCGTCACTCTAGCCAAAGCACCGTCATCCTGTCCATCTCCCCTCTGTGCTCTCAACTGTAGCTGAGCCTGATATGTCTGTGACTGTGCTCTTGCATGCCGCAGACTAATCACTGCCTGATGCCTATCCATCTCCACCCTCCTCAGCCTCATCTGTACTCGCTACCTCCATCTCCTCTCCTCTCTAATCCGCCTCTGCAGCTGCTGAATCCCAACGTCATCACCCGCTACAATCTGTGCCTGAGGCTGTGCTAATATAGCAAGCTGACCTGGCACCTACTCTGGCATCTGTATCCCTAGTGCGGCTGGCACAACAGCCTGTGCTGGTGGAGCCCGTCGTCGTCTCCTCCAAACTAGCCTCTCCATCCCAATCTCTCCAATCTCCCCATCTCGTGTCAACCGAGTCGGCCTAGCTGTCGCCCAGTATGCATCATACTCTGGCAATGTGCCTGGATCTGCAGGACCCTGTCCCCACTGCCATACTACTAGCTGCAATCCATCTCTCTCTGCCAAAGCTGTCTCCACCACAACCTCTGGCCCCCAATCAAACACCTCCTGTCTCGTCCTCCCAAAAATGGCATCACCTACTGGTACTACCTGTGCCTCCCCGAACTGCCTCAAGGCTCTCTCTGGCAAATAGCATTCTATAATATACACGCTGCGTCCGAAAATGTATCTCGTCTGTCTAGCATAGACAAGCTCTGCATCCTCCTCATCCCAGTGCTCACATCCTAGCCATGGCCGCCATACAAATCTATCTACCTCATCCAATCTCCTCCGCCAGTATACCACACCTCGGCGCTGTTGGTATGTCAAAGCTCCTCTATACATCCGCACAAATGGCTCTCCTGCTGCTCTCGCCACCCATCCCTCTGGTCTCATCACCGGAATGTGCTCATACGCCCATACATGTAGAACTGTCACTCCTGCTGACATGCTCGCTCCAAACATATAAGCGCAATCATGCAGATAATGATAGAGCTGTCCCAACACGCACTCTGCCCATGCATATCTCGTGCCATAAGCAAACATGCCCTCCATCACTGTCCCCCATCCTACTAGAAAACCTCTGGCTCTCCTATCACCCACTAGCCATCTAATGATAGCCACTACGACCCGCTGTAACCTGTCACAAAGCTCCTCCATCCTCCCCATCAGAATCTTTGAGCCCTCTGCTCTGATGTCTGGTGTCCCGAATAATCTCCTAAATGCAGCTAGACCCATCTTCAGATCATAATCCACATGCTCCCCATCTATCAGAATCCTCAAAATCTGAAACACATCCTCTAAGGTGATGGTCTCCTCTCCTGTCGGTAACAAGAATGAACTGTGCTCGCTCATCCATCGCTCCACCATCGCTGTCATCAGCCCCCGATGTGCCTGAACTAGCTCTAATCAGGATACATGCTCTAAGCCCAGGATCTCTAACACCAGTAGCTCCTCTGCATCCAACTGCCTCACCAATCACAAATCTCTCGGATGCGGCTCCCGTGATAGCAATGGCAGTAGTACATCCTGCATCATCCATTTACCCTTGTCAGTCCATTCCGTTAGTCATCCATATCTAAATCTGCTTCCCTATTTGATATTTTATCCTACACCTTACCATACGCAGTCCATTTTCCCACATGCGCTTATTCTTAGCTCATTAGCAACTAACTTTACATCATGCGCACCTGTTTTGACTATATGCGAGCTCTTCACAATATGCGTTTGTTGTTTCCCTACAAGCAACCTCTATTTCCATATGCGCTGACCTTTGCTTTCTATGCGGGCTTTATACCATATGCGCGTCTGTTTTGCCTACCCGCGAGCTTTATCCTATATGCGCTAGCTTTCATACCATATGCGAGCTCAATTACCATTAGCGACCCTTATAGCCCTATACGCGCACTATTCACCTTATGCGCGTTGTTTCTATCCATAAGCGAGCTAACCTACCCTATGCGACAACTCTTTGCCCATAAGTGACTAGTTTTGTTCTATATGCATTTTTCGGCTGTGCTTTTACCCGCCGACCGAATGTGACCCGCTTCTGCCTAAGCGACCTACCCATGCCCATAAGTGACCCAAACTACTCTAAGTGGTCTATTTCCCTCCATAAGCGACCTACAACGACTATTCCCTAACCTAGTCACTTTTGGTGACATGTGTGAATTAATTACGCTTTTTGGCTATTAATTACACACTTTTGGGAAAAGTTTTGAAACATACCGGTGCGCCTGCTCCCTCTGGTCGTCCATGTGTCCTCACTCGCTCCGCATGATGATCTCTGCGTGGAATAACCATCCTGATAGCTCTGCACCTCTCACTCTCAGGAGCTCTGGATTCCTTTAGTTTCTGAGCACAAATGAGCCTATTTGCCATTGAAGACCCTACTTATAGCCCTTCTCAAAACCCTAATTCTTCTATGCCACAGCCTATTTTCTTCCATCCAACTCCCATTTTCTTCATGTCTGCCTTCTTGTTAGCCTTTTTCTTCTATCGAGAGCCAATCCAGCCCTTCCTGGTTAGCCTGGCTTACCTTTCGAGGGGGCATCACCTGCCAGTTACACTGGGGCATAACTTGTTTATCGAACGTATATCGTATCTTCTTTGACACAACGCTCTATCGAACATTGTATCAAAGAGGGGCAAAATGTAGACACCCAAATTTGTCCCAACTTTGTCCATGTCTAGCAACACCTTGTTAAATCATTATTCATAAGCCAATTAATTAAATAAATTTTATTTATTTAATTAAAATCCCATTCTCATCCTCATAGCCAATTAATTAAATAAATTTTATTTATTTAATTAATTTCCACATCATATCTTATCCCATTATATTCATTTATCCTATTAATTAAATAAATTTTATTTATTTAATTAATATCCAACTCATATCCCAACTAATTCAAATATTTTATTTGATTTAAGTCCTCTCCTTTCACCACATTTCAACACTTGTCCATTTCCCCTTTATCATGTGTTGTAATACAACTTTCATTTAAAATCCTTCACATGCACAACTAATTGGACCTAAATTTAGTAACTTTCAATCCTAGCCATTCACATAGCCTCTAAATCTCCACCGTCGATTGATCTTGGTTGAGTTCTATATAAACAGCCTCTCACTCCATATGAGACATCCAGCAATCATATAGCACCTACATTATCATCTTGAGCATCTGAGCATCAATTGAGCTTTTATCATCCATCATGGCAGCTTTCAGCTTTGCAATTGTTCATTGTTGAAGAAGCAGTCCACATCTCTCAAACAAGGAATTGCACGGTCTCGGTGATGTTATGCTTGAATTGCATTGTTCTTTGATTTCATTTAGATTAGATTCCTTGATGATGGTAGGGTTAGGGTTTCATGACTATGTCTGATCTTCCACACCTGACTTTCACCTATCACACGGGGTTTAGGGCCGACTTAAAAAAATCCTAGGGCCGACTTAAAAAATCCTATTTTTTATGACTGACATAAGAAAACCCTAATTTTTTGTAACCGACAAAAAGGCTTGATAAAAAGCAGCCAAGGGTTAGGGTTTGGGTATTGGATTGTAGCATTTGCAGTGGTATTGAGTTGCAGGGATTGCTGATTGTAATCGGTTTGATTTACTGGATAATAATATTGGACTCTCTGTTTGGTGGATGTAGCCCGAGTTTGGGTGAACCACGTTAAATCTTGTCTCTCGCTGTTATTAATTCTGTGTATTTCCATTTCTCTATTTAATCTTTATTTCCATTTAATTGATATCTTCTGCCAGCTAATCCTAACAGTTTTGTTAGTACTAAAATCATCAAATAGCTTACCTTTTATATGCCCCCACCTTAAGGTGGCTGATGTCATGTACTGATATCAAGCACGTTAAGGTAGGAAGAAAACACACAAGGGAACAAGAGCTGTCACAAAGCCCATGCCCCCAAAGGTGACATGTGCTTCGCGATCATCGAATATTCCCACAAACACACAATTTGCTATGATAAACAACAAGAGAGGTTTGAATTCTTTCTAAGATAATAACCACATAATATGATAGAAGCAATGCAAACAATCAAGAACCAAGGTTATACTATAGGTTCGGAAGCTGAGTATAACCGTTGGACTATACTGCAGAAATCTCATAACCAAGTGTAACCAAGGCGAGATTCAAGATAATCAAAGGGCATGAAGTAGATTTATTGTTATGGTTTGTTAGCAAAGATAAGACAACATCAAATATCACACGGAGTGATTCTACTAGCCAAGCGTTAGATATATATAAATCAACCCCATTGTCCAATATGGACTAGGTCCATTTTTGCTTTGCTTGCTGAAGGGACACATAGTCCATATCAGTTAGTTGTTTATTTTTCATCATCTACTAACTAGATAGAACCACTAGAAGAAGGTAAAATTAAAATGATAAAGGAGAACAAGTGCCTTAGGAACAATCACATAGGAGGATACCCCCAGATCATCAACAACAATGCTATGCCCCTAAGGCATGATACACAACAATAAAAATAGAGGAGAAGCAATATAGAAGAATGATGATACAAATAGAAGAATGGTCACAACAAAGGCGGTCTCCTGGTATCCTTGACCTTACAAGAGTATCAAGGGTCATCCAAGGAGACCTAAACAACACATATAGCCAAACAAAGGGGAACACAACATGATTCTAATTTTAACATATATATCTAGGAGGAGGCCACCCTTGAGAGAAACTATAATAATTTCTACAATGAGTGTGGCTTAAAGAGGGATAAATACTTACCTGAATTAATGGGATCTTTCCTAGCGGACAATTCTTGTCTATCAACCCAGGATATCTCGCATGTTGTTTCAGTCTTGTTGATATTGTATTAACATTGAGTTTAGGACGATGAGAGTCTTTGGTGGGCTTCAAAGAGCGGTATCCAATACTAGCTGTATAATTAATTCCAACAATTTGTAATGGTACTCTGATTCCTTGTTGATTTACACCACATCCATTACCTACATAGTCACAATTTTTGTACAAAATCTAAAATCCATGACCATAGAGGGAATCCATTTCTTTAGAGGAAGGTGAAGCCTTGTAGGTCTCATAATCTATAGTATAAGTAAGGGTATTGTCTTTGTTTTCTACCTATTATGTTGGAAAATGTCCCCTTGGTGGCTTTTCCCTCTTAAGATTTAGCTCTCGGGTCCTTTAGAATGCATTTAGATCATCTTGCATGCTATTGATGACTTTAGGTCAAGAAACCCCTGAGTTTTATGACAAATTGGACCTAGGGGATGTACTTGTGATGAATCCTACCTAAAATAGAGGGAGGACTTGGGCCCTAGTCCTGCCCTATTTTGGGTCAGGATCTATTTTCATGTGTCGGTTATGTGACCGTTATTAGGTCCTATGCTGACACCTCAAGTTTCAATTATGCATTTCTTGATATTTTATTTTAGGGTTTAACTACGTAGTTTTTGAGTCAAACACATGACCCATATTTCATGAGTATTGGTTCACATGAACCCATCTCTCATGTTAATGAATGGTCCACTTAGTACTCATTGCATCTAGGTGATGCACACAGGTGATGAATTTCTTGGCGAGAAGTTGTTTAGTTGCATATATAAGCATGTTTAGGCATTCATTTGTAAACTACAAGATGATTATGAACTTTTGGCATCCTTATGATTTGAGAGCTTTCAAAGTATTCATTGTTGTAGAGCAATATTATTTTGGTATTGTGTTTTTAATGCAAATTTGGCTTCATCTTCTCATGATGTGAAGGATCTTCATGTTCATGTGAGCTACACCATCAAGGTGACATTAATTTGTGTTTTCAATCATTTATCAATTAGTTTTTGCCTCTATCCCATATGGATACGCACTCTTTATCTAACAACGGTATTCAAAAGACTTGAATGTCTCTCTAGGGTTTCACCGAGGCAAGCCTCTAAACACCACAACCCCCAACCCACTTTTTTGTGATTGCAAGTTATAGGTTTTAGAAGTGGAAGAAGTGGAGTTGCAGGGAAGCATTACAGACTGTCAAAAGTGTAGACCAAAGAAGAAAATTAGGGCTTGGACTAGGGTGCCCACTCATTAGTCTTCTAGATTCCAATGAGGTGAAATCTCTGTGACAACAGAATTGTGTTACAAACATTCTTCAGAGATCCCGATAGAAATAAGTACTTTGGACTAGGGTGCCCACTCATTAGTCCCCAACTTTTCTACACACTGAACTTCAAAATCTAGTATGTATTTGATTTTCATTTAATATCTCTATGTCTAATAATTTTCTGTAATTTGTCTGTTTGTTTACGATTTTACGAAATTAGGGTTTTTAGCATAATCAGGCTTAATTAAACAACAAATTCACACAATTCCAATCTTCCCCTCTATTCCAAGTGATAGGAGATAGGTAGTAGAGTTCTATACTCGGTTGAATGTCCTTGAATGTTGGTGTGAAAGGAGGAGTCCACATAAACCCTTGAAATAAACCAAAACCACATTATCCTCTTTTTCACTACTAAATAGTTTGGTGAACCCATGTTTTAAGGATTTTTGCACCTTTCTGAGTTTTGTACTTCATACTTGCATTCATTTCATTTTCATCTTATTGCATTTGAAAAATTACAAAAAAAAAATTGAAAATTTGGAAAAATTTAAAACAAATTGGCATTTTTAGCTTGCATTTTCAAAAAATTTGAATTAGTTTGCATTTAGTTTCATGTAATTTTTTTTATTATCATAATATCTAATTTAAATTACATAAATTCATCATTCATTTACATAGCATTTTCATGATTAAATTGTTAAAATTGCTTGAAACTGTGCATTTTTCATATAACCTAGTTTATGTATTAGCTAGAATTTGTGGTTGAAATCTTGTTTCAGATTTTACTACTTTTTTAAAACACTCATTTAGGACTGATTTCTATCTATAGTGTTGCATCATAGTGGATTTCTTGCAAAATTTCATATCTAGGGTTTGAAAACCTTGCATTTTCACTAGATTTGGCCTTATCATCTCTTTAAAATTGCATCCTAGGCATGTTGTGAAGGATTTTGCTACACTAATCAGCTTTTATTAGGGTTATAATCTGCTACCCCTCCTCAAATTCCTCACAACACCCTTTCTATCAGGCATTTGCATTGAAAATTGGTGAAAAATGGCATATTTTAGGTGTATTTTCGCTAGGTTTTGACTTGTCATCATTATAGATCTGCACTAAAGGTGTGTTGTGAAGGATATTATTGGTTTATTGGACTGACATTAGACATATTATTTTCTTCCCCTCATCAATTTCCTTACAACACCTCTTCTTTCACTCATTTGCATTGAAAAAAATTGGAAAAATCAAGCATTTTAGGTCATTTTCACATATAGTTTTGCACTTGTTTCTTGAATAACTTTTGAAGAGCTTTTAAAATCTAATTTCAAATTGATTTTAAAATATATAAACATGGATTCTAATTGTAACAATAACACTAGGTTCCCTCCTAGGCCTTACATGAAAAGAAAGGTCCCTGAACCTAAAATTGTGTTTACACCTCATGATAGAACAATTGGAGACACTAAAGGACCTCTTTATATCACTGCGAAGATAATGGGAAATCTGATGGATGGAACCCTTATTGATCCCAATTGCATGACTAATGTGGAAACGGAAGAATTCCTTTATTCACGTGGTTTGATACAAGACTTCTATGACCCTTCGGACACGGTGATTAAGACACATAAGGGAACCTTTACAAACACTTGTGGGAAGATATCTTTATTATTTAATGTATTTGACAAATCCATAGAACAATTATTTGATGTTGTCCCTGTATCTAACCTTTTTTGCATAAAATTAGGACACCCATGGTTAAAGGCTATGAAAGCTATCCCTTCAACAATTTATAATTGTGTAAAATTCCCTTTGAATGGGCAAGTGCATACTATCCCTCGCAATAGATATAAACCTTTGATTACAAGACAACACTTTAGCCTTGATTACTTTTGGGAATGATCTAAACTGGAATAGGAGCCACGGACAAATTTTAACTTCTTGAGCTATAGAAACTACAAAACATAATTATTACATCAAGTGGTTGGTCCTATTCAAGAAACAATAAGAGACGAATAACCCGCATTTGAAGAGAATCCTAGACTAAAAGGAAAAGGACCCTATGCTGAGGTTCCTCCCCCACAATCCTTATAGGGATTGGAAGGTAGTCATCGAGAGAAAAACATTCCACTGAGAGATTTGACCATGGTGCTTCCTCCTCTAAAACACAAAAACCTATGGAAGAACAAGACACTATTTTTAAAGAGATAAATAGTAAGACAAGAAGGAATAGACAAGCTAGAGAAAGGAGCAAGAGAAGACAAGCATTTTCCCAACGAAACACATCTCAACAAGAAAACATCTCACCTAACATTGAATCAAACCAAGAAGACCTTAAGAATGGACAACTTGAAGAAAATAATAAGATTTGGGCTATGGTACCTTATGTCCCACTTTCCTCTAACATTTGGGAGTGGGAAGATGATGATTTGGTTGATGACGACCGTTAGTTTGGTTGTCCTGACAAGTAAGTATTTCTAACCTTGGTGGTCACCTATGTCATGGCATTATTTTCTCATTTATGTGACCTCCCCTCTCAGGTTGTGTTCCCCCCATGATGTGTTATGTGTTGTTTATGTCTCATAGGATCACCCTTGATTCTCTTGTAAGGTCAAGGATATTGGGAGACCACCTCTATTGTGACCTTCTTCTATTTGTATCATCATTCTTCTATATTGCTTCTCCTCTATTTTAATTGTTGTGTGTTTTGTCTTAAGGACATAGTGTTGCGGTTGGTGACTTGGGGGCACCCTCCTACATGATTATGCCTAAGGCACTTGTTCTCCTCTCTTGATTTATGGTTTACCTTCCTCTATTGGTTCTATCTAGCTAGTGGATGATGAAAAACAAATAATACTAATACAGACCAAGTGTCCCTTCAGTGAGTAATGGACCTAGTCCATACATGACGATGGGGTTGGTATATATTATCCAACACTTGGCTAGTAGAATCACTCTGTGTGATATTTTGATGTTGACTTATCGCACTAACAAACTATAACAATACAACTGCTCCGTACACTTTGTTTTTCTTTGAATCTTGCCTCATTTATATTCGATTCCAAGATCTTACAGTATAGCCCCACAGTTATACTTGGTTTCCACATTTGTAGTGTAACCATGGATATTTTATGTGATTATTTTGATGAATTGCTTTTGATCATGTGATGTGGTTATTATCTTATGGAAATATTTCTAACCTCTTTTCTTGTAGGAATGTGTTTGTGGTAACATTTGGCGATCGTAAAGTACATGTTACCTCTAGGGCCATGGGCTTTGCGAGAGATCTTGTTCCCTTGTGTGTTTTCTTCCTACCTTAATATGATTGATATCGGTACACGATATCAACCACCTTAAGGTGGGGGCATATAAGGTAAGTTGTCTGATGATTTTGATACTAATGAAGCATGTTTGTAAGCCCTCTGCAGAGGCAGGATGTTGTATCTCCATGCGAGTGCACATCTTTATTTCTATATTGCAATCATTAATCCCTATGTGGAGGTAGGATACCATGCATATCCTTTTATTTTAAGCCCTTGTGTGGAAGGAGGGGATGGTGTATTTCTCGAGGAGATTGCACAATTTTGTCATTTTCAAAAAGTCCTTTGAGCGGGTGGGGAGTGGATCTAAGACTATCCTAACCCTTAAGTGTGTCTTTGGCGATTGTTGTGGCGAAGCCCAATCATTGATGTGTGCATGTAATGTGCCTGAGATGGTTGTGAACCTAGCAATAGGTTTCTTCCATCGCTTGTTTTTTGTGTTTTCTCCATGTCTTCCATGTGTGTTTACATGGTATGTTTATTCCCAAGCATAGTCTAAAACCTGGTGGCGATGAGTCCCTCCTATGCTTTGGGATTTGTATGGTGTTTTTGTTCTTAAGTGTAGTCTAAAGACTAGTGGTGATGAGTCCCTCCTTCATTATGGGTTGTGTGTTTACTTTCCTTGTACTTGCATTTCCATTCATATGGAAAAAATAAAAAATAAATAATCACTACATTCACTATATACATTGTGTTTTGCGTGACTCTTACTCTCTTCTCTGTGTTTTGCGTGCTTGACACTGTCTTTATTATGTTTGGCATGTCTTCTCCATGCTTGGTCTGTTTGTTGTGTTTGTTGACCTTACTTTAATGCATGTATGGGCCTTGCATTTATACATACATTAAAGTGGGGGTTAATGTTATGTCAAAAAATGTCCCCTTGGGGGCTTTTCCCTCTTAAGATTTAGCTCTCAGGTCCTTTAGAATGCATTTAGATCATCTTGCATGTTATTGATGACTTTCGGTGAAGAAACCCCTGAGTTTTATCACAAATGGGACCCAAGGGATGTACTTGTGATGAATCCTACCTAAAATATGGGGAGGACTTGGTCCCTAGTCCTACCCTATTTTGGGTCAGGACCTATTTTCATGTGTCAGTTATGTGACCGTTATTAGGTCCTATGCCAACACCTCAAGTTTGAATTATGAATTTCTTGGTGAGAAGTTGTTTAGTTCCATATATAAGCATGTTTAGGCATTCATTTGTAAACTAGAAGATGATTTTGAACTTTTGGCATCCTTGTGATTTGAGAGATTTCAAAGTATTCATTTTTGCAGAGTAGTATTATTTTTTATTGTGTTTGTTATGCAGATTTGGCTTCATCTTCTCATGATGTGAAGGATCTTCATGTTCATGCGAGCTACACCATTGAGGTGACATTCATTTGTGTTTTCAATCATTTATCAATTGGGTTTTTTCTCTATCCCACAGGGATACACAATCTTTATCTGATAACGATGTTTGGAAGACTTGAATGTCTCTCAGGGGATTGACCAAGGTAAGCCTCTAAACACCACAACCCCCAACCCACTTTTCTATGATTGCAGATTATAGATTTTAGAAGCGAAAGAAGTGGAGTTGCAGGGAGGCATTACAGACTGTCAAAGTGCAGAGCAAAGAAGAAAATTAAGGCTTGGACTAGGGCACCCATTCATTAGTCCTTTGGATTCCGATGAGGTGAAATCTCTTTGACAACAGAATTGTGAACTACACGCATTCTTTAGAGATCCTGATAGAAACAGGTACACTGGAATAGGGCACCCGCTCATTAGTCCTCGACTTTTCCACACACTGAACTTTGAAATATAGTATGTATTTGATTGTCATTTGATATCTCTGTGTGTGATCATTTTCAGTAATTTGTCTGTTTATTTATGATTTTACGAAATTATTATTTTAGCGTAATCGAGCTTAATTGAACAACAAATTCACATAATTCTAATCTTCCCCTCGGTTCCAAGTGATAGGAGATCTATAGTAGAGTTCTCTACTCAGTTGAATGTCCTTGAATGTTGATGTGAAAGGAGGATTCCACATAAACCCTTCAAATAAACCAAAACCCCATTGTCCTCTTTTTCACACTAAACACTACCAAGTTTCTTAGGTGTTTCCAAAGATTACTTAGATGAGATCGATGCAAATTTTGATGTGTCAAATTTATTAAGTTTATATTCCCTTGTATAGGAAGGAGTAAAATCTACTAAACTCCAATCATCACCAAAAAGTGCATTCAATGGTTTAGAGTCTTACACAACATTATATGTGGCAAGAGACATTGATGAATCCACTCGTAAGTTGTTTAGACTTTGCTAATTGTTAACTTGTTTTTGTGTTTCAATATGTAACCAATTATCTAGTTCCGGATTAGCTTCCATGGTGTAGAGCTTGTTTTAATAAATGAACTTTAGTGATCGATGAAGGGTAGATGGAACTACCCCCCATGGCATGGATCCACGATCTACCTAGAATCATATTATATGAAAGTGAACTAGGCATAACATGAAAAAGGGTAGATATAGTCACGGGTCCAACCTTTACAGGAAAAGTTATTGTACCCACAGATTATATCCCAACATTGTCAAAGCCACGAATGCTAATTCTATCCAATTTAATGAAGGAGGTTTAATCTTAATACTATGTAAAAAATTAATGCCACAAATATTAAGAGTCGATCCATTATCGATCATAACTCACTTGATCAATTTCTTGTTTATTGTAATGAAGATAATCAAAGGATCATGCTGATTTTGAACTTCAATAGAAGGCAATTCATGTTGTTGAAACAGAATATTTATTTTTGTTGCATGCATACATCTAATAGAGCTGCTACATCATTCAGCTTAACAACAGGTGGTACAATCACCTTTTGTAAAGATTCTTGGAGCATACCATGGTATGTACATGATGTTTGTATTAAATCGTAAAGAGAGATATTAGCCAGAGTAGCGCAAAGTCGCTTGACAAGTTCATATTCTTGACCTCTTTTGATGTAGGAGCATCCAGGGTATAAGAGCAATCTTGCATCAACCAAAAAAAAAGATGTGTTGTTTCTTTTCAATAAGGGCTAAATTTGGCAGGGTTACTATTTTTAGTAAGTTTGCATTTGTTCACGGTTGGCTACAAAATCTTACACTGATCTCCAAAATGGTGAATTGAAGCTAATGGTGAAGAAATCAATTCAATATCATTTGTCATTTGTGAGATATTAAAATTCCAAATTCTAAAAATCCTATTGAAATATTCAAAGTCAAATTTGAGGCACTTAGAGGCTCTGGATGGGCCTGAAATTTGGTGGGAAACCCAAGCAATCTACCTATCAGTATTGCTTGCACACCATCGCCTTTTCGAGAGCTTTCCAAAAAGGTATTATAATTGAAAATCCAACAGTTGGATTGAAAGTTATGACCCCGCGAAGTTGACCTTTTTTGGAGGGAGACGCAAATTTCAAAATTAAGCTAGTGGTCACCAAAAAGGACTATATATAACCATTTTTGGGAACCCTTAGGGCATTAGAGTTAAGGGGGAAGGTGTAGAGTCAAGAAAGGCGGGGAAATTAGAAAACCTAGTTGATTTGGGAATTACAAAACGCTGAAGATTACATAATCTTGAGAGAGGGAGCTGTAATGTGTTGCATCCTGTAGGGGATTCATCCTCTGATTGTGTTTGAGCTTCTGTAGTGTAATGTTTTTCCGATATTAATAAAACATCATTCTATTTTCTGTGTGCAATTTCTGTTATTGTGTGCTTTATGATTTACCCCCTTCATCAAGTGGTATCAGAGCAAGGGTTCCTGAGTGTGTAGACAGATCGCCAACTGTAAGGTAGTTTGTACCAGGACCTGAGGTTGTGGGTTTGCTGTAGAGATCAAGATGCCTCCACGAAGAAACCGTGGTGGGAGGAATGCTTTGACGGAAGAGGGTTTTAGAGCCCTGCAAAGACAAATCGATGCATTGCAAGAGGAGCTGCGAAGAGGGTTCGAGCTGAGAAGGAGAGAGGAAAGCGAAGATGAAGCTGAAGAAGAGCTATCTAAGGAAAAACAAGAAGTTGCGGGATATCCTACAGAAGTTAGGTTGTTGAGGGTCATTTCAAAGATCGGAAAGAGGCCCAGGATCAAAGTTTCTACCTATTCTGGAGATTTGAATCCGGAACAACTTATTGATTGGATCAATGATATGGAGGAGTATTTTGAGTATGAAGATGTGGAAGACCCCGAACGGGTCAAGTTTGCAAAGACAAAGTTGAAGGGCCATGCCAATATTTGGTGGAAGGAGGTCCAGTTAGAGAGAAATAGAAGAGAGAAAGCAAAGATTACCAGATGGGATCGGATGGTGGAGAAACTGAAGAAGTGGTTCATTCCTATGGACTATGAGATGGAGTTGCTGAAGAAGCTACAAGGATTGAAGCAAGGTAACAAGTTTGTTAAGGAGTATACAGAAGATTTTTATAAGATCACTATCAGGATAGGCCATGGAGAGGCCAACAAGGAGAAGGTAGCCCGTTACATTAATGGGTTGAGGCCAAGTATTCAAGAAGAGTTGAGCCTGGTCAGAATGACCACCATAGAAGATGCGTACCAGTTTTCCCTGAAGGTGGAAGAGAAGCTGAATAAGAGATTTGAAAGCAAGCAAAAGGGAAGAGGTCAAGGCGGAAGCACTGGTGGAAGACCCTATGGAGGCTAAAATGAAGATCCAAAGAAAAGTGAAGAAGCTGGAACCAGTCGAAATCAGAGAGGAGATAATACCTACTACCCTCATGACCAGAATAATGGTGAGCAAAGAGGAAGAGGAAGAGGTAGACCTAGGCAAGGACCTGGAAGAGGAGGTTTCAGAGGAACATGTTTCCAATGTGGAGAAGAAGGGCATCGAGCATATGAGTGTCCGCAACATCAAGGAAGGATGAATAGAAGACCTGAAGGTAATGCACGAGTTGCACATGTGGATGAAGATGCACAGTCTGAGCGCTCGAAAGATGCAAAAAGGGGGAGAAACCCTAATTGTTAGAAGAACTTTGTTGAATGAGGAGAAAGAACCCAATCAGAGGAAGAGTTTATTCCACACAAGGTGCAAATGTGAAGGTAAGTGTTGTGATATTATTATTGACAATGGAAGCACTGATAATCTTGTTTCAGAGAAGATGGTTGAGAATTTGAAGTTGACGAGAAGAAAGCATCCGCATCCATACCAGATTGCATGGTTGCAGAAGGACCATAGAGCTTTGGTCAATGAGCAGTGTTTAGTGAAGTTCAAGATTGGTGACTACCATGATGAGGTGCTGTGTGACATCATACCAATGGATGCATGTCATATGTTACTGGGGAGGTCGTGGCAGTATGATAGGAGCGCTGTCCATGATGGTCGTACAAACACATACTCCCTAACAAAGGATGGATTCCGTCATAAGTTGAAGCCCTTGAAGGAGGTGGAAGAAAAGGTATGTAGTACTGCCAGAATTTGCTTGGTAGATGGTAGAAAGTTTTTGGAGGGTATGAAGCATGAGTTTCATTGCTTTGCATCGATTCCTAAGATTAGTCAAGAGAAATGTGAAGATGTACCAGCAGAAGTCTCAAAAATGTTGGAAGAATTTCAAGATATTGTCTCTGATAATGTAGCAGAAGGTTTACCACCAATGAGGAAGATAAGTCATTAAATGGATTTGATACCAGAAGCTAGTTTGCCAAATAGGGCAGCTCACAGAATAACTCCAGTAGAGAATGAAGAGTTGAACAAACAAGTTCATGAGCTGTTAAGGAAGGGACTGATAAGGGAGAGCCTAAGTCCATGTGCGGTACCTATAGTACTAGCACCAAAGAAAGATGGATACTGGTGGATGTGCACAGATTCCTGAGCCATCAACAAGATCACAATCAAGTACAGATTTCCATTGCCCAGGATGCATGACATAATGGATTGTTTGAGTGGAGCCAAGTACTTCACGAAGATTGATCTGAAGAGCGGGTATCACCAGATTTGAATCAGAGAAGGAGATGAATGGAAGACAGCCTTCAAGTCAAAGGAGGGTTTTTATGAGTGGTTAGTCATGCCATTTGGGCTAACCAATGCACCGAGCACATTCATGCAGCTCATGAACGAGGTACTGAAAGAATTTTTGGAAAGTTTTGTTATTGTTTATTTAGATGACATTTTAATTTTTAGTAAAACTTGGGATGAGCATTTAATGCATATCAGAAGAGTTTTAGAGAAGCTGAGGGAGGAGAAGTTGTTGATCAATTTGAAGAAATGTAGTTTTGCAAAGGAGTTGGTATACCTGGGATTTGTTGTCTCAGAGGAAGGCCTTAAGATGGACCCAGAGAAGGTGAGGGCTATCATTGAATGGCCTACGCCAAGGAGTGCTTTCGAGGTAAGATCTTTTCATGGTTTGGCATTTGTTTACAAAAAGTTTATCAAGAATTTTAGTAGCATTTGTGCACCCCTAACTGAGACAATGAGAGGGGATAGAAAAGAGTTTAGATGGACTAAAGGAGTAGACAAAAGCTTTGATACATTGAAGCAGAAAGTCGTAGAACAACCTATTTTGGCACTTCCAGATTTCAATAAGGTATTTCAGGTAGATTGTGATGCTAGTGGTAGTGGTATAGGAGCTGTTCTGAGTCAAGAAGGTAAGCCCATTGCCTATTTTAGTGAGAAGCTTAATGATGCCAAGAATAAGATTTTGTTTATGATCAGGAGTTTTATGCAATAGTTCAGGCTTGAAGAAATGGAGACATTATTTGTTGCCAAAAGAGTTTGTTTTATATACTGATTATCAGGCTTTACAGTATCTTAATAGTCAAGGGAAGTTAAATCAAAGGTACTTAAAATGGGTTGAGTTTTTGTAGAGTTATACTTTTGTTTTGAAGCATAGGAGTGGGAAGTCCAACAGAGTTGCAGATGCCTTGAGCAGAAGGCAAAATTTGTTGATAGAAATGAAGATAGAGGTTGTCAGGTTTGATGAAATCAAAAGTTTGTATCCTAAAGATCCAGATTTTGTAGAGGCTTGGAAAGTTTGTCTGGAACCTGTTACTTTGGATAGGACAAAATGGTTGGATTTCATAATCCAAGATGGCATGCTGTTTAGAGGAAGCCAGTTGTGCATTCTGAGGAATTCCATGAGAGAGAACCTGATCAAGGAGAAGCATAGTGGAGGATTAGCTGGACACTTTGGTTGAGATAAGACCATTGTTATTGTTGGTGAACATTATTACTGGCCACAATTGCAACAAGATGTGAGGAAATTTGTGCAAAGTTGCAGAGTGTGTTAGATGGCAAAAGGAACAAGTCAGAATACAGGGCTATAGCAGCCATTACCTATACCAGAGAAGCCATGGGATGATATTAGTATGGATTTTGTTCTTGGTTTACCAAGGACAGAGAGAGGACATGATTCCATTTTTGTGGTGGTGGACAGATTTTTGAAGATGGCCCATTTTATTCCTTACAAGAAGAGTAATGATGCTATTCATATTGCAGAGTTATTTTTCAGGGAGGTGGTGAGACTACATGGTCTACCTACAAGCATAGTTTCAGATCGAGATACCAAGTTTGTTGGTTATTTCTGGAGGACATTATGGAAGAAGTTTAAGATAGATTTGAAGTTCAGTTCTGCACACCATCCACAGACTGATGAACAGACAGAAGTGGTGAATAGGAGTTTGGCTAACCTACTACGATGCTTAGTAGGAGATAAGCCCAAGGGATGGGATTTGATTTTACCACAGGTAGAATTTGCGTACAACAATTCTGTCAATATGAGCACGGGTAAATCTCCATTCCAGGTTGTGTATGGGAGTAGCCCAAGCACTACTTCCGAATTGAGTAGGATGGAAAAGGGGGAGAAGAGTAGTGCCGAAGCTAAAAATTTTGCTGAGCATATGAAAAATTTGCACGAAGAGGTAAGAAAGCATATCCATAAGATGAATTCTCGGTATAAGGCTAAAGCAGATCAAAAGAGGAGACATCAGGAGTTTCATGAGGGTGATGAAGTCATGGTTCACTTGAGAAAAGAAAGATTTCTAGTTGGTACATATAATAAGTTGAAGATGAGGAAATTTGGACCATGTAGAATCTTGAAGAAGCACGATTCAGGAAATGCATTTGAGGTAGAGTTGCCTGATGACATCAATATTTCACCAGTGTTCAACATTTCAGATCTGACAGAGTATCATGATGATGGACTTGATAAAGGAACACAGTGGGACATTCCAACATCTACTTCAGAGGAGGAGATAGAGGGCATTCTGGATAGCCATGTGGGTAAGAGTACAAGAAACATGCAGTATACAGAATACTTCGTGAAATGGAAAGGAAGGTCTGTTGAACATTCATCATGGTTATCTAAGACTGAGGTTAACCATTTTGGTTTCCCTCTAACTCATGAGAAGTGACAGGGTCACTTTTCAAATTACCCCGGGTGTCTGATGCAGGAGCATCCAAGGTGTAAGAGTAATCTTACATCAACCAAAAAAAAATATGTTGTTTCTTTTCAATAAGGGCTAAATTTGGCAGGGTAACTATTTTTAGTAAGTTTGCATTTGTGCACGATTGGATACAAAATCTTACACGGATCTCCATAATGGTGAATTGAAGCTAATGGTGAAGAAATCACTTCAATATCATTTGTCATTTGTGAGATATTAAAATTCCAAATTCTAAAAATCCTATTGAAATATTCAAAGTCAAATTTGAGGCACTTAGAGGCTTTGGATGGGCACGACATTTGGTGGGAACCGCAAGCAATCTACCTATTGATATTGTTTGCGCACCATTGTCCTTTCGAGAGCTTTTCGAAAAGGTATTATAATTGAAAATCCAAGAGTCGGATCGAAAGTTATGGCCCCGCAAAGTTGACCTATTTTTGGAGGGAGATGCAAATTTCAAAATTAAGCTAGTGGTCGCCAAAAAGGGCTATATATAACCATTTTTGGGAACCCTTAGGGCATTAGAGTTAAGGGGGAAGGTGTAGAGTCAAGAAAGGCGGGGAAATTAGAAACCCTAGTTGATTTGGGAATTACAGAAGGCTGAAGATTGCAGAGTTTTGAGAGAGAGAGCTGTAATGTGTTGCATCCTGTAGGGGATTCATCCTCTGATTGTGTTTGAGCTTCTGTAATGTAATGTTTTGCCCATATTAATAAAATATCATTCTATTTTTTGTGTGCAATTTCTGTTATTGTGTGCTTTATGATTTACTCCCTTCATCATCTTTTAGGTGTAAGATGAGGTGGTTGAGGGAGCATGGGTTGAGAACATGGAAGAGAGCCAGGCATATGAGGTGCTTGCTTACTTTGCTTGTTATTATGGGTGTTGTATGTGTGAGCAATCACATTGTGATGTGGTTGTTGTGACACAATTTGGACACCTTAATTTCTTTGAGTGATTTGTCTTGCATAGTTTGGGATGTAGTCTGGGGGTCAAGGTGGTTTTCGATTACCTTGAACTGTAATCACTAGTTTTAAGAAAGAAGGTGCATTAGGTGCCCCCACACAACCATCTTAGGAATATTGCTATACTTATCTAGTAACCCCTTGGTGGGTGGAATAAGTCTATTGGTGAAGACTGAATTAACATTGTTTTCCTCTTGTTATGTATGAAAAATAGGAAATAAGGTTGATTTGATGATATTCCTAGATCCTCCTTTCACTACACACATTCAAGGATATTTAACTGAGTTAAATCACAACTTTTGCAAGAGGATTCACCTACTAGTTGGTTGTCACTTGTAATGATAGGAAAATTTAGAAATTGTTGATTAATTTAAGCCTAATTATGCTCAAACCCCTAATTATGCAAAATTGTAAACAAACATACGAATTTTGACAAATGCTCACACACAAAGATGCTAAATGAAGATCAGATACATACTAGTTTTTGAAGTTTGGGATCCTAAAATGTCAAGGGCAAATGGACTCATGCCCAAGCCCAAGGTAGGATTTTCTTCAAGGGTTTTCAGACTCCTACTACTGATTATCCCTGTTTTGGAGATTTTAGGCTCTACAAACCCAAAGGGAAAAGGGACTAGCACTCAATGCCTAATAGTGCACTTTTCTGCTTCTTTCCATCAGATCTATGATCCTTATCATCTACAACCCTCCTTTGTAACTCCACTCCACAGAACTTGATACCTTTTACCTGCAATCACAAGGAGAGGGGTTGGGGGTTGTGGTGTTTAGGAGCTTACATCAGTCAAGCCCCATAATGGTATTCAAGACTTCCAACACTGTTGTTTGATAAAGAGTGTGTATCCTTGCAGGATAGAGGCAAAAATAAATTGATAAATGATTGATTCAAACACAACTAGATATCACCTCGGAGGTGTAGTTCTCATGAAAGGATGAAGCTCTTTCACTCCATGAGGAGATGGATTGATGAATCCAAATCTACAACAAACAAAAACAATAACAATTTAAGACTGCTTTGCAGCACAAGGAACACCTTGAATATCCTTAGCGTAAGATCACAAGTTTGCATTATCCATCTAGTTTGCAAATGAAGTCTTAAACATGATTATATATGCATTCCCACTACAAATTTTATAATTCAAACTTAGGATGTCGGTAAGGAACACCTTTAACGGTCACTTTACCGACATTCATATTTGGGACCCAACAAAATTATGGTAGGACAAGGGAGCGAGTTCCCAAGCCCTGTGACCTATTTTGGGAGAGCGTTAAGTTCCACAGTGTCCCTCAAGCCCCATTTGACATGGGTTTCAGGTCATTTTGTCTCAGGAGTTAAATTCTAACATGCATGATGAAAAACAAGGGAACCAGGAGCTAAAAGTTTTAAGGGGACATTTTACGACATAACATTTAGCCCCCACTTTAATGTATGTATGATTCTTATGACCCATATGTTGATTGTCAGGAACATTGAGAGGGGGGTGAATCAATGTTCTATAAACCTTTTCTTGCACTTTTACTTTTAACCATTTTAAAGGATTAATCAAATAAAAGCATAATATACAAATGAACAACATCCACAAAAGCATGACACATAACACCAAGATTTTAAATGGAAAACCTGAAAAGGAAAAAACTACGGAGAGGATTAGTTCTCAAATATATATTGCAATATTTACAAAAATAATATTCAGTCTTGGTCACTCCATGGGCCTAGAACATGCTGGCTCACTGCCATGAACTACAACTAAGTTTAGTAGGCTCACTGCCTCAATCCTAAACCTAGCAAGATTACAAATAAGGGTTGTTAAACCCTGAGGGTTGTTAAACCCTATTAAAGGCTCACTACCGACTCACTGCCTTGATGACAAAAGCTTGCTTCCAAACATATTGCACATGAAAACTGAACACTGCTTAAGCATCTATCACTATGCCAGGGTGCAGTCATTTAGCAACTAAATTCTGAATCTCGAGTCTTCATCGCTGCTGATCTTCTAACTCTTCTCTTCTATTGACATCCTCGCATCACACACACACACTTCTTCACCACACATTGCACTCAACCGAAATTTGTCTCTCTTATATATCCGCATCATGATTTGATTCATAGTCAAGTCAGCATCCAAGAAGAAAACGTGTACATAGAAAGATGTAGCTTGTCAGCTCAATCCATTGTACTAAAAGTTATGCGGACCCAAATCTTTTCCCAAATGTGTTCATATAGGTTGGCTCTAATCATTCAATTACTTACATAGATCCTCCAAACATTAACTCTTCTCTGCACAATGATTAATATACTTGTCGGCCTCTTCCTTAAGAGCATGCTTAACAACTTCATCTGTTGACTTACAAATTTTACTGAGGATCACAAAACAACTTCAAAATCATATCAAGGACTCTTTACACATTCCCAATCTTACCCTTAGAACCGCAAGGCATGATATCATCTTGCGGAGAAATGCAGATCATCAGAACTTAGACTCTATCTTTGTCAAACTTTGTCAAACACTATGCCGATACTTAGCAGCTTGTAGCTAACCTTCCGGTGGGCTTTAGATCCCCTAACTCTAGAATAAGTCACTTCACATATGTGTTTACAACACCTCAAAACCACATAATGAAATACTTGTCCGCGGAGGAATGTGGACCACTACACTAGACCCTGTTCACTGTTCATGCTATACCTTTGCTTACTCAGACTTACATTTCTTCAAGGTGACTTCTGGAGGAAGTTAGGACTTATCTTCTAAAGCATAACACTATCAAACAATTGAGAGCATCATACCTGAACCACATTATCAGATCATCATCTGCAGAGACATACTATCTGACTTATTGTCCTCTACTCAGAATACTTTCCATACTTAGTCATTTTCAGTCACCCAAACCTGGAATCCAACATGTTCTTCCAGAGACATCTCTTCCTACCATGGTGATAAGATCTCTGAGCCTTGTTTCCATCAATGACAAGATACAAGTCCATACCGAAGCAGTGTCTCTTGCCAACAATCTCCCCCTTTGGCATTGATGGCAACTCTTAGTGAAAAAATGCTTGACTACTCCCCCTTACTGTATACACTTTATTTTCCTGCTCCCCCTAAGATAATTATCCATTTTTCACTGATCTTCTTCTCCCCCTTTGACATCAATGGCAAAGGGTGTGATCCGAAATCCAAAATTTTCAAAATTTCAAAAATGTATGTACTCAGCCACAATCTTTACGTTAATATTACATATGTTTGAGGATGTCATTGAATATGGTTTTAATCTACACCCACTCAACATTCCAACCTTTCTAAGCATTATCCAAAATTTGAATGTGTCCACTGTAGAGAAAATCTAAAGCTTCTGCCTTTTTGAGATTCGAAGGTGTTCCTATTGTACAGCTACCCTAGCCTCTGCAACAAGATTTTATATTGAGTCTAGTTTAGGGTAGACTAGTCTCCTTAGTTGTCCCATTTTTCTTTTTATTTGATATTTTTGAGTCAGATTATTGTGGATGCTAATGACTTCTACTTCCTTATTTCTAACTGATTATGTTACCAGATCAAATCTGTTAGAGATGTCCATCATTTTCTATTCCAGCTCTTTGATCTTCTCTTCAATCTCCTGAGCAGCTTTTGGTCAAGATAGACAAAATGTGTACACATCTCTAGCTTCTCTCACAACTCTTTGAATGTTGGATATTGAATTATCTAATGAAATCTTATTCTTGGCTATCATTGTCTTTAATTCTTCCAATCTTTTTCCTTCAAATTCCTACCTTACTTTTGTTTCTACAGATTTCTCAAAAGATTCAAATTGATTACTTACTGAATTTATTAATCCCTTCAAATGACTTGCTGGGGACATGGATGAATCCCTCTTGTGGGTAGGCAAGAGCTTCCCCAAAATCCTAGATGCTTCATCAATTAGTTTACTATCCCCAGTATGTGATTTCAACATCTCTTCTTGAGCCTTTGCTTGGACAATTGAAACCCACTTAAATTTCTGTGCCAGAGACATTATGTCTAGATTTATTGGGCCCTGTAGAAATTTTGGTTCATTCCAATCTTGTTTCTCTTTCTCTAGCACTTCTTTTGCTGATGCAATAGTGTCTCTTGTCACCTTTTCTT
Source organism: Cunninghamia lanceolata (assembly GCA_027924645.1). Classification (NCBI taxonomy): domain Eukaryota; kingdom Viridiplantae; phylum Streptophyta; class Pinopsida; order Cupressales; family Cupressaceae; genus Cunninghamia; species Cunninghamia lanceolata. Next base: position 12,325,236 of record BSBN01000803.1, read on the forward strand.
CACAAAGTGAGACTTTCTTTTTCTTCTTTCCTTCAATTATGGCTTCTGTAATGGATGAGATCCTTATTCTTTTTCTGGGACTAGATGTTGGTCTCTCCTCTTTAGATCTCTTATCTTTCCTTTCTGGAGTGTTTGATGTCCATTCTATCAGAATACTTGTGAAATTGGATCCTCCTGATTTGGTTTCTACCTTAATTGTTTATCTGATGTTCTCTCTAACTGCTCAGGTTCCATCAGCATTCTAGAAGATAATTCTAAGAATGTCCCAAATCTGTCCTATTTGGGATCAGTAGGTTTACTTAGTAGTGTATCAGCTAATTCAGTCAAGACATCTTCTGTAACTTCATAACCTAGTGTAGGGACCCATACAGTTCTTAGTTCCACAGCTTCCATAAAGCAATTGTCTTTATCCACCATGAATACAATATCCTTTTCATACTTTATCACTACTTTTTCAGGTATCCAAAACCTTCTTACCATTTTCTATTGAAAATCTCTAAAATATTTCCATATGATTTCATTTTGCATATCTGCATTACCCAAACTCTATAAATTATTTCTTATTTGAGCAACTACAGGTCTGTGATTAAGCCAAATAACATTTCTTAGACCAGATAGCTCTTTTAGGAAGTAAAAGAGTAAACATGTAATCAATGTTCCATATTTGAAAGGGTGATTAGTTTCTTTTGTCCTTTTCAAGTTCTCCATAAGTTCATTCTGAAGCAATTCACAAAGATCATAATCCGTATTATTTTTTATCATGTCATACGCTATGTATATAACTGATGTAGACACAAAATTTTCCCTGTTGGAGAAGTATATTTTGTATTTGATAATCATTGATACAAATCTGACAACTAGATCCCTGATATCATTCACTGTAAGGCCATTCTTCTCAAATTTGGCTCCTGTTAGCTACATTACCACATTGTTCTTTATTTTCTTTATGTCTGGGACCCTCCTGAAGGAGCTCATACCGGTTACAGCTTTAATGGCTTCTTTAGTTATCAAATAGGGTTCATCAAGCCATAAAGATTCATCATGAATTTTGCTTAGAATAAGCTTGACCCATGCATCAATCAGAATTGCGGGAAAGTCCAACCAGGTGTCAAATTTCTTTTCTCCTAGAACTTTGTAATCATCTTTCAGCACAATGTCCACAGTAGTCTATTCATCCAAATACAGTTTACCTAACTTCATATGATCATATTCGTCAAAACTGGTATGCATGTATGCCCTGATATCTTCCATATGCATGAACCCATGTGGAGTAATTGAGAATGCCCCTAACGGATTATTTTTTGGCAATTTGAAGAATTGTTTCTTAAACTTGGGACGAGGCATTTTTCCTATCTCGATTACATGAGGAGTAAACATTTTTCTAGAGCAATTTAATTTTCACAGTAGGGTTTCAAGTTGCAAATACCTCTTTCATCGAAATAGGGTTTCCTTGATCTCGATTTGAAATTCTTTAGAGAGTACTGTAGTTGTTTTGATTTTTTATTTGCTTTGCCTTTGTCACTTGAGTGCAAAGTGATTTTGAAATCAAACAAGTCTCTTTTTATCCTCTACATGGCTTGACCTAGTCATCATTAAATGCTCATTTCCAAAAAGCTATAAAAAACATTCACTGTAGAACACAGACGATTAGAATTACTCCGCAATATGCCACATTCACCCTTTTTCTTTCATTTTTTCTTCTAAGAGTTGCATCACATCAGATTTCATCATACGCCTTCATGCCAAATTCTGGCACCCACTTTCTAGATGGGGGATTTAGATTTTCTACACTACTCCCCCTGAGCCAGAGCTCTCAATTTACTTCCCGGAGGAAGTATCTACACTGGATACTTGTGCGGATTGATCCTTGACTTCAATTACTTCTTTCTTGATCCATACCTTGTTCATTTCTTTCTTGGTTTCAACAAGATCAACTTTCTCTTTTCCCTTATCATTTCTCTACTCTATTTTCCTTTCTTCAAAATGGTGATTTCTCTTCTCATTCCTATTTAGGTGTGAAATTGGGATTGTTAATGTTTGAGTGTTTGATTTTTGAATTCACCTTTCACCACTAACATTCAAGGATCTAGGGTCGAGTGGCAATGCACTATCATACCCTAGGTCACTGTGAGATGTAGGGAAACTTGGATTAGGGAGTTTAATTATCAATTTTCTTTCTCCTATGCTCAATTAACCATTAAAACCCTAATTTCATGAAAATGATAGTAAATGGATGAATAACAAAAAATGCTCTTGCAGAGGGAAGTAAAATGACAAGATACAGAGTACCTATTTTTGAGGATTGGAGGCAGAAAATTTGGGGACACGGGAGCGGGCGCCCAAGTCCAAGGCCCTATTTTCTTTGAAGGTCTAGAAACTCAGTCTGAAACTCTTCCCTACTATTCCAAAGATTTTCCCATCACAGAAATTGGAGGACTAATGAGCGGGAGCCCAAGTCTAGGGTGCTATTTTTCTTCCTATTCTGCAATTCTGACACTTCAAGATACCTTCCTGCAACTTCACGTCATCCAACTCCTCAACCTGTAACCTGCAATCATGAAAACTTTGGGAGGGGGTTGTGGTGTTTAGGAGCTTGCCTCAGTCAAGCCTTGGAAGGACATTTAAGTCTTCCAAACACCTTTATCAGATAGTGAGTGCGTGCCTTTGTGAGGCAGAGGCAAAATCCAAAGGAAACAATGATTAAAAACACAATGATATCACCCTTGTAGTGAAGATCTCATGGGAGGAAGATGCTCTTCATTCCATGAGGAGATGGATGCTCAAATATGCAAATACAAACACATAAACAACACAAGTCTGCTCTTGCAACACAATGAAAGCCTTGAATCACCTTTAGGATGCCAAAATCACATGAACATAATCTAGTTTACAAATGAATGCCTAAACATACTTTTATATGCAACTACAAGCACTCCCGCCAAGATTTCGTAAATTCAAACTTACCATGTCAGCCTAGGGACCAAATAATGGTCATAAACTAACACTAGAAATTTGGGCCTAACCCAAAATAGGGTAGGACTATGGCGTGGGCGCTCAAGTCCTTCCCCCCTATTTTGGGAAAGGTTAAGCTCAAGGGGTCCTCCTAGGTCTAATTTTCCATGATACCTAGGTCTCATTCCATCGGGATGCCAAATTATGAAGTAAGATGTCCTAAATGCATGCAAAAGACCCGGGAGCTAAACCTTATGAGGGAAAAGCCCCCAAGGGGACATTTTCTGACATTACAATTCCTACTTCTACAAAACCTTGCAACATGTCCACATTTGTTGCAATTGAAGCATACCACATTCTTTTGACCTTGATTCCTTTCATTGATTAAATTTGATCTACATTGATTAACCATATGTCCAAATCTATTGCATGAAAAACACTTTCCATTGAATGATTGACTATTCCTTGTATTTTGAAAATTATTTCCTACCGAGCTTCTACATTAGCATGCATTGCATCTAATAGAATTTTGATTCGCTTTACTTCTGCATACAACAACTCTATGACCAATTCTATGGCAAGTGAAGCATTTACCTTTGAATGATTGTTCATTCCTCCCATTGTTGAAACTTTTCCTGATCTGATTTTTACATTCATTTGCTCTATGACCAATTTTCTTGCAATTGAAACACTAACCAGAGAATAATGGAATCTTTTGATTTATTCTATTCCTACACAGAGTAGCCTTATGACCATACGTATTGCATGAATTACAATAACCATTGAAAGATGGGTACGTTTGTGCATTTGGTTGTCTGACTGGAGGTCTTCTAGGTCTTCTTTTCTGATTTCTAAACTAATTTCCTTTGTCTTGCTATACTTTAGTGTTTGTTTGACCAAATTTTGAACTTTCCCCCTTTTCATATCCCAAACCTTGCTTGTCATCTGCACTCTTCTGAATGACAATCATTTCATCAAGCTTTGCAATACTTATCTTGAATTTTTCTTCAAAGCTCTTTGCTTTTTCCAGGTATGTCTTTAGATTTGCAATTTCTTTCTCAATTTTTACACAATCTTCTGATATGTTCTTCACAATTAAATTCAGATCATCCTCTGCTCTTGATCTTTCTATAACTTCTACTTTTAAATCATTCAAGGCTTCATTTGTTGATACTAATTGATTACTGACTTCTATGAATTTATCTTTGAATTTCTTGACTTGCTCTTTTAGCTTTAAGATGCATTCATTAGCTCGTTGCAAGTTTTCTTTCAGATCCCTAACCTCTGCTTCAGAATTTTCAAGATCCATAAGAGCTGCTTCTAGTTGGTTGTATCTCATTATTTCTATACCTTCTTGCTGCCATGATCATACTATCCCAGATCTTCCTTAAGCTATTAAACTTTTTCCTAGGAACCTTGCTTTGATACCAATTGTTGATTGTCAGGAACATTGAGAGGGTGGGTGAATCAGTGTTCTATAAACCTTTTCTTGCACTTTTACTTTTAACCATTTCAAAGGATTAATCAAATAGAAGCATAATATACAAATGAACGACATCCACAAAAGCATGACACATAACACCAAGATTTTACGTGGAAAACCTGAAAAGGGAAAAACCACGGAGAGGATTAGCTCTCAAATATATATTGCAATCTTTACAAAAATAATGTTCAGGCTTGGTCATTCCATGGGCCTAGAACATGTTGGCTCACTACCATGAATTACAACTAAGTTTAGCAGGCTCACTGCCTCAACCCTAAACCTAGCAAGATTACAAATAAGGGCTATTAAACCTTGAGGGTTGTTAAACCCTGTTGAAGTCTCACTACCGGATCACTGCCTTGATGATGAAAGCTTGCTTCCAAACATATTGCACATGAAAACTGAACGCTGCTTAAGCATCTATCACTATGCCAGGGTGTAGTCATTTAGCAACTAAATTCTAAATCCCAAGTCTTTATCGCTGCTGATCTTCTAACTCTGCTCTTCTATTTGCATCCTCGCATCACACACACACACACTTCTTCACCACACACTACACTCAACCAAAATTCATTGCTCTTATATATCCACATCATGATTTGATTCATAGTCAGGTCGGCATCTAAGATGGAAACGTGTACATAGAAAGATGTAGCTTGTCAGCTCAATCCAATGTACTAAAAGTTATGCAAACACAAATCTTTTCCCAAATGTGTTCATATAGGTTGGCTCTAATCATTCAATTACTTACATAGACTCTCCAAACATTAACTCTTCTCCGCACAATGATTAATATACTTGTCGGCCTCTTCCTTAATAGCATGCTTAACAACTTCATCTGTTGACTTACAACTTTTATTGAGGATCACAAAATACCTTCAAAATCATATCAAGGACTCTTTACACATTTCCAATCTTACCCTTAGAACTACAAGGCATGATATCATTTTGTGGAGAAATGTAGATCATCAGAACTCAGACTCTGTCTCTGTCAAACTCTATCAAACACTATGTTGATACTTAGCAGCTTGTAGCTGACCTTCTGGTGGACTTTAGATCTCCTAACTCTGGAATAAGACACTTCACATAGGTGTTTACAACACCTCAAAACCACATAATGAAATACTTGTCCGTGGAGGAATGCGGACCACTGCACTAGACCATGTTCACTGTTCCTTCTATACCTTTACTTAGCCAGACTTAGACATTTCTTCAAGGTGACTTTTGGAGGAAGTTAGGACTTATCTTCTGAGGCATAACACTATCAAACAGCTGAGAGCATCATACCTAAACTGCATTATCATATCATCATCTGCGGAGACATACTATCCAACTTACTGTCCTCTACTCAGAATACTTTCCATAGTCATTTTCAGTCAACCGAACCTAGAATCCAACATGTTCTTGCAGAGATATCTCTTCCTACCATGGTGATAAGATCTCTGAGCCTTGTTTTCATCAATGACAACATACAAGTCCATACTGGAGAAGTGTCTCTTGCCAACAATATACATGCATTAAAGTATGGTAAAAAACACATCAAACACACCAAGCACATGAAGGAGATGCATACACAAAGATTGAGGGACTACTTCTATCCCCCAGTCTTAGGGAAGCATTAGAAGACACATCGCAGACACGCAAAACACAATGAAGATAGTAGGAAGCACACAAGACACAGAGAAGATAGTATTGAAGACATGCTATACATGATGACGACACAAGAGTAGTCACGCAAGACACGATGAATATAGTGATATTTATTTTTCATTTTCATATATAAAGATGCATGAAAAGTAAAAATTCAACATGCAACCCCAAAATGTAGGAGGGGCATTTCGCCACACCCTTGAAACTACATATGGAGGAGAAGACACACCAAATAAATCCTAAAGTGTAGGAGGGGCATTTCACCACACCCTTGGGACTACACTTGAGAACAAACATGCCATACAAAACCTAAAGCATAGGAGGGGCATTTCGCCACACCCTTGAGACTATGCTTGGGAGAAAACACGCCATACAAAGCACAAGTGTAGGAGGGGCATTTCACCACACCCTTGAGACTACACACAGGGGAAAACACATAGAAGACACGAGCACTATATAGCATGCCAAAGACATACTATATGTCTTAAACATGACAAACAAGGAGATGGAAAGAGCTTATTGCTAAGTTCCCACCATCTCATACACACTACAGACACACCTGACAATTGGGCTTATGCCACAACAACTGCCAAAGACATACTTAAGGGAGGATAGTCTCAGATCCAACCCCACCTACTCGGAGGACTTTTCAAATAAAAAGGATGTGCACTAGCTCAAGAGATACACCATCCCCACCTTCGTAGAGGGCTTTTGAATAAAATAATATGCACGATATCTCACCTCCACAAAGGGTTTTTTTCTTGCAATATAGATAAATATGTGCACTGGCATTGGAGATTCAACATCTCGCCTTTGCAAAGGGCTTACAAACATGCTTCATTAGTACCAAAATCATCAGACAACTTACCTTTTATATGCCCCCACCTTAAGGTGGTTGATGTTGTGTATTGATATCAAGCATGTTAAGGTAGAGAGAAAATACACAAGGGAACAAGAGTTATCACAAAGCCCATACCCCCAAAGGTGACATGTGCTTCACGATCATTGAATGTTCCCACAAACATATGATTTGCTATGATAATCAACAAGAGAGGTTAGAAATCTTTTCCTAAGATAATAACCACATCACAAGATAAAAGAAATGCAAACAATTAAGAGCCAAGGCTATACTACGGATTTAGAAACTGAGTATAACCGTGGGGCTATACTATAGAAGTCTCAGAACCGAGTGTAACCAAGGCAAGACTCAAGATCACTAAAGTGAACAGAGAAGCTATATAGTTATGGTTTGTTAGCAAAGATAAGACAACATCAAAATATCACACAGAGTGATTCTACTAGCCAAGCATCAGATAATATATATCAACCCCATCATCATATATGGACTAGGACCATTTTTTCTTTACTTTTTGAAGAGACACATGGTCCATATCAGAATATGTTTGTTTTCGTCATTCCCCAACTAGGTAGAATCACTAGAAGAAGGTAAACAATAAAAATGAGAGAGGAGAGAAAGTTCCTTAGGAACAATCATGTAGGAGGATGCCCCCAGGTCATCAACTACAATGCTATGCCCCTAAGATAACAATAAAAATAGAGGAGAAACAAGATAGAAGAATGATGATACATATAGAAGAATGGTCACAATATAGGCGATCTCCCAATATCCTTGACCTTACAAGAGTATTGTAACATGACAACTCACATTACCCAAAATCAACTATCTTAAATAAGATTAAGAATAAATCATGATTAGTATATGTTGGAATACTCACTATCACTGAGAGGGAGGGTGAATTAGTGATATACAAAAACCTTATTCAATAAACTTAAAGATACATCACATCAAATGAAGAACACGAACAACATCAAGTCAAATAGGCACACATGACACCAAATTCACATGGAAACCCAATGAGGGAAAAAACCATTGAGAGTTGCTTGAGTCTATTGCTCAAATCCAACCTCAAAAAGTATGGAAAATACATTTGTTTCTGAAGCACCCACTCCAAGGTACAAAGAACACCATAGCATTGTTTTTCAACACATGTACAATGCAAACCTGGTTCCCATCAAGTACACCTAGAAACACCAATATGACACCCACCTCAACACATCAAAAACTCAAACACCAACTCCTTGAGATGATTACAAAAGTGTGCAAAAGTAACTCTACATAGTCTAGTTTACACCAATTAAACACATATTAGCCTCTGCTATAAAACACTTAAAGAGTCAAAAATATCATCATATAACTCTTATTGATAAACAAACCCTCAACCCTTGTTGTTGTCCTCTCTGCAATCATTAAACTCTCATATCAAGATATCAATTTGACATCATAGTATTACATACATTCCATAACATTGCCATACAAGTCTTATCCTCTATTTTTATCGATGTGTTTGTTGTTTCTTACAGATAGATATATCGTATTATTTCATAATGAATATCTGACTAGTTATTCCCCTTCTTTCCTTAAAGATGTTCATATCTTCTGCCCACACACCATATTATTCACTGCAAACCACACATATTCAACCTTCTACAATAAAGGATTCTCACTTCTAAAGAATATTCTCCATAAAAATTATCACAAAAACTTTACACATTCCTCATAGCACATAATGCAGGCTGACCTCTATCAAATCTGTATAATGAACCTAGTACAGTCATGGTTAGGAGGGTCGTCAAACAGAACTATCCAAACCGTGCAGCTAGAGTAAACACAATGGAAACAACTCATAGATATGAAGCAAATGCAAATTTAGTCATTTAGTATATCATAAAATTCAAATATAGATTGGTCGGCAACATGTGGGCTTACAAATTAGGGCTCACATGCCTGATTATAGAATATTAGAATATGCACAAGATATAGCTTTGAAGCTCTTTCACACAAATTCAAACTATCAACTATCACTATGTTAATCACTACTTTCCTAGGGATCTATTACATCATTAATATCATATCCAAAACATAAGATTCCTCCGCACTAGCTAAGGAAGATCACAAACTCCAATGAAGAGCTGTAACATGTGTACATGGATATGTTGGCCCTAAATGAATAGAACTCCTCAACAAATGAATGGAATGATGTGCCAATCTCGGGGAAGGTCGGCCACGAACCAAACAACATTGAATGATGTGTCATTAAGCTTCGAAGGTCATGAAATGCTCCACAAATCTTCTCCTTTAGCTGATTGTCTGAGACTATCAGGATGCTCTACTTTGAGAAAATAGTTAATCTTCTGATAGCGATAACTTTCCGGTACTTGATCCAAATGTTCTAAATTTTGGATATGTTGTGCATGAATAAATGTAAATTCTAAGTCCAGCTTCACAAGGTCTAAGATGCAACTATGGTAAAATGTGAACCAAACTACAGAAACTGCTACTGACTGAACTGCATGAACTAAACTAGAAAAATGAAAAGAAACAAATTGAATTGCAAACAAACTGAAATGCAAATGTTTTTGGTTGATGTAAGATTTCTCTTGAACCAAGGATGCTCCTACATCAAACCTCCAAGGTTATTGAAAAAGTGAGTCCTTCACTTAATTGGGGCTAGAGGAAAACCAAGACGGTCTGCCTTAGCCTGTCAAATCCATGATGAGCCTTCTTCCGGTCTGCCTTTCCACTTCACAAGGTATTCTTTGTATTGCCTTCCTCTGATGTTGTGTCCAACTCTGCTATCCAGAATGTCTTCAATCTGCTCTGGTGCTTGTTGTGGTAATTTCTTCTTCAAGTCTTCTTCAATGTTGTCACTAAACTCTGCTTCATGATACTGATATAGGTCTACAATGTTGAAAATAGATGATATACCCAATGTCTCTGGTAACTCTACTTCATATGCATTTTTTGAATCAAATTTTTTGAGTATCCTACAAGGTCCAAACTTCTTCATCTTCAACTTGTTATATGTCCCAACTGGAAATATTTATTTTCTTAAGTACACCATCACTTCATCTCCGACTTCAAATTCTTTGTGTCTTCTCTTCTCATTTGCTCACTTCTTATAATTTCTATTCATATCCTCCAAATGCTTCTTCACATGATTATGCACTATCTCCATGTGTCCTATGAATTCTTTTGCTTCTATGCTTCTCTTTCCTCCCATACTGATATCTCTCAACTCTACAACTCCTCTAGGATTCACTCTGATAAAAATCTTAAAAAGGTGTTCTTCCAATAATCCTATTCACTGAATTATTGTATGCAAACTCTACTTGTGAAAGAATCAAATCCCAACTTCCTGCCTTCTCTCCAACCAAACATCTCAACAAGTTTCCCAAACTCCTATTCACTACATTTGTCTATCCATCAGTCTGTGGTGGAATGCTAAACTAAACTTTAATTCTATCTTCATCTTCTTCCAAATTGTCTTCCAAAAGTATCCAAGAAATCTTGTATCTCTGTCTAAAATTATGCTCTTAAGTAATCCATGCAATCTCACAATCTCCTTGAAAAATAGGTCAGCCAAATGCACTGCATCAGTTATCTTCTAACAATGTATGAAATGTGCCATCTTTAAAAATTTGTCCACCACTACAAATATTGAATCATGTCCTCTCTGTGTCTTAGGAAATCCCATTACAAAATCCATACTTATGTCTTCCCAAGGTCTTTTCGGTATTGTCAAAGGTTTATACAATCTAGTGTTCTGACTACTCCCTTTTGCAACTTGACAAACTCCACAACTCTGCACAAACTTCCTAACATCCTTGTGTATCTGGGGCCAAAAGTAATTTTCACTCACCAAAGTCACTGTTTTATCAATGCCAAAATGTCCTACCAATCCACTACTATGCTTCTCTTTGATCAGGTTATCTCTCATTGAACTTCTAGGTATGCACAACTGATTTCCTCTAAACAACATGCCTTCTTGAATGAAATAGTCCAACCACTTACTCCTATCTATCACAACAGGTTCCTTACATGCTTTCCAATGTTCTACAAAATCAAGATCTTCCTCATACATGTTCTTCAATTCATCAAATCCCAACACTTCAACTTTCATCTCTGTCAACAAATTTCTTCTCCTACTCAGTGCATCTAGAACTCTGTTAGACTTTCCACTTTGATGATTCAACACAAAAGTGTAACTCTGCATGAACTTTACCCATCTCATGTGTCTCTTATTCAACTTTCCTTGTCTATTCAAATATTGCAAAGCTTGATGATCTGTATACAACACAAACTCCTTAGGCCATAAGTAATGTCTCCACTTCTTCAAGGCTTGAATTATGGCATAGAACTCTTGATCATAAACTGAATATCTTTTCCTTGCATCATTCAACTTCTCATTGAAATATACTACAGGTCTACCTACTTGACTTAACACTGCTCCAATTGCATTCCCACTTGCATCACAATCTACTTGAAATACCTTATTGAAATCCGGTAATGCCAATATAGGTTGCTCTGTCACTTTCTATTTCAACAACTCAAAACTTTTATCTACTCCTGATGTCCACTTGAAATCTTTTCTATTACCTCTCATTGTTTCTGTCATAGGGTTACAAACTAAACTGAAATTTCTGATGAATTTCTAGTAGAAACTAGCCAATCCATGAAATGATCTGACTTCTCCAATGTTTTCTGGTGTAGGCCATTCAACAATTATTCTTACTTTCTTGGGTTCCATCTTCAATCCTTTTCAGAAATCACAAATCCCAAGTAAACCAATTCTTCCTTCATAACACTACACTTCTTGATATTTATAAGCAATTTCTCCTCTCTCAATCTTTGCAATACTTGTCTAAGGTGTTGTAAATGTTCTTCTCTTGTCTTACTGAAAATCAGAATGTCATCCAAATATACAATAAAAAACTTACCCAAGAATTTCTTTAGAACTTCATTCATCAATCTCATGAAAGTACTCGGTGCATTTGTCAATCCAAAAGGCATTACTAACCATTCATAGAATGATTCATTTGTTTTAAAAGTAGTCTTCCATTCATCTCCTTCTCTGATTCTGATCTGATGGTATCCACACTTCAAATCTATCTTTGTGAAATATTTTGCTCCACTCAAACAATCCTTGATATCATTCATCCTAGGTAAAGAAAATCTATACTTAACTATGATCTTGTTGATTGCTCTAGAGTCAGTACACATTCTCCATTCTCCATCTTTCTTTGGTGCTAACACTGCAGGTACCACACAAGGACTCAAACTTTCTCTGATCAGCCTTTCCTCAACAATTCTTACATCTGCCTATTCAATTCTTCATTCTCTGCCAGTGTCATTATGTGTACTGCTTTGTTAGGAAAACTAGATCTAGGTATAAGATCCATGTAATGAATGATACTTCTAGTTGGTGGCAATCCTTCAGGTACATTGTCTGATATGATGTCTTCATACTCTGTTAGCAACTCCTTTATCTCCTTGGGTTGCGATTCTTTGGTCTCCCTCTTCCATGTTTCAGGCTTCTTAGGAATTAAAGCATAACACATATTCTCATGTCTCAAACCATCTAGAAATTTCCTTCCATCTACAAAATAGATTCTAGAATTTCCACATACTTCACTCTTAGGGTCATCTTCCAAAGGAATCAAAGTAATTATCTTCCCATCTGATGTTATAGTGTACACATTCTTTCTCCCATCATGTATAGCTTTTCTATCATACTGCCAAGGTCTACCCAATAAGATATGACATACATCCATAGGCATAATATCACACAATACCTCATCATGATATGATCCAATATGAAATTTCACCAAACATTGTTCACTCACTAGTACCTTATGATCATCCTAAATCCATGCTATCTAATATGGCTTAGGGTGTTTCAATCTTTTCAAATTCAACTTGGTCACCATCTCCTCTGAAACTAGGTTATCAAAACTACCACTATCAATTACAACTTTACAACATTTACCTCTTGATTTGGATCTGGTTCTGAACAAACTTTTCCCCTGCAATGGTTTCTCATTTGTCTCTACTTGAAATAATGCTTTCCTCATCACAAGTGATTCTCCTTTCTCAGGTTTACCAACTGAATTAGGTGATCCAACAGGCTCTTCTTCCACATAAGATGCTCTCCCACTGTTCTCTATCCTCTTACTTGTACTTCCTTGATTACATTCAAATGCTCTGTCCTTCACCTCCACACTTAAAACATGTTCCTCTGAATGTTCTCCTATCATTCCCTCTTCCTTCTCTTCTGTATCCTTCACTCCGGCATGGGTTAGGGTTACCTCTGCGGTAGAAATTTCTGTCATCTCTCCAATATGCATTGTTATCTCTGTCCTCCTTCTTCAATGTGTTCTCTTGTCTGTTCTACTCTGCAAATGATCTTTCTCCTCTAGAAAATGTTCTACCCCTTTGAAATTTACATCTGCCTCTCTATCTCGGATCATGTCTCTCATTCAACTTCTCTTCAACCCTTAGGGCAAACTGGTATGCCTCTTCCAATGTTGTCATCCTTACCAAACTTAGTTCTTCTTGAATGTTCAATCTCAGTCCATTGATGTATCTAGCCACTTTCTCTTTTATTTCTTCACTATGTCTTGTCCTTATGATCATCTTATGAAATTATTCAATATACTCCACAGATTTCTCCTTTTTGTTGCAAATATGTGCTGAAGCGGTGTTGTCATTGATGTCAACATATTCTTGTTGTCATTAATGTCAACCATTCATTGTTCTATTGCCTAGTTAGAAGTCTGAAATGTTGAGGATATTGAGAAAATTAATGAAGACAAATATTTGCGGACCATATGGTTGTATAGAGGATTGTTAGAGGAAGCTCCAGTTGTGATTTGAGAGGTCCGCATGAAAATCTGAAGAGGTTATGACCATCTGGGTAGAACTAGATATTGCAGCATTCAGAAGAGACAGAGTGATAGTAAGGTGGTCCGGATTGCTTCGCAATGAAATATTATGATCTGCAGATCTAGAGGCATATTTGGGAAGTCAGTATGTGTCATCAACTCCAGTGGTTCGTGGTTTGGAGGTCTGCACGCTATCTTTCTAGTCTGGCAATCATAACAGACAGTGTTCTTGAGGTTCTAGAGGAAGATGCAAATGATTCTAATAATGTGGAGTAGTGGGGATGTTGTTGTTGAATTCAATGTGCTTGTGGAAGTCTCTGAATCATGTGACAGCTGTATAGGAGGTCTGCATTGAAGTTTAAATCTCGTTGTTGAAGATCTCTTCATTGGTGTTGTTGTTCTTCCTAGTCTTGGCCAACCAAATGATTCAAGCATGTTGTGGATGATCTAAGAGTAATTTCCTGGAGCGTGGTGTGTTAATAAAAGAAGATTAAAGTCTCAACTACATTGGACCGACACTATTGTGATCCGCATAGAAGTGAAGCTGACCTTGATGATCATTCCAAGGTTGATGAAGCATATATATACTTGTTAATGAGTTGAGCAAAGAGGTCAGTGTGTAAAAATGATCAAATCCTAAGAAAGGAATAGAAGTAGAGCAAAGTAAAGAAAGAGCAGAGGAACAAAGGCAATGAAGGATGAAAGTGTTATGAAGAAGTGATCTGGGGGAAAAAGTAGAAATTCTTAAGCTTTCAAAGGGACTGAATCAAGCATGTTGTAGATGCTATTTCTCAATTTATATCTCTGTGTAATTCATTTAATATTGTAGGTAGTGAGCCTCCCTTTCTGAACAGTGAGCCCAAAGGCATGTGCCTTCCATTTTCTTAAGTACTTTTAACAGGGTACGCATTTTTGTGGGTTAACCCCCACCGTGGTTACCCTTAATCGGGTTTCCATGTTAAAAAATTATGGTGTTGTGTGTGTGTTATTTTGATTCTGTTCATGTGTTGATTCATGCTTAATGCTTACTTCTTTAATCTATTTATGAGTTGAGAAGGAAAGTTAAAAAGTGTAGAAATTGTTAAATTATTATGACAACTAATTCACCCCCCCTCTCACTTGTCCAGACTTATTTCAACAATTGGTATCAAAGTCAGTTCCTCTAAAAGAAGCTTAACCACTCAAGGAGATCTAGGATGTCGACATACAAGAAGGATAGTCTGAGATTTGATGGAACAAACTACACTGTTTGGAAGAATCACATGGAGTGCCATTTGCAATGCATGGGTGATGCTTATTGGTTGATAACTAAGGATGTGTATAAGCCTCCAGAGAAAGGTCTTACTACTCTAGATGAATTCAGAGATGCTGAAAACAACCTTCGAGCTAAAGAAGCCTTGTTGAGTGCCCTGACTGATTTAGAAATGACAAATGTCTTTGGACTGAAAACTGCTCATGAAATATGGAAGAAATTGGAAAATCTTTATGAAGGCGATGAATATGTGAAATGTGCCAAACTACAAAGTCTAAGAGGAAACTTTAAAAATCTAAGGATGAGTGAAGATGAAAATATCACAATCTACATGCAAAAGATAAATGAACTTGTGTGTGGTATCAGGTGTGCTAGTGGAACATTAGAAGAATCAGAGATTGTGTTAAAAGTGCTCAGATCTTTACCTGATTCATACAAGCATAAGGTTGCTACTATAGAAGAGATCAGGATTGTTTCAATAGTTACAAGAGATCATCTGGTTGGCAAGCTCTCATCTTTTTAATTAGGTGAATTTGGTGACTCACTTCTGAAGTCTGAATTTCAATTCAAGGCCAGTATTAATGGGAAGCAAAGATATGATCTGGGTGAGAGCTCTTCAAGAAGAACAATCAAATTTGAGAAGACAAGGAAGGATCTTGAAAATTGTGAAACTGAGATTGATGATCTTGAAGCCCTTTTTGCCAAGAGATTGCCAAGAGGATCTGGTAAGTCTAAAGGAAAGTTGCCATTCAAATGTTTTAATTATAATAAGATTGGTCGTTTTGCCTCAAGATGTTCGGAGAGGGTTTCAAAGCCAAACCCTAACAGATCTAGAACTTAGAAGAAATGCTACTGTCTAAGAAACTGGAGAAGAAGGAGTCACAGATGATGAATCTGATCATGGAGGTTCCACTACTAATGATTGGGTGTTCATTGCTATCAAAGAGGAAGATACGGTGCCTATTGAACCTACTAGCTGTGAAAATGTGGAAAGTGCTTTGGCTTCTCAGGTTGTGAAAAAGGTTGAATGGGTGATTAACAATGGATGTTCTCATCATATGACCGGTGACAGAAGTAAGTTTGTAAGCTTTGAAAAATATGAAGGTGGAATTGTGAAGGTTGGAGACAACTCAGCTGGTAGAATTTGTGGCAGAGGTTCCATCTCTTTTGATGGTAAAAATAACACTAATGATGTTCTGTATGTGGAAGGATTGAATCATAATCTTCTCAGTGTTGGACAGTTGGTTGACAAAGGTTATGATCTTCGATTCAAGGATGGAAAATGCAGAATCTTGGAAAGATCCACAATTGAGATTGCATCTAGCACTTAGACTAGAGGTAACATCTTTCATTTAAGTAGCTCTGATAGAAGTTGTCTAATTGCTCAAGTTGATCAGAGTTGGCTCTGGCATAGGAGAGTGTGTCATGTGAATTTTTATAATATTATCAAGATAAGTTCCACTCATGTTATAAGAGATCTTCCAAGACTTGTGAAACCCATTGATAGCATGTGTAGAGAATGTCAATTGGATAAACAGAGCAGAATTTCATTCAAAAGTAAAGAACAGTCATTAGGTGGTTTGTTGGAACTTGTGCATACTGATCTTTGTGGTCCTGCTAGAATTAGGAGTGTGCAAGGAGATAGATATTATGTTGCTAATTGATGATTACTCTCGAATGATGTGGGTAACCTTCTTGAAAGAAAAATCATAAGCTCTTGATAAATTCAAAGTGTTCAAGATCATGGATGAAAATGAGGTTGGTGTAAGGATAAAGTGTCTGAGATCTGACAGAGGTGGAGAATTTACCTCCAGTGAGTTTGATTCTTTATGTGAAAAGTAAGGGATAAAAAGACAGTTATCTGCTTCTAGGACTCCTCAGTACAATGGAGTTGTGGAGAGAAAGAACCGGACCATTCAAGAAGCAGCTAGGACCATGATGATGGAAGCAAATGTTCCTCAAGTCTATTGGAGAGAAGTTGTGAGTACTATTGTCTACACTCTTAACCAGGTACAGATCAAAGGTAACTCTGGTAAGACTCCCTATGAACTATGGTTTGGTCACCCTCCTACTGTAAAATATTTCAGAGTTTTTGGCAGTAAATGCTATATCAAAAGAGGAGGATCTTGACACGTTTAATGCAAGAAGTGATGAAAGAATATTTCTTGGGTACTCCACTCAAAGCAAAGCATACCGATGCTTTAACAAGAGATTGAGAAAGATTATTGAAAGTACTAATGTCAAAGTTGATGAAAGCAAGGAGAGACCTTCCAGGTTTTGCATATATGATTCAGATGATCAAGATGAAAGTCAAACTCAAGGAAGACAAGTTCAAACCTAGACTCAGATCCAAATTGATTTAGAAAGCTCAGTAACTTAGGAAGATAATGCAAATATTGAGGAACAAGCTTAAGAAACAGAAGCTCAAGCAATTCCCAAAACTCCCAGGTACGTAAGACAAAATCATCCTGAAGATTAGATCATAGGAGATAGAAATCAAGGTGTTAGAACTAGAAGAAGAATTACTAAATATCAGGAGGAGATTTGTTTAATTTTAAAGATTGAACCAAAATCAGTAAGTGAGGCTTGCAATGATGAAAATTGGGTAAAAGCAATGGAAGAAGAACTAATGCAAATTGAAAAGAATCACACTTGGGATCTTGTTCCTAGACCTAAAGACAAAAATGTGATTGGAACAAAATGGGTCTTCCGGAATAAACTAAATGAAGATGGTGAAGTTGTAAGAAACTAAGCAAGGTTGGTATGCAAAGGATATTCTCAAGTAGAAGGAATTGATTTTGAAGAAACGTTTGCTCTAGTGGCAAGAATAGAAGTAGTTAAATTATTTCTTTCATTTGCTGCTCATAAAAATTTCAAGGTATATCAGATGGATGTCAAGTCAGCTTTTCTGAATGGGGAATTAGAAGAAGAAGTCTACATTGAGCAACCAGAAGGATTTCAATTGTCTGTTCAAAAGAATATGGTCTGCAGATTGAAGAAAGCACTGTATGGACTCAAACAAGCCCCAAGAGCATGGTATGAAAGGTTAGATAAGTATCTGCTAAAATTAGGCTTTAGCAAAGGTACTGTTGATAGTAATCTTTACTTCAAGATTGATCATGAACACATCCTGATTGTTGAGGTATTTGTTGATGATATCATTTTTGGTGGAAATGAGAGTATGTGTAAGACATTTGCTGATCAAATGTAAAGTGAATTTGAGATGTCAATGTTTGGTGAAATGAACTTCTTTTTGGGTCTGCAAATCACTCAGATAGATAAAGGTATCTTCATATCTCAATCTAAGTATGTGAGAGAACTACTGAAAAAGTTTGGGATGGAAGATTCAAAGCTAGTGGGTACACCTATGGTAACTAGGTGCAAGTTGAGTAAAGATGATGACTCCCCCAAAGCAAATTAGAAAAGGTATAGATCAATAATTGGAGGACTACTATATCTGACTCAGACAGGAGATGTGGATGACAGGAAAAGTACTAGTGGTGGTGCATTCTTCTTGGGAAAAAGATTGGTTTCTTGGTTGAGAAAAAAGCAAGAGGCAATATCTTTGTCTACTACAGAAGCATAATATATAGCAGCAGCAAGTAATTGCACTCAAGTTCTGTGGATGAATCAAATGTTGAAAGATATCATAATTGTATTTGAAGAACCTGTTAGAATATTTTGTGATAATTCAAGTGCAATTAACATTTCCAAAAATTTGGTGTTGCATTCAAAGACAAAACACATATCCATCAAGTTTCATTTCTTAAGAGAGAAGGTAAATGATAATGAAGTTAGATTGGAGTTTGTTTCTTCAAAGGATCAGATTGCAGATATATTTACCAAGCCTCTGCCAAAAGATACTTTTGAATATCTCAAAGAGAAGTTAGGGGTTATTGCCCCTCCTGATTAGAACTAAGATGCACTAGGGTGCATCAATCTGGTGGAACTCACAGTCACATCCTATGATCCGGATTGATGGTAAGGAGATACTACTCAAGGGAGTAGTCAGTACACAAATTAATTGAGATCAGTCTGAGACACAAAGGGGGAGAAAACAATTGCAAATATGTGCCCTTTGCCATTGATGTCAAAGGGGGAGAGAAGTCATGTGAAAATCTAGTTGCTGATCAAAGGGGGAGCAGTGAAGAAAGTGGTTGCAGAAGTGATAAGAGAAAGGGGGAGAAGTTCTTGTCTTAATGGTTGAATCAGTTTTTCACATCATATGCTGCCATCAATGACAAAGGGGGAGATTGTTGCAAATATGTGCCTAAGCGGTGTTGTCATTGATGTCAACATATTCTTGTTGTCATTAATGTCAACCATTCCTTGTTCTGCTACATGGTTAGAAGTCTGAGATGTTGAGGATATTGAGAAAATTAATGAAGACAAATATTCACAGACCATATGGTTGTATAAAGGATTGTCAGAGGAAGCTCCTATTGTGATTTGACCAGTCCACATGAAAATCTAAAGAGGTTATGGCCATTTGAGTAGAACTGGATATTGTAGCATTCAGAAGAGACAGAGTGACAGTAAGTTGGTCTGGATTGCTCCGCAGTGAAATATTGTGATCTGCAGATCTAGAGGCATGTTTAGGAAGTCAGTATGTGTCATCAACTCCAATGGTACGTGGTTTGGAGGTCCGCAAGCTATCTTTCTAGTCTGACAGTCATAACAGACAATGTTCTTGAGGTTCCGGAGGAAGATGCAAATGATTCTGATAATGTGGAGTAGTGGAGATGTTGTTGAATTCAATGTACTTGTGGAGGTCTCTGGATCGTGTGACAGCTATGTAGGAGGTCTGCATTGAAGTTTGAAGCTCGTTGTTGAAGATCTCTTCATTGGTGTTGTTATTCTTCCCAGTCTTGGCCAACTGGATGATTCAAGCATGTTGTGGATGATCTAAGAGTAATTTCCTAGAGCGTGGCGTGTTAATAAAAGAAGATTGAAGTCTTAGCTACATTGGACCGACACTATTGTGATCCGCATAGAAATGAAGCCGACCTTGATGATCATTCCAAGGTTGATGAAGCATATATATACTTGTTAATGAGTTGAGAAAAGAGGTCTGTGTGTGAAAATGATCAAATCCTAAGAGAGGAACAAAAGCATAGTAGAGTAAAGAAAGAGCAGAGGAACAAATGTAGTGAAGGATGAAAGTGTTATGAAGAAGTGATCTGGGGGAATGAGCAGAAATTCTTAAGCTTTCAAAGGGACTGAATCAGGTATGTTGTAGATGCTATTTCTCAGTTCATATTTCTGTGTAATTCATTTAATATTGTAGGCAGTGAGCCTCCCTTTTTGAGCAGTGAGCTCTGGGCAGTGAGCCCGAAGGCATGTGCCTTCCATTTTCTTAAGTAATTTTAATAGGGTACGCATTTTTGTGGGTTAACTCCCACCGTGGTTTTCCCTTAACCAGGTTTCCACATTAAAAATTTGTTGTGTTATGTGTGTTCTTTTGATTCTGCTCTTGTGTTGATTAATGCTTAATGCTTACTTCTTTAATCTGTTTATGAGTTGAGAAGGAAAGTTAAAAAGTGCAAAAATTGTTAAATTATTGTGACAACTAATTCACTCCCCCTCTCAGTTGTCTGGACTTATTTCAACACTTTTGTCTCAGGTTCTGCAATCTCTTCAATAGTTCCAACTCATAGTTAGCAGGTACAAATTGATTCTTCAATTTTGTCACCATCCTATCCCACTTTGTAATCTTTTATTTTCCTCTTCTATTTCTATCCAACTGAACTTCCTTCCACCAAATAGAAGCATGCCCTTTCAACTTTGTTTTTACAAATTTCACCTTCTCTAGATCTTCAACTTCTTCATACTCAAAGTACTCCATGTCATTTATCCAGTGAATCAACTCTTCAAGGTTCAAATTGCCAATGTAATTCGGTACATTAACTCTAGGTTTCTTCCCAATCTTTAAAATAGCTCATAACATCTTGACTTGATCTAATTCTTCTTCTACATCACCTCCTAAGGTTTCGCCAATTCAATCAACAAATTGAAATTCCTCTTCATCATCACTTTCAACATTAGGTGTAGGTGTCAATCCTCTTTGCCTATCTTCTTCGACAACATATAATTGAATTCTCATTGTTTTCATCATTTCCATCATCTCATCCATTCTTCCACCCATTGGTCCAATAGCAGGGATTTGCCTCGGCGGCATCTTCCCAGGATCAAGTGCAAACTACCTCAAATTCGGCGGTCGGGCTACAAGGTGACAACTACCTCACACTTGGCGATCATTTGTGACACAAGTAACCCACATTGGATTTGGCAATATGTCCACAGCAAGATCTTATGGAATTCCTTTGCCAACTTCACTCAATTCGCTCCCAAAGATTTGAATTTTTTCTCTGATACCACTTGGTGCAGTCACGATTAGGAGGGTCCTCAAAGTTAACTATCTAGACCGTGTAGCTAGAGTAAACACAATGGAAACAACTCACAGATATGAAGCAAATGTGCAGATTTAGTCATTTAGTATATCATAGAATTCAAATGCAAATTGGTCGGCAACATGCAGGCTTACAAATTAGGGCTCACAGACCTAATTACAGAATATCAGAATATGTGCAAGATATAGCTTTGAAGTTATTTCGCATAAATTCAACCTATCAACTATCACTATGTGAATCACTACTTTCCTAGGGATCTATTACATCATTATATATCATATCTGGACCATAAGATTCCTCCGCGTCAGCCAAGGAAGATCACAAACTCCAATGAAGAGTTGTAACGTGTGTACACGGATAGGTTGGCCCTAAATGAATAGAACTCCTCCACAAATGAATGGAAAGATATGTGGATCTCGAGGAAGGTCGGCCACAAATAAAACAACATTGAATGATGTGTTATTAAGCTTCAAAGATGGTAAAATGCTCTGCAGGTCTTCTCCTTTAGCTGATTGTCTGAGACTGTCAATCTTCTGATAGCGATAACTTTTCAGTACTTGATCCAAATATTCTGAATTTTGGATATGTTATGCATGAATAAATGTAGATGCTAAGTCCAGCTCCGTGTTGCCCAAAATATTGAACTTGAAAATTTCAAACTCCCGGAGCACCCTGAATCCCTGAAACTACCAAATCACGAAAATAATTGAATTTGAAAATCTATAAGAGATGGTGTAAAATCCATCTATAGGTTTGATCCTACCCTCATTGAACCTAATCTGGCCAGCTTTCATGCCAAAATACTTTACCGTTTGTAAGATTTTTAGCTTCACTTTTTCCCATTGGCAATTCACAAACAAGGCCAAAATTCAATTTTCTGGTTGTTGGAAGTTAAACGTTTTCTAGGTTTTGCTCTGCGGTGTCTGGTTATCTTTTTGTCCAATTTTTGTGCTAAATAGAGTTGTTATGAGGAAGTTGTGGAGTTTTCCATCTTCATCTTGAAGTCAAAATTGACGAGAAATATAAAGATATGAGAGTCTCCATAAAATTTATAAAGTTTGGTTTTCAAAAGGCAGAAAAGTGTGAGATAAAGGCGTGGTTATAAAGTTAATATTTTAGAATAAATAACTTTATTCAAGGAGGGTTCCGCCAGTTCTTGAAATTCATAAATAGCCAGCTCTTAAGTGTCGGGAGTTTATGAAGATATTGAACCAAATAAAGTTAAAAGTTTGAAAGGCCGATGCCCAACATTATGAAGAAGTTAGGGAGTCGGGAGTTTTTTAGAACTCCTGAACTCCAAACATAAGGTTCAAAAGTTCTCAAATATGTTGAATTCCTGACCCCTCTTTCCACTTCACTTCAAATAAAGAAAGTAAAATCTCTCTTGTCATACTTTCATGGGAAAACTGAACTTCATAGAAATGGTTCAAAAGTTCATATGATCACCGAAAACCCGACAAGCTAGAAATTCGTTTGGAGTTCGACACTGCATATCCTTTGATGAAGACATTGTTCCCAGTTTACCATGGGATTATTGACAGTAAATTCTTCTCAGTCCCTTCTGATATTTTGAGTATTATCATCCATGTTCTTTGGCAATAAATGATCCAAGAAAGACACCCTTGTAGAGCAATGAGTGACTGTTAAAAAAACATTCACGCCAAAAACCACTATTGTGAACATATGCAGGGAACGCAAGTCTTGTGTTCAAGGCAGAATGACATACATTAAGTAGATGGGTACTGTTTTTCATCTATAGTAGAAAAATTTCATACAACTCCATCTCTGTATCGTCAAGAGAACTAGACTTCTCTGTGGCAAAGAATTATTATTTGACTTAATAGGCTATTGAAGATGCGCTGCTGCATGAATATAGACATTCACAACCGGTGGTTTGTGCCGTCCAAATGTGCCAAAAAGAGATTTCATTTAAGAATACCCTGTTTTGGTCGATATTTTTGATATTAAGAATGAGTGTGACACTGCGCATATCGCTTTTGAATGAATCCTGAAGCCATTTATCTCGGAAGACAAACATAGACCAAAGTCCTTGCTTGGACGCCTAGTTGTGTCGCATTTAATCTCCAAAAGATCATCCAGAGTTCAAAAATTATCATCAAAGCACATAAACTGCTCGTCAGAATGCCTCAATGAGATGTCATCTCATGGATTGCAATAATATCTGATGTGCATGAAATGAATTGGTTGAAGTACTCAAAAACTTCAAAACAAATGCGACTGGCCATTGTAAAGTTAAATTCCATGACCTTTGCCAAGCATCCTCTCAGCTCGTGCTGAAATGAGAGCTTCCGAGCAGGGTGTGAACATCAATCAAAGCATAACGGAAAGAGGATTTTTGTCAGATATTACAATTTGAGATGCTCTAGCAGACCTATATGCGAATTGTGGAAGCATTGGATAAGATGTTAAAAACTATTTGACAAATGCCTGAAAGAAACGTGGTCTCATAGAATTCAATGATCACAGGATATGCATAAAATGGATTTGTTGAAAAGGCTTTAGAATTTTTAAAGCAAATGTAATTAGCTAGTGCAAAACCAGACTTTACAACGTTACCAGCACCCTCCCAGCCAGTTTTGGATTGACTATGGACGTCCATCTAGGCACAGCAAAATGGAGATCTTAGTCAAATATTACGATTGGTGGATGTTAATGATGGTAGGAACGAGTCCTTCCATGGGGTTATAGAAGTTCTAGAGAAAGAATATCCTGCAGAGACCATATGGTTAAGTGGAAACAAGTTTGGAATACATGGAACATAGAAAGAATTAGATGTAATCAAGGTGTTGGTAACTAATAGGACAACTAAACAGTATTGGAATGGTTCATTTAGGTTGCTGATACATAGAGAAGTAACTACTAAATATGGTCTCAAAGGATTCTACAATGGAGTGTTTGCTTATGAGTATTACCATCAAGGTGTTGACTATGGAGCTCCTCATGGAGAACCTGTGTGGTCACTTGTAGTTGTTCGTGTATCTCTGGTGTGTAGGGAGGAAGAAGGTTTTTGCACTACATGGAAATTATGTAGGTCTTGACCATAGACATGTTGTGACAAGTGTCTTAATGCATCTTGATACGATTTTGGTGAAAATGGAATGGTTGTTCAAGCTGGAGACCTTGTGGAGATAGTTGGTGACACAAGTTTAGCTACAGCTCTACATTTACATTGGGGCCTCTATGTTTAGGGAAGGTAGGCCATGTCTACTAATGTGATGGAATTTGATTAAATAATCCTACGGGGCAATTTGGAAAGGGTAAATTTATAAGTTAATCCCAAAAGAAGATTATATTTCTTTATGGTAACTGATTTTCAAGAAGCAGTTACCAGGGGAGGTATTATAAATTTCACTTTTCTCATTGTAAGAGGGGGTTTTTTTCTCAATTATTCAGGAACAGGGGAAGTAGGGGCAGTTTGTTTTCTTTTAGCCATAGTTTGTTGTATAGGGAAGTGAGTCTGTGAACTCATTTTGGCATTGGAGGAATAAAGGAGATATTTCTAAATCTGTGTATTTAATAATATTTTCTTTTAATTGCAAATGAACTATGATTCTTTGTAATTACTCTTCAATGTTTATCTGTTATATCAGGCTATGTATGTGCTTATTTCTAGGATTTTAAATTCAGATTAATTCATCTGTTGAAAGGGAGTTTATTGTCCATTCTTTTCTTGGTCCTCATTCGTGGGTGTGGGATAAGTGGGATTTGCATCATTTTTACTCGCATTCACTTCATTTTAAATCAATCTTTCGCATCTATTTCTGTGGTTATGGTTAGGTGTTAGTCTGCCTTTTCTGCTTTCTGTTAAAAGCATACCCTATGTTTTTATTCATTGCAAATCATTTGAAGGTAGCTGCACCTTGTAAAACAAGCAGAGAGCACTTGCAAATACCATTGCAAGTGACTCAATTGTTAGTCAGATTGTCATTGGTGTGGGCAAAGGAGTATAAAATCAAAGTGACAAATCTGTTTACTACCAGATTTTTGGTGACTCCGCTAGGAATCTCGAACTTGAAGAACGATGCTCTTGTTTTCCCTAAAAATTTAAAGTTTCCTCCTCGAGGATGAAGGCTGGCGGCTCTATGAAGTGGAATGTACTCAGAAGTGATTTATTCTAGCAAAGACTCCTATTTGATTTATTTTTCAGAATTGCATCATGGCATTGATTTCTTCCCATCCATGGGGAAATCACTTTGGATCTCTCTTTTTGTCTCAGTATTCACCATTGTTTGAAGAATCGAGAAAGCACTTTCCAAAGTTTAGTGGAAAAAATCATCAAGATGCAGAAGACCACATTCTGGCATTCACAGTTGGATGCAGTATTTTGGGGGTAAGTGAAGAAAATGTTTTTGTAAGTGTAGATGGGAATATGAGATTAATCAAATGAACAATATCAAACCCAAACATCAACAGAATAATGAAAACAAGAAAGATAAAAGGAAATGAAGCAAATAAATAACAATGCAAACCTTCCCTATTTCAAAGCTTCTGTTGTTCGCCTATTACAACCGTCCTTTGCTGATGAAGTAGGCCCTCAGTGAGTGCACTCTTTTATCTGCATTGTAGGATGTCGATAGTAAATGGCTACATTGATAGATATTGTTGTGAAATAGAGCTTCAAAGCAAAAGGGTGATCTCAAGCAAATAGTATTGGGGTGCCAAAGGCGCGCGGGTAGAATTCTGCAGAGTACCAATACGAATAGCCTGGATGAATAGAATGGAGGGATGAAGCTTCTTTTATAAACTTGGAAAAATGAGGATCAACGGTTGAGAGAATATATGAAGATCAATGGCTAGGAATAAAAGTGAATCTTTAATTCATAATGGATGAATTAAAAATTCATTTTTGGGAAGAGTGGGTTATGACAAGTTGAATTTTTAATTCAACTTGGTGAAGGACAAATTAAATTTTCAATTTAATTGGTGGAAGACAAAATGAATTAAAGATTCAATAGTGGAGGACAATTGAATTTTTAATTTAATTGGTGGAAGACAAAATGAATTAAAGATTCAATAGTGGAGGACAATTCAATTTTCAATTTAATTGGTGGAAGACAAAATGAATTAAAGATTCAATAGTGGAGGACAATTGAATTTTCAATTTAATTGGTGGAAGACAAAATGAATTAAAGATTCAATAATGGAGGACAATTGAATTTAAGATTTATTTTTAGAAAATGGAGGATATTAGCTAATTAAATATTAAGAATATTTAATTATATGTGCAACATGGTGAGGTGGAAGAGATGAGGTGGAAAGATGAGGTGGATTGATGAGGTGTATTTTGTGAGGTGGATTTTGTGATTTGAGACATTAGAAGAATTTAGGGATTTTAATTAAATAAAATGATTTTATTTAATTGTAGGATAGTGAATCGATTAAATAAATTTAGAATATTTATTTAATTGATAGAAGAATGGAATAAATATTTAGATTATTTATTTAGGATGAATCGTGTCATTTTTAGGCGTATACAGTAAGATTATTTATTGAATCTCTTATTGGACCTGCAACAGATTGGTTTCATTATTTAGAAAATAAGTGTATTATTGACTGGAACTCTTTGAAGAGTAAGTTCTTGGGAAGATATAAGGGTCCTGTTAATGAAGTTGCTTTGATGTATCAATTTTTTGATATACAAAAGAAAGAAGGTGAACTCATCAAGGATTTTGTGGATAGGTTCAACAAACTATTCAGAAAGATTCCTACCTCCATTCAACCAAGTGAGCAACTTCAGCTTTGTACTTTTATTTCTTCTTTGCATCATGATGTTCAGTTTGATTTGAAATGGTGTGAAGTAAATGATATAGACGTTGCTCAATAAGAAGGTATAAAGATTGAGGATGACTTGATTTTAAGTGGCCTTTGGAAAGCAAATCAAAGTTATAAATAATTGGAGTAGTGAACCTGTGAAGAAGTCTATCATGCATAAACAAAGTTTCCAAAATACACGGCCTCTTTCTATTGAATGTTGTAATCTCATTATTTTTTATCAAAAACATTTCTGTAGAAATGAGATATACAATGAAGAAATTAAACCTCATATGGATAGGAGAATTGAAGCCTATTATTTGGATTATGAAGAAAATGATGATAAATCATAAAACCCCTCAGGTGGTGAAGAAGATGAAAAATCATCCCACGATGCAAATTGTAATAAGGGTAATGTAAATAGTGTTGTTTTGTCATCCTTATCTTTTACAGAAATGGAATCATTCACTTTTACTGGCACTAGTAGAAATATGGAAAATAAATGACTAGGTGACTAAAAAGTTTAGTCACGTGACCAAACTTTTAGTCACGAGACCAAATTTTTTTGCAACACAGCTATAAATGACTAAATAAATGACTAATTTGGTCATTGGTTGAAATGAATAAATAAATGACCAAATAAATGACTAAATAAATGACTAATTTGGTCATCGGCCAAAAAACACAACTAAATAATTGGTCAGACAAATAAAAATGACTAAATAAATGACTATTACTCCTCTATTTTTTTTCTTTCCAATTTGATCATAATCCATGAATTTAAAGACAATACAAGGCAATAAATGTCTACTTAGACCAAAGGAATAAAGGGAGAGAAAGCTCAGACATTTCCCATGAGTGGAGCTAGATTATCTTGGCTCTTCAATCTATCTCAGCACACTAGCCATGGTACAACATGCCCATTAATGATCCGCAGGCCTCAGGGAAGTGACTGTCCAGCCCCGACCTGCCAAAAACATCATTACTTGCCACCTTGCCAACATCTACTAAGGCCTTCAATCGCACTTTCTAACTGTCAGAAAATAGAGCCGGCCCGCATAAAATGTCTAGGGGCTATCTCTACCCCCTCCATGTCACCTCTCATGTCTGCCTAAAGATCTAGCCCTTTATCGGACGATTGTTTAATATATATTATATTATATATTATAATATAATATAATATTTATAATATTATAATAATATATTATATAATATTATATATTAATATAATATAATAATATAATATATCTAATAATATGGAGTCTTTACAAAATGTTAACAATGGGCACCAAAAGTAAAATGGTTAACTGCTTGCCTACAACGTGCTCTTCCTCTGTATCATTTTCAATTTTCTCTATGCCCTAGTTTCTTGCGTCCTTGGAACCACACCCACCATACCCTTTGTTGTAGATGTTGCTGATGCACAGTTATAGCCTGCACTCGTTGCTTCACACTCAAAAACATAGTTATTGTGGGAGGTGGAATTGTGGGGCTTTCCACAGCAGTAGCTCTGCACAGGTACTTAAGTTTTCGATCATTGTTTTGATTTGTTTGGGTTGCTTGTAGATCAAGTAGGTCTTTTAGATTGTGCTAACAATAAGTATAGTTTTCTGATGTGGGTCTATAAATATATACAATTTAGTTTGTTGATGTTCCAATTTTTATAGGATCGCCCTGATGATATTGTAAATATCATACAATAATTGCATGTGATGGGTTTTTTTATTTACAAGTTTTTGACTGATACATAGTTAAAAATAGAAGTAGCATTAAATGGAGTGGAAGATAGGAGGAGGTAATGATAAATTTGAAAAACTAGTAAAAATGTTTATAGATGCTGCCAATGTACAGTTGTAGCCTGCCATCGTTGCTTCACACTCAGTTTTCACTTTTCAATACTAGGTCATTTCTATTATATGTTTTTTTTCAATTAGGGTTTTACTACTTTGATCTTCTTGTTTGGTATTTATTAATGTTGATACAAGATACAACTTAGAATTGGAAAGCTTAAATCAATTGAAATGCTTGTGGATTGATTAAACTGCATGGGTTTTGTTTGCATTAATGTTTCAAATTACTCATCACGATCCATCGTTCGAATGACGCAACCTGATGAATATAACAGGATACAAAATGTTCACTCCAAAATTAATATCTTCCAGAACAATCATGTAGACAACTGGATACACTAATGTAGATATTACACATTTTTGAAGTGGGTGCATAATTTCTCTTTTCAAATCTGGGTAGAGGATACAGAATGTATAGCTTCTTAGTTTTTCTTTTGATTAATTATAGGATAAGGATATAGTGTGCTTGGCTACTGAAAGGAAATTAGATAACTGTGTAGTGCTTCTTAATTCTCGCATACATGTAGTTTTTTTTCATTCTCGTAGAGTTGAATTGTAGTCTTACTTTTGTGGTTGAAATGTTGATTGTGATGCCCTAAACCAACTCACCAAAACAAACATGTGGAAACTAGGATTTCAGAGTAAGTTGTTTTCTTTTAACATACCATGTGCAACATAATAGCTTGCATGATAACCATATATTGTCTTGCATCCACTCCTGGTAATCATAGCTCCTTTCTTGGGTTCTTCTCATAGGTAGGTCGCTTGTTACCCCTGAGCTAGTGTGTGTTATTATTTTCATGAAAGATGGATTATGGAAGGAATGCCCTGAGTGTTGGATACTCCAAGCCCATAGCCCATGCAGTTAATCCCAAAATGATAATAGATAAAATGAACTTTTTTCAAATGCCCATTTTTCCTTGAAATATCAAAGTGCTTTGTAGATTTTGGTGAAATAACAAGATAAATTTGTTCAAGTGTGCAAGTTTCCATAAGAATTGATATGCATCTTCAGGCAGTGAAGAATCTAGGATTGTTAAATATTTGAGCAGGGATATGGTGGGCAAACGATGGATGAGAAGCAGAAACTCTATAGGATGCTCAAAAACATGAATTTAGGTGGGGATCCAGGGTCTGACCTGACCACTCCTATGCCTCAGAATTCCACGGTATTGTCAGCAATGGATGGCTTCCTTACACCCGAGTTAAGGGGAGAGTTTGGAGAAGGGCTCTTGGATCTACATACTATGGACAATTATGAGTTGTTTAATAAGGTTAGTATCATTTCTCTTGTGACAATCTTGGAGATAAATTTTGTTGCAGCATGGCAATCAGCACATACTCGAAGGCTCTTAACAACTCTAATAGTTGTTCCATGGGGCATGTTTAACAAACCAAATGCAATTGCCAACTTTTCACCATGGTGGCAGAGAAATAATTATTTTTCCCATCCTTCCACGACATTAAGTAAATTCTTGAATCTGTAATACCTTGTTGCCTTCGTCTTCCAAGCTAAATTCTCCAACTTTTCATGTCTCCTTTGTCTATGGATGTGATTTGTCTCCTACACAAAAAGCATGTACCATTTTATGCCCTTCAATCCAACTGCATTCGGGGATTTTTTAATTCCTCTATCTTTCATCAATATCCTTACCTCACCACACTTGCCCACTTCTGGATAGATGTTTGAGAGAAGAACATAAGTTGTGCAGCATTTTTAGGATCCAAATCAAAAAGCAATGTTGATGTAAATACTCCTAAGCCTATATTCATATGTGATCTACAGGCACCAAGAAAACAAATCCATACAACTAGCACCGATTTAACAGGTATCTGAATGAGAAAGTTTACTGTGTCTTCAAGATAGCCAGCATGGGCAAGGAGGTCAACCATGCACACATAATGATCAACTGTAGGTGTGATGCAATAAGGGTTACAAATGTGATTGAAGTATGTACAGCTCTCATCCACTAAACATGCATGGCTGCATGCACCTAGAATACAATCAAAGCTTAAAATGTTAGGATATGTTCCAGAGTGCTTAATTAATTCAAATATTTTGAGAGCGTCCTTTCAAAATCCATTTTGTGCATATCCTGCAATCATTGCATTCCATGAGATGACATCTCTTTGAGGAATTCTCCCAAATAGTTCACATTTTTTGTCTATGATTCCATATTTTGCATACATGTCTATGGGAGCATTTCAAACTATAATATCTCAAAAGAATCTCCCTACCATTATGCTTTGAAGGATGTCCATACCCTGTTCCAAAGCTCCCATTTGGGCACAAGCAGGGAGGATGCTGGCAAAGGTTTGTGGAATTTGGATTTACAGCTGTCAATTACATTTGCTTGAAAGTTTCTAAATCCTGTTCAACAAATCCATTTTTAACAATCCTACAATCATTGTATTCCATGAGATGACATCTCTTTGAGGCATCCTGTCAAACAGTTTGTGTGCCTTGTCTATGCTTCCACATTTTTCATATATGTCTTTCAGAGTATTTCCAACTATAATATCTGACAAAAATCTACCTTCTATTATGCCTTGATGGATATCCATACCCTATTCCAAAGCTTACCATTTTGTTACAGGCAGAGAGGATGCTGGCAAAGGTTGTGGAATCTAGCTTTACACCTGCCAATTTCATTTGCATGAAAGTTTCTAAAGCCTTTTCAACAAATCCATTTTGTGCATATCATTCAATCATTATAGTCTATTAAACCACATTTCTTTCAGGGATTTTGTCAAACAGTTCACATGCCTTGTCTATACTTCCACATACATCTCTCTCTATATATATGTATATTCAATTGCATTTGCTTGAAAGTTTTTAATGCCTTAACATGTCTAATAGGGCAGTTGCAACTACAACATCTAACAAAATTCCTCTATCCTTTATGTTTTGATGGATGTCCATACCCCATTCCAAAGCTCCCATTTTGACACAAGCAGGGAGGATGCTGGCAAAGGTTGTCAAGTTTGGCTTTACACCAGCCAATTGCATTTGCTTTAAAATTTCTAAATCCTTTTCAACAAATCCATTTTAATAAAAGAGGGTGAGTCCTTGTTTTATATAAAAATGTGTCAGACTATGTGGATCTATCTCCCTTTACAAAGAACATATAGTGTTGATTGGTGATCTTACAAGGATCTGTATGCTGGATAATTGGAACAATACATAATTAACAATTATACATTACTGGAATAATTTTTTTCCTAGGCATCATTTTTACTTATTATGTGTTTTGTGTAAGAAAACATTGTTAACCTTTGTGAAATGGAACACATCTTGTCTAATTTGTGACTTTTTGATTGTATTGGTCTATGTTAATGAGGAAGCAAGTGATAAAGTGCTAGAGGTGGAATAGAAATATAATGAGATATGGCGGCTGTATTATGCCAAACATAATGAAGTCATTCAGACAATCCCTGATTTTTGGCTAATTGCAGTATGTTTTTCTTTTTTCATTAGCTAAGTTTGTTCCTAAATTGTGCAATTCATTGTTTCATATATCAAAAGGAATAGTTGATAAAGGAATAGTTGATACAACATTAATGGAACTTGTTTTGTTGCTAACTTCTTTTATTTACAGTTTCTGAGCCATCCTGCTTTAGGTGACCTTCTGACTGAAGAAGACCAAAAGGTTGTGTTTTATTATCTTTTTGAAATTGTTTTACTATTTCATTTATATTATATTATGTGGGATTTCCTTGTTTTTTAGACTGAATCTCTGATGTGTGATTGATAATTTATATTAGAATGTATTTTTTAGATTTTTTATTTCTAATTTGTTCAGTTTTTCAAATATTTGCAATCTCTTGATGTTGAAGACTTTAAAGATGTTAAATCTGGTTACTACATCACATTCGTAAGTATTACATGCTCTTTGTAGTTTCAAATCTATTGTTATTGAAGTTGATAATTTCAGTGTTGCTTGGTTGTATTTTATTTAGATTCAATGTAGTTTTGATATTGGTGAATGGTTATGCTTTTGATGTTCCAGATGTTTCGTCCTAACCCTTATTTTGAAGATACAAAGTTGGTTAAGGTGTTTCCTTTCTCTGATGAAGGAACCATAAAAATATCTGGCACCACTATGAAATGGAAAGATGGAATGGTAAGCATTTTCTTTATCAACAAATCCATTTTAATGATTTTATGTATATCATGCAATCATTGCAGTCCATGAGACCACATTTCTTTTAGGCATTCTATCAAACAGTTCACGTGCCTTGCCTATGCTTCCACATTTTGCATAAAGGCCTAAGTTGCTAATCTTGGTACTAATATGGGTATGGGGTCCAGGTATGGATTGAAATAATAACTAAAAATTGAAAATTAAATGCCAAATATCATGATCAATCCAAATGAATTAATAGTCAATGGTAGAACTACAATTAACAGTATAAAATATAAACTCAATATAAATCATCGTACTGCTTTTTGTTGAGAGCATCAACATCATCATGTGGTTGATTTGAACCAAAAATAGTAGTAGTGCCAGTCCCACTAATTGTTCCATGTGGGTCCTTTGAAGGACTCTCTTTTTGTTATCTATAGAGTAATGAAAGATGGGCAATGGAAGTATCTAAAGACAAGATGCTCTTGCAATAACTCCTATTTTTCATACTCAGCCTACTCATGTGATAGAAGGTGCAAGTTGGAATGCATGTAGATCAATTCCACCTTCTTTGTTGCCAATCGGTTGTGCTTATTTGAGTGGATAAAGGAGAATGGACCCCAATTCTGCAAAGTTGAAGAGGAATTCACAACCTATTGAGTCAAGACTCAAAATCAATGCAAAATTATAATTTACAAATTTTAAAAGAAAATTAAAACTAAAAGAATGTTACAGACTCAAAAATCACAATTATAATGGGATTTAGGTTTCAAAAAGTTGCAAGTGCGTAGATCCTTGCCCATGGATTCACCAACATGTATGAACATCCTTCTTTCACTTGTCTCAAAGAGCGCCAACACTACGACCTGTGGAGGCCATGAAATTACCAAACTCACCCACAATTGTGTCTTCTACATCTCAATTGGGGAAGAGTCTAGTGAATGTTGGCTTATATGCATCACTAACTTCACATCCTTGTATGGTGGGGCCTTCCTAGGCCAAGAAACAATCTCCTTGTAGTATTCTGGAGTCAAGAAAAAGGCAAGGAATGAACTGAACAAGGTGTCCAAAATATGTATATGTACCTTGCCTCAAATATACATTCCCGTGGCTTTGCAATTTTTAGCATTGTCCATTATGAGTTGGACATGTATTGAGTCCCCACTTTCTCAATGGACTTTATGAGGACATTGATGATGAATGTGCTTCCTTCACCTCCTCTTCACAATCAATGACTTTCAAAAACATTGCTTCTTTTGAGCACACTGCAACCATATTAGTCATTGACCCATTAGCTACATCTTTCTATCTATTAGAAATGAGGGATGCCCCTATTTTGATCAATGAATCCCTAATAAGCTGCAACAAATCATCTACCTATTTTCTTTCTTTTTTTTTTTAAACAAAAGCAAGCACAAAGATCCTAGGCTAGAAATGGATTATAAGGGATTTTGGCCACTGGAACAAGAAGTATTTAATGCGGGCAACCGTTCAAGTGGTTACACATGCGGCGGCACTACTCTCCGTTGTGGAGTCTCCCAGCCTCAGAGGGTTGCGCCTGTGAGGGTTTTGGGGTAGGTTGTTCGTCGGTGTAACATAGCAACACTTGTTGCAGGAAGTTTTCACTTCAGGCACAATTTATTTTAAGTGGCTTGGTAGGGCTTGGCTTTAGCCTGTTACCACTCAGGGTCGTTCCCACTTGGACAAGCGTGCATCCAAGGGTAGGCCCCTCCTAAAGGTTAAACAGATAGAATGACAAGTCTGACACTCTGATCACCCAGTAAAGGGTAGAGCATAAGCCTATTGTCATTCGTCAAGCACAGAAGACACTGATTAATCCAACCTATTTAAAAGTAGCAAAACTAAATGGGCTAATCTACTCAAGCTCAAAACTTTGAAGTGATTTTAGCAAGATAGCATTGGTTCAGTTTTATCCTCAGAAAGCAATGGTGAGTTCAGTTTTAATCCTCATAGCACGAAATAGTTAACTTTGAAGTTTTGGTCCAACGAGATAGCAGTAGTTCAATTTTAACCCAGAAATCAATGGTGAGTTTAGTTTTAATCCTCGTAGCACGAAATAGTTAACTTTGAAGTTTTGGTCCAACGAGATAGCAGTAGTTCAATTTTAACCCCAAAATCAATGGTGAGTTCAGTTTTTAATCCCAGATAGCAATAACTTGGAAAGTGTTGCAATGCAAGAAACAAATGATTCAGTTACTTCTTCCCTAATTAGAGCTAGGTGAGGATTTGAATGAACATCAGTTTTACTATCCCTTAGAAATTGAAGTGTGAACTATTTAGATGCAACTATATGGAACTAAACCCAAGCCTATCCTGCAAAATAGCTCCAGAGAACACCTGTGAAAAGGTTACCGTTAGCAAACTTTCCTAGAAAAGCAATAAAACCATTACTTATTGCAAATGCACAAAGATAGTCAACAAAAGCGCAGCAATAACAAATGCGCCGCAACAGTGTATAAAAACGCAGCAAGAATACATAGATGCGCAAAATGTACAAATGCGCAGTAACAGTATTCAAATGTGCCGAAGTAGCCTGTGCGTGACCTATACGGAACCTGCCTTCAAAAAAGCTCAGATTTTGATGAGATAAAGAGGCAAAGGCCCCACAGTGGGTGCCAAAATGTAGATGGGAATATGAGATTAATCAAATGAACAATATCAAACCCAAACATCAACAGAATAATGAAAACAAGAAAGATAAAAAGGAAATGAAGCAAATGAATAACAATGCAAAACTTCCCTATTTCAAAGCTTCTGTTGTTCGCCTATTACAACCATCCTTTGCTGATGAAGTAGGCCCTTAGTGAGTGCACTCTTTTAGCTACGTTGTAGGATGTCGATAGTAAATGGCTACATTGATAGATATTGCTGTGAAATAGAGCTTCAAAGCAAAAGGGTGATCTCAAGAAAATAGTATTAGGGTGCCAAAGGTGCGCGGGTAGAATTCTACAGAGTAACAATACGAATAGCTTGGATGAATAGAATGGAGGGATGAAGCTTCTTTTATAGACTTAGAAGAATGAGGATCAACGGTTGAGAGAATATATGAAGATCAATGGCTAGGAATAAAAGTGAATCTTTAATTCATAATGGATGAATTAAAAATTTATTTTTGGGAAGAGTGGGTTATGACAAGTTGAATTTTTAATTCAACTTGGTGGAGGACAAATTAAATTTTTAATTTAATTGGTGGAAGACAAAATAAATTAAAGATTCAATAGTGGAGGACAATTGAATTTTCAATTTATTTGGTGGAAGACAAAATGAATTAAAGATTCAATAGTGGAGGACAATTGAATTTTCAATTTAATTGGTGGAAGAAAAAATGAATTAAAGATTCAATAGTGGAGGACAATTGAATTTAAGATTTATTTTTGGAAAATGGAGGATATTAGCTAATTAAATATTAAGAATATTTAATTATATGTGCAACATGGTGAGGTGGAAGAGATGAGGTGGAAAGATGAGGTGGATTGATGAGGTGTATTTTGTGAGGTGGATTTTGTGATTTGAGACATTAGAAGAATTTAGGGATTTTAATTAAATAAAATGATTTTATTTAATTGTAGGATAGTGAATCGATTAAATAAATTTAGAATATTTATTTAATTGATAGAAGAATGGAATAAATATTTAGAATATTTATTTAGGATGAATCGTGTCATTTTTTTTTTTTAAACAAAAGTGGCGGACCACTGTAATTATATTAGATATAAAAATAATTACAAACCCTAGTTCGACGAGCATACTGGCAGGAAAGAACCAGGGGAAGAAAGCCTCCAGTTATAGCTCGAGAATACAAAAAGCTCCAAACATTTCACAAAAATAGGAGCAAGATTTTACATGTATAATTTTAACAAAATATTACATTTTAATCATCGAACTGATAAAACCAAGGAAGCAAAATCCCAAAAAAACAAAGCTACTAGCTAACCCAAATTCTCTTCAGTATTCAAATCCTGCACAAGATAATTCGGATCCCCCACAGCATGATCTTCAATAGGCGAGCTCGGAGGAGGAGGAAGAAGAGGATGAAATTGCACTAAAAACAACAAAGCTTGAAATTTTTCATCCACTCTGTTAGATAATCTCTCACTAATCTCATTACCATGAGCATGTAAAGAAAGATGTAGAAAATCTTCATCCTCATTCAACAGAGAAGAACGAACCGCATTAAATACACAATTATGGGCAGGAGAGTGAAGAACTTGACACTTGGTAAAAAGACCACCAATAAGAGCTTCTGAACCAAATAAATCATAATTCTAAAAGGCAGCATCAACACTTTCAACAGTAAAAAGGAAATGATGAACATACTTCTCAATAAGCTGACGAACTATGCCAATATCCTGTAATAAATCCATAGCATTAGAAACAAAAACCATGAAGATCTGTGAAGGATAAAGAACTCGGACACGGCCTTCAAGTATGTTTCTGCCCACAACATCTCTAATGGCGTATATAGTAAGATTATTTATTGAATCTCTTATTGGACCTGCAACAGATTGGTTTCATTATTTAGAAAATAAGTGTATTACTGATTGGAACTCTTTGAAGAGTAAGTTCTTGGGAAGATATAAGGGTCCTGTTAATGAAGTTGCTTTGATGTATCAATTTTTTGATATACAAAAGAAAGAAGGTGAACACATCAAGGATTTTTTGGATAGGTTCAACAAACTATTCAAAAAGATTCCTGCCTCCATTCAACCAAGTGAGCAACTTCAGCTTTGTACTTTTATTTCTTCTTTGCATCATGATGTTCAGTTTGATTTGAAATGGTGTGAAGTAAATGATATAGACGTTGCTCAATAAGAAGGTATAAAGATTGAGGATGACTTGATTTTAAGTGGCCTTTGGAAAGCAAATCAAAGTTATAAATAATTGGAGTAGTGAACCTGTGAAGAAGTCTATCATGCATAAACAAAGTTTCCAAAATACACAGCCTCTTTCTATTGAATGTTGTAATCTCATTATTTTTTATCAAAAACATTTTTGTAGAAATGAGATATACAATGAAGAAATTAAACCTCATATGGATAGGAGAATTGAAGCCTATTATTTGGATTATGAAGAAAATGATGATAAATCATAAAACCCCTCAGGTGGTGAAGAAGATGAAAAATCATCCCACGATGCAAATTGTAATAAGGGTAATGTAAATAGTGTTGTTTTGTCATCCTTATCTTTTACAGAAATGGAATCATTCACTTTTACTGGCACTAGTAGAAATATGGAAAATAAATGACTAGGTGACTAAAACGTTTAGTCACGTGACTAAACTTTTAGTCACAAGACCAATTTTTTTTGCAACACAGCTATAAATGCCTAATTTGGTCATTGGTTGAAATGAATAAATAAATGACCAAATAAATGACTAAACAAATGACTAATTTGGTCATCGGGCAAAAAACACAACTAAATAATTGGTCAGACAAATAAAAATGACTAAATAAATGACTATTACTCCTCTATTTTTTTTCTTTCCAATTTGATCATAATCCATGAATTTAAAGACAATACAAGGCAATAAATGTCTGCTTAGACCAAAGGAATAAAGGGAGAGAAAGATCAAACATTTCCCATGAGTGGAGCTAGATTATCTTGGCTCTTCAATCTATCTTAGCACACTAGCCATGGTACAACATGCCCATTAATGATCCGCAGGCCTCGGGGAAGTGACTGTCCAGCCCCGACCTGCCAAAAACATCATTACTTGCCACCTTGCCAACATCTACTAAGGCCTTCAATCGCACTTTCTGACTGTCAGAAAATAGAGCCAGCCCGCATAAAATGTCTAGGGGCTATCTCTACCCCCTCCATGTGACCTCTCATGTTTGCCTAAAGATCTAGCCCTTTATCGGACGATTGTATAATATATATTATATTATATATTATATAATATTTATATTATAATATAATATAATATTTATAATATAATAATATTATATTATATAATATTATATATTAATATAATATATTAATATAATATATTTAATAATATGGAGTCTTTACAAAATGTTAACAATGGGCACCAAAAGTAAAATGGTTAACTGCTTGCCTACAACGCGCTCTTCCTCTGTATCATTTTCGATTTTCTCTATGCCCTAGTTTCTTGCGTCCTTGGAACCACACGTACCATACCCTTTGTTGTAGATGTTGCTGATGCACAGTTATAGCCTGCACTCGTTGCTTCACACTCAAAAACATAGTTATTGTGGGAGGTGGAATTGTGGGGCTTTCCACAGCAGTAGCTCTGCACAGGTACTTAAGTTTTCAATCATTGTTTTGATTTGTTTGGGTTGCATGTAGATCAAGTAGGTCTTTTAGATTGTGCTAAAAATAAGTATAGTTTTCTGATGTGGGTCTATAAATATATACAATTTAGTTTGTTGATGTTCCAATTTTTATAGGATCACCCTGATGATATTGTAAATATCATACAATAATTGCATTTGATGGGTTTTTTTATTTACAAGTTTTTGATTGATACATAGTTAAAAATAGAAGTAGCATTAAATGGAGTGGAAGATAGGAGGAGGTAATGATAAATTTGAAAAACTAGTAAAAATGTTTACAGATCCTGCCGATGTACAGTTATAGCCTACCCTCGTTGCTTCACACTCAATTTTCAATTTTTATTACTAGGTCATTTCTATGATATGTTTTTTTTCAATTAGGGTTTTACTACTTTGATCTTCTTGTTTGGTATTTATTAATGTTGATACAAGATACAACTTAGAATTGGAAAGCTTAAATCAATTGAAATGCTTGTGGATTGATTAAACTGCATGGGTTTTGTTTGCATTAATGTTTCAAATTACTCATCACGATCCATCGTCCGGATGACGCAACCTGATGAATATAACAAGATACAAAATGTTCACTCCAAAATTAATTTCTTCCGAAACAATCATGTAAACAACTAGATACACTAATGTAGATATTACACATTTTTGAAGTGGGTGCATAATTTCTCTTTTCAAATCTAGGCAGAGGATATAGAATGTATAGCTTCTTAGTTTTTCTTTTGATTAATTATAGAATAAGGATATAGTGTGCTTGGCTATTGAAAGGAAATTAGATAACTGTGTAGTGCTTCTTAATTCTCACATACATGTAGTTTTTTGTCATTCTCGCAAAGTTGAATTGTAGTCTTACTTTTGTGGTTGAAATGTTGATTGTGATGCCCTAAACCAACTCACCAAAACAAACATGTGGAAACTAGGATTTCAGAGTAAGTTGTTTTCTTTTAACATACCATGTGCAACATAATAGGTTGTGTGATAACCATATATTGTCTTGCATCCACTGCTGGTAATCATAGCTCCTTTCTTGGGTTCTTCTCAAAGGTAGGTCACTTGTTACCCCTGAGCTAGTGTGTGTTATTATTTTCATGAAAGATGGATTATGGAAGGAATGCCCTGAGTGTTGGATACTCCAAGCCCATAGCCCATGCAGTTAATCCCAAAATGATAATAGATAAAATGAACTTTTTTCAAATGCCCATTTTTCCTCGAAATATCAAAGTGCTTTGTAGATTTTGGTGAAATAACAAGATAAATTTGTTCAAGTGTGCAAGTTTCCATAAGAATTGATATGCATCTTCAAGCAGTGAAGAATTTAGGATTGTTAAATATTTGAGCAGGGATATGGTGGGCAAACGATGGATGAGAAGCAGAAACTCTATAGGATGCTCAAAAACATGAATTTAGGTGGGGATCCAGGGTCTGACCCAGCCACTCCTATGCCTCAGAATTCCACGGTATTGTCAACAATGGATGGCTTCCTTACACCCGAGTTAAGGGGAGAGTTTGGAGAAGGGCTCTTGGATCTGCATACTATGGACAATTATGAGTTGTTTAATAAGGTTAGTATCATTTCTCTTGTGACAATCTTGGAGATAAATTTTGTTGCAGTGTGGCAATCAGCACATACTCGAAGGTTCTTAACAACTCTAATAGTTGTTCCATGGGGCATGTTTAACAAACCAAATGCAATTGCCAACTTTTCACCATGGTAGCAGAGAAATAATTATTTTTCGCATCCTTCCACAGCATTAAGTAAATTCTTGAATCTGTAATACCTTGTTGCCTTCGTCTTCCAAGCTAAATTCTCCAACTTTTCATATGTCTCCTTTGTCTATGGATGTGATCTGTCTCCTACACAAAAAAGCTTGTACCATTTTATGCCCTTCAATCCAACTGCATCCAGGGATTTTTTAATTCCTCTATCTTTCATCAATCTCCTTACCTCACCACACTTGCCCACTTCTGGATAGATGTTTGAGAGAAGAACATAAGTTGTGCAGCATTTTTAGGATCCAAATCAAAAAGCAATGTTGATGTAAATACTCCTAAGCCTATATTCATATGTGATCTATAGGCACCAAGAAAACACATCCATACAACCAGCACCGATTTAATAGGTATCTGAATGAGAAAGTTTAGTGTGTTTTCAAGATAGCCAGCATGGGCAAGGAGGTCAACCATGCACACATAATGATCAACTGTAGGTGTGATGCAATAAGGGTTACAAATGTGATTGAAGTATGTACAGCTCTCATCCACTAAACATGCATGGCTGCATGCACCTAGAATACAATCAAAGCTTAAAATGTTAGGATATGTTCCAGAGTGCTTAATTAATTCAAATATTTTGAGAGCGTCCTTTCAAAATCCATTTTGTGCATATCCTGCAATCATTGCATTCCATGAGATGACATCTCTTTGAGGAATTCTCTCAAACAGTTCACATTTTTTGTCTATAATTCCATATTTTGCATACATGTCTATGGGAGCATTTCAAACTATAATATCTCAAAAGAATCTCCCTACCATTATGCTTTGAAGGATGTCCATACCCTGTTCCAAAGCTCCCATTTGGGTACAGGCAGGGAGGATGCTAGCAAAGGTTTGTGGAATTTGGATTTACAGCTGTCAATTACATTTGCTTGAAAGTTTCTAAATCTTGTTCAACAAATCCATTTTGTACAATCCTACAATCATGGCATTCCATGAGATGACATCTCTTTGAGGCATTCTGTCAAACAGTTTGTGTGCCTTGTCTACGCTTCCACATTTTTCATATATGTCTATCAGAGTATTTCCAACTATAATATCTGACAAAAATCTACCTTCTATTATGCCTTGATGGATATCCATACCTTATTCCAAAGCTTACCATTTTGTTACAGGCAGAGAGGATGCTGGCAAAGGTTGTGGAATCTAGCTTTACACCTGCCAATTTCATTTGCATGAAAGTTTCTAAAGCCTTTTCAACAAATCCATTTTGTACATATCATGCAATCATTGTAGTCTATTAAACCACATTTCTTTCAGGGATTTTGTCAAATAATTCACATGCCTTGTCTATACTTCCACATACATCTCTCTCTCTATATATGTATATTCAATTGCATTTGCTTGAAAGTTTTTAATGCCTTAACATGTCTAATAGGGCAGTTGCAACTACAACATCTGACAAAATTCTTCTATCCTTTCTGTTTTGATGGATGTCCATACCCCATTCCAAAGCTCCCATTTTGACACAAGCAGGGAGGATGCTGGCAAAGGTTGTCAAGTTTGGCTTTACACCAGCCAATTGCATTTGCTTTAAAATTTCTAAATCCTTTTCAACAAATCCATTTTAATAAAAGAGGGTGAGTCCTTGTTTTATATAAAAATGTGTCAGACTATGTGGATCTATCTCCCTTTACAAAGAACATATAGTGTTGATTGGTGATCTTACAAGGATCTATATGCTGGATAATTGGAACAATACATAATTAACAATTATACATTACTGGAATAATTTTTTTCCTAAGCATCATTTTTACTTATTATGTGTTTTGTGTAAGAAAACATTGT
The DNA here is from genome assembly GCA_027924645.1 of Cunninghamia lanceolata. NCBI lineage: Eukaryota > Viridiplantae > Streptophyta > Pinopsida > Cupressales > Cupressaceae > Cunninghamia > Cunninghamia lanceolata. The sequence continues at coordinate 12,368,362 of BSBN01000803.1, forward strand.
TAACATTTGTGAAATGGAACACATCTTGTCTAATTTGTGACTTTTTGATTGTATTGGTCTATGTTAATGAGGAAGCAAGTGATAAAGTGCTAGAGGTGGAATAGAAATATAATGAGATACAGCGGCCATATTATGCCAAACACAATGAAGTCATTCAGACAATCCCTAATTTTTGGCTAACTGCAGTATGTTTTTCTTTTTTCATTAGCTAAGTTTGTTCCTAAATTGTGCAATTCATTGTTTCATATATCAAAAGGAATAGTTGATACAACATTAATGGAACTCGTTTTGTTGCTAACTTCTTTTATTTACAGTTTCTGAGCCATCCTGCTTTAGGTGACCTTCTGACTGAAGAAGACCAAAAGGTTGTGTTTTATTATCTTTTTGAAATCATTTCACTATTTCATTTATATTATATTATGTGGGATTTCCTTGTTTTTTAGACTGAATCTCTGATGTGTGATTGATAATTTATATTAGAATGTATTTTTTAGATTTTTTATTTCTAATTTGTTCAGTTTTTCAAATATTTGCAATCTCTTGATGTTGAAGACTTTAAAGATGTTAAATCTAGTTACTACATCACATTCGTAAGTATTACATGGTCTTTGTAGTTTTAAATCTATTGTTATTGAAGTTGATAATTTTAGTGTTGCTTGGTTGTATTTTATTTAGATTCAATGTAGTTTTGATATTGGTGAATGGTTATGCTTTTGATGTTCCAGACGTTTCGTCCTAACCCTTATTTTGAAGATACAAAGTTGGTTAACGTGTTTTCTTTCTCTGATGAAGGAACCATAAAAATATCTGGCACCACTATGAAATGGAAAGATGGAATGGTAAGCATTTTCTTTATCAACAAATCCATTTTAATGATTTTATGTATATCATGCAATCATTGCAGTCCATGAGACCACATTTCTTTTAGGAATTATATCAAACAGTTCACGTGCCTTGCCTATGCTTCCACATTTTGCATAAAGGCCTAAGTTGCTAATCTTGGTACTAATATGGGTATGGGGTCCACGTATGGATTGAAATAATAACTGAAAATTGATAATTAAATGCCAAATATCATGATCAATCCAAATGAATTAATAGTCAGTGGTAGAACTACAATTAACAGTATAAAATATAAACTCAATACAAATCATCGTACTGCTTTTTTTTAGAGCATCAACATCATCATGTGGTTGATTTGAACCAAAAACAGTAGTAGTGCTAGTCCCACTAATTGTGCCATGTGGGTCCTTTGAAGGACTCTCTTTTTGTTATCTATAGAGTAATGAAAGATGGGCAATGGAAGTATCTAAAGACAAGATGCTCTTGCAATAACTCCTATTTTTCATACTCAGCCTACTCATGTGATAGAAGGTGCAAGTTGGAATGCATGTAGATCAATTCCACCTTCTTTGTTGCCAATCGGTTGTGCTTATTTGAGTGGATAAAGGAGAATGGACCCTAATTCTGCAAAGTTGAAGAGGAATTCACAACCTGTTGAGTCAAGACTCAAAATCAATGCAAAATTAAAATTTACAAATTTTAAAAGAAAATTAAAACTAAAAGAATGTTATAGACTCAAAAATCACAATTACAATGGGATTTAGGTTTCAAAAAGTTGCAAGTGCGTAGATCCTTGCCCATGGATTCACCAACATGTATGAACATCCTTCTTTCACTTGTCTCAAAGAGTGCTAACACTGTGACCTGTGGAGGCCATGAAATTACCAAACGCACCCACAATTGTGTCTTCTACATCTCGATCGGGGAAGAGTCTAGTGAATGTTGGCTTATATGCATCACTAACTTCACATCCTTGTATGGTGGGGCCTTCCTAGGCCAAGAAAGGATCTCCTTGTAGTATTTTGGAGTCAAGGAAAAGGCAAGGAATGAACTGAACAAGCTGTCCAAAATATGTATATGTACCTTGCCTCAAATATACATTCCCGTGGCTTTGCAATTTTTAGCATTGTCCATTATGAGTTGGACATGTATTGAGTCCCCACTTTCTCAATGGACTTTATGAGGACATTGATGATGAATGTGCTTCCTTCACCTCCGCTTCACAATCAATGACTTTCAAAAACATTAATTCTTTTGAGCACAATGCAACCATATTAGTCATTGACCCATTAGCTGCATCTTTCTATCCATTAGAAATGAGGGATGCCCCTATTTTGATCAATGAATCCCTAATAAGCTGCAACAAATCATCTACCTATTTTCTTTCTTTGGCCAACAAGGTGTGCATGACATCTCCTTGGTGTAAATACAGTGTCCAATGATTTGATCTACTACTCATTTTGAAATAACATTTCCAATGTGTTTGCACCTTCTGTTCTTTTTTGAGAAAGAGATCAGTTCTCTTCATCTGCATATGGTGTCACCAAAAATGGATGTGTTTAAGATGGAGCAGTAGGTCGATTGTTAGCTCTAACTTCTTTATTTTCCAAAGGATGCTTTGATTTTATGGCAAGTGCTGCAATGACTTCTTCTTGCTCTCTGATCTATTTACAGATCTTTGATTTTGGCAACCCTTTTCTACTCGCCTAAGACAACCTAATAGTCCATGGCCAGGAATTGCACAGAAATGGGATTTTACTAGGCAGGGAGGATGTTGGCAAAGGTTGTGGAGTTTGGCTTTACACCTGCCAATTGCATTTTCTTGAAAGTTTCTACAGTCTTCTCAAAAAGTTCAATTTGTGCATATCCTGCAATCATTGCAGTCCATGAGACCACATTTCTTTGAGGCATTTTGTCAAACAGTTCACGTGCTTTGTCTATGTTTCCACATTTTTCATTCATATCTACCAGGGCAGTTGCCACTACAACATTTGGTAAAATTTCTCTATCCTTTATGCTTTGATGGAAGAAATCTTATTTTATTTATTGTGCCTTTGAGATCACCACTCACCCACACATACAAAATCTCCCCTCCATGGTGATGTTGTTACAAGTATGAGGTGAACCAGTGTTGTCATTGATGTCAACTTACTCATATTGCATTAGTAAGAAGATGAGTTGTGTGCTGTTGTTATTGAGGAAATCAGTCTCCATCCGGAACAGTGAAGAACAGTGATGAGAAGAAGGCAAATGTACTGTATAGGTTGAGAACCAGAGGATGCGGATTAAAGGGTTTGTAGATATGAGTCTTGAGATGCTTCAGCTAAGATTTCAAAGGTCCGCACGAAGATCTGAAGAAGTTGTGGCTGTTTGTGTGGAACTGGTTCCGGCAAGTGTTCAGAGGTGACAGAGGATCACAGAAAGGTCCGGTGAGGTCTAGAATTGTATTATCCTAATCTGCAGATTGGAAGGAGTGTTTGGGATGTCCTTATGATGTGTCATCTCGAGTTGTGTTTGATTTTGAGGTCCGGAAGTACCTTTTGCATTATGACAGTGGCGACAGACTGTGTTCTTGAAGTACCGGATGATGAAGAGAAGAATTCTGATAAGCTGATGAAGTGCGGATGTTTTTGATGATTCAGGGAAGGTTATGATGATCATTGGATCATATCTAGTTTGTGTTGGCGGTCCGCATTGAAGTTAGAGTTGGATTTGATGTTATGGCTACTAGTTGTTGGTGTTCTTCCTGTAACAGGCCGACCAGATGTCGACCGGATGTTCTACACGCCTTGCGAATGTTATTGTGATGTTTGTCGACTTAGATGATTGTTCCTAAGTCGATGTCTTGTATAAATAAGTGTTTGAGAATTCATTTTGAAGTGTGGATTGTGGGGATGAGTGTGGTATAGCGAAGAGAAGTGCGAAAGGCAGAGAAAGGGTTTTTGGGCTTAAATGGAACTGATCCGGACATGGTAGAGATGTCATTCTCTAGTTCAAAGATTGTGATTCTTATCACTTTGTAGACAATGTGTCTCCTTGTAGGCAGTGTGCCTCTTTGTGAGCAGTGTGCTCGAGCAGTGAGCCTTAATTGGCATGTGCCATTCATTTTTCTTATTCTTCTAATAGAGAATAATCCTTGGGTTAATCACCCCGTAGTTTTTCCCTTAACCGGGTTTTCCACGTCAAAATCTTGGTGTTCAATGTGTTGATGTTTATCTGCTCTTGTGTTTATGCATTATGCTTTCATGGATGGTTAATTGATATACTATTAACTAACAAAGAAGAATCAAGTGTTAGAAGAAGAGCAAGTTTTTAAACAGCTGATTCACCCCCCCTCTCAGTTGTTTGCCCTAGATCCAACAGATGTGGGGAAGGCTTGACCTTCTTCCCGCAAGCCCACACCCTCATGCCCTGGCTCTTTGAGGAGCTGTAAGAACATCACTGCAAACCCGAAGTAACTTTTGATATCTTATGCGGGAACCCAGGAAGGCCTCTGCTTCTGATCATGGTCTTCATGCAATTTGTAAACTGTTCGAGAGCCTTGTCTCTGCACCCAATAATGAAAGGTGTAAAATCCTAGTTCTTGTCTCTGTACTCACGAGTTTTACAACTTTAAATTTTCAATAACTTCTATATCTAATATAGAACAAAATCTCTTTACTCTATTTTGATTGAATTTACTCAAACATTAAATCAAACTAGTAAAGGCACTTGAAAGTAACGAGTTTTCTTTTGTTGTTCTGCTTGCAACTTGCCAACCTCACTCAAAAACTCTCCAACAGCTGCCCCTATCCTCTCATTAAGTGCTTCAGCAAAAGCCTTTCTGATAAAAAATGCATCCAAAACAGCTTTTCTATTGCTGTTACCTATTAAATATACATAAAGTAAAATAATGCAAGGGAAAAGAAGGAAACAAATCTTATTTTCCCATAGGAGCAAGATTTGCCTAGAACTAAAAATTAAAGAGATACTAGAATCTAAGGCAAATGAGTTGGGGTATCGTGCATGGCTTTAACCCATACATGTAAAAAGAAAAATATACCAAATACTTACTAATATGTAAGACAAAAATATTGATTGAAGCAATAACATGAAATGCTTTGGATGTATCCATGTGTCAATTATGCTAGGAATGTCTTCCAAAAACTGAAGGAGCAAGCAGAATTCACCTAATTTAGTCATCAATTCCAAAGTTGAAAATACATATTTAGAAATTGGTTGGGAATGTTTGAAGTAAGATATTCAATAGTTTTACCATATAGATTAAGGGCAATTCACATTGCTACAGTTGCAGTTCTGAATATAAGGAAAGCAAGTTAAAGGATAAAGCATGAAAATAATTAGACCGCATCATTATCAAAAAATTTTGTAAAAGCTAACCCCTCCAATTACACCCACCATTCACAACAACATTATAGGAAGGAAATTGCATAGAATATTGATTGAGAATTACACCCACCATTCACAACAACGTTATAGGAAGGAAATTGCATAGAATATTGATTGAGAATTACACCCACCATTCACATGGTCTATATTGTTGTAAAATTCCTTATCATCCCACTTTGTTTTTCATATTTCAAAGTTTCATAAATCTTTTAAAAAATTAACAAATTTTAAGTTTTTTTTATTGTGGATAGGTACAGAGCAAGGAGAAAATGTGAAATCAATGCCTTCTAGATGCATTTACAGCCCACCCCATGTGCAACAATGGCATCACTGAAGACATGCATTCACATAGATGGCTTTTTAGCTTTAGTTTTAGTTTTAAAAGCATAATAAATCAGTAGTTTGCATACTGCAAAAAGATTCTATCTTGAAAACTCTATATATAGAGTTCTTTGTAACATATTTTATATACAGCTTGAATATACACTGAATTATTTTCCAACATTGTTGTTTCAATCCTTTGAGCAGATTTGTTGATAAACGAGTTCTTTGTAACATATTTTATATACAGTTTGAATATACAGTGAATTATTTTCCAGCATTGTTGTTTCAATCCATTGAGCAGATTCGTTGAAGTTTATCAACAAAAAATGGCATAGTTGATGTTTATCATGTACTAGTTGTTTATATATGACCAGTTGATAGAAAAATAATGATTAAAATGACCAAATATATTACCAATGGATGGAAATTAGTTAATACAAATGACTAAATATACTACCAATGGATGGAAATCAGTGACTAAATAAATAACTAAATATACTACCAATTGACGGTAATTAATGATTACAATGACTAAATAAATTTGGTCGCGAGATAAATGACCAACAATAAACTACCAATTGTCACATGACTAAATATACTACCAAATTAATGGCTAAAATTTGTTTGCTCATAAATTTGGTCGTGAGATAAATGACCGGCAATAAACTACCAATGGTCACGTGACCAAACTACTGATCACATAACCAATTTTTGGTAGTTTTTTTAGTCATATATTTCTATTTTTCTACTAGTGTGGTGATGAAGAACAATTTGAGGACACGCAACATAAAGATGAGGTACCAAATATCTTTTCTCTGGAGTGCATGCAAGTTGAATATGAGACCTTCACATTTTCTGAGCAAGATGATACGGGAATATGACTGCAAGAAGAGGTCAGGAATGATTTTACATTTGAATCCTTTCATTTTGAAAATTTGGATGCCAAAATTTTTAAACAAAACTTGGAAGATGATGTTATAAATGGCCATAATAGTTTTGATGAAAGTGATCAAATGAATGAATGTGATGAACCTCATATTGTTTACATTCCAAATTGGTGTCTTAATGCATCTAAGGATGAATTTCAATGTGAAGAAGAGGTCATCATGTATGATTTGCATATTGTAGATGAGTGTGATTTGGTGAGTCATGAAACTATTGAGTCAAATCTTATAGAGAAAGAGGAGATTGTTCTAGTTGGGGGTGATTTTGTTTGCAATACATGTTTTTAGTTTGATCCACTTCCAGTTCTACATGAGACACACATGGCAGATAATTGGGACCCAAAATTTTTGTCTCAGTTTTTGTGTAGGATGTCTAATTCGAGCGTTGGCTTCTCCTTGTTTGAAAAGTCAAGTGCAACATGATATCACACCTATACAGGCAGATGTTGGTAGCCATATGCTGAGCAATGCTGATATGAGTTGTCCAATTGAAGAAGTATACAATGAAGAATGGCTTCTTGAGCATCAGATCACATCCAGAGGGTTTTTATGTGACACCATTCTTATCACTCTAATCATGGTGGTCACCAGCTGGCAGTTGATTGTGTGCATGCTTTTCATTCATCCAACATTATTTCACACATGCAGCTATTTCTCCCAACCTGTTAATGGATTTACATGATCAACTTGGAGTCATCTGAGGTAGGGTCTTCCTGCCATGTACATATTGGGAGTTTTTTTTGTGCTAGTAGTTTAGTTTCCTTTCATGTTTTGCCCTATTTTTGGCTTGCTCTGGCTCCTCTGTCCCCCACGCTCTCTAACTCTACTGCCCAATGAATTTAAAGCACTAGTCTATGCTTGAGATTCTAGATTCCTTTCTTCATCCTTTACAATCCTCATCCCCAATTAGAGCCTATTATTGCTCAAAATCTTGAACTTGAAAATTTCAAACTCCTGGAGCACCCTAAATCCCTGAAACTGCCAAATCATGAAAATAATTGAATTTAAAAATATGTAACAGTTGGTGTAAAATCCATCTATAGATTTGATCCTAACCTCATTGAACCCAATCTGGCTAGTTTTGATGCCAAAATGCTTTACCATTTGAAATATTTTTAGCTTCACTTTTTCCTGTCGGCAATTCGTAAACAAGGCCAAAATTTAATTTTCTGGTTGTTGGAAATTAAAATTTTTCTGAGTTCTTCTCTGTGGTGTCTGATTATCCTATTGTCCAATTTTTTCTAAAATGGAGTTGTTATGAGGAAGTTATGAAGTTTTTTGTCTTCATCTTGAAGTCAAAATTGATGAGAAATATAAAGATATGAGAGTCTCCATAAAAGTTATAAAGTTTGGTTTTCAAAAGGAAGAAAAGTGTGAGATAAAGGCTTGGTTATAAGGTTAATATTTTAGAATAAATGACTTTATTCAAGGAGGGTCCCACCAATTCTTGAAATTCATAAATAGCCAGCTCTTTAAGTGTCAGGAGTTTGTGAAGATATTGAACCAAATACATTTTAAGTTTAAAGTTTGAAAGGCCGATGCCCATCATTATGAAGAAGTTAGGGAGTCAAGAGTTTTTAGAACTCTCAAAGTCCAAACATAAGGTTCAAAAGTTCTCAAATATGCTGAATTCTCGACCCCTCTTTCCACTTCACTTCAAATAAAGAAAGTAAAATCTCTCTCTTGTCGGACTTTCATGGGAAAACCAAACTTCATAGAAATGGTTCAAAAGTTCATATGATCACCGAAAACCTGACAAGTTGGATATTCATTTGGAGTTAAACACTACATATCCTCTTATGAAGACATTGTTCCTAGTTTACTATGGGATTATTGATAGTAAATTCTTCTCAATCCCTTCTCATATTTTAAGTATTGTCATCCATGTTCTTTGGCAATAAATAATCCAAGAAAGACACCATCGTAGAGCAATGAGTGACTATTAAAAAAAAATTTCACGCCAGAAACCACTATTGTGAACAGATGCAGGGAACACAATTCTTGTGTTCAAGGCAGAATGACATATATTAAGTAGATGGGTACTAGTTTTCATCTATAGTAGAAAATTTTTATACAACTCCATCTTTGTATCATCAGGAGAACTAGACTTCTCTGTGGCAGAGAATTATTGTTTGACTTAATAGGCTATTGAAGATGTGCTGCTGCATGAATATAAACATTCACAATCGATGGTTTGTGCCCTCCAAATGTGCCAAAAAGAGACTTCATTTAAGAATACCATGCTTTGGTTGATATTTTTTATATTAAGAATGAGTGTGGCACTACGCATATCACTTTTGAATGAAGCCTGAAGCCATTTGTCTCAGAAGACAAACATAGACCAAAATCTTTGCTTAGATGCCTAGGTGTGTCACATTTAATCTCCAAAAGATCATCCAAAGTTTGAAAATGATCATCAAAGCACATAAATTGCTCGTCAGAATGCCTCAATGAGATGTCATCTCATGGATTGTAATAATATCTAATGTGCATGAAATGAATTGGTTGAAGTACTCAGAAACTTCAAAGTAAATGCCACTGGCCGTTGTAAAGTTAAATTCCACAACCTTTGCCAAGCATCCTGTCACGTCTCAGACTTTGATGCATTTGGAACTTACTATATGTGGAATTGTTTTATGGATAACTGTGTGTGGTTGAATGAATATTATTTTATTTTGAAAGATGAAATAAGTGGATATTATTATTTCATTTAAAAAGATGAAATGTAATGAATATTATTCTATTCTAAAATGATGAAATGTTATTTTGGAATGATAAATTATAGTGGTTCGGCTATGCTTTGGCTATTTGGACACTAACCTATTAATGGGAAATTTGAGTTTTCATGAGTTGCAGGGTGTCGAAGACAAGGGTGTGGTTAAGGTAGAGGAGGTTAGCCACCTAGCAAGGTTAGGATGGAGTGGTGTCTCTCTCACACACTGACACTTAGATGCATATAGTTACATAAGAATTACATTAATTAATCATATTATATTGCTTCTTATTTTATTATGTTATAGTTGGTTATTTAATTAATTGGTAGTTAATATTAAATGCTCATAGAAAAATAAAAAGTAGTTTAAAATTATTTAGTGATTTTTTATTCAAAGTTAGAATTATTATTATTTATTATTTTAGAAATAATGGTGTTGCAAAATTTAGTTAATAAAATTGAATTAGTTATTAAATATGAGTTTTCAAAAAGTGAAATATGTGTTTTATTTGATAAATTAGAAATAAAACCTAGAAAAAGAAAACACACCTAGAAAAAAAAACAAATGATAGAAATAATTAAATAATAGAAAAAGAGATTAAATTTAGAAGAAGAAAAAACACAAAAACAAAGCAAAAATTTTTTAAAAAAAAATAGAAAAAGAAAGAAATAAGAGAAGAAAAGAAAATAATAAAAAGAGAAAAACCCTCATTCTCATAACACACAAGATTCATTCACAATATTCATTCTGAAGAGTTAAGAACATATACAAGAGGATCTTCATTTGTTGAATGTGGTGGCAGTTGTGCAGACCTGCAGGTGACCCTTTGTTGGGTAGCTAACCTAGAATATTTCTTTGAGAGGCTAAAGTTTTCTACTTAGGTCCTCCTATGGGTTTCACGGTTACACGTGGGGGGTATGATGTCTGTTCATAGGAAATGAATCATTAGTCGGTACACTTGAAGTATTTTCTAGCCATATATCTTCTACACACTTTAAAATCCTAAAAGTACCTAAGTGAATCTCGGTGATCTTAGATTAAGTGAAAAATCTAAGGTTCACATCTGCCGCCATCAGGATCCCACACCCAGCTAGCTGAGTTATCAACGTGCATGTGTTGCAGGGGTAGCGGTATTGCACTATACTCTACCAAATCTAAGCTTAATGAAATATCAAGAAATCATGAAAAGAGAGAAAATTAGAAAATCACAACCACACACTATAACTCAGTTAGATGGACAATCAAGTAACCTCTATCGAGGCTATGGACGCCCGACTAGCAGTAGGGCTCTGCTTGAGTGGAATTTTGAGACAAACCCATTAGGGCTATAGACGCTTGCTGGCAGCGGGGCAATGTCCAGGTAGTTCATGAGGTGTGTACTTATAATTTAGCTTAATCTAAGGGATCTTAGATGAGCTTAGTTGCTGAAGGAGGGGAATTGATGCAATTGCACACACTCAAGATTTTAGGATATGGATGGTTGCACCTGGTTATTGAGTTCTACTTCTTTGATAAGGTATCATGTCATCTTCTTTAACATGTGGGCAACGCAGAGGTTTTGGGTTTGAAACTGAAGTTTATCTTTGAAATGCTCTATAGCATTTCCCCAGCAGAGTCGCCATTTGTTGTGCCTCACACACACACACACCATTTCGCCAATGGGGACCTCTTCCTTTGAATTTTGGCTTAGAGTGTTAGCTTAGCTGATTGATTCCTAAAGTGTTCCAATGAGTGATCAAAATTGCATTTTCTCACAATTGAAAGCATGAAGGTTACTTAGGTTCTCCAAAATCATTAAGTCAATTGCTAATTTTCATCAAAAGCCAAGTCTGATTTCCCTTTGGCACTAAAAACATTGCCTGCTAACCTTTGCGCTAGATTCTTACTCCACTGACCTTAGCGCCAGAATCATAATTCACTGACTTAGTGTCAAAATCCTCATTCATTGACTTAGCACTAAATTCGTTTGTCTCTGACCTAGCGCTAAATCTGCCTATCCCTGACTTGCACCAAAATGCCACTTTACTGACTTAAGTCAAAGGATTCTTAAACCCGCGTAGGAGTCGGATGACCTCCAAAGTTGTGCTAGGTCTAAGGAACTCCAAACTCACGCAAAACCCTAAAACATTCTCTACACACTGCACACTAGCCTAACAGAGGGTACGATCAGGCATTAATGGAAAATTAGACAAGGAAATATGAGGTTTCAAATCCATTTTAAGAGCTCATTTTATACACAAACAAGTTTTTTTTAGGGTTCTACGAATTGGCTGACTAGCGAGCAAATTGGGCAGCGGCAAGAATTGGTTGAGGACGTGTTTAAAAGTACCTTCTTGGCCCCTACAACTTTCTTGAAACTAGGTTAGGATGTCTTTTTCTTTTCTCTATCCTTTCTCACCTAGGGTTTCATGCATTGTTTAAGTTGTAATTTCTAATAGGTTTTGAATTCATGTATTGATGTAAGGATCTAAGTTTAATGAGGGTTTGATCTTAATTTATTATGCTTAGTTTGATTTCTAGATAAACACTAGGGCATGTTGATTGCACTACTTAATTTTAGCTTTCGAAATGAAGAACCCAGTGAGACCTAGCATCGAATTTTGACCAGAAGGCATCTCACAAGAAAATTGCAAATTTGTTGAAGTCATTGAAAACTCATAATGAATATAACCTAGACATTCTGGCACTTAATTTGATCCTGACCGACCTCTTTTTTGGCCTCTATGAATAGAATTTAGTCAGCATCCTATAATTTTTGTGATCCTTTCAAGTCAAATCTTATCACTAGATTTAGTCTTCACAGACTTCGCATGGGAAAAACCTCTCGTCGACCCTTTTAGGTTAAAATATCAAACACTAAAAAATTCCCCGTTGGAATTCATTGTTAGGAACAGCACTAAATTGAACCTTCACCGACTTGCGTCATAAAATGCCCACACCGACTTTAGTCAGTCACATCCAAAATTCACGCTAGTTGGTGGCAGTCCAAAGTCACGCTAAACTTAGTCTTTGAGTGTTTTGTCTCTTGCACTAAGAACCGACCTTCCTAACTCAGTGTTGAAAAGTACCTTCATCGACTTTGGTCGACAAACCCAAATTTTGTGCTAAGTCCAACATGACCAGAATCTACACCAAGTCTTATCCCCACTTTTAGTGTTGAATTCTGTTGGCAAGAGACACTATATGGATTAATGAATGTTGTCATTGATGGAAACAAAGGTTACCCCACACATCTACAAGATATGATGAGTCTCTACTGGAAGTCAGATTGAAGAAGTATTATGATCTGGTAAGCAAGAACAGAGCAGTCAGCAAGGTCTGACAGTTAGGTCCGGATCTCTTAGAGGAAGTATCTCAGTGAAGTACAGATTTGGGGAAGTCAAGAGGAGTACCTTGACTAATATATTCCAAGGATTTAGCCTCCGGTGATGGAAGGGTGAAGAGATATGAGCACCTGAGTGTTGGGTTCCTGTCTGACAGAATAGACAGAGGAAGAACTGTACCGGCAGAGTGTCAGACCCAAATCTGGAAGAGATTTTGCTAATGACTAAGTTTCTTGAGGTATCATTCATGATTGGCCAACATGATTGAAGACTTCTACAAGCATATCCTTGATCCGCATTACTTGGTATGCAAGGATTCAGCCGACAGACTAGAGTTTGAGATAATATTGACTATTCCGAATGTCGACTAGAAAAGTGTTGAAATCACTTGTGTGGATATATATACTAGATGGATTTAGATGTGAAAGTGTGTGTGTAGTGTATTGAATGGTGTGAAGAAAAGAAGAAGAGTAGAGTGAAGACAATAAGACAGGTCTAGAATGTGACAGTACAGTAGCATCAAAAGAGAGTAAGAATGAAGTGCAGCAGATCAGTCTATTGAGAATAACTGGAACTGAACCTCAGCATGTGTGGATGCTTCTCATCAGTTCAAACATTGAGTTACTTTCATTTCTTGTAGACAGTGAGTCTCTTGTAGGCAGTGAGCCTCTTGTGAGCAGTGTGCTCAGGCAGTGAGCCCTAATTGGCAAGTGCCATTTTGTATCTTGTATTCTTCTAACAGAGAATAATATCTTGGGTTAATCACCCCGTGGTTTTTTCCCTTAATAGGTTTTCCACGTCAAAATCATTGTGTCATGTGTATTGGTGTTATTTCCACTTCATGATTCTGTATGCTTATTTGATCTAATGTTGCATTAGCTGTTAAGAAAGCGCAGAAAGTTGAAATATTAGGATAATTGATTCACCCCCCCTCTCAGTTATCAACAATTGGTATAAGAGCCAAGTTCCTCCCAACAGAGCCTAACAGCTTGAGGAAGATCTGGGAATTCAAATGGATGTGTATGGTATGAGGGAGCAACTTCAGTCTGCTCTAGATGATCTTGAGCAATCTAATTCTGAAGTCAATGAATTGAAGGAAAGACTCAAACAGGCTGATGATTTCATAAATGAACTAAAAGGGAAACTAAGTCTCTCTATGAAAAAGAGAAAGGAACTACTTCAACAACTGGCAAGTCAAGGTGAAGCAAATGATACAAATGGAGATCTCAAGGAGAAAACCAAGTTATGTGAAAAATTATCAAAAGAGATCATCATGGTAAGACATGAAATGGAATCAGAAGTCATGAAATTTACCCAAGAAATTGAAGAGAAAAGAAAAACTGAAGATGATCTAAAACAATCTCTCAAGGAGAAATTAGAAGACTGCCACAAGATGGATAGAATAATCAGACATCTTGAATCCAATCTTGAAGATGCTAAAGATAATGAAGAAAAACTAGAAGATCAAATTATCTCTCTTAAAAGGGATCTTCAGACAGCAAATGAATACAAAGAGAAATTTAAGATAAGTTCTGCTCAACTTGAAGTTCTTCTTGAAAGCCAAAAGGGGTAGATGACAAGCGTGGCTTGGGATATGAGAAAGGTGAAAGCTCTGGATCCGGTCAGAAGAATTTTGGATCAGGAAATCCAAGGGACAAGCCTAGAAGACCTCCAGTAAGGCAACCTAATGCTCAAAGATATCCATGTTTCAATGGATACTGCCACAACTACAATAACTTTGGTCACAAAGCTAATCAATGCAGAAAGAGAATGAATCAAACTAATTCATCCTTCTCCGGATAATGCTTTAACTGCTGCAAAAGGTATGGTCACAAATCTCATGAATGTAGAAATATGCAAATGAACATTTCATTCAATGGTAGATGCTATGCATGCAATAGTGTAGGTCATATGGCTAATTAGTGTAGATCAAAAGGGTATTAGTCAAATATGCAAAGAAATATTGTTTGCTACAATTGCAATAGATCTGGTCATATTGCCAAATTCTATAGAAACAAGAATCAGGACAAAAGGGGTTCGGTGCATCATAATCAAAATCAAGACAAAGGAAAAAGAAAAGTGGATGTGGATGAAGTTAAAAGTGAGATGAACAAAATTTGGGTGAAGAAAAGTATAGAGAATGTAATGGATGGATCCGCACCAGAATCTGGTGCTGATATTCCTTCCAGAAATTGAATAGATGGGCTCTGGCTCAGGGGGAGTAACAAAAGAAAAACCAATTCCCCCAGCCAGTCAATTGGTGCCTGTAATCAGCACATGAAAGGCTGCGGATCAAAGGGTTTTGAGAGAAACACCTAGATAAGACATAGTAAAGATCTGAAAGATCTGCATGAAGATTTAAGGATAGATCCAGTTTAACAGACTTCTTGTAAAAGCAGGTTTCTTACAAGTTTGGTCTGGTGTGATTCTGAAATTGAGACATCTTGATCTGTGAATAAATCAAATGGTTGAGGAAAGTAAGAAAGCTCATTGTTATTCACCAAGGACAACTCTAAGCATATTATAGTGATCCGAAAAGAGATCTATTTCAGAATAAGAAAAATAGAGCAACTGGAATAACTTAAGATGCGCATTTATTGCAGTATGAATTTAGGGTTTTTCTTGCAATTAAAAGGGTTCATGTGCTCATCATTTGCACATTTGCATTTGAAAAGAAAGAAAGGAGAGCCCTGCAACAAATTACTTCAAACTTCTCAAAGACCAACTATTGGAGTTGATTCAATCAACAAATCATTCAAGTTCACTCTGCGAACCCTACAAGCGCAAAAGGTATTTTCCATTCTTGAATATCTCTCTGCAAATCTTTGAAAGATGACTACTCTGAATGTAGTGAAGATTTCTGATAGGCCTCAACCCAAATTTAAGAAACATCCTTACAAATCTCTAGAAGTGGACCCCTTAGGGGCATTTTCCAACATTCCACATGGGGTTTTGCACGTAGAGGATATTAGGGCTTATATTCATGCGAATATTGAAGAATTTGGGGAATCTAAGCTGGTTGATATCTATCACAAACATTTGATAGATGACTCATTTGAAATTAAAACTTAGTATAAAGCCATCCGGGAAAAGCATTTTGCACAATGTATTCATTTCCCCTGTTTTGCAGAAGACGAATGGGTCCAGTATGTTTTGATCAGGGTGCATGATAACTTCATTTGGTTAAATGGACCATTCAAAATCACGAAGGATGCCATTAAGGTAGTAACCGGATTACACTCAACCGGTGAGATGCCCACTCTCAAATCTGTCAAAAACCAAATTGTAAGTGAGGCTACCGGATCAAAGTTTGATAAAAGAGAAATGACAATTGAGGATATCACAGATCCGGATATCAAGTTTGCATCAATGATAATTGGGTATAAGATATATCACTCCAGCAGGGAGAATTCTGTATCTGGAACTGCTATATATACTGCCGATGAAATGTTGAGGAAGAATACAAACTATGATCTTTGTGAGCTTCTTCTGAACTAACTCTTGGAGAATCTACAAAAGATAAAGAAAGACAAGAAGAATTCCTTCAAGTATGGTGGATTGATACTATGTTTGTTCTTCTACTTCATGAATGAGCTTCCCGGATCCAATGGTTGGGTGTGGCAAAATGATAGACCAGTAGCCATCCAAATCAAAGATTATATACATAGGCTTGGTGATGCTAAGGCACATAATACAACACTATGGGGTTATTTAAAAAACTTTCAAAACATGATGCAGGCTAGAGAAAGAATTCCCAAATCATTAGTTGAAAAATATAAGGAGACAATTCGCTTTATGGTAGAAACTGATCAGTGCCTAATGGAGGTAGTGGAGCCAGGGGTAGTGTGGATCATGCCAATGGGGTATGAAGTTGATGAGAAAATTACAGAGCTACATGTTCAACACATGCTAAGTCAGCCAAAGGATCCTAAGGTAGAAAGGTTTGGAACCTTTGAAGAGTTAAGTGTAAAGATCCATGTAGAGCTACGACAACTGGAAATAAAGAGAAGAGCGAGAAAAGAAGTTGAGAACATGGCCAAAAGTTTTGGCATTTCAAAAGAGGCACTTGATGCCAGCAGAGAAAAGATGGAAAGGATAGAAAAAGAAAGGAAGAAGTAGAAAATCAAAGTGTTCTAGTAGAAGCCCCCTCCCAGACCATATCCTCTAAGGGTTTTGCATCTGCCACTACTAAGAGCTCAAAGGGATCTAAACCAGAAGCAAAATCATCCGGTAAAGGTGAAAAGAGAACAAAAACAAAGGCAACAAGGTCTTACATCAGTCAGAAGGATGATGAAGAGACTCAATCTGATGAAGAGATCAAGAAGATGAAGAAGAAGAAGAAAATATCTAGTGAAACCAAGGAGGCAGAGGCAGAAGAGTTTGTTGAAAAGCCCACTCTTTCATTAGATGATGTGGTTAAAGCAATTACTGTGGATGGGAACCTGCAACCAATAACAGAATTCTATGACGCATATAATGATGCAGATAGAAAGATCTTGGAGGAAGCCACGGTTAAGTACTTGAACATATACAATAAGGCTTTTATTGAAATCATATCTCTCATTCCCAAAAGGCTAGAGAAGGAATTAGAGATAAGAAAGAATAATGCTAGGGCAAAGGATCTTGAGATCCAAGAATAGATAGCCATTCAGCTCTTCCCTTCAATCACTTCGAAACAAATGAACATGGTCTTCAAAGATTGCAAGGATGAGTTCTGGAGTAAGGCCAGAATGAATCAACTCATGCTTGGAGAAACTGATAAGGTGGCAAAAGAAATAGAGGAAATCCTCCGGAAAGCCTATAAAAGATTCAACATTCCTATCATAGAGGACATAAGTGATAAGCCCTCTGCCATGGACAACAAGGTAAAGGAGACAGGTGAAGAAAAAGGTAAGGACTTAGATTCCTCTGCTCTGGAAGAGGAAGTCCAAGGAGAAGTAAATCTAGACTCTCTAGCAATCTCCGGATCCAAAGGAGAAGAAAGAATAGAGGATAAAGAAAAAGGAGTGAAGGAAAAAGAAGATGACAGTACTAAAGTTGCAGAAGGAAAGAAGACTTCAATAGAGAAGACCACAGCTATTAGTGGTAAGAGTGTAGAAGGAGAGAAAGCTCCAAGAGATTGCTCTAAGACTACAGAAGAGAAGAAGAATCTGTCTCCGGCAAGAGACACTGCAGAAACTGTCAAAGAATTCTTAAACAAAGAGACAATGGAGATTGATGAACCAGAACTTCTACAAGGGCCATTTAATTTTGATTCTCTTTCCCCGGTACAAACAATGAAGATAGCCTCATTTGCTTGTGCAAAGGCAAAAGAAAAACTCCTTAAGTCTCACATGGAAGACTGTGAGCTAATAGAAGTTGCATCCAGAGTATTAGAAAAGATCATGCCATCTTTTCAGAAGGATCCCTCAGCCTCCTCATCCGGTAATCTCAAATCTCTAGTCAATAGTGTTAGCACACATTTTGGTTCCCTAGAGAAGTCAACAGAAGATAAGGTCCAGAAGGAATTTTTGGCAAAAAGATTATCAGAGGTACAAGGGTTAATAACTAATGATAGGAGGAATATGAATATTGGGATAAAGAGCTTAGAAAATGCTCTTAAAGATGGCGGGGAAATGTACAAATTTTGTTTATCATGGTCCAAAGCAACATTGGATATTGAGAACAAAGTGAAAGAACAAGAGGACAAACTGACAAAACTCTCTAAGAATTTTGATCCTCTCTCCTCTTCCATAATAATTCAAGAATGTTAGACTATTGTAGTCTTGAATGAAATCAAGAAGCTTGAGAAGGAAAAGAAAAATAGAATAAGCAGGTTGGGTGAACTTAGAGGGATAATTATCCCTAAGTTAGAGGCCATGCATGAGGCCATAAAAGAAGCTCAGACCACAGCCCGGACCAGTGATCCGACAGATCTAAAAAGGGCATTCCTGTTGAGTGGTCACATCTCAATTTTGGACAGGATGAAGCAAAGTTGGGCAACAGAATTTGTCCAATTAAAGACAACTTTTGCAGACATACTTCAGTATATGTAAGTATGCTATATATATATATTTATGCAGCTAAGTATAGTTGACTTTTTGAGAATTTTGGTGTGCGGACCCTACCCTTTGCCATTGATATCAAAGGGGGAGTGAGGAGCAGTGAAAAATGAAGAATCCAGCTAAGGGGGAGCTCCGGAAAATGTATTTAAAAATAGAGCATCAGCCAAGGGGGAGTATAGTGTGACACTTAGTCATTTTTCACTAAGTGTTGCCATCAATGCCAAAGGGGGAGATTGTTGGCAAGAGACACTATATGGATTAATGAATGTTGTCATTGATGGCAACAAAGGTTACCCCACACATCTGTAAGACATGATGAGTCTCTACCGGAAGTCAGATTGAAGAAGTGTTATGATCTGGTAAGCAAGAACAGAGCAGTCAGCAAGGTCCGACAATCAGGTCCGGATCACTCAAAGGAAGTATCTCAGTGAAGTACGGATTTGGGGAAGTCAAGAGGAGTACCTTGACTAATAGATTCCAAGGATTTAGCCTCCAGTGATGGAAGGGTGAAGAGATATGAGCACCTGAGTGTTGGGTTCTTGTCTGACAGAATAGACAAAGGAAGAACTGTACCGGCAGAGTGTCAGACCCAAATCCGGAAGAGATATTGCTAATGACTAAGTTTCTTGAGGTATCATTCATGATTGGCCGACATGATTGAAGACTTCTACATGCATATCCTTGATCCACATTACTTAGTATGCAAGGATTCAGCCGACAGACCAGAGTTTGAGATAATATTGACTATTCTGGATGCTGACTAGAAAAGTGTTGAAATCACTTGTGCGGATATATATAATAGATGGCTTTAGATGTGAAAGTGTGTGTTTGGTGTATTGAATGGTGCGAAGAAAAGTAGAAGAGCAGAGTGAAGACAATAAGACAGGTCCGGAATGTGATAGTACAACAGCATCAAAAGAGAGTAAGAATGAAGTGCAGCAGATCGGTCTATTGAGCTTAACCGAAACTGAACCTCAGCATGTGTGGATGCTTCTCATTAGTTCAAACATTGAGTTACTTTCCTTTCTTGTAGACAGTGAGTCTCTTGTAGGTAGTGAGCCTCTTATGAGCAGTGTGCTTGGGCAGTGAGCCCTAATTGGCAAGGGCCATTTTGTATCTTCTATTCTTCTAACAGAGAATAATATCTTGGGTTAATCACCCCATGGTTTTTTCCCTTAATAGGGTTTCCACGTCAAAATCATTGTGTCATGTGTATTGGTGTTATTTCCATTTCATGATTCTGTATGCTTATTTGATCTAATGTTGCATTAGCTATTAAGAAAGCACAGAAAGTTGAAATATTAGGATAACTGATTCACCCCCCTCTCAGTTATCAACAGAATTCCAACCCGACCGACCTACGCTAAAGGTATACCTCACTGACCTCACAACTCAACAAAGGTTGGTCACACCCAAATATAGCGCTAGGTCTGACCTTGTCTAAATTAGCACTTTTCTGCTGCCTAAGTCTGAGACCCCTGAAATCTGCGCAAATTGATTTCAGAGCTATTTATCATGAAATATTCTAAGACGAATAGGTCTATTTGATAACAATGAATGTTGCAAGGGAAAATTATGATGTTTTGCATGTTTCCATTTAGATTTTCTTAAAGAATTTAGAATTTATTGCATGGTTCAATATTATTTTGATGTTGTTTTCACTATTTAAGTCATGTAATGAGTGTGATAAAGTGATAAAATCTGCAAATCATCAGACCTATGCATTTTAGACTTAGGCATTTACAATTTAAAGTGATGGATGTGATGTTAGCTTCATGACTTGGTAGAATTTGACTAGTAGCATAAGGGAAGTCACTTGTGACTCATGAATGTGTAATTTAGGAATCAAGAAATCACAAGACAATTCTATCTTATTAGGTCTGGTTATGTAGGTTAAATGACTACCGAGCCCAAAACATGAAGTACGAATTCAAAGGGATTCCCCTTGAATCTAAGATAGCCTCTGCATGGCCAAACATAGGAGATATAGACTTAGGTCATATTGACCTAGAGGACTTTAGACTCAAGGTGTTTGGACCTAATCCTACACCATTGGCCAGGAAGATAAGAGACAATGGAATTGCAGAAGTAGTTGCCTTCCTCACCTTGTACAATGTGCAGAGCTCATAGTGACATGTGTAGAAAGATATGATCCCCTCACCAAAAACCATTCAGACTACCAATGGGGAGATTCTAGCAGATTTAAGCTCACCCTCCTTGGCAGAAATCTTCAGCATATACCAGTTTACCTTGTGTTATCAATACCCAACATAAAGGACTCATAAGAAACTTACAAGAAGGATATTGAGAAATGTAAGAAGCAAATCAATGATGGATGGATGAAGCATAAAAGGTCTACAATCATCAAGCTTCTTCATACACTCTATAGGAGTGATTTTCACAATGAAATTAGAGATCTTGTAACCTTGTTAAGTAGAATATATGGATTACCATCCGCATCAACATTTAAAGGTTGGATGTTCACATTAATTGAAGAGATTATTCATGGAAAGTTGAAGCTCCATTGGGATCAAATTATAAGTGACAACATTCATGAGGCTTTTACAAACTTTAGGGAGGAGATGACATTCAGATGGACTTCATATGTGGTAGATGTCTTGGCAAGAAGAACTGAGTATCCAGGGCTATCCAAGTTTGAAGATGTAGGAGATGGACAACTGAAAGTATATGAGTGTTATCCCCAACTTTCTATATCTCAATCCTTGATTCATTTAAAAAGGGTAAATGATGCATTTACCATGTACATTACAAGGTTGCTTCAAGGAGCTACTTCCCTGAGAATTTCTCCCAAAGCAGTGAATGTAGTAAGCCAATTCGGGAGGTGGTACATCTAATTTGAAAAATTCACTTACATAAGGGTACAAGAATTCACAGCAGTACCATACAGACTACCGAGATACCCAACAGATAAGGTAGTACTACTAGAACTGATAAGCCAGTTGATTCCATGTGCAAAGAAGTTAAAGCACTTGCATAGAACAAATGTCAAATTTCCTATGCTGCTAGGTAAAGTGTAGTTTGCATGTGTTTCATTGGGTGCAGCTAAATCCTTTGATAAAAACCTACAACTTCTTAATCTGCATTTATATGTCAGAAGAGGTCACTTTGATCCACATGGTGTAATGGAGAAGTATGTCAGCAAGAAGATGTTTCATAGGGTGCATCTCGAGGATTTTTGGGCTAATTGCATAGATGATTATGAAGTAATGAAAAGAAGTCATTCAAGAATGTCTCTGGACTTCATTAAAAGGTTCCATATCATTGAAGTCCTGGATCAACTAGTAGATGATGATAATGTGGTATATAAGGGACCTTGGGAGGCTCAATACCAACAGCCAGTTCCTCTTCCAAACTAGGCAAATGCTGAAGAGAGCTCCCTACATGAAATCATGAAGGAACCTATAAGGCTGAGCAATATGTGGTTTAGGACCCAAATTGCAGCCATGACATAGAACGGGGTGCAACTCAGCTACATAGAGGAAGAACTAGAAAAGGAATCATATGGTGAAGAGGACCAACCTGTGGAAGTGTCAGATGCTAAAGAGCAGGCTCAGGAAGCCTCCAAGGAAACAGATAGTGAAGAGTACATGCCATTGGCAGAAGAGGTAAAAGGTAAGAAAGATATTCTAAAATCACAACAAAAGAATTCACTTCTAGCTAAAAGGACTAGAGCCACACACAAATGAGACATGCCAAGTGGGCCAAGTGAGGGTTCTAAAATAAAGAGACCAAGGACTAAAGCAATAGGAGTCACTATAACTACTTCTACCAATGTCCCTGCTGCCTCTGACACTCCATCTGCCCCAACTCAATCTGCTATTACAACTACATCATGCCCCTTGGCATTAGATTCAAGTCTCCCAAGTCTCTCCACTTTACTCATTTCAGTTGTTGCCACTTCTTATGCTCCTCCATTACCACCCATTTCAACTATCTCCTTACCTCCCATCTCCTCTATATCTTTTTCCACCTCATTCACTTTACCACCTCTCTCCACTACTCTTTCATCTTTTTTTTCCTTTCCTTCCTCCTCCATCCTCTCACCCCTTGTCATGCCTCCTTCCTTGGGATTTGCATCATTGCTAACCTGACTCATGTAAGCCTCCCTCTATTGACAACTCATTCATTGCCCTCACTCCATAACTCTTTAATTCATCCGGTGCAAGATTCTACCCACTTAACTATACCACAACTACCTAGAATTGAAAAGGTCTGTGCGGAGTTGGGATTACAAGAATAGGAGATGGAAAAGGAAGCATTTGAAGAACCTCTCCTTGAGCCCACAAGAATTGAGGTGGTTGAGATATCTGACAGTCCAGTAGACAAAGGCATTGTAGATACAGTTATGAGGGCTGCTCAGCATGAAGTGTTAGAAAATTTACAAAATATCGGGCAACCGGGAGATGGAGAAGAGGATGACGACAAAGAGTTTGAACATGAGTTGGAAATCCTTGATAATTCATCAGCTAAAGAAGATAGTCATATTGATGTCCCCAAGGATTCCTCCTCCACAACACCAGATTGGCTGTAATACAGGCTTGGAGTTAAAGAGCCACAGATAGAAGTAATGAAACTGGATTTGGATACAATCTTAGCCAGAGTAGAGAAGCTGAAGAAACAAAAGAAGGCCAAGATCCAATCTAGAATATACAAGGATGCCACTACATCAAGGATTGCTAAAGTGGTTGTCCCACCGGAAAATGTGAGTAAAGATCAAGTGAGGGCTGAAGATTATGTTGTTACAACTCTCAACTTGGGACCTGCTTCTAGGGGACAAAAGATTGATGAATTTAAAGGTACGGTCTCCTCTATTCTAGAGCAATTAGACAAAGATGAGCTTACAAAGTAGGAATTGAAATAGCAAAATGAAGAACTAAGGGCTTGCATTCAATTTTTGATGAAACCATTAAGTACAAAGAATGAGGCTGAGGTTGCCCCTCCTCTACTGTCAAAAGAAGAATTTGCAAAATTTGAGAACATTCGGGTAACTTCGGCAGGAACTCAGGAATGGCTCAACAAAGTATACAATGAAGGGTGTGAGATAATAGATTTTGCTCCCAAATACCATGAAGATTTTAGCACTCTTAAAGGAGCCTTGAATGAATTGTACAAAGACTATGAGCCTTATGAAGATTACTTCTCCCACCTCTTTCCTTGAGTAAAGAAGATGCTAGATCTTCCCAGTGAAACTTTGTTGTCAGAAGGCATTCTGACCAAGGATAGAGTGAATAAGCCTCAGGATTGGACATAGCAGATGACTATGAGGAAAGAAGTTTTTGACGAAATAAAGAATTCATATGAGCCTACAAGGAACCAAATCATGGATGCCATCTACAGAATAAATGATACATTGAGAGGTTGTCTCACTTCGGAGATGGATGATTTAGCTCCCATCAATGTGCAAGAAAGTAAAGAAAAGCTACATCATATAATTTATGGGGAGTCTCCACTTAATATGGTGGGTAGATTGGACAAAATTAGTGACCTCCGAGCTGCCTTTACTGAGTTCAAGAAAGATAGAAGAGCGCAAGAGGTAGTCTACTACAAATTTTCCAAAGAGGCTAAGCAGTTGAAATATAGAGCCAACTACATTAAAGATCCAGACCCATCAGATATTAATCCAGGCCTCTCAGCATTGGTTACATATTGTAATAAAAAGGCAGAAGAAGATTGTTTAGGTGTGAAATTGGGATTGTTTAGTTTAGTGTTGTTAGGTGTTTGAATCCTCCTTTCACCCTTAACATTCAAGGACCTAGGGTCAAGTGGCAATGCACTATCATACCCTAGGTCACTATGAGATGTAGGGAAACTAGGATTAGGGAATTTAATTATCAATTTTCCTTCTCTTATGCTTAATTGACCATTAAAACCCTAATTTCATGAAAACGACAGTAAACGGATGAATAACAGAAAATGCTCTTGCAGAGGAATGTAAAATACCAAATCACAAAGTACCTATTTTCAAGGATCTAAGGAGAAAAAGTCAGGGACACAGGAGCAGGCACCCAAGTCCAAGGCCCTAGTTTCTATCGAGATCTAGAAACTCAGTCTGCAACTCTTTCCTATTGTTCTAAAGATTTTCCCGTCATGAAAGTTGGAGGACTAATGAGCAGGCGCCCAAGTCCAGGGTGCTATTTTTCCTTCTGTCCTGCAATTCTAACACTTCAAGATGCCTTCCTGCAACTTCACTTTGTCCATCTCCTCAACCTGTAACCTGCAACCATGAAAACTTTGGGAGGGGGTTGTGGTGTTTAGGATCTTGCCTCAGTCAAGCCCCAGAAAGACACTTAAGTCTTCCAAACACCATTGTCAGATAGAGAGTGTGTGCCCTTGTGAGGCAGAGGAAAAATCTAAATGAAACAATGATAGAGAAACACAATGATATCACCTTGTAGTGAAGATCTCATGGGAGGAAGATACTCTTCATTCCATGAGGAGATGGATGCTCAAATCTACAAATACAAACACATAAACAACACAAGTATGCTCTTGGAACACTATGAAAGCCTTCAATCACAAGTTGATAGCTAGTTGAAATCTAATTGCAATCTAGTTTCTAAATGAATGCCTGATCATGCTTTTATATGCAACTACAAGCACTCCTGCCAAGATTTCGTAAATTCAAACTTACCGTGTCAGCCTAGGGACCAAATAACGGTCATAAACCAACACTTAAGATTTGGGCCTGACCCAAAATAGGGTAGGACTAGGGCGCGGATGCCCAAGTCCTCACCCCTATTTTAGGTAGGGTAAGCTCAAGGGGTCCTCCTAGGTCTAATGTGTCATGATACCTAGGGCTCATTCCATCGAGATGCCAAATTATGAAGTAAGATGTCATAAATGCACACTAAAGACCTAGGAGCTAAACCTTATGAGGGAAAAGCCCCCAAGGGGACATTTTCTAACGTTACAAAGAGAAAATAAATTTAGAGGAAAATGAATAAAATAATAGAATATTTTAAATTGAAATTGTAATCCCATCACTTGTGACAAATGCTATATTTAGAGGGTCATGTGATGCTATTTTGTCTTTATTATGCTTTAAAAATTGGCTTTTCCCTGTGTACAGCTCAATGGGTATCCAAAACATCCAGATTCAATGTATTTAGGAGTTGTATTTTGTCTTTTTTCCTACAAGACAAAGGGAAATCGAGAATGGATAATAGTTGTTGTATACGGTGTAATCTGGTCCGTTGGTGTTGAGAAAATCTCCACCATCTATTCAAAAACTTAGTATGGCACCTCTCCTATATAAAGGGCCATTGTCTCTATCATTGTAAGAGTCTTGATGCCGAATTGTTGATACTCTACCATTTGAGATTAATACAAAGCAAGTTTCTATAGTATTTCTTAGAATTTGTTTATTTGTGTTACCTATTTGGTTTCATGGTTCACTTCATGATCTGCAATTAGTTAATCGTGCTTTACAATGTTATTAGTTTATTGAAGGTATTTGATGAGTGTTCTAAGTCCATACTTTTAGTTGCTTGTTGATTGTGAGTGGTTGTTTAAAGTTAGCTTGGACTAATCAACTTGTGTTGAATTCAATTGCATCACATTAGTTAGATCACGACAGAAATTGGGTATTTAGTGAATGCATGCAATCTAAAAATCTTAAGAATTCCTAGAAGATAGCATCATTTTTTGTAGTGTTGTAGAAATTAGTTAGCTTGGTTACTCAGGAAGTGGTTTAAAAATTTAGGACATCTGTCTGCCATTAGTAAACCATGCATTGTGAATGACACTTAGGATCTTCCTAAACCCTACTCTTTTGCATTTTCTTATAAATTAGTTGTTCTATTAGGTTTCCAGCAGCAATCTCATATTGTCATATCAGCTGAGATAACATAAGGGTTTGAGTGTATTGTTGTCTTAACCTGTTAAATCTGTCATATTGCATGTAAGATCCCTTGTAGGCATAGCTAGAACATCCCGCTGAGAAATTCTAAGCGAGCTAAGCCCTAGATGTAATATCCTTGGAGTAGCCTTACCTTGGGTAAGATATTTTTCAAGAGAGGTGTGATACCAGCAATCATACATGTGTTGTTGTGTGCTAAAAACACCATCAACAGTAATCTTTCTGACTGTTACAATGGTGATGCAGGCAAATAGTGCACAAATACAATTCACACATGATAGAGCTAGCACATAGAATCTTAAAAAAATTTATACTTAGTTTAGGCTTGGATGTTTCCAAGCACTACAACTCAAATCCTTTTGGTACTTCTCTACAAGGTTGGCTACATATAAAATACTACAACACAAAAGATGAAGAACAACCCCAAAATGTCCATAACATCTCTAAAGCTCATACAGATCTTGGTTGTGTTACTATCTTGTATCAAGATAACGTAGGAGGCTTTTAGATCCGAACAAAACAAGGCGATTGGATTAATACTAAGCCTTTGCTAGGATCCTTCATTGTCAACCTTGGTGACTGCTTATAGGTGAGTGAAAAAAATAGTCTGCATTAAATGAAACCTTTCTTTTGTTCATAGTATGAATGGTATTGGCTACAAAAGTTTAACATTTCTAACAATTAAAATCTCTATAGAAATTACTGACGTGTCAAAGTTTCCATTCTAACATTTAGATAAAATGGATTGCATCTGTTACTTGGTAGATCAAATTTTACAAGCAACGGATGGATACCCAACTGGCCTTGCTACAATGCTCTCGTAAAGGCTGGCACACAACTTGATAATGAGTCTAGCATATGCAGTTCAACATTGCAAGGGATATGTTTAAAGAAGGTCCTTATCTACTTGAGAATGAGTCAGATCAGAAATTAGGAGCAAAATTACTTTTTCCTGTATGTTACTATTATATATTTTTAAGCCTTTTTACTTCCAGCAAGGATTTTGAGTTTGATTTGGATTTGTGGAGTCTCTGGGGGAATTGGTTGGTACTTTCTACTATTGTTACTTTTGATGTTGTTTGGTGACAATGACTCAGTTTGTCGATGGTACCTATTACCACTGAAAAGGGATTGTATGGGAAACATCAGATTGAGCTTTGTTTTGTTTGATCGTGTTTGTGCAGATTAAGCCTAAGGAGGTGACTAGGATAATGAATGACTTTGTTGATCGAGAATCATCTCCATGGGATAGACACGATTCTTCTTAACCTCCTTGCCATGTGCACAATTCTTCTTAATGTTAAAAAAATATTGAAGAACATCTATTGAATGGTCTTGTTATCCTTTTCTGCGCATCATTCCTCTCTTGGAGTCATTATCATGAGCTTCCTGAGGCTGGTCACGTGTTTATTTTCATGGAGGGCAGGACTGATCATATATTGAAGAGTCTTTTCTTAGGACAGTAATCTCCAAACAATATGAGTCAGATCTGATGAAGATTTATATCTGTTTTCACTTTTCTCTGTTATAGACTAAGGGGAATTCCTAGTTTCTACTATATATGAATAAGGGGTATCAGAAGCTCATTCTTCTCCTTTAATACATTTATTTACATATCAAGTACTTTTTTCAAATGGATTCATTCAAAGTATCCACATGGAGTTCTAATTAGCGACTTGTAGATTTTTATACCACTTGCAAGTCTACTTCCTTATTCTTTAGTTTCCTCTCCACATCCAAGTATCTTGTAGTCACCGATTTGGTACTTTATGCAAGGAGCTAAACTTTATCTTTTGGCTAGGCATTCTTTAGACTTATGCTTTAGTGTTAACACCTCATGTTCTTTTGTAACATTTGACCTTCAGGCTTGCTTATTGTGAGCACCATGTGAGCAAAGTATATTTCTTTCCTTTGAGGACAAGCTTAGCTACTCCTTTTCCTATGCTTTAGTTTGTGATGGGAATAGCTTGTTGGGCCCTTTATGGTTGCTGAGCTTGGGGATGGTTGAGGAGACAAAAGCAGAAAATAATGCGTCGATCAATATTTGATGACATTGTATATCCATAATAGATGAGGTCCTGGAGAAGATTTTGGGTGCAAAGACTACTAGTAGAGGTTAGCTACTTCCTTGTTCCACTCATTTATACCAACTTTTGTGTTCCTTATTTATACTAATACTTATTTGTAGGTCCACCTAAGGATCTATAAGCCCCACAACTCATGCCAATCATTTGGATTACTTCTAATTAACTACTCTTAGCTGAATATTCTTAACTGCTCTAAGAGATTAACTTCAGTGAGTAGTACTCGAACTAAGTGTGTAGTACTTGAACAAATGTTGCCAACTCATAATTAAGAAGGCATGGGCCTTGAGAATCCCTAAATCCCAAGGTTTAATACTTGAAAGATCATTAATTAACAACAAAAAATTGATCATTAGGGTCTCATGTTCATTATTGTCTCACGAGTTTAACATCTAGCTAATTTACTCGTCTCCTTAATGTTTAACGGCTGGAGGTACGTAAGAATGCAAGATAGTGTATATGTGTCTCTTAGGAAAAAAGAAGAGGATCATCAAGTTCAAACATTATGTAGGTCCACCTTTGGATTTGTATGGCCCACAACTAGTGTCAATTGTTCCAATTGCTTGTGGTTGATGTTGCCAACTCCTAGTTAAGATGGCATGGGCCTTGAAAATCCATAAATCCCAAGGTTTAATACTTGAAAGAGAATCAATTTGTTGATATGCGCCAGACAACTGAGAGGAGGCGTGAATCAGTTGTCTCAAAAACTTAAACACTTTCTGCAATTTAAACATTCATCACTTATCCATGATTATTATGATTTAACAATGAGTGCATGAAATCAGAAAATTAACCACAGATACAACATCAAACACAAGAGACACCAAATTTTACGTGGAAAACTCCAAGGTGGGGAAAAACTACGGAGAGGATTAGCTCTCAATACATATTGCAATCTTGAAATAATGATGTTCAAGCTTGGTCACTCCACGGGCCTAAACATACTAGCTCACTGCCATGAAGAACAACTAGGTCTAGCAGGCTCACTACCTCAACTCTAAACCTAGCAAGATTACAATAAGGGCTATTAAACCATACTAGCGGCTCACTGCTAGGCTCACTACCACGATCAACACCTTCTTATGTCTATGATTGAAATATAATAATTCCTCTGCTCTGCTCTTCTTCTTCTCTACTTTGCCTCTTCTCTGCTCTACCTTTTCTCTGCTCTTCTTCTTCTTTGCTTTGCCTCTTCTCTGCTCTATCTTTTCTCTGCCTTTTGGACCTTTCGTATTATCTTTCCATTTTCACTCATGGACAACTTTTCCATGACTCAACTACAAGTATTTATACACTTCAACAACCTTGGAATGATCATCAAGGTCAGCATTACAATCATCAACCACTGGAATAATCTCCAAGGTCGCCATTACAAACATTTACAAAATAGGTCTTGACCTATTACAACACTATGCAAAGGGGATGAAGTAAAAGTGTACGTGGATCATGTCATGCCTTAGCTAGGACTCAAAACATGATCTTCCACACTTCAACACGCTTCCACAATCTTCAAGAGATCTCTGAAATCACTAGGATTAACCAAGTCGGCTAAGATTGGTTACACATTACATCATTTGGGAACAATCTTCAAACACAATCTCAATTCCTTAACACGGACCAAAGTCTAGATAGGAACATGATCAAGAGACATCCACAAGCACATTATAATCATCAGGAGCAACCGCACAACCTTTAACAACTTTACCCATAAGAATCTTCACACCAGAACACATGAACTTCACTATCTTCAATTGTCATGAAGGAAAGATAGCTTGCAGACCACCAAACCACGAACCATTGCAACTATAAGAACTTATCATCATCCTGGACTTCCCTCTAGAACTGTATAGCAAAATACTTCATTATGGAGGAATGCGGAACAGAATACTTTCTCCATGTCCCAACTAAACTTACAGAAAAAAGAAGGTTTCACTCTGGTGAACACAACTCACTTAGATCTTCATGCGGAGGGCTCAAACCCAGAATGTAGCATTCTCAGACATACCTCTAACTTACTTCCAATCTGCGGACCACGATCTTCAAGCAGCAATAAATGCGAACCAGTTTACTGGATTGTTCTTCAGCATACAACTCACTGTATGTACTGTACTTCTCAGTAACTCACTTGTTTCTTCCGGAGAGGCTAATTTTCTCAATATCCTCAACATACAAGGCTTCTAAACAAGTAATAGAATAAGATGTACAGTTCACACCAATGACAACAAAGATATGTTGACATCAATGACAACACCGATTAGACACATACTTGCAACACAATTGACAACAAAAATATTGATCATTAGTGCCTCATGTTCGCTATTGTCTCATGGGTACAATCTCTAGCCGATTTTCTCATCTCCTTAACCTTTAGCTACTAGAGGTATGCAAGTGTGCAAGATAGTGCATATGTGTCCCTTAGGAGGCAAGAAGAAGACCATCTATTTGTGATATTAGTCTATCATTTCTAGCTCCTTTCCTTAACAATGTACTACAACAACTTTCAATAAACAATGTACAAAATAACTGTCATTTCCAAAAATTGTTGTTTGTTCATTCCTATGTGTTCTTCAAATCAACTCAAAATTACAATCCTTGTCAAATCCTATTGGTGTGCCCATTGCACATTAAGTGCGATTGCTAGTTATATATTTGCTTTATTGAGTACGTAAGTTTGTAGTTGATCTCATTGTATTTAGTTGATTTACTTCTTTGTTGATCTAACCACATTTTTGGTAGTACATTTTGGCGCCCAACATGGTGCTTCTTTTTTGGCAGCCTGCGGATAAAAGACATTCGTCACAGTTTGAAACATCTTTGTCACAGTTTGTCGTTGCAACATTATATTTTATCTTTTCCGCATATTTAGATTTGCATTGTTTGTTTGATATATATATATATATATATATATATATATATATATATATATATATATATATATATATATATATTAGTTCTATTGTTGACAAACTTGCAGGTTCATTTCTCCCCACATCCACCCTATTTGCCAGTTCTGTTGGGACCGATTGCCACTGACGGCCAACTCTACTTAAATATCATCCACTTCAATGGTCAAACAATCAATAGTAATTTTACACCTCATTCACAACAAAAAGTGGTAAATATTTGTCCTATTTTTATTGGTCAAAAATTAACCTTTGACTGTTGAAATGGATGATATTTAAGAACAGCCCACTCGACGACGAGAGAGGTTGTTGTTTCACTGTCGAGGTCCCTATCGTAGGTTTCACTCACCATTGACGTCCTTTTTGGCCTCTTCCATGCTCTGTTCATTGCTGTCGTTTTGGTTCGCTGGTTTGTATTTAACAGTGGTTGAGGTCCATTTTGTCCATAAACTTCTTTACGCTTAATCCTGATTACTTCATCCTTGTCAAGCTTTCTTAGCATTCCCATCACAGGCTTTTATAGCTGCGGGGAAACCTTCAGCTGCTACTTTTTCGCGTGCCACGTGGCATACAGATCCATCAGTCCTTTTTTTTAAGACATTAGCGTGGAAAAAAACGGAGAGATTTTGTTCTCGGCCTTTTGAGCTAAGTAGAATTTCTCCGTTATTTGTCATTATATTACAGCAATTTTTATCATTGGAATTATATATTACATTATATGATATTTTGATCTTCGTGATATTGTCTTTCGATATTATACTTGTTTATCTTTTCTTACTGCCAAGACATATTATATTATTCGAATTTTTCTGTTATTGTATCAAACACTGCTGTTATCTTGGCTTGTTATTTATCTCTGGTCATACCGTTTGGAGCTAAGTAGATTTTATCTGTTCTTTGCATTCGATCTATTTCTGTTTTTTTATCTTTTATGGAATAAACACACTTGAAACACATTTACCTGTTCGCCATCAATCTTGTGCTCTCTGTTTACTTTTGTTGAGGCCGAATCTCATTTGAAACTGCAGTCAAGGTTCACGTCAGGCTGTGGATCTCTTGCTCCAATCCTCTGTTTTGTTTATCCATTTAGACTTTAATTTAATAATTTAGGCTTTCATTTCCTTTCTAATTATAAATTAGCTTTTCTTTAACTATTAATTTAGCTATTTATCTTAGATTTTAATTTAGTTTTAAATTTTAATTTTTAATTTAGTTTTTTTTATCTAGCTTAATTTTTCATCTAGTTAAAAAAAAAAATTCACTTAGTTTCAACTTTTATCTTAATTAGTTTATTTTTCCGCAACATAGGCATTTTTTGCCTTCTAATCCTCTAACAGGCATTTTTAGCTTCATTATTTTGCTAGGATCTCGTTTGGTGTTTGCTTTGTTGTTTTTCTGTGTGCAGGAAACACTGTTTTACCTCAATCCAATCTACATCAAAAAACCAAATCTATTTGCGAGAAATAAAGGAGAAAATACAAGGTGCACTCCTTCTAAACTCTTTCTCTCTAGTTTACTAGGTTGTTTGAATAACAGTTTCATTTTGGGTTTTAAAAGGAACAAGTGTTTGGTGCACGAACTATTGGTCGTTCAAGATCAGTGTGTATGCTCTCCTCTTGCGTGCTTCGCACGATCTTGAAGATCAAAAACACTATCTTACACCTTCCTCTGCATAGTTTCTTCACATTTCTTTTGAGTTTTAAAACAAATCATTGTTTGCCGTGTTTGATAAAAGTAAACTTCACAATCTTAAACAATTAAACCGAACTTGTTTTGGCAAATAATCACGTCTTTGATCTCCTCTTGCATGGTCACACAATTTTGAGGGTCAAAAATGGTGTTTATTTTCTCTTTGTAACCTATTAGGAAGGCCTGCCTAGAGAAGTGATCACTCTAGGGATGACCTTAACTCCCGTGTTCCGGCAGAGTATAAATGGTGGGAGGTGAATCAAAAGACACCTCTCTTGGATCTGGCATATTATCATTATAACTAGAAGCCCCTAAGAACTTTATACCTTGGGGAAGTGATAGAGGAGGGTGGGTTACCCTCTCCTCTCGGTTATTGTGATGGTATCCTTATTCATCTATGAATTTGGGCCTCAACGTACCCTTGAGGTATATAGAGGATGCTTTCATTAGTGCACCTGTTCTATCCTAGCTAAGACATTCAACATATCTACCCTTTTCTCTTTCTAGGATTCTTGTTGTGTCTTTCATGTTTGCCAGATAAATATTGAAATTAGATCTATATCAGGTGTTTGTAACTGTCTACTATCGATTGTTTACTTTTCACATCTATATTTCATTACAAACTTAGAAGTCAAACCAAGTCTTTCATCAAACACATAAACTAGTTTCAATCAAAACCGTTTCAAACCTTTTCAACTTTTAGTTTTGGGGTGGGTTTATTTATTGGTTTTATTAGTTTGTGACACAATTAGTTTGCCAAAACTATCCTAAACCTAATCACCCTTTAACCAATTCAAACAAACCCTAATCAACCTTACGCTAATTCAAATATTTCCTAATAAACTTTCGTCACCCTTAAAAGAAAAGCAAACTTCTATAGCAATCTGGGTATCTGCATAGGACACATTCTGAAAAGTGATAGATTGTTGCCCTTATCCTTATCATATATCCAATTGTTGAACTTATCAAAATCTTGGTGAACTATCAAAATGAACTTGAACCTATCAACTTATCTATATCAAGAACATATCAAAGAGCACTAGATATCTCCATCATATCATATCATATCTTGAGAAAAGTATCATATTAGTATCATATCTGTTGCATATCAGTTTGCTTGGACTTATAAGTCTAGTACAAGTGAGCGTTATCATATCGGGATCATATATGCAGCATATCAGTTTGCTTGGACTCATAAGTTTAGTACAAGTGAACGTTATCATATCTTGAGCAAGTTATCATATCGGGATCATATATCCAGCATATCAGTTTGCTTGGACTCATAAGTCTAGTACAAGTGAACGTTAACATATCTTGAGCTCAATTATCATATCATTATCATATCTTATATCAGTGGAGATCTAGCATACCTTTGACTTCCTTGGTTTAGATTAAGCCTAAGGGTCTCGACTTTGATTTTTGAAACATATCCAAATTTGATATCATTTTAACACAAGTATATGGTAACTACAAAAGCACGCTCTAAACTATAATTAATGGATCCTAGAAGAACATCCATCAATGTCTCAGGAACCTCTTATGTTTCAACTACAAACACTAATTCTGAAGAATATGGCATGCCATCTATGACATCACCCTTGCCCTTGGAACAATTCCTTGTGGAAGACCTAGATGAAATGCCTACTTCTAAGGAAATAGAAGAATCTGAAGCTGATCCAAGGGGCACTAAGTTCATTGAAATATTGATGGCTAAACACCCTGATTAATATATGAACATGTTGCTAAAACAAGGGGCTAGAATTCCCTCTCAAGAAGTAACACCCCTTGAGGATAAGAATCTCATCATTAGCCAAATGTATACCACCATGGACCTCTTAACCCCTCCCTTTTCTAGAAGTATCCCATGAATGGAATATATGCCTATGCCTCAACCTTCAAATCCCATGTTTACCCCAAGTTCACCTACCATTCCCAACTTGTCCATGCCTATATCTCAACCTTTAAATTCCATGTTTAGCCCAAACCCACCCACCATTCAAGGTTTGCCCATGCCTCAACAAACTCATGTTTCTACCTTAAACATCCTTCAACCACACTATGGTACTAAAAATCTCTTTTTTAATACCTCTACCCATATCCCTCAAACCCAAGTTCAAACCTCATCCTTTATTCCCAAAGGGCCAAATTTAATGTCTAATAATAACCTTTTCAACCAAAATTCAAATTCTAATCAAAATCCCCAAATTGATGAAGTAATGGTAATAAAGCAACAATTTCAAGCGTTGCAAAAACAAATGTTGGACCCTCAAATGGGAAGTACCAAAAAGAGTTATACTTTAGAGGACATTTGTCCCTACCCATTTGATAGATCCCTTAATATGATTATGTTCCCTAAGAACTTTGACATCCCCAAATTTGATAAATATAAGGGTAAAGGTGATCCTAGAGAACATGTGAGAGAATTCTATTTAGCTTGCATGGAAGTATCCTATAATGAAACTTATCTCATGTGCCTATTTCCTAGAAGTCTAGGGGGCAAGCAATAGAGTGGTTTTCTCACTTGCCTCAAGGGATCAAAAGTTTTCAAGAATTGGCTAAGAAATTTATCCAACATTTCTCCTATAACATTGAACATGAAATCTCAATGACTGATTTGTATAATACAAAGCAAAAGAATGGTGAATCTTTTGCTTCATTTTTACAAAGATGGAGGAATTTGGCAAGTAAAATTCCTTGGTCAATTCCCAAAAAACAATTGGTCAACATCTTTACTCAAAATCTAAATCAAGAAATGAGCTTCCATGTTCAAGTTAAAGGTCCTAATACCTTTTCTAAACTCATAGAGAGGGGTATGACCATTGAAAGAGCATTGATAGTGAAAGGTCTTGTCAAAATCTATAAGGAAGAAAAAGAAAAATCCTCTAATAAAAATAACAATGATCCATCTAAAGTATGGATTAAAAATCAAAATGTTGTACATGATGGAGTGGTTGATGCAAGGGATATTCAAACGGCCCCATCTTCATCACATATAGCATTGTCAACCAACTCTCAAGGTAATGAATGTCCTTATAGATCACTTTTGCCCTCGAAAAGGAAGTTCACACCCCTAGGGGAACCTATTGAGGTGGCCTTACAAAAGTTGGTAAAATCTAAATTAATTGATCTCCCCAAATCTCAAAATGTTGAACCCCAAGTAAAACCACCTTGGTACAATGACAATGAATTCTGTGACTTTCATAGGACCAAGGGTCACAAAACTTCTAGTTGTATGAGGCTTAAACACATAATCCAAGACATCATTGATCGTGGTGATGTAACGGTTGAAAATAACTCTCATAACACCAATGTAGATTTAAATTTTTTTTAATGATCCTCTGCCTAACCATGGAAAAGGATGTGCAAATAACCAAGGTAATTCTTCTAGAGATGCCAACTATACCAAAGTAGGCCATAATTATGATGTAGCCCATTTAAGACAATCAAACAACTATGTTTCCACATTGACCATAAAAAATCCAATAATTGATTGTCATGCAACTACTCAAAGAAGTAGGGTCACTATTCAAGGACCTTCTACTTCATCTATACCTTCATCCAACTATAGCCTTGAAGATAATTTGAACAAAACCCCAACTCATATCTCTATCCTTGAACTTTTGAAAATATCCCCAAGCCATCGTGCAATCCTTGAGAAAATTCTCCAAGAATCAAATGTGTCTTCCAACATAGATGCCAATGAATTTCAAGCCATGGTTGGTAATATTGCCTCTGCACATCAACTTGTCTTTTCTAAAGAGGACCTTCCACCTCTTAGCCCCAAACATATTGAGGCTTTGTACTTGGAAGTTCTTATTCATAAGCATACAGTCAAAAGAGTCATGATTGATGGGGGAGATGGTTTAAACATTTGTACCTTAAGTTTGGTCAAGAAGTTGGGGTATTCAAATGGAGTAATAGATCCCTCAAAGAAAATAACCATTAAGGGTTATGATGATGTTGAGAGAGAATCAAATGGAACTATTGAATTGCCTATTCAAGTGGGCCCTATATTAATCACAACTTTGTGTCAATTTTTGGACCTTGATCTACCCTACAACATCCTTCTTGGTCACCCATGGATCCATGCTATGCAAGTTATTCAATCAACTTTCCATCAATGCATAAAATTCCCCCATGATGGCAATGAAATTACCATCTATGGAGATCCTCAACCCTTTCAATATTGTCAAAACTTAGCTGAAAAATACCAAGAAAATCATCACATTCCCATTAACCATGAAGCCTCTCCATCCTCATCTTATGTAGACCCATCCACATTAGCCTCATCATCATCCACTCCTTCCACTTCAAATCCATCAACATCCGAGATCAAGGTCCAAATTTATGACAATGGTTGTGGAGAATATAAAATGCAACGTTCCTTTTGTGTAAGTCAACTTCCTCTCACACCTAAGTATTATGGTAAACCTAAGGAGAATCTATTGAAGGTCATTGCCAAGCAATGGCTCCCTAAATTTCACTATTGAGGTAAGTTGGAGAAAGAAGACATTGAATATGTATCATCGTGGCTTTATAAAGAATAAGAAGAAATCAAAGCTCCTAATTTGAATCTTGTGAACTATCCAAAATGTCTTCATATCATTAAAAATATGGGTTATAAACGAGAAGTTGATCTTGGTAGTCAAAGCGAAGGTATCATTGAGCCTATCATTCAGATTCCTAGAGGTAATCATGGAGGGTTAGGGTATGGATCTCCTATGAATGTGTCCCTAAAATCCACATATACTCTTGATGAAGTTAGTGAATCTCCCCCTTTGTCCAAAAACCTTAATGTAGACATACGAGACGACTCTTCATTTGATCTAAAAAACATTTTCCAAGACATGTCTATTTGCACCATAACGTCAAAGCCATCCACTACTCAAACCCATTGTGTTGACCTTGTATATCCTCAACTCATTGATTGGGACCAACAAGGACCACCCTCTTTGGATCTTTTTCAAAATGATGAAGCAATTGTAGAGCTTATGGGTCTTAGGGATGGAATTCCCTTAGGTGATCACAATGCAATGTTTTCTATAGAATTGGATGTCAAGGCTTATTTTGGGGAAGATGCTAAGAATACATTTTATAATATGGAATCCTATGACAAAGCAGATGAGAATGTAGGAGTTCCAATTATGGCTCAATATCCAGAAAGATCCCCTATCTTAGTGGAAGAAGGTCAAGCAATTAATCTAAATACCCAAGAGGGTCCTAAGGTCACTTTCTTTGCAGCATCTTTATCCCCCCCCAAAAAAACAAGAATTTACAATTTTCTTTGAAGGAAGGAAGGTCAATTTTGCATGGTCCTATTCAGATATGCTAGATCTTGATCCTACCTTAGTGGTGCATCATTTGACAGTTATGCCTAATGCAAAACTAGTAAAACAAAAGCTCCATAAGATGCATCCTCAAATAGCTCTCTTAGTTAAAGCAGAACTTCAAAAACTATTAGATGTGGGGTTCATTAGGACCATAGTTTATCTTGAGTGGGTCTCCAATTTGGTTCCAGACACCAAGCCCAATGGGGGCATCAAAGTTTGTAAGGATTTCAGAGATTTGAATAAGGCATCTCCTAAGGATGACTTTCCCCTTCCTAATATAGATATCATTGTGGACCTCACAGCTAGCCATGAAATGCTCTCTTTAATGGATGGATTTTCTAGTTATAACCAAATCAAAATTGTTGTTGGGGATCAACATAAGACTGCCTTTACATGTCCATCGGGAACTTATTGTTGGAATGTTATGTTGTTTGGACTTAAAAATGCAGGGGTTGTTGGGAATTAAGGTGTCTCAACCTTGAAATTCCTAGCATTGATTATTAGATTATTTATTTATTTACTTGCCTATGATGTAATTTATGTTGCACATCCTATTTTGTCATTTAGTGTGAAGTGGCATGGTGAGTTGTCACTCAACTTGTAAGGTGACTAGGATGGTCAACTCATCCCATGTGGATATAGGCATCCCATTTGAGGTGGCACTAATATGCCATGTGTTGGCATCTTGTGGTATGACAGAGGTGTTATTGTGTATGACAGAATCTATGACGTGTAAGAGCCAAGTATAGAGATTCCTATGACAAGTGACGACAAGTGTCAAAGAGCATATTTGCATGTGGAGAAGGCATCTTTGGGTGCCCAAGTTGGGCTATGACATGAGGAATATGCTATTTTTAGTCATGTATAACAGATTCTCTTACAACATTAAGTGTTGTCATGTTGCAATTTTTTATGACAGCTATAAGATGCGTAAGAGCATCTGTCATTACCTATTTTTAGCCTTGGAGTGCTCTATCTTGGGAAGTTAAATATGTCATGTTATGACAGCTGTAAGAGAGGTATATTCATGTTGGACAAGTGTCCCTTGGGTGTGTAAATGTCCATGTGGCCAAGATGGATGCCCATCTCTAGAATCTTCTTGTTTATGCCTTGTAACTCTATATATTGAGGTGTTTTGGAGTAGTAGTTGCATAGTGTTTGTACAGGTACTGTTATGCTACCAAAATTACTCCAGAAATGACATTTGCACACTCTTGGAAGAAGTTGCATTGCAAGTGTATTGTAAACACCATTGTTTTGATAATACATTGTGCAGGTTTTAGAGTGTGGGGTTTTTCACCTGAAAAGGTTTCCCCACGATATATCTTGTGTCTCTTTTTTATTCTTGTGTTGTGTTGCTGCTGAAATCTTTATGTTATATGTTTAACATTGCTGCAATTGTAAGGATTTAAACGAATTTGCATATTATTCCCCTCATTAGATTGGTGTAGGAAGTGTATTTCGCATACCTTGCTTTCTTTTAGTTGGTATCAAAGATTGATCACCTTTGATCCTAGTTGTTGGGTAGGGCTTTTTTGAGCTAATATTTGATTGAGTGGGAGTCTATGCAGAGTATTCTACAATCTTATTGTAGGAAAGAGATGGTAGGCACATCCGGAAGAATAGAGTTGGAAAAGTTTAATGGTAGCAATTTCGAGTTGTGGAAACTTAAAATAGAAGACATGCTTGTTGACAGAGATCTATGGGAAATAATTTCTAGCACAAAACCAACCGCAATGCCTCAAGATGAATGGGATCTCAAAGATCAAAAAGCTAAGGGTCTTGTGAGACACTATTTAGCCGATTCTATCCTGTTGAATGTTCATGAAGAGAAGACCGCGAAAGAGTTATGGAAGAAACTTGGTGATGCTTGTCAGGCCAAATCCCTGGTAAACAAGTTATTCCTGAGAAAGAAGCTGTATTCTCTAAGGATGGAAGATGGAGGATCTGTTGTAGATCACCTGAATGCTTTCAACATGTTAGTTGCACAGTTGACTTCTGTTGGTGTGAAAATGGAGGAGGATTGTTGCATGACCTTGCTTTGTTCTTTTCTAGACTCATGGGACCACCTTGTCATGGCCATTGGGAGTACTACAACCACCTTCAAGATGGATGAAGTGGTGTCTTCACTATTATCTGAAGAAATGCATAGAAAGTCTTCTGAGTCGAAGGAGGCTCTTGTTGTTCGTGGTAGACCCAAAGAGAAAGGGAAAAAGAAGGACAAGAAAGCTGAAAAGGGAAAATCCAAATCCTATGGGATATCCAAATCTCCTGGAAAGTCCAAGGTAGTGTGTTGGAACTGTGGTAAAACGGGGCACTTCTAAAAGGAGTGCTAGGAGGAGAAAAAGAAAAAGAACACCTCTGATTAAGATTCTAACAAATCTCAAGATGATGGTGATGCTTTTATTGCTGCCTTGGCCACCCATGCATCAAAAGATGTGTGGTTGATTGACTCTAATGCTTTCTTCCACAAGACCTCACATCGAGGTTGGTTCACAAAATATGAAGAGTTCGATGGTGGGAAGGTGTACCTGGGTGTTGACTCTCACCTGAAGATAGTTGGCTGTAGAAGAGTCTTGATTCGATTCTCTGATGGATGAGTGAAGCGGATCAATGGGGTTATGCATATCCCTAGTTTAGCATGAAACCTGCTCTATGTAAGTAAATTGAATGATGCAGGTGTGCAGGTTGTCTTCTTAAGTGGAGGATGCAAGATGACAAGAGGAGATATGGTGCTTGCTAAGGGTACTCAAAGAGGTACTTTGTTTCAGCTAGATGCATGCACTACATAGTGCAATAGTTCTTCTATTTCAAAGGAAAGATTTTTAGATTTTTCATCCTCACCATTGGAACAAACAGTGAAGAGATGTTTCTTCAACTTCTGAAGGTAGCACTTTCTGGGTACCTAAGGGTGCTCATTCTTTGGAAATGAAACTTCCTGCTTAGAAGACAATGTTGTGGCATAAGAGACTTGGTCACATTGGTGAGAAGGCTCTTAGAGCCCTAAAAAATAAAAACCTTGTTGAGGGGTTAAATGATTGTAATCTTGAGTTCAACGTTTGCAAACATTGTATATATGTAAAGCAAAATCATGTTCAATTTTACTCTAGTTCTCACAAGTCTTCTGGTGTGTTGGATCTTATTCATTCTGATGTGTTTGGTCCTGTGAATGTTCCTTTGATTTCTAAATCATTATATTTTGTATCATTCATTGATGATTACAGTAGAAGGACATGGGTTTATTTTCTCAGAAGGAAATCTGAAGTCTTTAGTCAGTTCAAAGAGTTTAAAGCTTTTGTAGAGAATCAGACTGGTAAAAAGATTAAGTGTTTGAGAATTGATAACGATGATGAGTTTTGTTCCACAGAGTTTGATAAGTTCTATAAAGAACATGGGATTGAAATACATAAGAAAACTCCATACACCCCTCAACAAAATGGAGTTGTAGAGAGGATGAATAGAATGTTGCTGGAGAGGGCTAGGAGTATGCTTAGTGGATCTAGCCTTGAACAGAAGTTTTGGGCTGAAGCTGTAGCCATTGCTTGTTACCCAGTTAACATGTCTCCTACTTCAGCACTCGTTGATAGGACACCCATGGAGGTGTAGTCTGGTAAGAAGCCCTCTTTGAGACATCTTCGTATTGTTGGTTGTGAGGCATATGCACATGTGCCTAAGGAGAAGAGGTCAAGATTGGAGAACAAGGTAGTTAAGTGTATCTTTATTGGATATGGTGTCGGTATGAAAGGGTACAAGCTTTGGGATCTTGTGGCTGAGAAAGTGTTGTATAGCAGAAGTGTTATTTTTAGAGAGACCTATCTCCTTCTCCTATTGTTTTACAGCCAGAAGAAAAAGAAAAGAAAGAGGATGTGGTTCAGTTTCCTACTACCCCTGAGAAGACTGAACCGAAAGATCCTGTTGGACCTGATGATGAGGAGAGCTCTACCAGCTCTGAAAGTTTAGAAGAGGAAGTAGAACCTCCACCTCCACCTTTGAGGAGGTCCACATGAATCACGAAGCAACCTGATACGTTTGGTTATTCATTTCTTGATTCTAGTTGTACTTTTGCCTTGATTTCTAACACTGATGAGCCTAGAACTGTTAGAGAGGCTATGGGCATGAAAGATGTAGGTTCCTGGAAGGAGGCCATGGAAGAAGAGATGGCTTCTTTAGAAATGAATAAAACTTGGGACTTGGTGCCATTGCCTGAAGGATGAAAACCTGTTGGATGTAAATGGGTGTTCAAAAAGAAATTTGGTGAAGATGGTAGTGTTGAGAAATATAAGGCTAGATTGGTTGTTGTTCAGAGCTAAAAGTGAAGATAATGGATTTTATTGGTTTGTGTTGATCCTCCTTTTACCACTAAATATTCAAGGACATTCAACTGAGTAGAGAACTCTTCTACAGATCTCCTATCACTTGGAAGATAGTGGAGGATTGGAATTGTGTGAATTTATTGTTTAATTAAACCTAATTATGCTCAAAACCCTAATTTTATAAATTCGTAAACAAATAAACAAATTACAGAAAATGATTGCACACAGAGATATAAAATGACAATAGAATGTGCACTAGATTTCAAAGTTTGGAGTGCAGAAAAGTTGGGGACTAATGAGCAGGCGCCCCAGTCCAGTGCCTCAATTTCCTTCAGGATCTGGGAATGTTATCTACAACATGGTACTGTTGTTCCAAAGATTTTATAGTTGCGAGATCTAAAGGACTAATGAGTAGGCGCTCAAGTCTAGGTCCCTATTTTCTTCTAAGATCTGCAATTCTGACAGTCTGCACTGCTCTCTTGCAACTCCACTTCTTTCACTTTCACAACCTGTAACCTACAATCACAAAAAAATGGGTTGGGGGTTGTGGTGTTTAGAGGCTTGCCTCAATCAAGCCTCAGAGAGACATTCAAGTCTTCTGAACACCCTTGTCAGATAAAGAGTGTGTATCCCTATGGTATATAGGCAAAATCCAAATGATAAATGATAGAAAACATAATTGATATCACCTCAAGTAGTGAAAATCTCATGGAAGGAAGATGCTCTTCATGCCATGAGGAGATGGATGCCAAATCTGCAAATACAAACACAATCATAACAACAAAGTACTGCTATGCAACACAATGAATGCCTTGAATCACTTTCACAAAAGCCACAAGTTCACAATTGTGATCTAGTTTACAAATGAATCACTAATCATGCTTATATATGCAACTACAAACATTCCCGCTAAGAATTTCATAATTCAAACTTACTGTGTCGACATAGGACCTAAGTAATGGTCATAAACCAACACTTTGAAATAGGTCCTGACCTAAAATAGGACAGGACTAGGGCACAGGCACCCAAGTCCTCCCCCCTATTTCAAGAATGATTTATGTTAAGTGCATCCCTTGAGTCCCATTTGCCATGAAACCTCAGGTTTTTCTCATCGGGAGTCATCAAAATCATGCAAGATGCTCTAAATGCATTCTAAAGGACCTGGGAGCTAAACCTTAAGAGGAAAAGTCCCCAAGGATACTTTTTCTAACATAACATTTAGCCCCCACTTTAATGTATGTATAAATGCAAGGCCAATACATGCATTAAAGTACGGTCAACAAACACAGCAAACATGCCAAGCACAGAGAAGACACGCCAATCATAATGAAGACAGTAAAAGGTAAACAAAACACAGAGAAGATAGTTATAGTCATGCAAGACACAGAGGAGACAGCATTGAAGACATGCAAAACACAATGAATGCAGTGAATATAGGGATGATTTTCTTTTTCTTTTTCTCATATATGAAATGCAAATACAAGTACAAGGAAAGTAAACACACAACCCAAAATACAGGAGGGACTCATCGCCACCGGTCTTTAAACTTCATATGGGGTGCAACAGACACGCAAAACAAATCTCAGAGTGCAGGAGGGACTCATCACCACCAGTCTTTAAGACTGCACTTGAGAACAAACACGCCATGCAAATCCCAAAGCATAGGAGGGACTCATTACCACCGGTCTTTAAGACTATGCTTGGGAACAAACACGCCATACACACACACATGGAAGACATGGAGAAAACATAGAAAACAAGTAATGGAGTGTACCTATTTCTAGGTTCATCACCATCTCAGGCACATTACAGGCACAAACCGACAATTGGGCTTCGCTACAACAATCGCTGAAGACACGCTTAAGGGTTGGGATAGTCACAGATCTGCTCCCCACCTCCACAAAGGACTTTTAAAAAATGATAGGATGTGCACTCTCCTCGAGAAATACACCATCCCTGCCTCCACAGAGGGCTTAAATGAT
The DNA here is from genome assembly GCA_027924645.1 of Cunninghamia lanceolata. Taxonomy (NCBI): domain Eukaryota; kingdom Viridiplantae; phylum Streptophyta; class Pinopsida; order Cupressales; family Cupressaceae; genus Cunninghamia; species Cunninghamia lanceolata. Next base: position 12,413,123 of record BSBN01000803.1, read on the forward strand.
TGTAGTAGATTTCAAGATTCACAAACAAATCTCTAAGTGTAGGAGGGACTCATCACCACCAGTCTTTAAACTGCACTTGAGAACAAACACACTTTGCTAGCATCTAAATCAGACAGCTTACATTATATATGCCCCCACCTTAAGTGGTTGATGTCGTCTATTGATATCAAGCATGTTAAGGTAGGAAGAAAACACACAAGGGAACATGAGCTCTCGCAAAGCCCATGTCCCCCAGAGGTGACATGTACTTTACAATTGCCAAATGTTCCCACAAACACATTCTTGCAAGAAAAGTGTTAGCATCCATATAATCATGATAAACAACAATGTATATGATCATTCACATAGAGATCCAAGGTTATACTATAGATTCAGAGACCGAGTATAACCATGGGGCTATACCGCAGAAATCTTAAAACCAAGTGTAACCAAGGCGAGATTCAAAGATAAACAAAGTGCACAGAGCAGTAGTATTGTTATGGTTTGTAAGTGCGATAAGACAACATCAAGATCACATGGAGTGATTCTCCTAGCCAAGCGTTAGATAATATATATCAACCCCATCGTCATGTTTGGAATTGGTCCATTTTTTGATTTCTCACTAAAGGGACACTAGGTCCATATCAGTATAATATGTTTTTCGTCATCCGCCCACTAGATAGAAACACTAGAGGAAGGGAAACAATAAATCAAGAGAGGAGAAACAAGTGCCTTAGGGACAATCACATAGGAGGGTGCCCCCAAGTCACCAACCACAACGCTATGTCCATAAGACACAACACACAATAGTGAAAATAGAGGAGAAGCAATATAGAAGAATAATTATACAAATAGAAGGTCACAACAGAGGCGGTCTCCTAGCATCCTTGACCTTATAAGAGTGTCAAGGGTCATCCTAGGAGGCCTAAACAACACAGAACACATCATGGGGGAAACACAACATGAAGGGAAGCTCACATACACGAGCCAATTATGTTGCCACATAGGTGACCACCAGGGTTAGAGATACTTACTTGTTTCATCCCAATGTTAAGGACTTCCACATCTAGGAAAAGTCCACCCTTGAGAGAAATTATAATACCTGCTACAATGAGTGTGGCTCTATTTAGTGTGAAAAATGTTGAGGGTTGATTTTATTGGTTTGTGTTGATCCTCCTTCACCACTAAACATTCAAGGACATTCAACCGAGTAGAGAACTCTACTATAGATCTCCTGTCACTTGGAACATATGGGAAGATTGGAATTGTGTAAATTTATTGTTCAATTAAGTCTAATTATGCTCAAAACTCTAATTTTGTAAATTCGTAAACAAATGGACAAATTACAAAAAATGATCGCACATAGAGATATCAAATGACAATCAAATATGTACTAGATTTTGAAGTTTGGTGTGTGAAAAAGTTAGGTGCTAATGAGCGGGCACCCTAGTCCAGTGCCATAGTCTTTGTCAGGATCTGGGAATGTTTTCTGTAACCTATTCTAGAGATTTTACAATTGCGAGATCTGGAGGACTAATGAGCAGGCGCCCGAGTCCAAGTCCTTGTTATCTTCTTTGATCTACAATTCTGACAGTCTGCACTACTCTCGTACAACTCCACTTCTTTTTCCTTCGCAACCTATAACCTGCAATCACAAAAAAATGGGTTGGAGGTTGTGGTGTTTAGAGGCTTGCCTCAGTCAAGCCCTGGAGAGACATTCAAGTCTTTTGAACACTGTTATCAGATAAAGAGTGTGTATCCATGTGGGATAGAGGAAAAATCCAAATGATAAATGATAGAAAACACAGTTGATATCACCTTGTAGTGAAGATCTCATGGAAGGAAGATGCTCTTCATGCCATGAGAAGATGGATGCCAAATCTGCAAATACAAACACACAAGAACAACACAAATTTTGCTCTGCAACACAACGAATGCCTTGAATCACTTTCACATAAGCTTGCCAATCAAAATGTCCATATAGTTTACAAATGATAACCTAATCATGCTTATATATGCAACTACAAACATTCCCACTAAGAATTTCGTAATTCATACTTACCGTATTGGCATAGGACCTAAATAACGGTCATAAACTAACACTTTGAACTAGGTCCTGACCCAAAATAGGGTAGGACTAGGGTGCTGACGCCCAAGTCCTCCCCCCTATTTCAAGAAGGAATCATCATAAATGTGCTCCCTGAGTCCCAATTGCCATGAAACCTCAGGGTTTTCTCATCGGGAGTCATCAAAATCATGCAAGATGCTTGAAATGTATTATAAAGGACCGGAGAGCTAAACCTTAAGAGGGAAAATCCCCCAAGGTTACTTTTTCTTACATAACATTTAGCCCTACCAATACATGCATTAAAGTACGGTCAACAAACACAGCAAACACGCCAAGCACAGAGAAGACACGCCAATCATAGTGAAGATAGTAGCAGGCATGCAAAACATAGAGAAGACAATTACAGTCACACAAAACACAGAGAAGACAGGATTGAAGACATGCAAAACACAATGAATGTAGTGAATACATGGATGATTTTATTTTTCTTTTTCTCATATAAACTGCAAATGCAAGTATAAGGAAAGTAAACACACAACCCAAAATGTAGGAGGGACTCATCACCATCGGTCTTTAAACTACATATGGGGCAACACATGCAAAACAAATCTTAGAGTGCAGGAGGGACTCATTGCCACCAGTCTTTAAGACTGTACTTGAGAACTAACACGTCATACAAAACAAGCACACCATATGAATCCCAAAGCATAGGAGGGACTCATCGCCATCAGTCTTTAAGACTATGCTTGGGAATAAACACACAATACACACGCACATGGAAAACATAGAGAAAACATGACAGACAAGCAATGGAGTGTTCTTATTTCTAGGTTCATCACCATCTTAGGCACATTACAGGCACACACTGACGATTAGGCTTCGCCACAACAATAATTGAAGACATGCTTAAGGGTTAGGATAGTCACAGATCCGCTCCCCACCTCTGTAAAGGACTTTTAGAAAATGACAGGATGTGCACTCTCCTCGAGAAATACACCATCCCCACCTCTACAGAGGGCTTAAGATAAAAAAGGATATACATGATATCCCACCTCCACAGAGGGCTTAAGTGATTGCAATAGATTTCAAACAAATCTCATAGTGCGGGAGGGACTCATCACCACTAGTCTTTAAACTGCACTTGACAACAAACACAATTTACTAGCATCTAGAATAGACAACTTACCTTATATATGCCCCCACCTTAAGGTAGTTGATATCATGTACCAATATCAAGCACATTAAGGTAGGAAGAGAACACACAAGGGAACATGAGCTCTCACAAAGCCCATGCCCCCTGGAGGTGACATGTACTGTACCATCGTAAAATGTTCCCACAAAGACATTATTGCAAGAAAAATGTTAGTGTCCATATAATCATGATAAACAATAATGCATATGATCATTCACATAAAGAGCTGAGGTTATACTATGGATTCAGAGACCGAGTATATCCATGGGGATATACTGCAGAAATCGTAAAACCGAGTGTAACCAAGGTGAGATTCAAAGATAAACAAAGTGCACAGAGCAGCAGTATTGTTATGGCTTGTAAGTGTGATAAGACAACATCAAGATCACATAGAGTGATTCTACTAGCCAAGCCTCGAATAACATATATCAACCCCATCGTCATGTATGGACTTGGTCCATTTTTTTATTTCTCATTGAAGGGACACTAGGTCTGTATCAGTATTATTTGTTTTTCATCCTCCGCTTGCTAGATAGAAATGCTAGAGGAAGGGAAACAATGAATCAAGAGAGGAGAAACAAGTGCCTTAGGGACAATCATGTAGGAGGGTGCCCCCAAGTCACCAACTGCAATGCTATGTCCATAAGACACAACACACAACAATGAAAATAGAGGAGAAGCAATATAAAAGAATGATGATACAAATAGAAGAAGGTCACAACAAAGGCAGTCTCCCAGTATCCTGGACCTTAAAAGAGAATCAAGGTTCATCCTAGGAGGCCTAAACAACACGTAACACATCATGGGGGAAACACAACACGAGAGGGGAGGTCAAATACACGAGCTGATCATGCTAACCGCATAAGTGACCACCAGGGTTAGAGATACTTACCTATTAAGGAAAACCAAACTAACCTTTGTCAACAATTAAACCAATGCCATTTTCCCATGGATGAGGTGAATTCTCAATTTTCTCCTTGTCCACTTCTATTATGCCAATGATTTCATCATAGTTTAGATAGTCATCTTCATTGTAGTCATAATAAGTTTGTTGTTATGTGAGATCTCTTTCCGCATTCACTAATGCTTCTTCTTGGCCAGGGAGAGCATTGGAAAGAAAGAAAGGTAAAGTGTTGTTAAGGAGTTTAGGTGTTATATTGTTATCATCCTCATCATTATAAGTTTTAGCTAATGATTCCATTCCATTAAGAGAATTTTCATTCTCATCATTCTCAATGTGGTGTGTTAAGTTTTCTACCACCCGAGGGTATGTGTTCATGAGATATGTGTAATAGTCTAAATCATATCGTGGCATAATATTATTTTGTATTATATGTGTTAAACCCTGAATCACATTAACACCATCATGTCCTTCTTTCAGTAACTCTCTTATGTTATGAATAACAGGTATAGCTTGGTCCGCTATCCTTTCATTTTCTATAAATGCTTGAAATTTGGCTAGTTCATTGTCAAGTTTGTTTATTTGCTCATCAATTACATGTGTTATCACATCAATAGGATCCTCAACATCAGGAAATATTTGTTCTTCTATTGTAGTTGTAGGAGGCATGATGTCTTGCAAATGTTGTGTTTTTCCTATTGCTAGGAAGGTATCAATGATTTCATTATCTTGTACTAGTATATCCTCATGGGAAGAATCATTTTTGAAAGAATGACCAGAGGACAAGTTTATGTCATCATCACATGTAGTAGATATAGGAGAAGTTCTATCACAATTATATTTTTTATTGCTACTTATGGAGATGAACTCGGTTAAGCTTTCTAATATCATAGGGTGTTCACTCATGAGAGTTAAAAAATTGCCAAAATCAAAATCTTTGACAAATGCATGCAAAGATACCATGGAAAAATGACATGAAGGTGCCATTTGTATGTTTTAAAATCAGTTCCAAATCAGATTTCAAAAGGATTTCAAAACTTATGCAAGAAACAAGTGCAAAACTATATGTTAAAATGACCTAAAACACTTGATTTTTTAACTTTATTCAATGTAAATCACTAGGAGAAGAGGTGTTGTAAGGAAATTGTTGAAGTGCAGCAAATAATATGTCTGATATTATTCCAATAAAGAAATAATATCCTCACAACACAGTATTAATGCAAACCTAGAGTGATGACAAGTCAAAACCTAGTGAAAATACACTAAAATATGCAATTTTTTCACAAAGTTTCAATGCAAAGACCCAATAAAAATGGTGTTGTAAAGAATTTTAGGATGGGAAGAAGATTATAATAGTAATATCAGTAACCTAAATCCATAAAATTCATCACAACATGCTTATAGTGCCAATCTAAGTCAAACCCTAGTGAAAATATAGAAAAAACATGCAAGTTTTCACCAAATTTCAAAGCAAAGACCCAATAAAAAGGGTGTTGTAAAGAAATTGAGGAGGGGAAACAGATAATAACCCTGATAATAGCTAATTAGTGCAGAAAAATCCTTCACAACACTTCTATGATGCAAATCTAGAGAGACGATAAGGCCAAATCTAGTGAAAAAATAAGGTTTTCAAGCCCTAGACATGAAATTTTGCAAGGAAGCCACTATAATGCAACACTGCAGTTAGAAATCAGTCCTAATGAGTATTTTAAAAGGGTAGTAAAATCTGAAACAAGATTTTGACTACAAACCCTAGCTAATGCAAAACTAGGTCATATGGAAAATGCAGAATTTCAAGCAATTTGTAATAATTTAAGCATGAAAATGCAATCTAAATGAATGATGAATGAAAAATTTCTATATTTTAAATCAAATATGATGATAAGGATATAAATTTATTGAAGTTAAATGCAAACTAATTCAAATTATTTGAAAATGTAAGCTAAAAATGCCAATTTTTTTCAAATTTTTCAAAGTTTTCATTTTTTTTGTAATTTTTCAAATGCAATAAAATGAACAATGATATGAATAAATGAAATGAATGTTGTTATCAGGAAAATTGGGTGAAATAAATAAGCATATCAAACCCAATAACACAATGAAATATGCAAATAACAAGAATAAACAAATAAAGCACAAACCTCACAAACCTTTTTATCCCGCAGCTTCCATTGTTCACCTATCTGTTCTTGATCTTGATTGTAATGAAGCCCTCAGAAGCATATACTCCCTTGCTTGTTAAAGATGACAAGAATAGAATGGTAGTGATATGAATGTGCTATGAATATGATCTTCAAAGCAATGGGGTGATCTCAAGCAAATGGGTGATAGTGGGGGTGCCAAAGGCACGCTGGTAATTCGACAGAGGAATTCTACTTAAAGCTTGGATGATAGAAATAGAAGAATAAGGTTCCATTTATAGACTTAGAAGAGAAGAGATCAACGGTTGAGAAGAAACAAGAAGATCAATGGTTGAGAATGGTTGAAGAATGTGCGCGAATAGAAAGAGGACAAGTGTCCAAGCTCCATCATGCAACAGGGGAGTTAACAGAATAGATTGAAGAGTTAACAGAATAGACCAATCAGTTAAGTGAATTGATTGGGGAGTTGACTGAATTGATTGATCAGTTAACTAGGTTGATTGAGGAGTCAACATAATAGATTGACCAATGAACTCAATTGACTAATTAGTTAACTGATTTGATTAATGAGTTAACTAATTTTGACTAGAGGATAAATAGGACATGTGGGTGAGGGAATATTAGCTAATTAAATATTTAAAATATTTAATTACATGTGCAACATGGTGAGGTGGAAAAATGTGAGGTGGAAAGATGAGGTGGATTGATGAAATTAGGCCTTAGGATAGAGGAATTTAGGATTAATTAAATAATTTAGGATTATTTAATTATGTGAGACATTAGAAGAATTAGGGAATTTAATTAAATAAATTGATTTTTTTTAATTAGGGGATAATGAACCAATCAAATAAAACTTAGAATATTTTATTTAATTGATAGAATAAAATAAGAATTAAGATAAATATTAAAATATTTACTTAATTTGACCTGAGCCAATTTTAGGTGTATACATTTTGCCCCTCTTTGAAGCAATGTGTTTTATCACGTTGTTTCAAAGAAAAAGATTGTCTAACAATGATACATGCCCCAATTTGCCCCTAGTACAAGTTTGACGACAGGATGCCCCCTTAGGAGATTGGACGGGGAGAAGGCAGAAGGCGTGAGACAGACAATCTCACGATGAAGAAGGTTAGGTTTGAAGAAAATGGGTGAAGAAAGAGCCGAATGATATGTGAGGCAAGATAGAATGATAACACACACAAGCAAGCAGGCAAGTATGCACAAATGATACAAGAACAAACAAGGTATTGCCCCTGTCAAGCTGTAAACCATCTGATTAATTGATAACGATATATGATAGTGTTGTCATGGCAGGGAACGATATATCCCTAGAGCAACATGAAGGATAATGTTTAGTTTCAGGAAATGAAACATGTCGTGTAAGATGCGTGTATTGGTCTGATTTCGACAATGTTACATCCTGTATAAGACAAATGTTTGATTATAATTGATCGAGTTGGTTTATGACCAGACAAGGATCAAGACCACTGAGGGCGCTTGGATAATTTGACAAGATTGACTTTGATTTGATTGGTATGGATTAAGGATGGACCTTACATCTAGATCACTGCTCAGACTAACAGTTAGAACTGTTGACAAGAGATATGATGATAGATATAAAGTTGATTAATAGAAGAATGACTCACAAGCTTTGTTTGTAAACATTGATACTCTGCATAGAATCGTTATTGCATGGGATATGGATACGGATACGAAATACAATTGGATACGGTATGGGTATGGATATGGAATGTAATTGGATATGGAATGCAAATAGATTTTTTCATCTTGATATTGCAAGTATTTTGAAGTGCTTATTTCATCATTGGGCAATTTAAAATGTTGTAAGAAAATACAAGCATCTAGGTATAATTGAACCGAGATGACCTGAGTATCGCTTACATGGATTTTGATTTAGCAAGTTAATACAAGCATCAAGGTATAATTGAACTGAGATTACCTAAGTATTTCTCGTGTTTCAACAGATAAGGATTGCCCCGTTTCATGTTCAAACCCTGGAGTCCTCAATGATCTTTTGTTGATCATGTCGTTAGACAAAAGTCATCACATTACTAAAGTTTAATCCACAAGCAGCAAACAAAGAAAAAGATTATGCCCCCATCATAACATCTCTATCTTTTGGCATCCTTGAGTAGCATAGGAAAACATAATGACAAAAATCCAAGACTTTGTAATTTAACCTGTTCACAAACATTCTTGTATTAGATGTGTCTTTTTGCCATAATTGATATAGAATTAGGTTGAGTGTCTCGGTATAGTGTTCTGCTTTGCCTTGGATAGGTTGATGTTATGCGTCAAGAATTTTTCTTTGTTTTTGTTGCACTTGCTTGTCTAGCGAAAGGTATCACAATCCTTTATTAGTATCCTCTTAGAACATGCAGCCCTCAAGAATCCAAATCCGTAACTAGGTCGTGGAGTTGCCCCCAATTTAGACAAGGATCGACTTATTATGGGTGATAGGATGAACAAATATGGAGAGACGGACCCTAAGGGACTACCTAATGCATCAGGGGCTCATTGCTAAATGGCCTTGCCTACGTGACGACACAGAGGCAATGTAGTTCAAGGTGAACCTGATGGACCTAAGACCTAGGTGATGGCAAAGGATGCAGAAATAGAATGGACTTAGATTGACAGAAGGACCAGATATGGGACAGACGGGACAGTGGAGTGGAGTGAAGAGGAGCAGAGCCTCAGGGGCGCATTAAGAATGGCCTTGCCTACGTGATAACTCAGAGGTGACGTAGTTCAACAACGGTCCGAAGGACTGGTTCAAGATGAACGATATGGAAGACACAAGAGACATGAAGTCACAACAGGTGGAGGAAATGGTTTGTCGCAGAATAGCGCCTGTTTACCAGGTTTTCACCACTTGCTTTTATTTGCACGGAAGCTAAAAGTACACATGACACCTGTTTGCCAAGTTTTCACCATGGTACCTATCTTAGGCACCTGTTTGCCAGGTTTTCACCATAGGACGATTTTTTTGCTATTTTTCCATTTTTTTTTTTTTTTGCTTTTTTGATATTTTTGTTGTTTTTATTTTTTTGAATTTTTTTGAATTTTTTCAGGACTCCCTTGCATTGGGGTTTAGGTGTAGAACTTTTGGAGATGCATGCTATTGATAGGATCATCAAACAGTTCACCATCAGATGTAGCCAGTTGATATGCTCCTGAGCCATAAGCTGCAATGACGACATAGGGACCTAACCAGTTGGGTTTGAACTTTCCTTTATTTTCTCTATCTTGTTGATTTTTGGGGTTCTCTCTGAGGATGAGATCACCAACTTGGAATACATGGGGATTTACCCTATGATTGTAGCTTCTAGACATTCGTTGTTGATATGCTTTTAGATGGTTAAAGGCTTGTTGTCCTCTCTCTTCGAGCAGCTCCAACTCTTGAAGTCCGGTCACTCTGTATTCTTCATCAGATATGAGGCCTTTTATTTAAACTCGCAAGGATGGGATCTTGACTTCAATGGGCAAGATAGCTTCAGATCTGTAGACTAGGGAGTATGGTGTTGCACCTGTGGGTGTGAGGATGCTTGTACAGTAGGCCCACAGAGCAGGATTTAATTGGACATGCCAATCTCGGCCAGCATTGTTGACAGTCTTCTTTAGGATTTTCAGGATAGTTTTATTTGATGCCTCCACCTGACCATTGCCTTGGGGGTAGTACAAGGTTGAAAAGTGGTGCTGGATATGGAATTTATCACATAATTCCCTGACATCTTAATTTTTGAAGGGTCATCCATTATCCGTGACAATGGACGAAGGGATACCATAGCGACAAATGATATAGTTCAAGATAAAAGAGGCAATCTGTTTGCCTGTGATGTTGGCTAAGGGCACGATTTCAATCCACTTTGCGAAGTACTCAGTGGTAGTGATTATGAATTTATGTCCGCTAGATGAAGGAAGGTGAATCTTGCCCACTAAGTTGAGTCCCCACTAACAGAAAGGCCAAGGAGTCATTAATGGCTACAGCTCCTGTGCTGGTGCATGTATCAAGTTCCCATGGACTTGGCACTTTTTGCACTTCTTTACAAAATGATAGGCATCTTGTTCCATAGTTGGCTAGTAGTATCCCATGCGTATGAGTTTCTTAGCTAGGGTAGGGCCACTAGAGTGGGTCCCGCATATACCATCGTGCACTTCGCTCAGGGTGGTTTGATATTCCTCACTATCGAGACATCTAAGGAGAGTACCATCGAGACCTCTGTGATATAGGGTATTGGTGACAATGGCATATCGGGATGCCTGATGGATGAAGGTTCATTTTTGGTTACTAGAGAGGTCAGGTGGGAGGGTATTCTCTTTAAGGTAGGCAAAGATTTTTCCATAGAGGGGGGAATTAACTCCAACAATGTGGCAAATGATATGGGATTCAGGGGTGTCGTATGCAGGATAGATCACTGGCTCTACCAAGAATTCATAGCGTGCTTGATTAGCAGGAATATCGAGGAGAGATGCAATCATTGCCATGGCATCCGTAGCTTTGTTCTCTATCCATGGTATCTGCTCAAAAGAGATCTAATCAAAGTATGCCTTGAAGTCATCTACCATCCATTTGTAAGGGATCAATTTCTCATCTTTTGTTTGGTAGTGGTCATTTACTTGATTTATGACCAGCTGTGAATCGCCATACACCTAAAGTTCTTTGATATTCCATTCCACTGCTAGCTTGATACCAATGACTAGGGCTTCGTACTCCACCACGTTGTTAGTGCAGGGAAAGAGTAATCTGTATGACTTTGGAATAGTGTCGCCACTAGGGGTAACCAACATGATACCTGCCCCTGATCCATGCTGAGTGTAAGATCCGTCGAAGTACATTTTCCAGATTGTTGTAGTGATATGAAAGATAGATTCATCTGGAAACTCAAAGCTCGAAGGGGTGTCATCTGTGAGAGGTGCATCTGCCAGTTGATCTGCAAGCACTTGACCTTTTATTGCTTTTCTATCTACATATTCGATATCAAACTCGCTGAGAAGCATGACACATTTAGATAATCTACCTGTTAATGCTTCCTTGTTGAGTAAGTATTTGAGTGGATTGATCTTTGCTACTAGCTTGATAGAATGTGACAACATATAATGTCTCCACTTTTGCGAGGCGAAGACCATAGCGAGACATGCTCTTTCAATGGGCATGTATTATAGCTCATACCCAACAAGTGTTCAACTGATATAGTATATTTCTTGTTCTTTCCCTTCATGGTTTTGTTGTGCAAGAAGAGCTCCTAGAGCTGTTGGTGTAGCTGAGATATACAGTAGTAGAGGCTTACCCTGAATTGGTGGCATCAACATAGGTGGTTTCATCAAATATTCTTTGAATTGCTGAAATGCTTGCTCACATGACGCATTCCATCTGAAAGGGATATTCTTATGTAGAAGGTGGGAAAATGGGTAGCACTTGTCTGCCAACTGAGAAATGAACCTTCTGATAGATTGCAGTTTTCCCTATAGGGACCTTAGCTGAGTGAGATTCTTGGGAGGTGGCATTTCCATGATGGCCCTCACTTTAGCTGGATTGACCTCAATTCCATTTGCAGACACTATGTATCCCAGCAGCTTACCTGAGGTAACTCCAAATACGCACTTCTTTGGATTGAGGCGCACATTGAAATGTTCTAGTCTTGTGAAGATTTTATCTAGCACTGCCAGGTGTCCTCTTGTAAGTGATTTTGCCAGAATGTCATCAACATAATCTTCCATTATAGTGTGTATCATGTCATGGAAGATTGTGGTCATAGCTCTCTGATATGTTGCACCGGCATTTTTCAAACCAAACGGCATGACACACCAACAGTAGGTGCCCCAAGGACATGTAAATGTAGTTTTGTGTTGGTCTTCAGGTGCAATTTTTATCTAGTTATATCTGGAAAATTGTCCATGAGTGATAGCATGGTGTGCCCTACCGTGAGATCTACAATCATGTCAATGTTTGGCAGGGGGAAGTCATCTTTCAGACAAGCTTTGTTCAGGTCCCTGAAGTCATTACATAGTCAGACTCTGCCATCCAATTTAGCCACTGGTACTATGTTTGAAATCCACTCAGGATAGTCTATTAGTCTGATGAATCTGACATCTAACAGTTTCTTCAGCTCTTCTTTGACCATGAGGGCCACATGTGGGTGCATCTTTCTGAGTTTTTGCTTTACTGGTTTAGCTCCCAGAGCTAAAGATAGATGATGCATTATGAGATTCGGATCTAGCCCTGGCATGTCTGCATATGTCCACGCAAAGTTGATTTGCTTTCTTTTGAAGAAGTTGGTGAATGCGGGTTTCTCTTGTTCAGTTAGAGCCTTTGCCATGTGGATCATTCTAGGATTATCACCTGTGCTGACATTGATTGGCTCTGCTAGTTCTATCAAGATTGACGATCTCTCCTGATGTGTAAGATTGGGTAGAGGGTCAAGCCTTCCATCCTTCGGCACCTCAGAGAGGTTTTCACCGTTGGATATGTCTTTATTTTTACTTTTTTCATGATCTAACACTACCACAAAGCGGTTTTCACCATTAGATCGTTCTTTCATTTTCACATTTTTGAGACTGAAAGACTTGGCACTCTCTCCAAAATAGGCCTTCTCGTTGAGTTCTATAACATAGGCAGCTCTGTGATCCCCTACAGGTATATGATCTCTAAGCTCAAGATAATCTATGATGGCTTCATCATTTTCAAAGGTGTCAAACTCAGGGGTAGTACCTTCTAGGTCCCAGTCTATAAGTTCAGGGTGTACCAATGGTAAGGGAGCATTGGGTTGCTCAGGTTCGACAGTATTGATGGTTAGGATAGAGTTGTTAAAAGCATGGACAAGGTTTGCGATGGTACTCTCTATTAGCGGATCTGTCAAGGGGGGTATCATACTTTCCTCACGACTGTCACTATTGTTATTATGCAGGTCAGACTCTAGCGGTCTAGCCCTTGGACCTCGTTCCTCATTTGCATGGGTTGGGTCATACTCGTGGACAACATCTATGTCTTATTCATCACAAGATAGCTCAAAGAGGCTATCACATTCATACTCGTTAGAATCAATCTCACTCCCCCGTTGCATTTGCTGAATTTGCTCAACCAAATTGCTAGTGGATGTTTCTTGTTGTTTGCCTTTGTTCTTGTTTGTTTTGTCAGTTCTTGATGTGCCAGTGTAACCTAGCCCTGTAGTGTCTCGGGCTGTTAAGGTATGAGGTTGGATGGGTTCTGTGATACCATCTTTTCTTGAACCAAGTGGACCGTGTCCTTCATACCCCATTCTTTGTAGCATTTGGAATCCTTGACCATCCTTTGCAGTTGGTATAGTGGGATGGTCGTGTCATGTCGATGAATTTCCTTCATCCTTATATAGCCATTGCAGGATGTCTTTTTCATCGCTCTCCTCTTCGAGGCTTCCCCATTTGACAAAAGGTCCTTTGGTAGCTTTCTCTATTGTGGGCTTGCTCAGGCTAGGTCTCCCGTAAGATTTGGGAGATAGGGGGAGTTGTGCCAAAAAAATGGATTGGGAGATTGTGTAGTCACCCAAGCCCTTATCTTTGAGTTGGAGTTTAGGTTGAGATGCTCCTGAAGAGGAAGCAAGTGAAGCTGGGTCAACACAAGATGAAGACAAAGCAGAGGCACGATTGTTAGGAATCACCACTTCAGGTTTAAATTGAATGGAGTTGCAGTACTATTATGGATTGGGGTCACCTTGGATGGTGATCTCTTGACCTTCATGAGGGAATTTGATACACTGATTGTATGTTGATGGAACTGCTTTTAGAGCATGTATCCATGGTCTCCCAAGAAGGATGTTATACGCTAGCTCTATATCAAGGACTTGGCAAGCCACATCTTTTACTATAGGTCCCACTCTGATTGGTAAAGTAACAATTCCCTTGGAAGTTCTCTCCTCCTCATCATAGGCTTTGATAGTGATTTTCTTTTTCGGATCTATAGTTTTCTCCAAAAACCCCAATGCAAGGATTAGCTTTAAGGTGAAAATATTCAAACCAGCTCCTCCATCGATTAGGACTCTTTTGATCTTGTGTTTGTGTATGAAAGCTTCGATATGAAGAGAGGTGTTATGGGGTTGGGTTATTGACATATCATCTTTTTCAGTGAATGACAAGGAGTAAGGTGAGGTAATGTGACCGACCATGGTTTGAAACTGTTCTTCAGCTAGGTTCGTGGGAATGGAGGCTTCCGCTAAGGCTTTGTCAAGTATGGCCCTATGGGACGAGGATAGATGCAGAAGTTCTAGGATGGAGATATGTGTAGATGTCTTATAGAGTTGATCCAAGATACTGTACTGATTGGCTAATGAGGTGGAGGCTCCTCTAAGAGTGACTTTGTTACTGCGGGTGGTAATGTTACAATCCAGATCCTTGTTTATAGTGATCACATTGATATGTGACTCACTCTCTGATATGTGGTTAACAACATAGTCAAAGGCGACGTTTGTGTAATTGACATTATTATTTCCACTATTATTTTAGTTGGAAGGTCCTCCCTGCTCATAGTTGGGAAGAGGATCCTTGAATGCCTGATGATCATTGTTAGAGGTATGTCCGTCAATGGATATCTTGTTTTGTTCGATCAAGTCTTGGATCGTGTGTTTGAGTGCTATACAATCATTGGTTTTGTGCCCCCTGTTTTGATGAAACTCACAGAAGTCATTGTCATTCCACCAATGAGGTTTGACCTTTGGTTCATATTCCCGCGTAGTTGGAAGTGTTATGATCTTGTTTGTGATTAGCTTCCGTAGGGCAGTTTCCAATGATTCTCCCAAAGGTGTGAACTTTCTCCTAGGTTGAAAGTTGGTAAACCATGATTCAGTGTTCCTTGGTTTGTTTTGAGGAGCCGATAAATTGAAGATAGGTTATTTGGGTGCCGCATTCTTGGCATCCACCACCCCATCATTCACAATGTTTTTGTTTTTCATCCAGAATCTTGGTTTATCATTGTTGGTGTTGGTACTAGGAGTGTCTTTATA
Source organism: Cunninghamia lanceolata (assembly GCA_027924645.1). Classification (NCBI taxonomy): domain Eukaryota; kingdom Viridiplantae; phylum Streptophyta; class Pinopsida; order Cupressales; family Cupressaceae; genus Cunninghamia; species Cunninghamia lanceolata. Next base: position 12,428,397 of record BSBN01000803.1, read on the forward strand.
TAGCTTGATTTGACCTTTGGCAATTAGAGCTTTTTCAATGATGAGACCCATCTCAATGACCTTGCTAAAGGAAGTAGGACATTGGATTTGAATCTGATAGCTCAAGTCAGTTTGTAAGTTGTGCACAAACATTTCCAGCATTTGCTTTTTAGGCATTTGGTGCAGACATTTATTTGCTAATTGTCTCCATCTTTGTAGAAATGTGGCAAAAGATTCCCCACCTTTTTGTTTAGTGTTACAAAGATCCAATATTGAGGTGTCGTGCTCAATATTGTAAGAGAAGTGGATGACAAATTTGTCTACAAGTTCATTGAACGTTCTAATGTCAGGTGGTAGTCTCAAAAACCACTCCATGGCTTGTCCTCCTAAGCTTTGTGGAAACAGTCGCATAAGGTAAGTGTCATTGTGTGCGACCTCAAGGCAAGCAGCATTGAATTCCCTGATGTGGTCCCTTGGATCACCCTTTCCTTGATATTTATCAAATTTTGACACCTCAAATTTAGAGGGGAAAGGTATCATGATCAAGGTCCTATCAAAAGGATATGATGAAATATCCTCTAGGGTGTAATGTTTAGTCGATGCCCCTATTTTCATGTCCACGAATTCTTGTTGTAATGCTTGGATTCGTTGGTTTACTAAACTTAGGGCATCTGTAGGATCATTAGTTGTCTTGCTTTTGTCTGAAGGTGTTCCTTCCTCATGTCTACTTCCTTCAGGGTTTCTTTCATCCTTAGTTTCCTTGAGAGCCTCTACGTCATAATCTTTTGGGAGCTTGACTCCTAGATTTGCTAGGTGTAAAAAGAATTTTGTAGGGTCTTGGGCAAGTATCTTTTCCAATAGGCATTGAAATTTTGGGTTATGCTGCGTTTGAAGGATCTCTTCCATAGAAATTTCTTCATCACTTTCGTGACCGTCTAGGATACTTTTCTCAGCCATTTCAATCTTCTTTTGTTTTTGTAACCGTGTTAAGACCATGCAAGAGGTGACTAGAGATGGGATGAAGGTGAAATTTTGAGCAAGGTGCTAGAAGGTGACAAGATTTTAGCAATTTTCTTCTTAGACCTAGGTGGTGTCAAACAATGTTAGATGAACAAAGACTATAGTCAAAGCGAGGATGATAGAAATCTGTTTGCTTGATGTTGACTTAGTCTAGCATGATCCATTAGTGGAGTTCCGACAGAGAAGGATAAGTGATCCTTGATAGAGGAGACTCACTAGGTTTTGTTTGAGATGTGATGTGATCCTTGAAGAGCTTGGTTCTAACCTTGTTGGATTTTTGGAAGAAAAATTTGTGAGATTTTGGATGAGAAAGGCAGCTATGGTGTGGAAGAAGAAAGAAATGGTTTGAGTTGCACGATCTTAGTTAGATTTTGAAAAACTGAGACAGGTTTGAAAATGGTTTTTGAAAAGTTTTTTTTGACAGTTTTGCTCTTGGAAGGTACAGAATTTGCTTTCAGTTTTAAATGCGCAACAGTTTAAATGCGCCACAACAAAGTGCAAAAGCGCCATGAGTCGTATCAAATGTGCTACTCTAGTTTTAGTTCAAATGCACCGCGACAAATATCAAATGCGCTAAAAGTCTCAGCAAATGCGCTGCAATTCTCTTCAGATGTGCAATTCTAGTTTTTTGCTTGGTTTTTCATAGTTTTTTGGAACATTTTTTGAGAAATTTCTATTTTTGGTTTGAAAACTTGGTGTTTTTGAGAAATTGATTTCAATTATGGCACAGACATAGTAAACACACAGAAGTTTTCATGATTTTTATCTTTTGTTATTTTTTTGTATTTTTGGACTATTTGACTCAAAAATAAGTAGACCCTAAGCTGTATAGGACAATATCTATTGAATCCTCTAGCTGTGCAAATTCAAAGTGTGTAGCTCCAAGATCTGGTAGCACCGGCTCCCCTCCACAGCATTCACTTCTCATGCATACCAGATTTGGGTTTCCTTAGGCTTGTACCCCCACCGAACCATAGGATTATCCCTGCTACCTCTACTAAGAATCACATGAATCGAGGTCGCTTCAAGGGCTCCGCCCTTTGCATCAACAAATAAGGGTTTTTGGTATGCTACACAATTGGTTCGTAGTCAAGGCAACCGTTCGAGTGGTTACACGTACGGCAGCACTACTCTTTGTTATGGAGTCTCCCAGCCTCAAAGTGTTACTCCTTAGAGGGTTTTGGGGGAGGTTGGTCGTCAGTGTAACACAGCAACACTCGTTGCAGGAGGTTTTCACCTCAAGCACATTTATTTTAAGTGGATTGGTAGAGCTTGGTTTTAGCCTGTTTCCACTCAGGGTCGTTCCCACTTGGATAGGCGTGCATCCAAGGGCAGGCCCCTCTAAAGGTTAAACAATTGGAATAACAAGTCTGGTGTTCTGGTCACCCAGTAAAGGGGAGAGCATAAGCCTATTGTCATTCGATAAACACAGAAGACACTGATTAATCCAAACCTAGTTAAAAGTAGAAAAACTAAATGGGCTATTCTACTTGTGCACTCACGCGGTTGTTAACTTTGAAGTGGTTAAAAAGATAGCAATGTTCATTCCCGTTTGTAAGATAGCAATGATCTAACTAAAGAAGATAGCAATATGCAGATATAGCAATGGTTCATTTACTCTATTCCTAGTTATGGACTACGTGAAATTGGCATGTATGCATTTTTACTTTCCTAATTAGAGTTAGATTAAAATTGTATGCAAGTTACATGAACAATGGGTTACTCCTTCCTAATTAGAACTAGATGAAAATTGTATGCAAGTTGCATGAACAATGGGTTACTCCTTCCTAATTAGAACTAGATGAGAATTGTATGCAAGTTGCATGAACAATGAGTTACTCCTTCCTAATTAGAACTAGATGAGAATTGTATGCAAGTTGCATGAGAATGCCTAAATCAGTCCTATTCACACTTAGTGAAAAATGATTATCTTCAGTGGACGTTTTGCACCAAACTAGATTAGTAGTCTCTTGATATCCACCTGTAGTTCACAAAAACAAAAATTAAATCAAGAAGTTTGTAAATCAAATAGTTAGGTGAAAAACACATAATCTGGAAAATTTCATGAAAATATGAGTTTTGACAGAAAAATAGATATGACAATCAAAATCTACTCAAAGTTCTATGTTGTTTTAAAAAAAAATTCATGAAAATTCATCAAAATATGTAAAAGTTATAGCCGTTTGAAGTTGTCAAGGTAAAGACAACTTTGACTGATTATACCTGTTGATATTAACCCGATGGGCTGAAAATACTTGTACCATTGCGAAGTTCGTCGAGTCAGCTTTCCAACGACTGTAATTTTACGAAAATCCGACCTTCCTACAAAAAGTTATGCGAAAAGAAAAAAAAATGCCTATTTTGCTCTCATTTAACATTTTTTTTTTTTAAATAAACAAATAAAAATAAAAGAAAAAGGAAATTTCTAACATTAAAATTTTTTTAAAAAAATTATAACATTAAAAAAAAAAAAACTAACCCTAATTTTTTTTTTGTTTTTTTGTTTTATATATTTTGTTTAGGTTTTTTTTTTTTAAAAAATTTACTGTGCAGGTGCAGGGTGGGCGGAGCAATGGTGGGTGAAAGGCGAAGAGCAGGGCAGAGGATCCGCAAGGGATGAGTGCACAAGCAATGGCAATGGGGAGATTGGAGGGTGGAGACGGAGGCGGAGGTACAAGGAAGGCGCGCAGGGAGTGGCGGCTAAGGTGGGCGGCGGGAGGCTGTAGACGGTGAGGGTGGAGCAGCGACAGAGTGGGAGCGGGGTTTGGGCGGCACAGAGTGGGTCTGGAGGGAGCAGCGAGGTGAGAACAGGGGATGGGTGGTGTGGGGAAGCAGAGGGAGGGAGGGTCAAGGGTTAGGGCATGGGGGTGCAGAGAGATCTGGGTGCAAAGGGTGGTGTGGGATAGTGGTTTTGGGGAGCGTAGGTGGGAAGGGAAGGGAAGGGTGTAGGGGGCTTCGGCCCTGTTGGTCATGATGTTAGTCACAAACAAGCATAGAATAAAAGTACACATTAACCTTTATTCATCTTGAAAGATACGATGAATTCAGAGAATTCATGATCCCAAGTCTCCGGTGATTAGGTCTTAATCTTATGACGTTACTCAGAGGTTGATGTGTGTTGCTATTTCCATTTTGGGGCCTTACATAGAGTTCATCATCATGACACTATTTCTGCAAAGATTCTTCACTGAGAGGTCATTTTACACAGCTGTTTGATTAAATGATACAGTTATACTCAAATATTTGCATGATATTCATCAATAATACATGCTTCAGCTTCAAATATGCTAAATATTTCCATTTATCTATGAGATGTCCACATATTTGTATTGTTTGCTTAAGATGTTCAGTTATTTGCAATTATGACAGTGAAATGTTCTAAAATTTAAAGAAATTGAAAGAAATGCTTTAAATGAAAGATGAATCTTCAGCTATTGAACCACATTTACATTAGATACAGTCATGAGGAGAAGGAAACCAAACCATATTTTCACCAGGACATTCCATAGCTAGATACAATAGGTGCTAACTTCAAAGGAATTGTATGAAAACAACATATGTAAGTAGACATGCACTCCAAGGGACGCAGCAAATCACCACATAAATCCAGAATTCATACACTAATTACTCAAGATTTACTATGAATTGTAACCAAAAATGGTCTTCTCATTCACTAAGTATGCAAAGATATAAATGTATACAAAAAGCTTTGAAATGAGCCCTGAATATTTCAGCAGACAGATTTCAATTAAGTTTTGAATGTTAAAAAAAGAGGCATTCCTGCACCTTTTATAGAATAAGGTGAGGAATCTGTTACAAAAGATCAACGATCAGGATTTGTACATGTATATCCACAGTCAATATTTCCTTTGACTATGTCAACCTTACAAAATGGCACAAGCTGCCAGCTAGAAACTATCTAAAAAAACTTATCTTCACTAAGTATCAGATGCTAATATTTACTCTAGGATGCATCATCATCTACTTTGTCAGAATCATGTGCTTCTTTACCAGGTGCATCACTTCCTGAACTTTCATCATGATGATGATGATGAACCCGCATATGAGGCTGCATGATGCTCCGGACCTGTTCATATAACTGCACAATTTTATCTATTTCCCCGCCATCCTGAGTCTTTGCTTTGATGATGGCGTGCTTGTGTGCCTCGTATTTGTGTCTGCTGCTATCTAGCTTATTCTTCCTGTTATCCAGTGTCTCATTGTAGTTTTCCATCTTGACTTTGATTCTCATTATTTTATCTATGACTTCTTCTGTCAAGTGAACAAGTGGATCATCAGCCACTGATTGGAAGTTGCTGTGTAAAGCTTTGATGGCAAACTCCTCATCTTGATTCTCTACTTTTCCTTCCACTTTTCCTTCCAGTGTTTCCAACATTTCTACCTCAATAGACATCAAATCATGCAACTTTCTGCTGATATCCCTCAGTTTATTATTGCATCTTTTAAGTACTCCACATTCAAATTGAATGTCCTTATACCATATATCAACCAACAAGACTGTATTACTGTTCAGTACCTGTTTATTGATGAGCAGCTGAGGATTTATTCTCCTTATCTCCCCAGGATGTCTAATACCTTTTCCAATTTGGAAGACCTTTTGCCTGTCTGCATCTGCAATTTATCTACCTTTGTCCTGGAGTCACTGAGAATATTCCACCTATTCAAAGAGGCCTTTATCACTTCTTCCGCATTATCCAATGTGGATGACATCCATTTCCTTAGTACAGATGCCTCATGCTTCATGAGATCTAATTTATTTACCTCCTCTTGAGAAATAGCAGTCAATGGGACTGCATGTTCAGTTGAAGTATCATCAGGATTAACCAGCCGTTTTATGTAGGCATGCAACTGAGCAATGTGCTCTTTGTGTTGCTTATTTTTCTCTTTCTCTCTTTTCACTTTCTGAATTAAAGAATCAATAATATCTTTGCCTTCTTGCCTTCTTGGTCTTCATTGGCAAACCCTAAGTCCACTGTACTGATCTGAAACTCATCTAAGGTAATTTTACCTTTTTCTTTCTCTACAGTAGGTACTGCAATTTGTGCAATCCTTCTCCCAGTTGTTGGATCCCTTTTGATGGCCGAAGTCATTCTGGCCTTCCTCTTTGGTTTTACTATATTCTCATAAAATAAGGTAGATACATCGAATTCTTGAATTTCAAATTCTACCTCTGCATTTACTTCTTTCTCCAACCACGGAGGTACCTGATCATGTTTCTCTGCATCATCATGATGTTCACCTTTATCTCCTGTTTCTGTCAACATATGTGATGGAGAAGGTGATTTTCTCGATTCTTCTTTATGATGCTCACTTTGATGTTGATCCTGTGGCACATCCTCCTATTGAGGAATTTCTTTCTCCAGAGGAGCATCTTCCTGAGGTGGAGGATCTTGTGATGTATCTATATGTTGATCATGATGATCATGATCCTTTTCTTTTATCACCTCATCCACTTTCGACTTTTCCTCCTGTTGAGGAACATTCACAGTAGTGGATACTTGGGAAGTCTCCTTAGGTGCTGATGTTGGTTTTGCAACCGTGATTTGTTCTGCACCTGTACCGCTTACTTCTTGAACCTTAGTGGCAAGATCCTCTGTTGTATTCTCCTTCTCATCAGCCTTCTTTTCTTGAACCTTTTCTATGACAGGTTCCATTGATGTATCTTGTTGGCTTGTCTCTAAAGTATGGCCCTTTGGTTCTGCCATCTTCACTTCCTCTGTATCCTGCCCTTTATCAGGTGATCCTGCTGGATGCTTAGGATTTTCATCCTGTTTTCCTGTTAAGTCTACCACTACAGGACTTGTCACCTCTACAATTAGTGTATCTAGCCCCATTTCTTGGGCTATCTGTTCTGGGCTCTTTTCTTTTTCAACTTCCACCTGCTTCATTTCTTCCAGTACTGTTTGGACTGGTGGAGTCTTCTGAGGAGTCATGCGTGTGCCTGTAGCAAGGGTCTCCATATTTTGTGAAGCCACTTCCTTCACAACCTCATCATCTGATAAGTTTATTGTTTCATCCAGGGAGATGTGACCTACTTGTGTCTGGGAGGTTTCTTTCATCTATTCTTCTGCAAGCTCAGTTTTGAACTTGACGATGGTAGGAAGTGGAACATTATGCTGAAGTTCCTTATGCACTTCACTACCTGCCCCTTGTAACAATGTAGGGGATTGTCTTATTTCACCCCTCATGGAGGTTCTTAGTTTCTTAGGTGGGGTAGACACCACCACCTGTGGAGCTCTTCTTTTTCTTTTGAATAACAGAGGAGCCTCTTCTTCCTCAGGCTCTTCCTCCATGAGGATATCCTCTTTATTTGGTTTCCTTGAGGATTGACCCTCTTCTTGGGTCTTAGTAATTTCAGCCTCTGCTGTCTTACCTTTCTTGGACTTTTGTTTTCTTGTCCATGGAGGGGATGCTGATCCTAATCCTGATGCTACTGCCTCCTCAGCTATAAACACTACTTTTTCAATAATAACCCCTTTGGGTTCATTATCTACCTTCTTGCCCCTTGGGGGTCTTTTACTCTGTTGTTGTTGTGGAGGGAGCCTATCTCTTTTAGACTTTCTCTTCTCATTTATGAAGTCATCATACTCCCCATCAGGAATATCCTGCCCCTTCTTTTTGTTGTCCACTGTAATGGCAACACCCTTCTTCTTCAATGCCTCTATCTGTTCATCAACCCAGGCTTGGGTTAACTATATGGTCCTGGCAATGAAGGGGTCCAAGGATATATCCTCTTGTATGGTGAGGTCAGGTGCAGAGAAAGTATCACTGTATATCTTCTTTTCTTCATATTCATCTGCAATTATCCTGCCATCATCTTTCTTCAATTGTTGAGGAATGGGGATGCAGTCAAAGGTTCTAATTTGATTCAATGTTAGCCTTTGATATCTTCTTCTTCTTGCTTCTTCTTCATCTTCACAGTCAGCCCAGAAGTCTTCTAGGTGCTTCTGGTGAATAGGCTTTCTAATTATTTTCTGCATCCTGCCATAAGGATCATATGGCCTTATCAGTGGAAAAGGTTGCAGCTTCATTTTATTCAAGGTGACCATCACCTTCTTTATGTTCTCCAAATCTGGACACATGTACCAGCTAATGGTGACTAGAAACAAAATTAATGGCAACTTCCGTGCATCCTTGTATGTTTTCAACATTGTAGAGCTCTGCCTTATAAATTCTATTAGTATCACTGCATCAGTGGGATACCTTGGTAGCATGAGGGGATGTCCCTCAAAACCCTCAATCCTCATGTAGGAGAATGTGGCAAATTGTATATACCAAGCTCCATGCCTGTAAATTATCTCTTGAGCTTCCATGCTCAACCTCTTTGTTCTGTCCTCCTCCATGGTTCTTACCATATGCATAGAGAATGCATCATTTACCAGTTTGTAATCTTGGAGATAATTAGCTCTTTGCAGCTGGGGATGATGATCCCAAATATGCATAGCATTGATTGTGCCTGTGACCTTCCCATCTGTAACCAGTGCATCAAATGTGCCTTTATAAGCACAGGAGTAGACAATGTATGATGTCATATAGAAAGCACAATTTGAACCTCCTAGGTTCATCAACTGCTCATGCAGAGCATCACTTATTAGCTGGCCCCATAATGGCTTGATATCTGAATATATGCACATCATTATCACACCGTACATCCAGTCCTTGAAACTACTAACGTCAGGCTGGCCTGTTACTCTACTCAACAGTGCAATCATGTATTGGTACTCCTCACTAAAATCATATTTGAATAAGTGCACAGGAAGCTTGGTGGCTGTAGGATATGTGTTGTTCTTAGCCCTCCATTGATACATATTCTTCCTGGCTTGTTTCTTGTTATTTTCATACTCTTTTTCAGATTTCTTCAGGTCCACACTTTTAACGTTCCTGCCCAGTGGCAGTCCAAATGTCTGAAAGACCCTTGATGGATAGGTCAATATATATTCTCCCATGCTTCATGACCTGCCTAGTCTCTGGATTGTAATTCCTGGCACATTCAATAACCAGCTCTAGAGACTCCATAGAGTACGGGAAACCGGTGGCATTCCACATTTCGGACATGAATACCGCATCCAGCACAGGACTTCTGTTCTTCTCGTCGTTCAGCCTGGTAGACCAGGCTTCTAAATCAGTATTCCCCTGATGGGTATCTGTAATTACACCATATTTGAACAGGACGCCCCTCTGAAATGAGAACATGGGCTTATTGAATTCTGCTTCACACTTAGCCAACCTCTTGTTAGCCATGAGTGCCTGCAATTAACAAAATCTTGTCTTACAATGGACACTCACATGTATGCATATAACAATTAATTCTACTAATCATCATGTCTACTATATCTCTTCAACATTTAACTTATCATGGGGGTGCATAAACCAAAACTTCAGATTAACACCACCTACCTGACTATTACAGAAACAACATGATGAGGGTTTCATCTACTTACCTAGATATGCAAATTTCCTTCTATACCAATGGATTTCTGGAAGTGATCTTAATTCTGCTGATGATCACACACTTCCTCCTGTCTGTAAGCTCGTTTCATACAAGGGTCGCTGGTATGAGAGTATGGAAGCTGGTGCTCTGTAAAAACAATTTTATTGCAAGGTAAACACGAAATGACAATGAATTTACCTTTTAACCTTGCAATTAGGGTAAAATTAGGGCAACCTCTGACAGATTGGATTTTATTCGTTGATCATCCGTGCAAAAACGCAGGATCTTGCCAGGTGTTCCATCGGGCTCTGTGGTCAACGAGAACCACCTACCACCTCTGCGCGCATTGAATGTTAATGGCGGCAATGGGAGCGGGGTGATATCCATATGACATGATATCACAAAAGCATGATATTTGGATATTGGGTGATATTCTAAAATATCACCCCGAGTATAATATGATCCTCCTCCTGGAGAGGAAAAAACTATCGTGACAAGATCGGGTGATGAACACACCCTTTGGTTATGTTTAGTACATCAGGAGGATATTTCGATATATCAGGTGATGTTCCAAAGATGATGATGACCGGACAAGCTTATATGTCTCTCTTTTAGAATATCAGGATGACGTCATCCAGATATTCGCTCAGTGTATCGGCAAGGCATCATGACGTCATCGTCATGTTATACGAGCATGATCATGTTCAAGAAATATCCCCCCGGGAGGTAAAATGATGATTACGTCATCGTCATATTGATTTCTTCGTTTATCGGACTTGGATGACGTCATCAGGATATTGGCTTAGGGGGATATTTCGCGGTAGGAGGATATTACGAAATGTCAAGTTGCATTGAAAAATATGATCCTCATGAAATGCATAAGGCCGTTGATGGGTAAAGGTTACTATCACCTAAAATTGACGTCCGGATATTTGGACCGCATGATTTTATCGGGTGATATATTAGATCGGGGTGACCTTTTATAATATGACTGATGTTATGAAATATGATCCTCCCCCTATGAATATCAGGTTTGACTCAAACTTTGACCTTTTATAACTTTCACATCCTGACGAATATCAGGGTGATGCAAAAGACAAACCTACATGGAATTTAATACTCTTTCTAAATATGAGGTTGCTGGAATAAAATATGAAATTTGACAAACTGACCTCATGATGATCACTTACCCAGCCTTTCAATGCATGATGATCTGCATGACTTACTTTTACCAGACCACCAGAAAGCACAAAACAAGCCAAAAAGTTGGGTCCTTGTTTTGTCCAGTCAAAATGGGGCGTGTTGTGTAACCACACAATAGGCCCCTTGTAAAAAAAAAAAATTGTTTAAATTTTTTTTGTTTTTTCTTTTTTTTTTTAATGAAAATGTTAAAAATAAAAAATAAAAAATAAAACCCAATGCAATTTGGTTTTTTTTTTTTGCAAAAATAGGTTGAAAAGTAAAAAAAAAATCAAAAAAATTCAAGTAACAAAAACAAGACAAATTATATGTTATTTCTTACCTCTGAGGCCTTTTAGACTCAACGATGAGCTCGGTTTGTGCGTAGGAGGTCGTTTGTGAAAGTCACATGCCAAATGTATAACAAAACACACCTAAATCTGTGACAAAACAAACTCAACAAATTCTCACAAACACAACATGGGTCAGATCACGGTGAGCACCAGAATGTTATCAAAAAAATTGGGTGAAATAAATAAGCATATCAAACCCAATAACACAATGAAATATGCAAATAACAAGAATAAGCAAATAAAGCACAAACCTCACAAACCTTGTTATCCTGCAGCTTCCATTGTTCACCTATCTATTCTTGATCTTGATTGTAATGAAGCCCTCAGAAGCATATACTCCCTTGCTTGTTGAAGATGACAAGAATAGAATGGCAGTGATATGAATGTGCTATGAAGATGAGCTTCAAAGCAATGGGGTGATCTCAAGCAAATGGGTGATAGTGGGGGTACCAAAGGCACGCTGGTAATTCAACAAAGTAATTCTACTTAAAGCTTGGATGATATAAATAGAAGAATAAGGTTCCATTTATAGACTCAGAAGAGAAGAGATCAATTGGTGAGAAGAAACAAGAAGATCAATGGTTGAGAATGGGTGAGGAATGTGCGCGAATAGAAAGAGGACAATTGTCCAAGCTCCATCATGCAACAGGGGAGTTAACAGAATAGATTGAAGAGTTAACAGAATAGACCAATCAGTTAAGTGAATTGATTGGGGAGTTGACTGAATTGATTGATCAGTTAACTAGGTTGATTGAGGAGTCAACATAATAGATTGACCAGTGAACTCAATTGACTAATTAGTTAACTGATTTGATTGATGAGTTAACTAATTTTGACTAGAGGATAAATAGAACATGTGGGTGAGGGAATATTAGCTAATTAAATATTTAAAATATTTAATTACATGTGCAACATGGTGAGGTGGAAAAAGGTGAGGTGGAAAGATGAGGTGGATTTATGAAATTAGGACTTAGGATAGAGGAATTTAGGATTAATTAAATAATTTAGGATTATTTAATTACGTGAGACATTAGAAGAATTAGGGAATTTAATTAAATAAATTGATTTTATTTAATTATGGGATAATGAACCAATCAAATAAAACTTAGAATATTTTATTTAATTGATAGAAGAAAATAAGAATTAAGATAAATATTAAAATATTTACTTAATTTGACCTGGGCCAATTTTAGGTGTATACAAATGTAAATCTGAAGCACAACACTGAGAAAGGTGCCAAAAAGTCTAGAAAAACACGGGTTCACCAAAATGTTTAGTGTGAAAAATGTTGAGGGTTGATTTTATTGGTTTGTGTTGATCCTCCTTTCACCACTGAACATTCAAGGACATTCAACTAAGTAGAGAACTCTACTACAGATCTCCTGTCACTTGTAACATAGGGGAAGATTGGAATTGTGTAAATTTATTGTTCAATTAAGTCCAATTATGCTCAAAACCCTAATTTCATAAATTCGTAAGCAAACGGACAAATTATAGAAAATGATCACATGTAGAGATATCAAATGACAAGCAAATGCATACTAGATTTCAAAGTTTGGTGTGCAGAAAATTCATGGACTAATGAACGGGCGCCCTAGTCCAGTGCCATAGTTTTTTTCGGGATATGGGAATGTTGTTTGCAACCTATTCCTGTTGTTCTGGAGATTTAACAGTTACGGGATCTGGAGGACTAATGAGTAGGTACCTGAGTCCATGTCCTTGTTTTCTTCTTTGATCTGCAATTCTGACAGTCTGCACTGCTCTCCTGCAACTCCACTTCTTTCACCTTCACAATCTATAACCTGCAATCACAAAAAAATGGGTTGGGGTTGTGGTGTTTAGAGGCTTGCCTCAGTCAAGCCCTGGAGAGACATTCAAATCTTCTTCTGAACACCATTATCAGATAAAGAGTGTGTATCCCTGCAGGATAGAGGCAAAATCCAAATGATAAATGATAGAAAACACAATTTATATCACCTTGTAGTGAAGATCTCATGGAAGGAAGATGTTCTTCATGCCATGAGGAGATGGATGCTAAATCTGCAAATACAAACACACAAGAACAAAACAAATTCTTCTCTACAACACAATGAATGCCTTGAATCACTTTCACATAAGCTTGTTAATCAAAATGTCCATCTAGTTTACAAATGATAACCTAATCATGCTTATATATGCAACTACAAACATTCCCGCTAAGAATTTCGTAATTCAAACTTACCGTGTTGGCATAGGACCTAAATAACGGTCATAAACTGACACTTTAAAATAGGTCCTGACCCAAAAGAGGGTGGGACTAGGGTGCGAGCGCCCAAGTCCTCCCCCCTATTTCAGGAAGGAATCATCATAAATATGCTCCCTAAGTCCCAATTGCTAGGAAACCTTAGGGTTTTCTCATCGGGAGTCATCAAAATCATGCAAGATGCTCTAAATGCATTCTAAAGTATCCAAGAGCTAAACCTTAAGAGGGAAAAGCCCCCAAGGTTACTTTTTCTGACATAACAGGCTTAAAGATGGAAGGATCTTTACCTGATTCAAAGGGATAGCTCCTGGTGGACAATTCCTGTCTATCATCCCAAGAAATCTCACATGTTGTTTTGGTCTTGTTGAAATTGCATTAACATTGAGTTTAGGATGGCGAGAGGCTTTCTTTTCTTTAATAGGATTATATCCAATGCCACTTGAGTAATGACTTGAAGCAGATTCTTTAGGTACTTGAATTCCTTGTTGATTTACACGACATCCCTTACCTACATATTCACAGTTGTTATAAAGGATTTTAAATCCTTGACCATAGAGGGATGTCATTTCTTTAGGGGATAGTGAAGCCTCACAGGTCTCATAATTTGTAGTATAAGTGAGAGTATTGTCTTTATTTTATACCAAGGGGACTTTAGGTTTCTCAAGTGCTTCAAAAGATTGCTTAGATGATATCGATGCTACTTTGGATGTGTCTACGCTATTAATTTTATATTCCCCTATACTGCAAGGATTAAAATCTAATGAGCGCCAATCATCATCAAAGAGTGCATTCGATTGTGTAGAGTCATACACAACACTATTCATGGCAAGAAGCATTGATGAATCAGCTCGTAAATTGTTTAAGCTCATCTAATTGTAAACTTATTTTTGCATTTCAATATATAAGTAGTTATCAGGTTCAAGATCAACATGAATGGTATGAAGTTTATCTTTGAATATAAATTTGGTTGAACGATGTAGGGTGGAAGGAACTGCCCCTAATGCATGAATCCAAGGTCTACCAAGAATCATGTTGTAAGATAAAGAACTAAGCATGACATGAACCAGGGTAGATACAATCACAGGACCCACCTTTACAGGTAAGGTTATAGTACCTAATGATTGACTACTATGATTATCAAAGCCACGAATGCTAAGTTTATCCGGTTTGATTTTTGATGTGTTGGCCTTGATTTTATGTAGTAGGTCAATGCTACAAACATTAAGAGATAATCCATTATCAATCATAACTCATTTTATTAATGTTTTATTTATTGTGACAAAGATCATAAGTGGATCATATTGGTTTTGAACTTCAATTGACGGTAATTTGTGTGGTTGAAAGAGAATATCAATTTTTGTCACATGCATACTCTCTAATATAGCTGCTACATCATTTGGCCTAGCAGTAGGTGGGACAATCGCCTTTTGTAAAGCTTCTTGGAGCATTCCATGAAATGTAGGCAAAGTTTGTACTAAATCCCAAAGAGAGATCTTAGCCAAAGTAGCGCAAAGCTACTCGACAAGATCATATTCTTGGCCACTTTATGAGTAAGACAAGGTGGCGGGGGGAGCATAGTCTAAGAACATGGAAGAGAGGTAGGCACATGAGGTTCTTGCTTTCTTTGCTTGTTATTACGGGTGTTGTATGTGTGAGCAATCACATTGTGGTGTGGTTGTTGTGACACATTTTGAACACCTAGATTTCCTTGAGTGATTTGTCTTGCATAGTTTAAAAAGTAATCCAGGGGTCGAGGTGGTTGTTGAGCAACTTGAACTGTAATCACCGGTTTTAAGCAAGAAGGTGCACTAGGTGCCCCCCACACAATCATCTTAGGAATATTACTACAAATTCTATTAATGAAGATTGAATTAATATTGTTTTCCTCTTGATTATACCCAACATCTATCCCTAAAGGATTTAATGTGAGAGACCTTTTCTCATCCACTAAAGCTACATCTTAGCCAGGGAGAGCATTGGAATGAGAGGAAGGTACAGTGTTGTTAGGAAGATTAGGTGTTGTATCATTAATAGAGCTATCCATATTCTTCTCATCTAATGTTTTTGGACATTCAACTATAGGAGAAGTAGGATAACTTATGGAACCATCATCATCATCATCATCATCACCATATGTTTTAACTAGTAATTCCAAAGCGTTAAGAGGAGTTTCACAATCATTATTCTCAATGTGTCTTGTTAAAGATTCTACTACCCAAGGGTATGTACTCATGAGAGCTATGAAGTTGTCATAATCAGATACATAGTCAAGGATTTCAAATTAAGAGCATTTAAATATATCCTTGTGATACATAGCTTGTATGTAAGTGAGAACATGAGGATTCATATTAAGAAATTTGTAGAAACTCTCGAAGTTTTTGATATATGCATGTAAAGATACTAAAGAGAAATGAGATGAAGATGCCATAGTGAAATTTATTGTAACATCAATGTAAAATCAGATTGTAAAATCTTTTCAATAGTTATGCAAGAAACAAGTGCAAAACTATGTATGAAAATGACCTAAAATGCTTGATTTTTCAACTTTTTTCAATGTAAATAAGTGAAGGAAAGGGTTTTATGGGGAAATTTATGAAGTGAAGAAAGTAATATGTCTGATATAAGTCCAATAAAGTAATGATATCTTTCACAACACATTTTTGATACAAACCTAGAGTGATGACAAGTCAAAATCTACTAAAAATACACTAAAATATGCATTTTTTCACAAATTTTCAATGCAAAGACTCAATAAAAAGGGTGTTGTAAAGAATTTTAGGAGGGGAAGCAGATTATAACAGTAATATTAGTCATCTAAAGTGATAAAATTGATCACAACATGCTTATAGTGCCAATCTAAGTCAAACCCTAGTGAAAATATAGCTAAAATATGCAATTTTTCACAAATTTCCAATGTCAAGGTCTAATAAAAAGGGTGTTGTAAAGAATTTTAGAAGGGGAAGAAGATAATAACCCTGATAACAGCCAATTAGTGAAAAAATATTCTTCACAACACGCATTATGATGCAAATCTAGAGAGTCGATAAGGCCAAAATCTAGTGAAAAAGCAAGGTTTTCAAACCCTAGATATAAAATTTTGCAAGAAAACCACTATGATGCAAAACTACAGTTATAAATCAGTCCTAATGAGTGTTTTAAAAGGGTATTAAAATATAAAACAATATTTTGAATACAAACCCTAGCTAATGCACAACTCGATTATATGGAAAAATGCACAATTTCAAGCAATTTTTATCAAATTGAGCATGAAAATGTAATGAAAATGAATGATGAATGAAGAAATTATGTATTTTAAATCAGATCTGATGATAGTGATAGAAATTTATTAAAATTAAATGCCAACTATTTCAAATTATTTGAAAATGCAAGCTAAAAATGCCAATTTTTTTGTAATTTTTCAAATGTAGTAAGATGAGAAATGATATGAATGAATGAAATGAATGTAAATTTGGAGCACAACACTCAGCAAGGTGCAAAAATTCAAAAAACATGGGTTCACCAAAATTTTTAAGGTTAAAAGTGAAGATAATGGATTTTATTGGTTTGTGTTGATCCTCCCTTCACCACTAAACATTCAAGGACATTCAACCAAGTAGAGAACTCTACTACATATCTTCTGTCACTTGGAACATAGGGGAAAATTAGAATTGTGTGAATTTATTGTTCAATTAAGCCCAATTATGCTTAAAACCCTAATTTCATAAATTCATAAACAAACAGACAAATTACAGAAAATGGTCGCACACAGAGATATCAAATGACAATCAAATGCATACCAAATTTCAAAGTTTGGAGTGCAGTAAAGTCAAGGACTAATGAGCAGGTGCCCTAGTCCAGTGCCTGAATTTTCTTCAGGATCTGGGAATGTTATCTACAAAATAGTACTGCTATTCTGAAGATTTTACAGTTGCGAGATCTAGAGGACTAATGAGCAGGCACCTGAGTCCAAGTCCTTGTTTTCTTCTCAGATATGCAATTCTAACAGTCTGCACTGCTCTCCTGCAACTCCACTTCTTTCACTTTCACAACCTGTAACTTACAATCATGGAAAAATGGGTTGGGGGTTGTGGTGTTTAGAGGCTTGCCTCAGTCAAGCCCCAAAGAGACATTCAAGTCTTCTAAACACTGTTGTTAGATAAAGAGTGCATATCCCTGCACGATAGAGACAAAATCCAAATGATAAATGATAAAAAACACAATTGATATCACCTTGTAGTGAAGATCTCATGGAAAGAAGATGCTCTTCATGCCATGAGGAGATGGATGCCAAATCTGCAAATACAAACACAATAATAACAAAGTACTACTTTGCAACACAATGAATGTCTTGAATCACTTTCACAAAAGCCACAAGTTCACAATTGCCATCTAGTTTACAAATGAATCACTAATCATGCTTGCATATGCAACTACAAACATTCCTACTAAGAATTTTGTAATTCAAACTTACCATGTTAGCATAGGACCTAAGTAACGGTAATAAACTGACACTTTGAAATAGGTCCTGACCTAAAATAGGATAGGACTAGGGCGCAGGTACCCAAGTCCTCCCCCCTATTTCAGGCAAGATTTATGTTAAGTGCATCCCCTGAGTCCCATTTGCAATGAAACCTTAGGTTTTTCTCATTAGGAGTCATCAAAATCATGCAAGATGCTCTAAATGCATTCTAAAGGACCTGGGAGCTAAACCTTAAGAGGAAAAAGCCCCCAAGGATACTTTTTCCAACATAACAGTTGTGAAGGGGTATTCACAAGTGGAGGGAATTTATTATGGTGAGATTTTCTCTTTCGTTACAAAGCTGACATCTATTTGGTTCCTGTTATGTCTTGCAGTAGCTTATGACTTAGAAGTGTAACAAATAGATGTGAATACAGTTTTCCTTCATGGTGACTTGGAGGAAGAAATATATATGTCACAGCCAGTGTAGGAATCAAGGACAACACTAAGAGGGGGGTGAATCAGTGCTGTGTAAATTTTTGCAACTTATTATAACTTTTAATTTACAAGACTCAAAAAGAGCAAGTCATCATTAAGCTATTACACATATATGTCCTAGTTTGATAATGAACATTATGAGCAGGACCACATAGAGATAAATCTTAACATAGAAGCAAATACACACATAGAAAGCATATAATTAACACAAGATTTGCATGAGTGGAAAACCCTCCAGGGGTAGAAAAACCACTCCAAAACTGCCTCACTGGCTATACAAAATGTATCTAGGAGCACCAACTCCAATACCAAATAGAAGCACCAACTTCCTACACAGATATACCTCACTGGCAAACAAATAGGTCCCATTGACCTACAAGCCTCACTGGCAAACCAAATCATCAATTGAAGTAATAAACAAGATCAGAGGGACAATCTGTTTCCATTCAATTCTTAATTCATTCATACCTGCATAACAATTCATCTGATTATCTCTACATAACTCAACACTCTTTCTTCATCACATACCCAGTATCATATTCTCATCTTTCTTTTCTCTTCAAAAGGATCTTGTAGAAAATGTCTTCATTTCTGTATATAATTCCACACACACACATTGTCAATGTGAAGCCAATAAATATGAGATACCTCTCAACATTCTGCAAAATCATTTTCATATGACTTTTCATATTCCAAACTAAATAGATTCTTCTTTATTTTTGTTTCACTTTCACCTTCTGACCCTTGACATCTACATAAACAATTCATCTAAAAACAATAGTAAGGTCATACAAAAATCTTCAATAAAATTAATCAATGCCCTATAATCCTTCATTTCAAACATCATCTTTTCAAAACTCTTGATCTTCTCTGCAAAAACACATTCCCAAACTCTTGATCTTCTCTGCAAAAACACATTCCCAAACTCTTGATCTTCTCTGCAAAAACACATTTCCAAACTTTTGATCTTCTCTGGAAAATCAATCTTCAATAATAATATCTTCATAAAAAAAATTACATTCAGAATCTCTAAAACCATCTGAAAAAAAAATCTTTATACAATATTACTTTCCCTTCTCTTTTAGCACATGAGATGGATTTTAAAAAAGAAATAAATCTCTTAAAAAGAACTCTTTCCTTCAAGAAAATTTCTCCTTGTTATCTTTATGCCACGACATAAAAAAAATAGAAAGAAATCCTTATAGAAGCTTCACAAAAATCTCCAACTAAAGGCCTTTCAAATCGGGCTAAAAAAGATTTTGACTGCAGTTATAAAGGGGTGACGTTCCAATGACCATCAAATGGCAAGCTCTGAAGAAGAGGGATCAACTTTAAATGGAAGCCATCGATTAAACCTTTCGCTCTTAAGAAACTTTCAAACAAAGCCATTGATGGCTTTTTGGCACCCATGCGCTCACCATACCACCGAAGCTACCGATCTACAAGAGAAAGGGGCCAGTGCTAATATGTTTAAGAATCCCTTCAGGCAGTTACACTTAAGTGACAAACCTGCTATATCAAGTCACCAGCATTTTAAAACATAAAGTGCATGTTTAGTTGACAGGCAGGGTAAAGGTTTAGAGACTTGGTAATGTTTAAGGATTTAGATAGGATAATAAACCTTTAGCCATTTCTTATTGCAAAGCTTTCTGCAATGTCATATCATCAAAGCTTATTGCAATGTTGTACCATCAAAATTTATTGCAATGTCATACCATCAATAAACAATCTGCACCTATCATCCTCTATCTGTGGCAAACATGAACCAAACAACCTGTAACAAACTGATCAACCATCTTTTGAGCCTTAGATAACATGAAGACCATACTTGATGCCATTGTATACCATGAAGATCATGCCACTATATATTACTTACAAGAACCTATGATATCTTTGTTCAAAGCAATGCCTCTATATCATTCTAACAACTATATTGCAACAAATGTCATGAGATGATCACATCCTGAAATAGTCTCTGCAAGTACTACTGATCAAACAAGTCCTTCACTTTAGTTACATACTGACACAATGAAGATCCACTGAAGATATAATGAAGACATGAACATGCATTCTTAATAGATCCAACAACACTCCATCACATGCAAGCAAGATGATATTATGATGCAAATCTCCTGATAGAACCTTGACATGTCAAATGCAAGGATGTAGTAATGAAGACATAAAACAAATTGAACCTTATTGAAGATCACAACTGAATTTACCTCAACCATATGAAGTTCATGATGAATACCTCATTAACCATCTCCTGAACAATGAAGCAATAACAAATCAACTGAATACACTTTTGACATCAATGACAACCTAACACCATCAACCAGAGCACTATGTGGTGAAAGGTAAGGAAAATCTAGTTTGCAAGTTAAAGAAGTCTTTGTGTGGTTTGAAACAATCTCCTAGGATATGGTACTTGAAGTTTGATGCATTTGTGTTGTCTATCCTTGAGTTGCAACAACTCACTCAATCACTACAACAAGAGGCAGATATTAAATTTCAATTGGCACAACTATCACAATTGTTTTCACAATTTCAACATCCTACCACATCAACACCCCAACTCTATGAGTCATCTCCATCCACCTCATACGAATCTTTATCACCACCAATCTACCACTCATATCAACCCAAATCATCCATACCCCAAACCTATTCAACAATAACTTTACCTCAAACTTCACAAGTTCAAATTCCTACTCATGCTTCATCTTCACACATACCAAATCCCCTCACCTCATATCTTCAACAAAAACAAGCCCTCCTTCAACAACAACAAATCTTAGCCCAAAAACCACAACCTTCATTTAACACATCATCCACCATACCTTTATCCATGCAACAACAACAAATTCCATCTAATTTCAATCCTAATCAATTGGTACCCCAACCTTCTAATTCATCAATCCCTTCATTACCTTCACCACCATCATCCACACAACATCAACAAATTCAACCCAAACTCTATGAGTCACCCTCATCATCATGCCAACTAGTCCCTCCATATCAACCAATCTCATGAATATTCTTCAATATCCATCTCAAAATCCTCCACAACATGAGAATGAATTTGCAAGTCTTCTTAATGATACTCTTGACAAGGGAGATACCACCTCAAGTTTGGAATCATACACCAATCCATCTACTAGTCCTCCTCATCCAATCATCCCTATGGAACCTCCATCATATATTCCTTCCAACCTTCCAAATCCTAATCCATTAAGCCAATCCTTAACACACTTAAACTCTCAACCATCAAATCTTCCACCTAAGTCCAATCCTATTAACCATCCATCTAAGCCCAATCCAAGTTTTGATCCTATCACAACTAATCCTATCATCCCCCCACCTAATCCAAATCCCAATCCTATTATATCCAACCCTCTTGTCCATCTATCTGATCCTAATCCCACTCTTATCACATCCAATCCCATTATCCCTCCATTGCATTCTAATCCTACAACTTTCACTCTCATTATCCATCCATTATATTGTCCATTTACCCATATACTAAAGAAGGATGTGATCCATTGGGTACTAGCAAGGAATCAACCACCACCCTCATGCCATCAAATGCCTATCCTTGAAATTATCCAAGAACCTTCAAATGTTCTTGAAGATCCATCTACCATAAGCCCAATTCATTCCCCTCCATACATTAAACCTATCCAAGAGACCTCCATTCCTATCCAAACTCAATATTTATGTCAAGAGTCAACTCTAAAGCATGATCAGTCTTGCTCCTTACCAAATCAAGATCAAAGCTCTTCCTTTCCACCTATTCATAACCTATATCTTTTCTATGATCAAGATATTATCTGTGATCAAGAGCTTGTCACTCCTTCCACTCATGATCCCAATACTATCCATGCTCAAGACACTTCCATTAGTCCCATCCATTCTCCTTCAATTCATGATCCCACAACATCCACTTCCCTTGATGAGACACTTGGTCCCCACAAGCACATAGATAATCAAACAAATACATTAAATCTTCATGAGCATAATGAGCATAATCAAGATCCTATTTCTCCTTCACCATCTCATATTGATACCATTTCAAATCCATCATCATGTCCTATTGGTCTTACTACCTTCTTAAATGAACGTTCTTCCCTAGGAGAGCAGCAACCTATATCTATCACCTCATATTCCTCATCCAATAAAGAACACGTGTCTTGTATCCTCAAAAATAAGTATCCCATTATGCATCGTATGTTCCAAAATATGAATTATCAAGGTAAAGGCTTAGGCCTTCATGAGCAAGGTAATCTGGAACCCATCCATGTCAAAGTCTCCCCAAAACTGTATGGTATTGGTTATACACCCCAAGGTAAGCAATATCAAGATGTTGGTACCACGTTTTTGCCTCTGAAATCCACTTCATCTAAGCCCAACCTAGGTGCACCTCATCGCACCCATAAAACATTTGTTGCTATTCCTCCTCCATTATCATATAAAGCCAAAAAGCATGTGACCATTCATCTTCCTCCATCAACTTTACCTCCACTTCTTCCAACTCCTAACATCCCTCCATCTACTTTACCTCCCCTTCTTCCAACTCCTAATATTCCTATCCTCACATCCCCTTATCACTTTAGCCACAAATCTATTAATTCCTCCATTCATACGTCCCATTCCCATAAATCCCATACAATTCCTAATCATGATTAACAAATACACACATCGATTAAACATGAATCTATCCTAAACACCCCCATGGGATTCAAGAATAAAAATTTGGATATCACCACCCATAAAGCAAAACATCCTAATATTTCTCATGCCATATGGCACAAATGTGAAGAATCAAAGCAAAATCAAAATTCAAAAATGCTACCCAAGTCCACATCTCAAAAAGATAATTTCAAAACCAAAATAGTTTGGGCCCCCAAGCAAAAAGTATCTAGTTCAAATGGAGCATCCACAATGCTAAAATACCAAACATCCTGCTCCCTATCACAAAATCTTAAAATTCATAAGTCCATTTGGGTTCCTAAAGACCTAAATAGGCAAATCCCTAAGATAACATCTCCATTACTCCCAAATCCCCCTTCCAAGCTTCAAAATCCATTTCAATGTGTGCAACCATTGGTCTTGGTTCCCTTCCACTCCACAACATTCCCACATACCTCCATCTCCCCATCTCGCATCTACTATCCTACTTATTTCTTCCATCATAATCCTATGGTCTATGCTTTTGAATAAACCTTCCATCCATCCTTGTGCATAAATTCATCCATAATCCGCATCATAACCCACTATTCCCTATCTTTCCATCCTAATCCCCATCATAATTCAGTATAAATGATCCATACATAATCCACTATCCATCCATACTATGCTATCTCCTTACTTTATTTCCCTCTCATGCAATTCTTTACCAACATCTATGAACAAAACGACATTTGACATGGTCTCTGAGTGACTTCTATCCATCATGGGACATTAACACCTTGCTATGAGAACAAAATCTTGAGTCTCCATCTATTCCATCCTATCCCCTACCACAATTTAAAAAAAATCAAAATAGTAAAGAGAAATCATTTCGTCCAATGGTGAAAACCTAGTAAATAAGCGCCTTGGATAAGTATCATGATGAAAACCTGGCAAACAGGCGTCATGCTTAGATGATTATCTATATGCTTTACACCTAGGGGTATGTTGTCTAATCTATCCCATCCTATCTATCCCATCACATATATCCTATCTTATCATTTTCCATCCTATCTTATTCATCATACCTTCCTTATTGCACTATCCATCTATATTCCCTTCCTCCTCTTGATCTTGATAAGAGTAGGGGTAAAATGTTGAAAAATGCTTTTAGACGCCTCTTGTCATACTCCCAATTCCATCCATCTATTTCTAAAAATATCCTCCATACATCCATCTACATCCTCAGTCCATTCATCCCTTCCAACCATCATCCCTAGCATGCATCCTAATCAAAATCACCTTGTTAAGTCCTAAGGCATAATATCTAGAGTGTGGCAGGTTATTCCTATGCGACGTAGTCCTTGAAGATCACATCCTAGGCTCCCTCCATGCATCTATCATATATATCCCATACATTATCCATCTAGACACCTACGTTTATCCTATCGCCAATCCTTGTATCCATCTATCCAATCCTACATATATCCCAATGCCAATCTTTTTACACCTACCTTTGTCCTATTTCCCATCCTCTTATCCATCCATCTAATCCTTTTACCTATCCGATCCATTATTGCTCATCCGCATCCTATCATACTCCTTACCTTTTGTTTTGTTTTTTCCTTGTCATTGGTATCTATTTGAGAGCTCTCCACGCACAATCCCATGCTAAAAATCCCAAAAAATCAAAACATTTAAAAATTCAAAAAAAATTAAAACATTTGAAAATACAAAAAAACCAAATATCTAACACAAAATCAATCCACATTCAATCCGATCACATAAATTCTTCAAGTCATTCAACTCAAATCATCACCCAATCGATCCTTCCAATCAATCATTTCCTCCAAATCATCCAATCAAGTCAATCAATCAAGCCAATTTATCCAATCACATCAATGGTCTTGTTCCTAGCATTGTTGTGAACCTAATCGATCGATCACATCATCATCATCATCATCAATGGGATATATCGTTCCCAATCCTAGTGTTGTTCTCGGGATATATCATTCCCATATCAACAACACAATCCTAGTGTTGTTCTCGGGATATATTGTTCCCATATCAACAACACAATCCTCATGTTGTTCTCGGGATAAATCGTTCCCACATTAACAATGCTATCTATCAATCATCAATCAATCCAATCAATCATCATTTTTCAGCTTGACAGGGGCAATACCTTTTTTTTTTTTGAATTATTTGTGCATGCTTGCTTGTTTTCTGGTGTGTCATCATTTTATCTTGCATTGGAATTACATTCGTATCATTCTAGCAAATATTCATATCTTGTGTCTGTTGGAATAGCTTTTTGCATTATCCTTTGCATCTAAGGTCAAATCATACCTTCTTTGCATTAGGACTTTAATGCTCTAAGTTTACTTCCTCATACATTAGACAAGGTTGTATTACGCTGGGGCATAGGACACATCGTCACCTTGGTCCTTATACCTTGGTGCCTAACGTCAAGTGCTATATCAACCATCAGGTTGCTCAAAATTTAATCAGCATAACTCTGCTTCCTTCCCTTTGTTTCCTTTTTCAAGAGCATATCCATCTCCTTCGTCCCTATATATCCTCTTGAGGGGGCATTATCTACCAATGCTTCATTTTTATGAGCCCCATGTGATCCCTAGCCTACCCAAAATCTGAACCCATGTGATCCCCAACCTACCCAAAATCTGAATCCAAAAACCTATGTTTTAATCTTCTTTGAAACGACATTGCTTCGCAACATCATCTTAAAGAGGGGCAAAATGTAGACATAAAAAATTGACCTATGATCAATTTCCTAAGTCATCCCTTACCATGAAATTTAATTAATTTCAATTAATTAATTAAATTTCCCTTAATCCCTAATCCACCCTTAATCCTAAGGTTTGATTAATTTTAATTAATTAAATCTTTTCACTTTCTACCATATCCCATAAATAATAAATTAAAATTAATTTATTATTTATAATTTTTCACTTTCTACCATATCCCATAAATAATAAATTAAAATTAATTTATTATTTATAAAACCTATTTCATTTTCAATTATCAACCTCGGCCAAAACTACATTGGAGTTATGCTAAATACGAGCAACCACATTTTTAATATTTGATAACATTTATCTAGTTTATATAGCTATATCTTTAATCTTTCTTATTGCATTTGATATAAGTTTTGGGGGTTTTAATTGCAAAATCTTTTTAATAAAATTTATATCTGGTGTATACACTGGTCAATCCCTGATAGCCCTAATCTTCGATGGATCTATGGAGATACCATCACCAGATAGGATGTGCCCCAAATACTGTACCTCTTATCTGAAAAAGGCACACTTCGCCAAGTTGCCATATAGGTGCTACTCTCTCAAACACTGTAAGACCTGACGTAAGTGCTCCTCGTGCTCCTCCTTGGTCCACGAATAGATCAATATATCATCTAAGAATATAATCACGAACCGATCCAATTAGGTGCGGATCACCCCATTCATGAGACTCATTAACACTGCAAGGGCATTTGTCAAGCCGAAGGCCGGTACCACAGTGAACTCATAGTGGCCGTATCGAGTCTGAAAGGTGGTCTTATGGATATCCACCTCTGTGATGCACAACTGGTGATAATTGGACTTCAGGTCAATCTTAGAGAACACCCTGGCTCCCTGCATCTGATCAAAAAGATCATCTATCCTAGGTAGAGGATAATGGTTCTTCACCGTCACCTTATTAAGCTGCCTATAATCCATGCACAGACGAAGAGACCCATCCTTCTTCTTCATGAAGATGACTGGTCCCAAGGTGAAACGCTAGGTCAGATGCCCTAGGTACCCATGTCGCCATCATAACCTATGTCTTCATCCTAGCACTTCCTCTAATAAATTAAATAAATATAACATTTATTTAATGTATCCCATCTATCACATTATTAAATAAATAAATTTTATTTATTTAATCCCCCTTTCCTCTTGAATTAAATAAAATATATCTTTTATTTTATTTTATTTATCACTTTATAAATAAATAATTTCATCCCCACATGCCTCATAATTTAAATAATTTTTTTTTAAAATTATTTAATTATGACTTGGCCCACCTTCCATTTCCATCTCAACTCATCTCTCAAATCACTCGATTCACCTTCTAATTTTCTCTCAAATCATCTCTCGAGGTAACTCTTCCACCTTATATTCTCTCTCCCAAGTTGCACAAGCAACTTTCTAATTCAACTACCATTCACAAAATGGAAGTTTCATACCTCCATTCTCTCACCTTCGCCTATAAATTAACCCATTTTCACGTCATTTGGTATGGATGAACTTTTAAGCACCGTTACTATGCCGAAATTCCTCTAGCCCTCTCATCCATCAATGTTTCATCCATCATCTACCTATCTTTCATCCATCAAATCTTCATCCTATCATCATTATGCTACAGATCTAAGCAACCAACAATCCAATCATTCAAGAAAATCAACATGAATGTGCCAACATCTGAGGTATCCGAAGGATTTGGGTAAAAAGGTATTACATGCTATTATTTTATCCTTTGATTTGTCCAAATTTTTTGTTTATAGATTTAATGCCCTAACCATGTGGCATTATATCAAAGAATACTAAGGAAAATGATGGAAGAAAAAGTTGGAAGAAAATGCTGAAAGAATGCCCTGGTATTGATGCCCCCTCAGGAGGTTGACTTGGAGAACACAAGGAAAATTTTCAAAAAGAAGGGATGTTAATTTCAAAGAAAAGAATAGGATGAAAATGTTGAGAGAAAATGAAAATGTGATAAGACTTGTTGATCATTTTGCACTCGTGATATTTCCTTCATAGAATAGAATAGATCCATCTAGGATACTTTTGTTATGCTTTCTTTTTCATCATAGAGCAATTACATACACACATACACATGCATGCATGTCCCCATTCCTCACTCTCCTTCATACACATCATGGTGTAGAGATTGTCAAGCTTCCTCAGAGTGTGACATAAATAAGATAAGATAAAGAGATCAAGCAAAGATAGGATAAAGAGATAAGATCACCTAGGGTATAAGATAAAATAAAAGATATAAATTACAAAATGATAAACGATAAAAGGACACAAGATATAAAATAAGATAAAACAAAGGATACCAAAAATGGAAAAATGATAATGATAATGATAAATGATAAATGATAAAAGAACATAATCATGTCAATAAAATGATTTTATGCATATAGACAACATTCTTCAACATTCCTCAGCCACATCTTGACTACTAACACAACAACATACTAAGAAGGAAGAAAACACACTAGGCCCAAAAAGTCCCCAAATAATAAGTTAAAAACATCACAATGTCATTTGCCAATTTATTAAGTCACTATTTGCATAAAGATGATAGCCTGATATACGAAAGATATATCCTGTTAAGGCATCGTGATTTTGATATTTGGATTTGGAATTTTGGAAGATTTTGGCTTTTAGACAATGTTAGGAGATTAACTTAATTTACAAGGATTTGTTTTTAAGGTCAAGGATTCTTGCTTATCAGTTTTGTTTGTGTTTGAAAGTTAGGATATTAGCTTTTAGAAGGTTGTTTAAATTTGTTTCAAGGATCCATATGTGTAACCATATACTAAGGACATGCTCGTAATAATGTAATACTAAAGAGACAATGATACACCAAAGGATGGAGGAAACATAGATGCCAAAGGTACAAGACACAAGGTGGGAATAGTACACATCAACCATTTTATGTTCTAAAGGTTTAAGCATAAAATTTCTTAAGGTGTATGCCATTGATAGGTTCATCCAAAGATTCCCCTTCGGGAGTTGCCAATTGATATGACCCTGATCCATATGATGCTATAATCACAAAAGTCCCAAGCCAATTAGGCTCAAATTTCCCTTTCTTTGCTCTATCTTGATTCTTTTAATTTTCTTTAAGTACTAAATCACCAGGTTCAAATATTCTAACTCTGATCTTTTTGTTGTAACTTCTTCGTAACCTATTCTGATATGACTGCAAATGATTTAAAGCATGCAAATGCTTCTCTTCTAAGACAGGTTCCAGCTCATGCAATCTAGAAACCCGATATTCTTCTTCATCAATCACATGCTTCAATGACACTCTCAAAGAAGGGAGCTCAACCTCAATGGGAAAAATGGCTTCGGTTCCATAAACAAGTGAATAAGGAGTGGTTCTGGTAGGGGTATGGATACTAGTTCGATAGGCCCACAAAACTGGATTAAGTTGCAAGTCCCAATCACGGCCAATGTCATTGACTATTTTCTTGAGAATCTTGAGCATAGTTTTATTCGAAGCCTCAGCTTGACTATTACCTTGTGAGTAATAAGGTGTGGAAAAATGGTGTTGGATATGGAAGGTGCGGCAAAGTTCACAGACATCTTGATTTTTGAAGGGTTTACCATTATCACTAATAATGGTGGATGGGATACCATATTGACAAATGATATAATTGAGGATACATTTTGATATTTGCTTGCCGGTAATATTGGCTAAGGGAATGACTTCTACCCATTTTGTGAAGTATTTAGTGGCAGTTATGATAAAGGTATGACCATCAAAGGAAGGAGGGTGAATTTTACCCACAAGGTTGAGTCCCCATTGAGAAAAAGACCAAGGAGTAGTGATTTGATTGTAACTCTTGAGTGGGTGCATGTATTAAATCTCCATGTTGTTGACAATGTTTGCATCTCCTTACAAATTCATGTGCATTTTGTTCTAAAGTTGGCCAAAAATATCTTGTTCTTGTTGGTGAGAATATATTCAACAGTGTGTTGTGTGTACCTTCCTTGACAACCAATCTCCTTTCGATCTACCAAATTACTCATTGTGGTGCAGGGAAGATAGTTGAGTTCACTCCTGATTCTGTGATCATACGAGACTTGGAGAGTAGAGATATCATTGCAGTTGGGATGGTTGATCATGCATCTTGCTTGTATACTTTCTCCCATTTTGTGTCTGATCATGATGTAGATCCATTGATTGCTATTCACACTCATTCATCAAGTGTGAATCATGTTTGTAAGGAGAATTTTGGTCACTTGAACCTTGGTGTTCTTGCATCTACTTCAGTTCCTGAGACTAGTTTTGAGATTCCTCCTTCTCTTGCTTCTTCATAGATTGGCATTGAAATAGCTTCATCCACTTCAGTTGAGCAGGATATTGTTTGTCTTCCAGATACAGGTTTGTGGGATAAGTACTTGACAGGTATTGCAGACTTATTTCGTCAATCCTATCTTGATGACTTGGAGGACATCATTGATGACATTCATCTCCTCTTTGAAGGAGTTGATTCTTCTACTTCAGATGACCATGCACCTTCTTCTCCTCTTCACTTGTCACAATTTGGCATTGAGTTGGAGTTTCATGAGCATCATTCTGAGGATTCTTTATCTTTGGATATTGATGATCTTGAGTCTTCTAGGTGTTTCTAGTTGAGTCTAGTTGTGTGTTGAGTTGTTGATAGTTGGAGTGAGTTGTCTTATCCTCCACATGTGCAATTAGTTATCATCCTCTAATCGTCACATGTTGTAGGAATATCTCCACTTTCCACTCCACCTTTTACTCCACCTTTCTAGCTCTCACCTTGCCTTTATAAGCAAGGCTCTCTCATTGTATTTCATATGATCTTTGTATAGAATCATTGCTCCATTGTTTTAGCATATTCTTCTTTGTTATCTTTGTGTGGAAGGTTGTCTTGATTGCAGTGATCCTGGCTTGCTGAGTCACATTGACTCTTACAGTTCTTAACAACTTCTTAACTAGGGATAACCCACTAGAATGTGCCCCACAAATCCCCTCATGTACTTCTTGTAAAGCAATTTGGGATTCTTCAAGGTTTAAACATCTAAGAAGAATACCATCTAGGCTTCATTTGTATAAGGTATCACCAAGGACGGTAAAGTGAGTGGATCGGCGAATAAAGTTTCACTTTTCAGAACTAGAGAGTTTGGGTGGAAGAGTGTTATGACAAAGGTAAGTGTAAACATCTTGGTACCAAGGGGAATTAGGACCAACAAGGACACACACCATTTCTAATTCTGGCACCTCATAAGCTGGTATGAAAAGTTGTTCTACTAAAACTCATAGTGTTGATCACTATGAGGCATGTCCAAAAGAGATCCAATAGTGGCCATTGCATTTGCATCCGTATTGTTTAACCTTGCTACTTGTTCAAATGTGATCATATTGAAATGCTCCCTTAATGTGTCTACCATTTTCTTATAAGGAAATAGCTTCTCATCCTTTGTGTGATATTCTTTGTTTACTTGTCTAATAACCAATTGAGAGTCCCCTAGAACTTGAAGTTCCTTGATATCCCATGAAATAGCTGTTCTTAGTCCTGAAATTAGAGCTTCATATTCTACTATGTTATTTGTGCATGGGAAAGCTAAGCAGTATGATTTAGGTATGCAATCTCCTTGAGGGGTAACAAAAATAATTCCTACCCCTGATCCATGATTGGTATAAGATCCATCAAAATATAATTTCCATAAGGATGATGATTCCATGGCAAAGACTGATTCATCAGGAAACTTTGATACTATGGGGATAACTACTTGCAATGGAGAATCTGTTAACTGATATGCTATGAATTGACCCTTAATAGCCTTTCTATCCACATACTCAATGTCAAATTCACATAACATCATGACCCATTTAGCCATCCTACTTGTTAGGGTTGTCTTAGACAAGAGAAACTTCAGAGGACCCACTTTTGATATGAGTTTTGTTTATTGATTTACCATGTAGTGTCTAAGTTTTTGAGAAGAAAAAGCAACTACTAAACAAGCTCTCTCTATGAAGGTGCAGTTTAGTTCATAACCCACCAAAGTTCTACTGACATAATAGATAGATCTTTCCTTTCCATGATCGTCATGTTGAGCAAGGAGTGCCCCTAAAGCTACTAAAGTGATGGAGATATACAATAGCAAAGGTCTACCTTGGATAGGTGGCATTAAAACTAGAGGTTTCATAAGATACTCCTTTAATTGTTGAAAAGCTTGTTGACATTTAGCATCCCATTGGAAGGACACATTTTTATGCAACAAATGAGTAAAAGGATGACATTTATTCACTAATTGAGCTATGAACCATTTAATTGATTGCAATTTTCCTTGTAACCTCCTTAATTGCTTTAGATTGGATGGGGGTTTCATGTCCATAATGGCTTTGACTTTCGTAAGATCTACCTCAATTCCCCTGCATGATATAATGTATCCAAGAAACTTTCCTAAAGTTACCCCAAAGACACACTTCTTTGGATTCAATCTGACTTTATATTTTTCTAACCTATCAAAAATTTGCTCTAGAACCTGTAAATGGCTTGCCCTTGTTATTGACTTTCCCAAAAGGTCATCAACATAGTCTTCCATAATGGTGTGAAAGAGATCATGAAAAATAGTGGTCATAGGTCTTTGATAAGTAGCCCCTGAAAGGAAGCAAGGTACGTGGAACACACTTCCTACACCAATCTAATGAGGGGAATAGTATGCAAATTCTTTTAAATCCTTACAATTGCAACAATGTTAAACATATAACATAAAGATTTCAGCAGCAACACAACACAAGAATACAAGAGAGACACAAGATATATCGTGGGAAAAACCTTTTCAAGTGAAAAACCCCACACTCCAAAACCTACAAATTGTATTATCAAAACAATGGTGTTTACAATACACTTGTAATGTAAGTTCTTCCAGGAGTCTGCAAATGTCATTTTTGGAGTAATTTCGATAGCATAATAGTACTTGTACAAACACTATGCAACTACTACTCCAAAAAACCTCAATATGTAGAGTTACAAGGCATAAACAGGAAGCTTCTAGAGATGGGCGTCCATCTTGGCACATGGCCATTTAGACACCCAAGGGACACTTGTCCAACATGAATATACCTCTCTTACATCTGTCAGAACATGGAAGATTTGACTTCCCAAGATGGAGTGCTCCAAGGCTAAAAATAGGCAATGACAAATTCTCTTACACATCTTATAGCTGTCATAAAAAACTGCAACATGACAACACTTAATGTTGTAAGAGAATCCATCATACATGACTAAAAATAGTATATTCCTCTTACAACATGTCATAGCCCAACTTGGGCACCTAAAAATGCCTTCTCCACATGCAAAGATGCTCTTTGACACTTGTCTTCACTTGTCATTGGAATCTCTATACTTGGCTCTTACGCGTCATAGATTCTGTCATACACAATAACACCTCTGTCATACCACAAGATTCTGACACATGGCATATTAGTGCCACCTCAAATGGGACGCCTATATCCACATGGGATGAGTTGACCATCCTAGTCACCTTACAAGTTGAGTGACAACTCACCATGCCACTTCACACTAAATGATAAAACATGATGTGCAACGTAAATTACATCATAGGAAAATAAATAAATAAATAATCTAATAATCAATGCTAGGAATTGCAAGGTTGAGACACCTTAATTCTCAACATTCTCCCACTTGTTGAACACCTTGCTAGAGACAATAGAATGACAACATTTAACTGCTAGGGGCCAAGAGGCCCATAGACTCCGAACACCATCTGAACTTATCTATGCCCATAGGTTTAGTCAATGCATTTGCAACATTCTTCAAAGTGTCAACCTTCTCCAATATCACCTTCCCATCTTCTACCATATCACAAACAAAATAATACTAAACATCAATGTGCTTTGTTCTGGCATGGAAAGTAGGATTCTTTGCTAAGAAAATCACACTCTGACTATCACAACAGATAGTAATCTATCCTGCATCAAAACCAACATCTGAACATAACCTCTTAAGCCAAATGGCTTCCTTGCAAGCATGAGTTGTTGCCATGTACTCTGCTTATGTCATGGACAAAGCAACCACAAGTTGTCACTTACTCATCCAACTAATAGCACCACCAAACATAGTAAACACATAAGCACTGGTGGATCTCCTGTTGTCAATGTCACCTGCCCAATCAGAATCCATAAATCCACGGATACTCACAGAATGCTAAGGTCCTATAGGATAACCATGATAACATAAGGAATACTCAGAAGTACCCCTCAAATATCTGAACACTCTCTTCACTACATCCTAATGTACCCATCTAGGATTAGCAATAAACCAACTAAGGACTCCCACTGCTTGGGCAATGTCTGGTCTTGTACAGACCATAGCATACATCAAGCTACCAACTGCACTAGCATAAGGTACTCTTCTCATATCCTTTGTCTCATAAGGAGACTTTGGACAATCATCAATAGATACCTTTGTCCCCATCGTAACAAGAATAGTCAACAGTTTGTAATTTGCCATGCTGAATCTCTCCAACACATTCATCACATACTTACTCTAGCTTAACCAAAGTTTTCTGTTTGCTCTGTCTCTTCTGATTTCCATCCCCAAAATGTACCTAGCTACCCCTAAGTTATTCATTTCAAACTGTTCTGACAACTGAGACTTCAAATCAGAAATCATATTCTTACCATTCCCAATCAGCAACATATCATCAACATAGATATGTTGAAGCTCTTGTATTTCCTCATATTCTTGGGATAATAGTGATGTTGGTGGAGGCCAATATGGGGAGATATATGGTTCATGGGTATCAAAATATGCATCATGATCTACCAAATTCTAATCATTATTATATCTAGGAGGGCCTCCACAGAGTGTGAGTTTTGGTTTTGGATTTGGGGAAATATATGGTTCATGGGTATTGAAATATGCATCATGATCTACCAAATTCTCTTCATTATTATATCTAGGAGGGCCTCTGCGGAATGTGAGTTTTAGTTTTGGATTTGTCCTAGATTTGTTGATGGTCACAACCATTTTGACGAATAAGGATTGGACTAGGTGGGAAATGAATTAGGTGGGAAATGGATGGATCAATTGAAAGTGCTCCTTAGGATTCAAAGTGACAAGGTTCCGATTGAGATGTGACACAGAAGGATGATAGGTTCCTGATTCTGAAAGCCAAGTTGAAGATATAGGAGACAAGTTGTAGTGATGATGATGATCAGGCACAGACAATCATATAAGACACACGACAATTTGATTACTTGTTTTTTATGACACTTTGATGTTTTGCAAACACTTGTAAACATGCACAATCCTAGGCTAGGAAAGGACAATACTTGTTGAGTTCCCACTTGGTTTTACCCATTCGCGCCTACTTATGGTGTATAGCTCCAGGAACTTGGGGTAGGGGCTCCCCCTTATAGTGCACTCACTTCTTAGGCACACCAAGTTCTAGGTCCTAGGATGCGTAGATCCTGACGTACCTTGCTATCTCTTCCATAAGCCACGAAAATGTGGGACAGCTATCAAAGTTTCCTCCTATATCAACAAGTAGAGGGTTTTTGGCCACTAAACAAAGGTTCGTAGTGAATATCTGGGGGATTGGCACCCCACGAGCATCCATAAAACCACTTAAGGCTCTAACTAACCCTACTAGGAGTTTAATATACACTAAGGTACACCTCCTTTTGAGCTAGCACTGTATGGTGAGCGCTAATACCGGTTAGACTTGGCTTTCGCCTTATCCTCAATTTATATAGCGGGCCAAACGAAAGTCCTGCTTGGGATCGCAGTGAGTTCTCCTTTCGGATGTGTCTGAAGAGCAGGCCCACTCTAAAGGGTAACAAAAGCAAGGAAACACATTTTTGATCTCCCAGATTGCATGAAACGCAAGGAGAGAGCATACACAACGTCTTTTCCTCACACTCGCATGGGGTTCATTTTAATTCCAAATCCAAATGTGTGGGTGGTTATACAAAATGTCAAAGGAATGCTTTTGATTCTCAAGATCATCGAAAGACGCAAGAGAAGAGCATACGCATTCAATGACAAAAATACAAACCACAAGACATGGCAAACACTTGTTAATTTTAACCCTTGCTTATGATGAGACAAACACTGAATTTAATTTTAGACCAATGAATCCAAATGTGATCTAATCTATGAAAAGAAAACACATTGTTTCAAGATTAGATTCTCTGACAATCGAACCTGCAACACACTAATTAGTAGTTTGTAAAAAAATTGTTCTTTGACATGCGTAAAGCTACAATGAAAACGTTAGGACAAGACAAATGAACCAGAAAATTTGATGAAAAACACAAAAGTTATCATAGTTTGAATAAAACAGCCTCCAAGGGCTAGGGATAGGCACTCTGGTAAATTATCTTTGATGTCTGATGGTTTGGTTTGAATGTGTTCATATGAAGCAATTTGATCCCTGATTATTATGACTAGCAATTAAGCTCTGGTTGTTTGAATAAAACCACTAGTGGTTCGTTTAGCTTTGATCACATTTGAAAGATTTTGAACCTCGGTAGATAACATTTTATAAACCAGCAACAATAAACATTAAATATGAAAATACTCACAAATAAAAGAAATAAAATGAATATTATTTACGGCATGAGACCATTTTCCACACACATGAAAAACAACGTGAATAGCTTTTACCATGTAAGATAATTTTCAAAGCATTATAATGTCTACATGTTAAAGAACAACAATGAATAATTTTTTTTTTGCCATGTGAGACAATTTTTTTAAGCACTATAATGTTCACATATAAAAGCTTTTAAAACAGGGTGAAAAAAAAAGATTTTTCCAGCACTATAATGCTCACATAAAAAAGTAAAAAGCAGCTTGAAAAAGACAATTTTTCAAGCACTATAATGCTCACATAAAAAAGCTTTTAAAACAGCGTAAAACAAGATTTTTCTAGCAGTATAATGCTCACATAAAAAAGTAAAAAGCAGCTTGAAAAAGATAATTTTTCCAGCACTATAATGCTCACATATAAATGCTCATGAGTTAATAAAAATAGTTATCAGCAAACAATGATTAAAGTTAATTACTCAAAACATTTAAAACCATAATGATCTCTCCCAAATATTCAATACTGTAACAAGTAAAAATCGTAAAAGGTATGCTATCAACCCCAAATATATATGGAAATGCTCCAAATCTTGCAAGTTCTCAAACAAAAACACTTGCAAACAAATGATCAGAGAGGGGTGTTCACGTCAGGTTCACCAGTGTATACACCATATATAAATTTTATTAAAAAGATTTTGCAATTAAAACCCCAAAAACTTCTATCAAATGCAACAAGAAAGATTAAAGATATAGCTATATAAACCAAATAAATGTTATCAAATATTTAAAATGTGGTTGCTCGTATTTAGCATAACTCCAATGTAGTTTTGGCCGGGGTCGATAATTAAAAATGAAATAGATTTTATAATGTTTGGATAAAAGTTGGTTCGAATGGTTAAACGATAAAAAGTGGTTAGGGTAAAGGTAGGTATTTTATGGGTTTGATTTTCATGAATAGGTTTTAGGGTAAGGTTTAGGTTAATAATAAATTAAAGTAGTTAAATTTAATTTATTATTAACAAGAGGTTTATAAGTAAATAATAAAGTAATTTTAATTTATTATTTACGGGATATGGTAAAAGTGAAAGATTATAAATAATAAATTAATTTTAATTTATTATTTATGGGATATGGTAGAAAGTGAAAAGATTTAATTAATTAAAATTAATTAAACCTTAGGATTAAGGGTGGATTAGGGATTAAGGGAAATTTAATTAATTAATTGAAATTAATTAAATTTCATGGTAAGGGAGGACTTAGGAAATTGATCACAGGTTAATTTTTTATGTCTACAGCCAGCACCCACCAGCGTGACAGAGGTCAGGAGTTTCATGGCGTTAGCTGGGTATTATTGCAGATTTATTAAGGGCTTTTCTAGGATAGCTCACCCCATCACTTCCCTTAAGCGGAAAGGGAAGAGTTTCACATGGACTGAGCAGTGTGAGAAGGCCTTCAGGGTCCTCAAGGAGCGTCTCACTAGCGCTCCTATCTTAGCAGTTCCTGATCCAGTGGCTAATTTCATGGTTTGCACAAATGCTTCATTAAAGGGATTAGGAGTTGTACTTATGCAAGGGGGTCGAGCGATCGTGTATGAGTCACGAAATCTCAACACCCATGAGTTGAACTACCCCACACATGACTTGAAGCTAGCGGTGGTAGTTCACACTCTTGTTCGTTGGAGACACTTTCTATTGGGACGTCGTTTCGAGCTACATTCATATCATCACAGTCTACAGTATATCTTCACGCAGCTGAATCTAAACACCTGCTAATGGCATTGGATGGAGTTCCTTTGCAAGTACAACTTTGATGTCTACTACATCAAAGGGAAGGAGAACATGGTTGCCGATGCATTGAGTCAGAGGTGCCACGAGATCCTAACCTTGACACTGAGTGTAGACTTGATAGGACGCATTTTACAACATCTGCCAGAGGATGAGTGGTTTCTTGAGGTACAGCAGGAGATCCAGTCTTAGATAGATACTTCAGGAGGCACAGATTAATAGAAGAAGTATGTCGATGCTAAGAGACTAGATCAGAGCTTTTCAGTTGGTGACATAGTTTTCTTAAGAATGCGGCTGCATAAGAGTCCAATCCATTATGGAAAGGGCTCTAAGCTTGTATCACAGTCCGTTGGGCCTTTTGACATTTTGGAGCAGATAGGACCTGTAGCCTACCGTCTAGCCTTGCCACCTAGCCTGTCACGCATCCACGATGTGTTCCATGTGTATGTTTTGTGATGATATATATCTGATTTATCTCATGTCTTAGACTAGAGTGCTCTACAGGTAGAGGTGGACAGACAATTGGCTTTAGATCCAATTCGCATATTGGCTCGTTAGACACTGGGCCTTCGAGGTCGAGAGCTAGACCAGGTTAGGGTTCAGTGGGATAGATATGATGAGGTCACGGCAACATGGGAGGATGCAGCTAGATTGAAGACACTTTATCCTCACCTCTTTGACGACTTCCAGGAGGAAGTTTAGTCTTAGGGGGGAGGATGTGAGGCCTATTTATTTCACTCCCTTATTTTGCTTATATAGCACTTTCAGTTTGATGACATTTAGACATTTGGGACTGTTGATCCCGATATGTAGATTTTCTGGACTCTATTCCCTTACTTTGTTTGGTTATGACTAGTATGTTGTGACGTGACTATAGCCTGATTTTAGATTTTACTGATGATTATTTGACATGTGACTTTCATTTTGATGCTATTAGAGTTATTAGTTGTGAAATTATTAAATGAAATTATTATGCGATTTTGAACTTGAGTTGTGTTTAGAAATGCAGTG
The DNA here is from genome assembly GCA_027924645.1 of Cunninghamia lanceolata. Taxonomy (NCBI): domain Eukaryota; kingdom Viridiplantae; phylum Streptophyta; class Pinopsida; order Cupressales; family Cupressaceae; genus Cunninghamia; species Cunninghamia lanceolata. The sequence continues at coordinate 12,467,429 of BSBN01000803.1, forward strand.
AAATTATAAATCTTATTCATGATGCTATGTGATTTTAATAATGTTTTAAATGATTATGCAATATCGTGAGTGTATGCATTTCCTTGCTTCGGCTATGATGCACATGTTGGATTAATCTGTTTGTTCAAGTGTGCAGGTGATTTTCCATGCCATGGAAAATTGGAGATCGATCCCACACCTAATGTGAATCCTGTGTTAGACCGATCTAGTCCCAGGAGGGACCAAGGTCATGTGTGAATTGTATGATGCTTTCATAAATGTCTGCATTTTAATGATTTGGTTTAGGTTCCACCTCTTTTGTATTATTTACTTGAAGTGTTGTAAAAATATGTGATTTAATATACACCACTTGGTGTTTTTTATTTTGATGGTCATTTATGTGATTTTTTACTTCCTAAAGTGTTTATTATGGGTTAAAATTTATCCTAGGTTATACCTCTAGGGTCTAGGGCCCATTTGAGCATGTCAAACCCTAGAGTAACCTCTATCTAGTTGCTTTAACTTCAGCATGAAGTAAACTGACGAAAATTCAAATTTGAAATGGAGTGGTGGATGAGTCATGCATTCAAACATGACCCACTCCTCTTTCCAAGACATGGATTCCCATCACCTTGAAGACTTTGGGAGTCTTCAAGACTCCCAAGTGTGTGGAACCCTTCTCCAATACTCTCAAACATGTGTGAGAGCATCTTGGAGTGAATGGGCTTCCTTTAGAGAATAGGGTAATGACATGTGTCATTTCTTATCCTCTTGGAGTCCATCTTGAGAGATGCCACCTCTCCACCTTTGCTCTCACATGTGTGTGAGAGCACATGTGGAGAGAGTAAGGCTTGGATGGATGGGAGAGTGACACATGTCACCTCCACATTCCATGATCCTTGCAAGTGGATTGGGAGGAGGAAGGAGAAGGTGACACATCATTCTTCAAGGCTTTGGAATGAAGCCTATATTACTTCCTCTTTAAGAGAGGAAGCGGATTCTTTCATTTTTACTTGTTTTTGCTATTTTGGAGGTGTTTTTGGAGAGTGAGTGAGTTTGGAGATCTTGGAAGGAAGGCTTGAAGGAGGAGGTTGGAGAGCTCTTCTACAACTTTTTTCCATTCTTGGGCTATCATAGGTAATCTTAAAGGCATGAAGCATTTCCCATGTATTTAATTTTCTATGTGTGGTTGAAGTTTCTTGTGTGTTTGCATTTGTTTGGTGTTGTTGGGTTTTGTTGTTATTTTATGGGTGTTTGAATGAGACTACCATTCTTGGTGTGTCCATTCATGTGAGGGGTGGGAGAGAAGTGAACCTCTTCGAGGTCACCCTCTTTGTATTGGCATAATGTGGCCTTGAGGGCAATTTGGAGAAGTTTTGGTGATTATTTTTATGGCATGAGTCCCTTGGAGTAATAGATATTCATTGAGGTGTTTTAGGCTTAAGGCCTTGTTTTGGAGTATCATGAGATTTGGTTTTCTAGGAGTGAACCTCTTGAGTAGAGAGAGTCCACTCTCCTACCCCCTCAAATCCATTTTTATGGATTTTTTGTTGTTAAACCTTGGTGGGTGCTGTCCTTCATGTTTGAGTGTTTGCATTATGTGGTGTTTGTGGTGTGTACCCCTGTGTGGATCAACCTCCTAGCTCGGGGGTGATCCTCTTTCGGATCTATGGTAGGGTGGAGAGCATTTTGGTGGCTTGGAGTTTCTCTTTGGTGTTTTTATTGTAAGTTGGTGTTGAGTCCTTGGAGTTCGGAAGAGGAGTTATCATTTTTTTGTGTTGTGTATTTGGTTGGCTATTTGAGAGCCATGGCCAAAGAAAGTCCTATTTGTAACTTGTAAAAAAAAAGATACTATTCTCCCATTTGTGTTATTGTTTCAAATAATATTAATTGATGTTTTCATTTTACTATGGGGTTGCAAATGAAAATGTATGTTGTTGTTGTTCCTTTCCTTAAGTTTTCAAAAAAAATGGGAAAAGCATTTAAATCTTGTTGTAGTTTCAAAAAAAAAAAGCAAATGTAATAGTTGTTTTTTTTATGTACTTTATATATATATATATATATATATATATATATATATATATATATATATATATATATATATATATATATATATATATATATATGTTCATGAGAGGGAAAAAGGGTGGTTTGAAAGTATTTTAGTTTTTTTAAAAAAAGTATATTACTATTGTAGTTGTTCACTATGTTCTTTTAAAAAAAAAATACAGTAGAAAAATAGCTATATTATTCTTTACTAGAAATAGATTACATGCATTTAAATATATATATATATATATACATATTCTTTCATACAAAACTGAGGTCTATAATTTTCTAGAGATGCCGTGTTAATTTTTTTTAATTCTAAGTATATATATACTCATAAAATGTATATTTATATATATATATAGTGTGTGTGTGTGTGTGTGTGTGTGTGTGTGTGTGTGTGTGATGTTGTATATACAAATCAGAATATTAATCATAAGAGCCGAACTTTTTTTTTTCATAACAGAGGCTTTATTAAAAAAATAGAAAGGAGATTTTGAACTGTTCTTAGGGTAGGGTTAAACCCTACGGTGGTCGAATGACCATGGCAACTATTGGAAGGGCGATGGCCTTAGCTGCTACCATATCTTTTGTTTTTCATAAGTGGGGTGGGGGACGAAACCCCCACCCACTCCCCACCATTCAGTGGGGGGTGGGTGGGAGGTTCATCCCCCCTGACCTTTTTTCCTTTGGTTTCTGGCATTATGTGCCATGTAATAGCCGCAGGTCCCTGCGACCTTAGCAAAAAAGAACTCACCTATAATGCCCTAGTCCGGTCGTCCTTCAATCGTTGCTTCACCTGTATTTTATCTTTCTTTTTATTGGTTATTTTAGCATTCAAATATATATATATATGCCTTATGGTTTTTATATCTTTCCAGCCAAATAAGTGTAGTTTTAAAAATAGATTTAGTCAAAAAAAACATAAATAGAAACAAAATAATGCATGGTGTAAACCTCTATGAATTGAAGATCTTCCATGGCTGCCCCTTTGTGCAAACCTGCAATAACAAAAAAAAAGAGAGGAGAAAAGAAGAAGTGAGAGGGAAAAGAAAATAATGGAATAGAATAAAGAATGGGATTAGGGTTTTTAGATAAGGAAAGCAATATTTTATTAGAAAAGCAATATTAGGGTTGAGAGGAAAATGTGGAGGGAAAAATAAGAAATAGATTTAATTTCTTTTAATTTTTCTTTGCACGTGATTTTTTTCCTCATCCTCTTTTCTTAACTTGATTTTAATATTAATGTTATTCTTTGTTATGCTTTTGGAGTTATTTTTATGAGAGTGGATGTTGATTTTTTTATAAAAGCTATACTCATTTATTTCTCTAGTGGGATATAATTTTTAAATGAAAGGTTTGGTGGGGATTTTATTTTTCATCGGCAGGTATACTAATGCATTGGCTGGATGCATTTTTTTTCCCTATTCAACCAATGAAAATAAAGAATTAAAATTTTTGGACAAAAGTTCTATAGTTTAGAATTAATTTTTATTTAAATTGATTGTATAAATACTATTTTGCTTTTACCCTATTGGTTTATATTAGGAACAGTAACGAAGAAAATCAATTTTTTTTTAAATTATGCCATAAATATTTAATTCCTAGGTGATCTCAAGCATTTAATGAATCATTTATTAAATTCGAAAAATCGTCTCCCTTTTGTATAGGCGGATGGATTTTAAAACTAGAGGCCATCCATGATTTACAAATTCAACCAATCACATTTCATACACAGATAATAATCAACGGATGTCCTTCATTACAATTGGACGGTGAGATGACCACCAGAATAAACACAACTCGTGGTGAGAGCTATTTAACTTTAGAATAGATTTATAATTTAATTGCAAATCCCAAAATAAATAAAAAACAAATTTAGCTAGGATATTCAATTTCTCTGTTCATTTTTTGGGCCTGTGATATCTTCCACGGTATTGACGGCCTCCTATTCACTGTCTGCGCTCCCTTCATTGTTTATTTCCTCAATCTGCCATTGCTCGGTTGCAACTCGTATCTAGAGCCGCCTCCTTTCCCTATTGCAATTTCTCAGAAGCCACATTATAGGCCTCACTGCCCTTCTACTTGGTATAATCGGCAGCAATAGAAGCCCCTTTGTTCACCTATTCAGTCAAACTATCTTTGGCCGCCTTGCTCTTGTTTGCAGTATAATGCAAAGTTGCCTTAAACTTCTCAATAGTGTAGTCCTGTAGTATAAATCAAAGGTACCAACAACTTGTGCTCTTTCTTTTGTCTCTACCATTTCAGTTGCATAAATCTACCCCAAAACATACTTAATTAATGTTTCCAAAATTTGTTCTAATTATTTTTCTTTCAAGGTAATCTTATATTTACTATTCTTATGACTTGCAGAATACTTTAAGAGAGAGTAATATACATTATCATTTCAAAAAGCCCAGATCTTCTACATATCCTGAAGACCATGTGGACAAACATTGTTGGTGACCCAGAACCTAATTTTAGAAATGTTGAGGATGCACATAATAAATTGTGATTGCAAATAAATTCAAGAAGAATTGAACCAATTCTAGTGGTATTGGATGTCATTTGGGAATTTTCTGACGTGAAAGCACTGTTATTCAAAGGGGAGCATTACAGGATTGTAGTAAGCACCAGAAATAAGAAGACCATCTAGTCCATCTCATCTTGGTTCAAGCAAGGGCTTTATGAGCTACCGTCCTTGAAAGAGGAGCATGCTCTATCACTTTTTTGCCAATGTGCCTTTGACATGTCTACCATTCTAGATACACATAATGAAGAACTGGTCAAACAGGTAGCCTACTACTATCAATACATGCAAGGTCTTTAATTGTCTTCCCCACATCTAAAATGCTTGATTTAGCTTCATTAATGTGCAGGTACAAGCAGAGTGTAAAGTTTTTCCACTAGCTCTTCAAGTAATTGGTAGCTCTCTGAATGGTGAACCTGACTCTGTTTGGAAAGCCACTAGGGATGCGCTTGCAAGAGGAGAAGCTTAATCAGATAAAAGTCCTTAAGTGTAGTATATGTATGATTTGGATAAGATGGGGAGACAGGGTGTTGTAGCAGGTTTACACTTGGAAATCCTATCGGCAACAAAACATAGGTGTTCAGCATCTGTTCCATGAAACTAACTAGGTGTAGGCTTTCAAGAGCCACGTTGCTAGTGCCCAAATATTTTTATTTTAATCCATGCACAATTTATTGTTGTGTTAAAAAATTAACTCTTATCCAATAGGAAATTGAAGGTAACATTTAAATATATTTTTTTAAGTCATTTAATAAATATTAAGAATTAATATTAATAATTCATGTTATCCATTTTAATTTTCATCGGCATCAATACTTAATATGTAGTGGTATTTTGGTAGAACACTCTCTATGTGAGAAACTTGGGTTTATTGACCATTTGGCATAACTCCTACAGTGGGTGTAGTCTTCCCCATATCTGTTGTCTTCATCAACTATGAAGCCATTTGGAGGCCATAGGCCGTATAAGGTACAAGTATATTTGGATATTGCAGACATTTAAAGGCAAGATAGATTTGATTCTTTGGATGGTTGCATTAATCAAATAGATTCCTACTTTAGCGTAGATTCCTTCTCTATTTTAGATAAGACAAATTTTTCCCTTTTGATAGTTTCCTTATTTGTGAAGAAATGGTGGGAAAACTATGACTATGTCCATGAGATGATATTACTCTTGTAGAAGCTTGGTTTGGTTTTAACTTTTGTTGATGCCTTTTAAGAAACGCGTTAACCTATTGGCAGTTAGGATCAATTCATTAAGTTTTCCTAGTTGGATCAAGGTCCTGATCAATTTGTCCAGGAATACTATAATACTTTGCATACCTTTACTTCTGAGCAAAATCTATTATGAGGAATAGGTTAGGCCCAAGACCATATATCAAGTCTGACATTGTTTTCATCCATATCTCTTCTCTAGGATAAGGCTAAAAGTTTGCATGCAAACTTGAAGAAAAATCTAAGCACAAGTCCAAGAATGATGATTCTTAATCTTTTGAAAACACCTCAGATAAGTCTCTAAACAGAACTTCAAATGGAACAAAGTTAAATTTCAGTCAACAAGGCAAAGGACCGCCATGTTACTTTCAGAAGAATACACAATTCAAAGAGCAAAAGAATCAATGTAAAATTGGTAAGTGGTGCAGCATTCACAATTCCAGCGTATTCTCTAGTGGAATGCTATACTTAGAAAACATAACCTGCACAAATTCAAGCATCAAATTCTACCACTACACTTAGAAAATTATCCTAAACTTTGAACCTGATGCCATGGTTGCAACAATACATATTGCATCTTCTTCTAATTCTGATCCAGAAGAACCTAGAAGATCGTTACATTCTCAGATGTGGTGCTTCGTTGTTGAGAATGGAATGCATACTGGAAGAGCTTTTTTGGTTTGATATTATAACAGATATGTATGCAAAATGTGGAGTATAGACAAGGTGTGTCAATTGTGAAAAACATGGACCTCAAGACGAGCTGCACATGTACATAACATGCAAGTGCCAACTGAATTTTCGACAACGTGTCAAACCTTTTAGGGAGCTTTTCATATGCTAAAATAAATAAATAATTTTCATATGCTAAAGTTGTTGTGGGCTTTTGGTGGGTCTGGGCAGGTCTCTAAATCCATGTTCGTCCATGAGGTGGGTCCAGGAATTTGTCACCTTGCAAATGCATTCTTGAGTTTCTCTTTCTCCCTCGTTGTATTATTATTAGTTCCTGCCTTTGGTAGGATTACTAATGCATCCCTTGGATGCAATTATTTCAATTCTTTTAGCCAATAGGCATGCAGGAACAAAAAATTTGAGCAAAATATTATAGTCTTTGATTTTTTTGACTATTTTTATAATTTGATAAATGGCCTTTATCTGCTTTCCTATTGGTTAACCCTGTGAACAGTAAGGGTAAAAAATAGAATTATTATTTAAATTTTATCATAATTTAAATATTCAATGCATAAGTAGCATGTTGGGAAATCCATTACTCTCATAAAAACTTGATGTGATAGTTGACACTTCTTCTGTGAACGAAATCTTTGCCATTAATACCGAAATCGAAAAACCTGCGATTTGTTTTATTTCTTTTCAAATGTAAATAGCGTTACAGAGGGCTGGAATGGTGGTAATAGGCAATTTTTTTAGGGGTGGGTTTTTTTATCAATGCACGTACAAAAGCAATGAATGGGTTTTTTTTTTATTCTACTATGCTAAACTGCGTATTTTTATGTCTAAGGAAAATTTGTTTTCCCTCCTCCAGAGTAGCTACCAAAAGTCGTCATGAGGAGAATGTGGAGAGCAGCAGGAGGAAAACTTGATCTTTGGGGGCCCATCTCAGCATGTTTTGCATGGCATATCTCATCTCAATCTTCACACTGCTCCCAAATGGCTTATTCAACACACTGGGCTTGCTGCGAGATGACTTAACCTCACTTTTAGGTAGATTTGAGACTTTACACAATTTGAATTTAAATTTTGCACTGATAGAAATAAGAATTCAATTGTATCCAAGATAGTTTGAGTGTTCCAATTCAAACCCTAGGGTTTTTAACTCTTAGGATAAGAATTGGGAGCAGCTGTAGTCTCTCCTTTTTATTTTTCTTGTAAAAATATATTTCTTGTTTACCAGAAAATGCAACCTGAGGCTCCTCTTCTTTTTCATTATTTGAATATTTTTTTTTGTAAGGGTAACTAGGGACATCAATGATGGGTGTTTAAGCATTCAATATGCCCATGATTTAATAACCATATTAATGCAGTGCCCCATTAATGGGGAGGGTATTTGAAATTTGAATGTTAATTAATTTTTGAAATTTTTGCATATTTTTCAATCTGACAAGCTTTTTTTTTAATATTTGATAGTTGCATGTAGATTTGCATTTTCACTTGCTGAGACATTGTCATACACTTGACATCTGTTGTCCAGACTGATGCTTAAGTTTGTCAAATCCATGGTCTATTTGGTTGAGTATTTTTATATTGGCGCTTGACTATAGTAGAAAAGTATGGGTACTGATCTTAGTATTAACAACTGAATGTGAAAATACTAGATATGTCATAATAACCTATGCTAAATCTTTCACCTAGAGTAGTAAAGATACTGAAATAGTAGATCTTAATAACACAGTTGCACATGATTTGGAAATGCAAATAGTTTGTGTGAGTTCTTTTAAAAGATTCCCCTAGTCACTTGCTTAATTTTAACTATAGAAAACTCTGTTCTTTCAGTTTGTGGGTGGATGCCTTCATTTTTTAGTTATGTTTATACAACTCATGTTAGTTGATGAGATAATCGAAAACCTCCTATTATTCTATTGTGCCCCATCACTTTTGATCGCCTTATTATATGTTTTCTCATCTTTCAGTCCTCTTTGGTGGCTTTTGCTTACTTGTCGATTTTTAGTATCTTTGTTTCTAATTGACTATGCTCTAGTTGATTTCCAACCTTCAAGTGCTTTGCAGACTTTATGTGGTGTCCTGTGCTTGTTCATCATACCTTACATCGTGTTTGTGACCCTTTAATGGTTTCCCATACTTAATTTGTTTTTTGCTCACCATCCATGAGATGCAAGTCTTCTCACGGCGGTTGTGTTTTTATTGCTGGGGAATCTGACTAGGAAATTGGTGGTTCTGTTTTAACTATGGCGGTTCCATTTTGTTTCCCAGAATGTGAAATTGAAGGTTCAGGGAGATGAACTGAAGGGTCCTTGTTGGTTCTACTGTGCCCATTCATTACCAACTTTGCCCCAAAAGTTCCATCTTTTTATGCGTCTATGTTGCTCTATAAGTACAGAGTCTTTTCATGAGCTCAGGGATCGAAGTCTGAGTCTCATCCTGTACTCAACCACTGAGTCTTTTGCATCCATGGTCCTATTTTGCCAATTGTGCTTCCCTATAGTTATTTTTTCTTTAGGCTACTTCTATCACCATTCCATTGTGGATTTAGTTAGTTCTTAGGAATCCTAGCTGGTGATGTGACATGTGAGACACTGATCAAGGATGTGCAATTTTAGAATAACACACCATTTGCATCCATGTTGCCTTGGTTCATCACTAGCCCAGGAGAGGCTTCGATCTGATGAATCAAGAGGAATTGTATTGGTTTTGCATATTTAGTTTGCATTTCACATTATATGGTTTTCTTTCAATTAGTTCATTTTATTGCATTCTTGTTTGAATTCATTGAAGAGGTTTGGAGGTTTGGGTATTCACATTACATTGCATTATATCTAATTTTTTTGCATTTTGGTATTCATATTACATTGCATTATATCTAAATTTTTTGTATTTTGGTATTCACAATACATTGCATCTTAAAGTACAAATCTGATTTGTGGATTTGCAAGTTTTGAAGTTGGTAGGTTCAGGAATTGTTAACTGATAACAATGTCCTTCCTCTCTCATTCATCATACAAGTTTAAATAGTCTAGTACAATTTCACTTAAGATTTTAGATTGTATTTAGTTAATTAAATCTAGTGTTGCTTGGAATGGGTTTCCTTTGCTACTTCTTGTGTGTTTGGACTCTGCCATTGCTTTGCTATCATAGCTAAAATTTGGAATTAAGCTTAAAAATATTGCAAAAACAAAAGTAAAAAGTAAAATGGGAAATGATCTATAGGTCCACACATTGTCGTCCTTATTTCATTTCAGTAACTAGATTTAGGATTGGTTGTTGTTTGAATGAATACAGGCTAAATGCAAGATGATTGTTTCACCTTTGTTTTATTTGTTTGATTACACTAAAAGAGAATCAAGGATTTAGCTTGTTTGTTGTTTTCTTTTTTCTTCTTCATCTGTGTTATTGGAGTGTGGTTAAAGTCTTTTTTGTTTGTGTTCTTTTCTTGCATTTAGTTAGTTTACATGATGCATTGAGCTACTCGACAGGTTCCCCATCCAATCTTATCCTTCTAAGTGTCTTGAATTTTTCCCCAACTTCTTGTGTGTAAATCTCCCTTTCTCTTCTTGTGTGTCAACTTTGTTTTGTTATTGGTGCCCTCTTTATTGTTGTTTTCCAAATCAGCCTTCATCTTTGTTTTTGTCTTTTTTTCATTGCTTCTTTCACTTTCTTTCAATCAACTGACTTGCTACTGTTGTGCTTGTTTTACCAACATGTTTCTTTTTAAGTCTTTAAATGAATTTGCCTAGGTAAATAAATGCTTGGTTCAATAATCTTCTAATGAGTTTTGTGGAAAACCTTATGTAATCTAGACACTCCACCTCTTCCTTTGGTATCAAAACCTTGCTTGTCCAACGCAATCTTTAGAACCAAACCAATTTTGCCAATCTATACTAGGATATCCATTTATCTTCTCTAAACTGCCTTAGGAAGGTTGTATGCCCATCTATACAAATTTGTACCCTCTGCTCATAAATCTAGTGGACCCGACATGCAGGCCAAAAACCTTCATTTTATCCTTTGTCTGTAGCCTTACTTGTCAAGTCCTTCACCCTTGCAAACATGTCTAGCCTATCAAACGTCTTCTATGTTCTCTGTCAAGTTGGTAACGATGACAACATCAACAATGATCTATCCACTTTAAAGAGGAAACATCTTTCAAAGATTAGGAAGAACACCAAGATGTTGAATCTGATCAATTATCTTATTTCCTTAGGGAGCCCTTAGTGACCAGTGATCCTCATAACTTAACTCACTCAGTCTGCCAAAGCCCTGAGTAATTAAGTGTTGTTGATAATATCCCTTAGGAGAAAACGTTCCAAATTATCAAACTCCTATCACCCATGAACCAACAAGATTCTAATGCTCTGACCTTTATGGACCATTGATCCTCGTGAATTAACTCACATGATCTACCAAAGCCCTAAGCTATTAAGCGTTGTTGATAATATTGCTAAGGAGAAAATTTTCCAAAATCAAACTCTTTTGTTACCCATGAGCCAACCAGAATCTAATGCTACAAACATAACAGAGAAGGGGCATATACATAAGCATGTCAAGCAAAGTCCAATAAGGCTTCAAGATCCCCTTCATCATGCCTGTATTCTTGATGAGTAATACTAGTCAGTCCAAGAGATGGAAGACAAAATAGTTGAATGAGATTGAAAAGAAAAATGATTCCTAAAAATGTCCCAACCTCCTCTCACTTCATCCCTTTACCTCTCAAGCTAATCCTCAAACACCCTTTAGCCCAACTGATTATACTAAGAAAGAAATCCCTTGAACTGTCTAATCCACTAATGTGGCTATGGATGCAACCATTGCCTCCTTAGTACTGCATATACAAGAACTTGAAGGCGTCTAAGAATACACCTCCTTCTAAAAACAAACCAATCCTTCACATTCTCCACCTACACCCCCACAAAATCCTTCACCTTCTTGTCCAGCTTAAAGTGGGTCGATGTAGTCCTCGCTATAATTAGTCACCTAATTCCCAAACTACTCCTCACTATCGTCTTTACGCTAGTCAAACCCTTCCTAGTATCCAACAACAACAAAAATACAACAAACAAATTTAACTTCTTCACCAAGACTATAGTGTCTCCTCCCTATCGCTTGTTTTGTCCAATAAAAAAAATGTTCACAGTCACCTTCATGTTCATCTTGCAGGAAGCAAACACAGCACAACACCACAACTAGACTGAGGTTCATAGCTGTCACCAGTCACTTCTAAAGCATATGAAACTGCATTTTTGTTACATATATCTTATACACAATACCTCTTTAATACTCTCTTTGCTCTTTGAATTACACATTAGTCTATCATTTTGCCTAATTTTACTATTTTGAATATTTCATGATAGAATTTGCCTTGGAATTTATGTAATTGGCATTTTGAACTACAAAATCAAAGCTCTTAATCTAATGTGTTTTAAATTTTAATTGGATTTCACTGTGCCATTTCTTTATATCATCATCGTACCTCTCATTTCGTAGTATAGAATGTTTATGATCATTTTTCTTTATTTTTTGAGATCTGGGATAAAAATAGTGTAGTAAACTATTTGACTGATGTTTCAGACCAAATAAATTGTGGCCTGAAACATTATTTCCAGACTATCTTGTATCCATCTCTTCAAGATATGGAATGCATATCACCATTTTGCTTACTTTGTGTTCTACTAATTTATTATTTATTCAAAATTTTTAGGATAGAAATTACCTAGGGAATTATTTAATTAGTTGAATTACCTCTTTAATACACAATACCTCTTTAATACTCTCTTTGCTCTCTGAATTACACACCATGTTAGGTGTTTATCTTTTTTGGGTTTTGCAAGAATTGGAACATGATAGTGAAAATGAACTTATGGATTCACTACCAATCTTCAACTGCCATAGCGACAATGGACTTATAGATTCTCATAAATATCTACTATCTCGTACTCTTTACTACTTTTAGAACTATCTCTCACAATACTAGCTATGTTAGCGTATGTGTGTTCCTTCTATTTATGTACAACATTAGTATTGACTAGTTCATAATTTGAAGTTAATGAACCTGATATTGTATTTACTGCACAGTGTACCCATTATTTCCTATCAATTCACTAACTCCTGAGAGCATATTTCTGGGTGGCAAAGATTGTAACACATTGGCGGTTAAGCTCTCCTTCTTTCTAATTTTATTTATAAATTGCTTTTGCTTCCACATTTTTGAACTCTAAACAGTTTGAACTATTATAAATGTAAGGGAACATTAATACTTGGAATAACTAATAATATTTAACCTATCATTTAGATCATATGTAGCTAAGAAGGAACTATTTTCTAACTGTTCACATGTCATCAGGTTTTGCCTTTTCATAAAATAATTGCTTAAATGGATTTTCTAGACCAGCTCACTTCATTATTCCATTTTTTTTTACCTTCACTCAACTTTTGTTCCCTGACGATAAATTACAACAACATTTAGAACATAGAGGTGGGAACTTGACGCAATGTGTCTCTTGTTTAGATTGCTTTAAGGGAAATTTTACTTTTAATTCTCTCTCATGCCTTTTTGTCTTTATAAGTGGGAGGGATGTTTTTGGGAGCCTTTTACTTTCTAACTAGTGGTTTATTATTTATTGAGGAAATTTTTTTATGGGGAATTAAATTAGTGCTTTTAGGAAAACAATTTAGGTGTTAGATTTCGTCATTTTAATTTAATGCCTTCTATGGTGTAGTTGTTCTAATTAATTTTATTTAATCTAATGGGCTAGGCAAATAGTGTTTTGTGACAATAATTAATTTAATGGGGCGTATTTAATAATTATTTAATAGGATTATGATTTAATTTTTTTGATAGATTTGTAATATGGACTTTTATTAATGCACTAGGTTTATTATTTTAGTGGGTAGATTATTAACCTAGGTCTTCACTTTTGATATTTGATTTTTTTGTGGGAATTATTGTTAAGGGAAAATTTATTATTGAAAACCTATTTAATTATTTATGGTTAGTGTTTAAATTTAAGGGTGGAATTTAATCCCTTCATTAACCTTAGGGTATACATTTAAATAATTAATCAATTTGATTTCCCTTTGATCAAAAGGAATGTTGGGATAACTTTATGCTTAGGATTGTATTTAAATTTTAATTTAATTTTCTCGTAAATGTTTAAGCTAGGAAATCCTTTCAAATTATTTTCTATGTAGGCCAATAAGGCGTTATGCTGCCAGATTTTTCTGGGATATAGGAATAATAATTTAAGTGTTTTATTTATGCATTTAATTAATGTTTAAATTTTGCATTGTAATTATGTGTTAGAAGAAATTGTATTTTAATCCATTTAAGCTATAGTGTTAGGGATTTGGATTTTGACACATGTCAAAATCCCTCCAATTCACTTAAGAAACTTAGGGTTAGCTTCAAAATCAATTCTAACCCTATTGGTGACGCTCCTCGCGTCACATAACCCCCTAGTAGGCTTACATCTCGCATGGGTTGCGAAAGGTGTTCGCATTACCCCGTCGATCGATTGACCTATATGCGCCTTTGTGCGTATGTCACCGAGCATGCTGATGTGTGCGAGGGGGTTTTTAGGGATGTGTGGAAAAGTTTTTGGGTTTTTAGGGATGTTGTGTGTTGTGACCACATGAGAAATGTGGGCTTGACAAACTTGGGAGAGAGAATAGAAGGTGGAAGAGTTAACTCGAGAGATGATTTGAGAGGAAATTAGGTGAATTGAGTGATTTGAGAGATGAGTTGAGATGGAAATGGAAGGTGGGCCAGTCATGATTAAATAATAAAAAAAAATAGTTAAATTATGAGGCATGTGGGGATGAAATTATTTATTTATAAAGTGATAAATTAAATAAAATAAAAGATTGATTTTATTTAATTCAAGAGAAAAGGGGGATTAAATAAATAAAATTTATTTATTTAATAATGTGAGGGATAGGATACATTAAATAAATGTTATATTTATTTAATTTATTAGAGGAAGTGTTGGGATGAAGACATAGGTTATGGGTACCTAGGGCAAAACATAAGGTGTTGCAAGAGGACATTTTTGGGTGTCTACATTTTGCCCCTCTTTGAGATGATGTTCGAGATGATAAGATTTGTGTCGAGTAACATCATTTCAAAGAAGTTAAGGTATGGATAGAGGAAAAAAGATGATGAAGGAAAGATAGGATGAGGATGGAATGATAGGATGATGATGCCCCCTCGAGAGGATAGGCTAGTTGGACAAACATGGGTAGACTCTCGAAATGAAATGGATTGGTCAAGGAAGAAAGATAAGGAAATGGATAGAAGAAAGGATGTTACGTTATGCTACAATGAAAGTGAGAAACCATATGTTTGATTTAGCACTAGACGTTATGCACCAAGGTATGAGGACCAAGGTGACGATGTATCTCGTGCCCCAGCAAAATACAACCTTGTCTAAGTACAAGATATGAATACTAGCTGGGTTGGATATGATGCAAATGCAAAAATGATAACACACACAAGCAAGCATGCACAAATGATACAAAAACAAACAAGGTGTTTCTCCTGTCAAGCTGTAAACCAATGATTAATTGCTTGATGATTGATTGATGATGATAGTGTTGTCATTGTAGGGAACAATATATCCCAAGATCAACATGAGGATGATGATGATTGATTGGTTAATTGATTGATTGATTTGGTTTATGACAAGATTAGGATCAAGACCATTGATTGTGATTGGATAATTGGACAAGGTTGATTAACTTGATTGGTATGGATAAAGGATTGATTTGCATTTGAATTTATTGATGATGAGATTGATTGGAAGAAGTGATGGATTGATGATTTGAGGAAGTGATTAAAGAAGGGATTTGAAAGATAGATGACTTGATTTGAAAGATTGATTGGAAGAATTGTTTTGAAAGATTGATGAATTGATGAAGATAGATGATAGAAGAAGAAAGAGGAATATCATGTGTGCCTGAATCTGGATATTTCCTTCATACTCCAAACTACCTACATACTCATGTCCACGGGATCAAGGCACTCAATGATAGAGATGAGATGTAGTTTTGATTTGTGATGATAATGATGGTGGGAATGAGTGATGATTGAATTGATGTGATTTGATGCAGTGATGATTGGATTGATGGATTGATTGGAAAAATATGATTTGATTTGATGAATTGGATGAATTGGAATGATTGGATTGAATGATTTGATTGGATCGGAAGAAATGATTTGATTGGATTGAGTGGTTTGACTTAGAAGAATTGATTGATATGATTGATTTGATGTAATTTATTTGATTTGTTTGAGTGATATGATGTGATTGATATGATTTGATGATTGGATTGATTTGGAAGAAGTGATTTGATGGATTGATTTTATTGTTGAAATTTTCGTTGGCTATTTGAATTTTTTCAAGGCTTTTTATGATTTTTTTTAGTTTTTTCAGGACTTTTTATGATTTTTTTTGTATTTTGAAAGTTTTGGAAATATTTTGATTTTTTTAGGTTTTGATATGTTTCAATTTTTTTATATTTTTGATATGTTTTGAGGATGTCAAATAGATTTACAATTTGGGTAGCCTTTGTGCTAGATACCAATGACAAGGAAAAACCAAGTCTAGGTGCAAGGATGGAGGTACGATAGTGAATGGGATGGAAAGCTCATGATAGATGGATGTATAAGAGAAAGGATGTGATCTCCAAAGACTATGTCGCATAGGAATAACATGCCCCATTCTGGGTGGAATACTTAGGATTTGACATGACAAAGCTTAGGATGATGGGATGATGATAGGATTGGATGGAAAGGATGGAGATATTTCAAGAGGTATCCAAGGCATGTTTCAACATTTTTCCCCCAATCTTTATCAAGATCAAAAGAGGAAGGGTGGATGGATGGACTCGGTACGATAGGTGTGTGTATGTAGATGTAATGGATAAGGTTGATAGGATAGGATAGGATATGACAAGATAGGATATGATAGGACAGAAAATGATAAGTTGGAAAATGATAGGAGGATGAGACAAGGTGCCCCAAGTATAGGTGACATAGAAGATCAATTTACACATGACGTATGTTTGTCAGGTTTTCATCATGGTACTTATTCAAGGCGCCTATTTACCAGGTTTTCACCGTTGGACGAAGGGATTTCTCTTTACTTTTTTTTTTTTACTATTTTGATAGGAGAAGGTTGATGTGGATGAGAGGGACTCAAGGTTCTAGTGCCATGAAAGGTGATGGTCCCATGAGAGATGGATTTCATCGCATGGACCATGTCAAGTGTGCTCATAGATGTTGGTAGGGGAGTGCATGAAAGATGGATTAGGTAGATGGTGGATTATGATATGGATTATGAAAAGAAGATAGTGGACTATGATGTGGATTATGGAAGGACTTATGCATGGAAGATGGATGGAAGGCTTATGCAAAAGCATGGACCATAGGGAAGTGATGAGGTAGATATGTAGAATAATGGAAGAAGGATGGGGAGATGGAAGTATTGGGAATGTTGCAGAATGAAAGGGAACCATGACCAACGGCTGCACACACTGTGATAAACATTGATGCTTTTGGGTGGATGGTGGTGTAGGAAGCAATGGTGTTGTTTGATTAGGAGATGGGTGATGGAGTGATTTAGGGACCCACATAGACTTAGTGTTTTTATGATTTTTTATTTTCATGTGGGATGGAGCAATTTGAGACTTTTGGATGAAATGGGAGTTTTGGATGCAAGTGGATGGTTGGGATTTTTGAGATGTGGATGTCTCGTTTGACTTGCTTGATTTTTGCTTAGGTACCCAAACCATTTTTCTTTTGGACTTTGCTTGTGAAAGGATGGGTTTGGATAGCTTTTTAGATGGATTTAGCTTTGATTCTTTGCATTTGTGCCCTAAGGCATGAGGACCCTTAGGATTTTTGGTAGGATTTTTGGCTTTATGAGTGTGGGCATCCAAGTTTTTATTTTTAAATCTCGTGGGTATGGTGGAAGTGGGGTTGGTGGAAGCTCCTTATTTAGACAATGTGTGCATTTGTTGGCCATGATTAGGATTTTTAGAGGATTTATGGATAGATGGATAAGGTGTTAGGAGTAGTGGAGGTAGAGTGGATGGAGGGATGTTAGGAGTTGGAAGTAGCGGAGGTAAATTGGATGGCGGAAGGTGTACGGTCACATGCTTTTGACATTTATAAGATGAGGGAGGTGGAATGGCAACATATGTCTTGGAGCTATGATGGGATTTGTGATAAGTGGTGGACTTAGGATGCATCGAGGAAGTGGAGGAATTACCAACATCTTTAGATTGTTTACCTTGGGGTGTGTATCCAAGTCCAACTGAGCGCGAAGGTACTTTGACATGGATTGGCTCCAAAACACCTTGTTCAAGAAGGCCTAAGCCTTTACCTTGATAGTTCATGTTTTGGAGGATACGATTGACTATGGGACTATGTGTAGGTTCTTCATAGGTAATATCATCTTGATCATGGAAAAGATAAATATTATGGATGAGTTGCATGAGTGGAATGTAAGGGATTTGATCTTGATTTAGACAAAGGGTTGATGTTTCCACATGCTTAGGATCATACTCTTGATATATCTCTTTAGTGGCTTGAAAGGAAGTGAAAGTGGGAGGATCTCAAATGAGTTTGATGGGTTCTTGCTATTCATCCATAAGAGAGTATGATGGACTTTGACTTAGGCTCATGATGGGAGGCTCTTCAATGTGCTCAATAGCTTGTGGGTCATATGATGGGCTTGAAGGGCTATGCATGGCATTTGAAGGCTCATTGCTAGGTGCTAAGATAGGTGTTTGACATGGGGATAAGTTGTTCCTAGCTAGTAGCTAATGGATCACATCCTTCATTAGGGTATGTGTGAATGGACAATATAGTGGGTGGACGATAATGGTGGATGGTGTTGTAGGATTATTATCATGACAAGGTTGAGGTCTAATTAGATTGGATGGATTGGGATTTGGATTGGATGGAGGAATGGTAAGGTTGGATGGATTAGGATTTGGATTGAACATGGTGAAGCCAAGATAGGACTAGTAGGCTTATGTGTTGGCATGTGATTGGATGGTGGAGGTGACTCATAGGATGCATAACCTAAATTGGTATCTCCCTCATCAAAGGATATCAAATTTTGCTCCAAAGATTGACTTAAGGAAGTTTGATTTATATACAAGGGGCCACTTGGAGTAGGATTAGGTGACACATAGGTATCTCCCTCGTCAAAAGATATTAGATCTTGCTCCAAAAGTGGACTTAGGCTTGCTTGATTCATGTACAAAGGGCGATTTGGACTTGCATGTACCTCTTGCAAGGACACTTGGTTGCCTTGTGAATGGGTTGGATGATGTGTTGGAAGGTTAGAATGAGGAAGTGGATGATCTCAAGGTGGACATTGATAAGATGATATGGCATTGATATGGCATGTAGATGAAGGTGCCACATAGTATTGTGGTTGAATGTGTTGGAAGTTGTGATGGTGTTGTAATGTGATTGGTTGTTGAATGTTTTGATGTTGGAGTTGTTGAATGGGTTGTGGTTGGATAGGTTGATGTTGTTGAAAGTGTTGATGGTGGGTTGGTGGAGGAATCACATAGGCTAATGATTATTGAGATGGAGATTGATCTGGATAAGGGTTGATATTAGAAGTGGGATAGGTTGATGAAGGATTGATGTGGAATGTGGATGGATAGGGTTCACATGATAGGATATGTGGCATGTGGGATTGATGTTGCATTGGTTGAGGATGTGCCTATTAGATTTGACAAGTGTGACCAAGAGGTGTGCTATGAGGTGTTGCATTTGCGGGGATTAGCTTTCTTAAAGTTTTGGGATCATGCAATGGACCCTCTGAATGGTTTGTTGGTCTAGATGTGATTGGCTTGTTTGAACTTGGTGAAGTATGTGAATGATCTCTTGTGCTAGGTCCTCTAATGTTGACATGGTGGAAAATTATGCTGATTGGATTAAAAAGAGGATGATGTGTAATGATGGGGTTGGATGACTTGGATTGATTAGGATGTGGTTGATTGGATGAATAGGATGATTTGTCTTGGAATGATGGGATGATATGTAAGGAATAGGATATGTTTGTTATGACAAGTAGTTTGAGGATGATGTGGCAATTGTTTATTGGATAGTTTGACTTGGGCAATAGCAAACACAATGTAAATGCATAAACACACACGCTAAGCACAATGTTCAAATTGCCTTTCAAGATTAAATGTTATGATTAAGCAAACACTTACAAACACAACAACAAGACCTAATGATTAATTAGGTAGGATATGGTTGATAGGTCTTAAGCTAGGCTGCACAAGGGTTAACTAGGGGTGTCCCCAATATACACAAGGTACGAGGGGCCCAAATATGTGAACACTAGCCCGTTGAAGGAATGTGGCATAAGCGTAAGCGAATACCACTTCACCTTGTGTCTAGAATCACTCAGGGCCACAAGGTTGTCCCAATGACTACATAGCTAGATTGATGTACAGCTTTCACCCTCCCCTCTTTGATATACCCCGCTAGAACACATGGTTGAGGTCATCCCTAGGGGTGATGAAATCCCCTAGCAGGCCTCCTAGATAGGGTTTGACAAGTCGCAGTTGTTAATTAACCCTTAGAAATGAAATGTGTGATACGAAGACAATGCAGACACTTGTTCATTTTAAGATCCCAAAGCCAAATGTGTAGGAAGACAGTTGTTTGTTTTGGCCCGATTTCAATGATGGGATAGCAAACAAGATTAATTTTAAGCCCAAATCAAAGTGTGGATGCAAGCAATGTTTAGAGATGAGAAGGATTGATTTCACCTGATTATTTTTATTTTTTTCTTTTGAATTTGCTATGTATGTTGATGCCCCTGAAAATCACCAAGACAAGTAGAAAACCAAACTTGCAAGAAAAAAGGGGGTTAAGTCAAAAAGATGTGATATATTAAAAATTTGATATGGATGACCTGCTATAGAAAAATAAGTTGCATAAATAGAAAATTCAGATTATTCTAAGCAATTTCAAAAAATAATTCATTGAAATTGGATGTGTTTTGCTCTAGATATGTTCGATTGAAGTTTTAGATGAAGCTAAACTTTAAATGTAGAATTACTTGCTGAAATGATAAAATTACCTAATAAGACCTACTCCATTACGAAGTTTGTTGAATTACCTTTCTAACGAGTATTTGTTTGCATGATTATGAGTTCGTATGACCCAGTTATAGCAAAAAGAAAAAATTTTCCTCCTTTGGCATGTTTGAAGAAACAAGGTTGACCAGTTTGACCTTTTGATGGCAGTTTGACTTTTGATTTTCTAAGTTTTTTGATAGTTTGCAAAGTTTTAGGTCACAGGTATGTGGAAGACTATTTATGTGTTGGCAGTTTGAATTAAAACCCTGCCCCTTTGATAAAAGTTAAGATTTAAATTCAAAACCCTAAAGCTTAAACCCTAATGTTAAAAGGGTCAAAACCCTTAAATGCCCAAGTCAACCCCTAAAAGAAAAAACCTTAAATCGAAAGGCAAAATCAATGGGTTTCTTAAAGGTCGATTGCTGCAGTTTATATGTTAGATCGACTAGGTAGAAATTGATTTTGGTTGTGGTCGATGAGGGTTGTGGCGACGGTAGATACCAAAGTGGTCAAAGTTGAATGGGTAGTCTAGGGTTTTAGATTTAAAATGAATGAGGACTAATATTCAAAGGCTATCGATAGAAGCGACTGGCAAATTCAACAAATGCTTGAGGGCAAGTTGACTATGTTAAGGGCAAAAGCTAACGGTGGCGACTGAAGTTTCATGTAGAAGCCGCAACATGGAAAAGGGAGGTGACCAAGCAGAGATCGGGTGGCAACAAATGAAAGGGGGGTTTTTACTATGGTTGAGCAGGGATATGGTGTTGACACAATGGTAAATGGAGGGATTTTAGAGAGATGCCAACGGCAAATTTAAGCAGAGTTTTTGACAAGGTTTTATGGCTAGGTCAACAACGACGAACAATCCAAGGGCTTAGGCAGTTTAGATCCAAGTGACAAAAAACAATCAAGGGTCAGTGTTGAAGGCAAAGCTATTAGGTTTTGAGGACATCATCTGCATGATGATGGTGACATAAAATACAAAACACAGATGAAAGATGATCTGGTCGACAGAGGTTTTTTTAAAAGAGGTCAACTAGGATCCCAATCAGCAAACAATAAGATTTCACTTGCAAAAAAGTAACCAAACCCCCACAACACCGTACAAGATTAATGCAATACTAAGATCAGCCCCCAATGGTAGACCAGTACTATACAGACTGTATGGATCCGTACAGTATCGCTGCCAGATTAAAAAAAATCAAATTTTTACAAAATTTTCCTGTGACGAAATATATGCAAATTTATAGTCCTAAAGTATGGAATCGACCTCCTGGACGCAATGGCGTAGTCAGAGTGAGCCCAATCAAAGGATAAAACAATAGCATGCAATACCTTTTTACCCAAATCCTTCGAACACCTCAGATGTTAATGCATGCATGTTGATTTGCTCGAATGATTGGAATGTTAGTTGCTCAAATTTGCAACATAATGATGATAGGATGAAAATTTGATGGATGAAAGATAGGTAGATGATAGATGAAAGATTGATGGATGAGAGGGCTAGAGGAATTTTGGTAGAGTAACGGTGCTTGAAAGTTCATCCATGCCAAATGGCGTGAAAATGGGTTAATTTATAGGCGAAGGTGAGAGAATGGAGGTATGAAACTTCTATTTTGTGAATGGTAGCTGAATTAGAAAGTTGCTTGTGCAACTTGGGAGAGAGAATAGAAGGTGGAAGATTTAACTCAAGAGATGATTTGAGAGGAAATTAGAAGGTGAATCGAGTGATTTGAGAGATGAGTTGAGATGGAAATGGAAGGTGGGCCAAGTCATAATTAAACAATTTTAAAAAAATTATTTAAATTATGAGGCATGTGGGGATGAAATTATTTATTTATAAAGTGATAAATTAAATTAAATAAAAGATTTATTTTATTTAATTCAAGAGGAAAGAAAGATTAAATAAATAAAATTTATTTATTTAATAATGTGAAGGATGGGATACATTAAATAAATGTTATATTTATTTAATTTATTAGAGGAAGTGTTAGGATGAAGACATAGGTTATGATGCCAACATGGGTACCTAGAGCAAAACATAAGGTGTTGCAAGAGGACATTTTTGGATGTCTACAATATCAAAGAGGGGCAAAATGTAGACACCCAAAAATAACATAAGACACTTATTTTGCCTTGTCGATCATGTTCTGTAATTCACCCAATTTCTCTTATTTCATTAAATAATTAAATAATATTAATTATTTAATTAAGTCTGATTATTCTTCTATTTTCCCTAAAATAATTAAATAATATTAATTATTTAATTATGTCTAATTATTCCTCTAATTCAATAATTTATCCTCTCTCTGAAAATTAATTAAATAATATTACTTATTTAATTACTAGTAAATTTATATTTTAAAAAATATATCTATAGTATGTCAAGAGATATCTTCTAGAGGTTATGTGCATTGTCCATGTTTTTTGTTTTTCATATGTAATGCCCCGCTAGGAAACCTCAGAGGACAACACAACTATGCTAAGCAACAGGATTTTTTTTTTTTTTTAAAGATAGAAATAACAAAGTAATGTCAACACATCAATACATATCAATAAACTTACTTGTCTTCTAATGTTCCACAGCTGCATTACTTGCTATACCATTAACAGGATCAAGAATTAACTAACAACAATAGTTCAATTCTAATCTATTGGATCACAAGAATGAACACATACATTTCCATGTTATAACATTAGATAAGTAATCAACAAGATCATATAATTAGAACTACCAATACATATACAAATTCTTTACAATAGGATACATCTTTACATCATAATAATTCTAATTTCTTGATTACAATGGAATACATACAATATGATATAACAGATACACACATCTAGCACGTGAGAAAAAATAACTATCTCCTCAATCTGGTACATGATTTGGAATCTGCATCACAAGATCTGTTCTTCTCGCACACGAACAAAAGCAAGAAAAAACCAATGGAGAAAATAGCACTTCCACCCGACCACGTGGAACCCTAAGGTCCACCCTCCGTGCTAGGAGATAACATAAGGTTCTGCGGCAACAACAGATAAGAAGACAGAAGATTAACAGGTGCAAGGACTACACAAGACTCAAGTACAACACGGATCAACAAGACAACATAGGCAACATAAACATCACTTCCACACTTAATAGAACTTCCAGAGGCCTTCACACAACATAAGGAAAGAACAACAAAGAGGAAATGCTAGGCTACAGTAGGGATGAGTGTCATCGCATGGTCCTAGCATGGGTTACCCTGACAGTCTCTAGCTAGACGTTAGCCCCCATCCATGGGTTACCCTGACAGTCTCTCGCTAGGCACTGGCCCCCATCTATGGTTACCCTGACAGTCTCTCACTAGACACCGGCCCCATAGGGTGACACATGTGGAATCAACATCCCTTTTATTAAGGACAAGGAAGTTGATTTTGCCAACCACGGCCTTCTCATCTCATTCTTAGCCTAAACGAGTACTACAGGCATGAGTGAGGCATCCAATTATCTTGATTAATGTGAAAGCTCTCCCACTCTCCAAATTTATTATTAAGTTATCACTGGTTTAATAACTTTCAATGGGTTACCCTAACAGCCACTTTGGGCACCGGCCCCTCACTGAAAACCACTCCCCCACCTACATCTAGAAGACCCTATCCATCAAGCAAGACATAAGAACAAGTATCCATATACCATGCAAGGCATTTACCTTCTTGCATACAAATCTCAACAAAATGTATCTAGAGCAAGACATGGGTCATCTTGCTCCAAAAATCAATCTTTTACATAAACCAACATAGTATTTTAAAATAGGCTCAACACAATAATGAACCACAACCTTCAAGAAGAACTCTACAACATGGATTCAAGACATATCTACAAGAATAGGTATACTGAGCAAGGCATTATCCCTCTTGCACAGTCGTCATAATCACATGAACCATAAACAGAGAGAAGTCAACATCACATAAAACCAATACATATTCAACCATTAGCAAGATTACAAAATCACTAGTCATACACACGAATATCCCTCTTGACCTCTGGAATCAACTTTCCCAAAGACACAGACACTAGACCCCACTGTAACACAAAGTCCCACATCGACATTCACTCTCAAATGCACAACATCGTCTAATAGACCAAACCAAGATCCTTCAACAATAACTCAATTATAAAAACCCAAAAAACAACATATGGTCTGATGCACTAATTATGGTCTTAAAGAATGTAACATTAATCCAGGCATAATCTATCCTCTATCAATAATAAAGGGAATCTATAAAACTGTAACTTCCTATCCACCAGTAATAGTTACTAAAATGAATATAAGATATAAGTGTCCATGAGAACACTATTTTAAACAATAGATCCCAAGACTTGTTACGAATAACATGTAAATAACCCTAAGACATACTCATTAAGACACAACAAAATGCAACCCTTATCACGATGACGAACTATCACCACAATTAAAATCATATCATAGAGTAATAAGGACCATAACATAAGAAAGATATAACCGATGGCTACAAATTTCATCATTATTTAACTAAACCACTTTGTTTTACCCTGATACAGATTTCAATAATAATCTAGACAATTTGTAAGAGGAATACTAAACCAAATCATATCAAAGTTCTACCTACATCCTTGATTGTCATTAGAATAGGATAAAAGTAAAACATATCTATTCCTAAATTAATCATATACACATATGATACAAAAGAGGATTGCACTTAAACCGTGAACCTAAAAATTTACTAAGCTTATCAGAAGAACTAGTATCTCAATTTCTAACTATTTTCCCAATTCATATTATAAGAAAGTTCCTTTAAAAAGAACTAGAAAAATTAATTTATTAATCACCCAGACATTATTTAATTTCTCTTTTATAAAAAGATTAAATTTATATTTATTCCCCTTCTTAATATATAAATTCTTATTAAAAAAGTAATTTCTAAAAAGATATTAAATTTATATTTATTCCCCTTCTTAATATATAAATTCTTAAAAAGGTGATCTCTAAAAAGATACGATATCTAAGGAAAAAACCAAGATAAAAGGAAAAAGACAAAATCCCATATAGGAAAGATCCTAAAACTACACATGTTTACTAATTATAAAAGATTTAAAAGAACCCATCTGTTTTAGAATATAAGAGAGAACCTAATAAACTGAAGGGTAGTTACGGTTCATCAAGAAAGGAAAGTAATTCCGAATAGTAATATGGATAGGACGTTCAGTGATAGTAATTTATTATTTTATTTAAAACTAATCTCGTTTCGATTCTAGAGTAGAAGCCAATGTTAGAGGATAGGGTTGATAAAGAAAGAAGAAGATGATCATGTATAAGAGATATCTGTGTCAGGTACTCCAGCGATAACACCGTGAGTAAGATATTGCCAATATCATGATTCTTGGAAAGGTGAATGATGCAATATGGCTGCATGAGGATTACCTCTTCTAGATGTTTTGAAACAAGATACCAAAAGCACTGAGAAGGTAGCAATGGTAATGACCGCCAAAACAAATATCTTCTTGCGCAAAGATTCAAATCACTGAGGTGATAAGAATAGCAAGTTACTAATATTAAAGGAAAAGAATGACACGTGTACGGAACTGAATAAATCTAAAATGAATAGACGCATCTTGAATGGTTGTTGTCTTGTGCATTAATAAGCTTACTCTTTTTTCTTTTATTCCACAGAACAATTTCTTGGTAAAAGAAAACAATAGGAAGAAGACATGATTTGCGAAGAGAAACTACTGCATTAACCTACTAATCTTGATACCTCTTCTAGTATAATACAAAGAAACATCTATACCCCTTTATTGAAGTGTAATGTTGCAAATAAGGAAAACTGACATACAAAAGGAAAGATATCTGAAATCATCATTATCCACTTCCTCTGTCTGCGCAGAGATATGGAAGGTGAAATTGTCAGCTGAGATAAATGGACAAGCATTGTAAGTATATGCATGCAGGTGTACAGCTTTAGACAAGGAACGTGATTTAATTGACAGAATGCCTCAATGAGATGTCATCTCAGGGAATGCAATAATAGGTGCAAGCTAATTCCACAGACTATGAGGGCGTTGCCCCTGCCTGCCTGCGAGGAAAACATGAAATAGAAAAGGAATTTCTATCGAGGGACGGTTGAATGAAAAGCTTGATGGTATAAAAATTACAAGATTATAGGTTAACAAACGGCACTATAGGATGGTATAGGCTATGCATAACAATTATTTGAAACCACCCTCAAGAACCGTCGTCATAAGAATTCATTATTGGCAGTTTCACCAAAGAAGAATTATTAAATAAGAAAACTCCTTAAATTTTGCCAGTCGACTCCCAGTGAAATGGGCGAATTCCTAACCTTTGGCCATTTTAAGAAGGAAAAACCTTTTTGAATGAAAATGGTTATAAGATTCAACCTTATCTGAAGGATAATGCGGTACCTAAAACATAACTATGGATTTTGTAACAGCAATCAATCTTGTTTTTTTTCTCGCTCCATAAGGCCGTACGGTGGTAGTCTCGAGAAGCACAAAGTATAAGCAAACATTTGACATGATGATTTCTATGGAATAGAATAGTAAAGATGAGCTAAGAGGTCTAGGAAAACTCCTCCTATGGAAAGAAATAAATACACCTAGGCTACTAATCCACACAACACACGCGCACTTTGCAAGGAATTTTTCAAGAAGATAAAAGTCACGTAGTATTTGGGGATCCATACAACAAACAAAGTCTCTGTAGATACTTCTTAGCCTGAATAAATATATATGTGATCTACTGGCACCAAAACATAACAAGCATATGAAAGGGTTTACCTAAGTGCGATTCTACAGTCAACGCCATCTTTGCAAGTTACGCAACTATGGACCATTGAGAAGGATCATGCAATCTAAGCAATGAAACTCATGCGAAAGAAGGATTTGACAACGATATGCCATAACTGGTAAGGAAAGTCCTTCTCATCACGTTGCAAAGTGAATAGATAGCGTTGAGACAATTCCTCCATCGCACCAGTATCATCTCAACCTCCGAGAACTTAGACCCAGATTATTGCAATCCCAAAGCATCTCCTCGGAATGATGGCTTTCATGCCCAAAAACCTGCCATGGATTTTGCCTTCCCCACCCTAAAAGACATTGTCCACTCTTGACAAAATTTTCTTCCTCATACGTCTCACCAATCCTAACTAAATGTAGCGAGAGAAAGAACCAGCAAGCGAGAGAGAATTCCCCCTCCATACATGCTCCCCCAGCATCAAAAATAGCAAGTAAAATAACTTAAATGCAATAACTCCCCAACATTACCTACGACCACTCTCTCCAAAAAGGATTACATTTATTTCCTTCCCACTAACTGCAAGATTCTTACTAATTTAGGATTTTCTGACCAAGACGACTCATAATGACATTATTAAAAAGATTTACGTTAAATATAGAATATCTTGGCAACACACGTCCAATAAATTTATTTCATGGCATTAATTCCAGATTATTCCTCACATTAAATTCATTAATTAAATCCCCATAAAAATATTTTATTTACCTCCACAGACAAATCATTTATTTATATATTAAAAGAAACCAATAATTGTTTTTAATAAAACAATTAACTGCACAGAAATACGCTGACAAGTTGCATCCTAGGAGTAACTAGATGACAAACAGAATCGGTCAACAGAGACTCACAACACGACCAAACAGACAAAACTCGAGACCAAAAACTCATCCTCTTCGAGGATGATGACAAGCTGAGGGAAAACCTTACATTATCTCCATTCAACAATCTCCATTGGTTAGGGCACGCTCGCACCTGTTGATTCAGGTGGAGTCGATGTCTGATACATGTTCACTCAAACATACCAATTAGAGTACACATAATAGCCGAAGCACTGGAAAGGATCTCTAACATTCATATCTCATTCTCGTATGTCTATATGTTCACTGGTACAATGTCGCCCTTTCCACCTAACCTAACAGCATACTACTACATCATCTGACTATAATATTTAACATAACAATATGCATTTTACTTACAGAAGCTCATGTTCCATTTTCATCTTCAGATTCCTTAGCCAGACTACCTACTTAATCAAGGTGAAAATGGAGGGGCACTACACCATAGCTTTTCTAATTTTTTTATTTTCTCCACCTTTTTAAAAAAAAAATTCCATTGGTTTCATAATTTTTTAAAATTTTCTCCACTTTTTTTGTTTCAACCATTTCTAATTTATTTTTTTGTTTTTTATTTTTTATTTTTTTTGCTATATATTTACACAGAAAAAATGAGTGCTCTCATCTCCACCCCGATATGACTGTAGAATGCCTCTCAGCATAATTAAACTATTTCTTAAATAATTAAATTCAATTTAATTATTTATCTCTATTTCATCCCTCATCAAATAAATAATATTTATTTATTTTCTATCATCTTCATAATTAAATAAATATAATTTAATTATCTCTCTCAATTATTTCCTCTGATGATTAAATAATAAAAATTATTTAATCTAAAAATATTCTCAAGTCAAATTAAATAAATCAAAAAATCTCTCAAGTCAAATCAAAATAAATATCTCAAATTTTTTCAATCTCAAATCTTCACATTGCTTTTTGAAATCAATTCAAATATCCTATTTTATTTTCTCTAAATATCTTATTTCTCACATGTGTTTGAATGAACAAATAATAATAAAATATTATTATTTAATCAACACATGTCTATTTCTTCTCCATAACTCCAAATCTGACTTTGAGTTCCCAAAACAATCTCCACAATTTTTGAATGGAACTCAAAATCAAATCTTTCTAATTTTGAACTTAACTTACCATCTCAAATCAATTTCCTTAAATTTTGAAATCAACTCTTGAGTGAACTCATTCAAATCCATCTTGTTGTCTCATTTGTTTTCAATCGTTGATTGTGTTTTGAGTTCTTTTTGATCTTGACCATTCATTATTTCCTGTGAAAACTATATAAATGTGTGTATCATTTACCATTTGACATCACTTCTCAATTGTAGCCTCATGCTATCATTTTTATTATTGAAATTCTCAATCACTTGATCATTCACCAAAGCACTTAAAGCACTCGAAGCACTCTATCATCAAAATTGTATTGTTATGCAAAAACTAAGAGCATCATCATCACAAGGATCACGATATTTAACAATAAAGCTTTTGGTTTGATTGTTAATAGTTTTATATTTGCATTCATAATTATATATTTGCTTTATTGAGTACGTAGGTTTGTAGTTGATCTCGTTGTATTTAGTCGATTTACTTCTTTGTTGATCTAACCACATTTTTGGTAGTATAGTACTGACTAAGGTCTATTGAGAAAATAAAGGTAAAGAAGAATAGCCTAAAAGGACAAGGTAATTCCCAAATTAAGGTCTATTGAAAAAATGAAGGTGTAGAGTTTTTTCTGAGCTACATTTATTTCTAGATTTAAACAAGTTCACGACAACATCCTTGATTCTCCATTAGTGTCAGGTTCTTTGGATCTGTTATCCAGTTTCTTTTAAAATAGGTGACGGGCCATCAATTTAAAGCATCATTTCCCACATGGAAGGATGTCGCTTCATCAAGTTGCCACATGTCATTGTTTCACAGTGCCCATACGTTGTCAGATTTGATGATGAATTCTCATTGCACCATTGGTTGATTATTCTAGGTTGGCATCCGACGAGCCCCATATTTATTAAGTCTTAGAGCAAAAAGGAGGTCATAGGCCCTTTTCATACAGGTGATCTGATTGTTCCATATTGCATTGTTGTGCATGTCTAGAGGTTGTCATTTTTGTCAACCTTTAGATGATGCACCATCAAGACATGTGTTGCTAACTCATTCTTGGTGAGCCCCCTCTCCATTTCAATAGTTTCAATCATTCACCTTCCCATGCAATGTGGCATTGTTGTGAATCATTTAAGATGTCATTTTTGATATCCTTAAAATGATGTGCCATTGGCTTAGAGGTAGTGAGTTATCGACAATAGGGCTTAGGACTCAGTGAAATAAAGACTCATGTGAAGTTGTTGATTCTTCTAAGGAGATAGAATGATCGAAGGATTCTCCCTACCATGTGGTGCATCCACTCATCTCAGCAAGGTTGGAAAACATAACTAAGACTCCCATTGCACCATTGGTCGAGAGGGACACGTGGTCATTCCATGAACATTTTAAGGGCCTTAGTGTTGACACTCTCCTAGTGTTGTGCCATTGGCTAGGGAGATGACTCAGTAGGTGGTGGGCCCATATTTATTCAAAAGAAGAGATTGAGGCAAGGGCCAAAGGGATAACTAACAAGGTGAAACTTGGCACATTCACACACCTCAATGAAGCTTGCTTGATCCTCCTAAGGCGTGGTGGTAGAGTTTCAATGGGGCAAGCTCTTGGAAACCATGGATCAATATTGTGAGTTAAACAGGAAAATATTGTGTTGTTGTTGCATCAACTTAAGTCCTATCTTACATGCCATTTTGAGCTCTTGAAACCATGGATCAATATTGTGAGTTAAACAGGAAATATTGTGTCATTGTTTTATCAAATTAAGTCCTATCTTCCAATGCATCACCTTAGAATAGGTTTTTAATTTAAGTTTTTCTCTTCTTTTTCCTTCCCACCCACTTTTGAAAGAATTAATGAGAATATTAAGAGGAGCTAGCTTTTAAAATCCTGAAGGTTATCCTGTGATTCACAAAAGTGTCCCACAGTCATAGGATTTCCCATACTATGGTGTCTTTCTCGTATATGGGAGAGATCATAAGCACAAACACAAAAAGCCATCAACATTTTTTCTGGCACGCTCAGTGGGACTCAAACCCACAATCCCCTGATTAGAAGTTAGATCTACTAGTTTAAGTATCCCAAGTGCTTAAAAACTATCAAGGATCAAGATTTAGGTGATGTTCTTGATCTTTTCCTTCTTGTTGAAGATTTTCAATTATATAGTGACTCTATTGGCATGTACTTAGCTCTCAAAGGAGTACGTGTGGTTGCCTTTGTTTTAAAGTACATTTATGAATCCCTGGCTCCTTAAATTTTTGATATGTCACACTATCATGGAGGTTATGTCTCTTCCCATTCATTTTAGAAAAATGCAGCCCATGTGCCTCCCTATCATCCATATCAGCTTGAGAATGCTCCTAGTTTCATCCCATATAGCATTGCTACAACAAGATATCTATTGAAATATGGTGAGCATAATGCATATTTTACACCATCCTTGCACAACAATATCAAAAAATAAAATAATATATTGATTATTTCAGGATACCAAACACATTGCATTACATTATATTATAAAGCCATACATATTCCCCGTGAACAACCAAAACTAACTAACTACTTCTATGGGAAAGTAACTCCCATTTACTACCAAGAAACTAACTAATATCTAAATTATTTATTATAACCTATATACTAAACTAAATGATGTAATAAACCCAAAATTCCCCCCTTATTACATCAATCCAAACAAGGGATGGAACACTACAAGGATTGAACACAACAGTCCTTCTGGAGACTTTGATGAAGTGCCTTCACCAATTCTCCTTTCTAACCTAGGAAACACCAAATTGAATTCATCAGTAGATCTTCTAACTGTCAAACCTTCATAATCCTCTATACCACATGAGAGAACATAATCCCACCCTCCATGCATGATAAGAGAACACAACTCTCATTCAAGAGTCCACAGCTCCACCGAGTGTGTTAATAATCCGTCCTCTAGTGTTGCATTTGAGAGAACAACTCTCCTCCTTTGAGAGTCCACAACTCCACTAGATGTGTCAATAATCCCTTGAGAGAACACAACTCTCCTCCTTTGAGATTCCAAAACTCCATTGAATGTGTCAATAATCCCTTGAGAGAACACAACTCTCCTCTAAGAGTCCAAAACTCCACTGAGTGTGTCAATAATCCCTCCTTCTAAGAACACAACTCTCCTCCTTCAAGAGTCCACTTTCCTTTGAAAGTGTCAATATTCCTCCTCCAATTCTCTAGGAACCAAATCTCTCCTCCAATGTACAAAAGGAAATACACCAAGGTGAATACACAAACTTCATCTACGCGTACTATCAAAAATGCCAAGCCCCCCTTCCTCCATGAAAGGACACAAATTGATGGTGCTTCTCATGTAGTAGATCATCTCTGAGTGAGAAGGTAGCTCAAGATGAGAAAAACCTCCGACCTCCATTTTCCTCCAACCTCCAATTACACCTTGTTACACTGTATCCATAATTAATCTCTATGGTAGCACAAGCTTGTGAGTCTTTGAAGGCCCTGTCAAGTGTAACAAAGATGGCCCTGAAAGTCCAAACAATATTTGATACAAGTGTGGCCATATTAAAAGACAAGAAACTGGATGTCAGATTCAACCGATAATGCACCCTTACAATAAATCTATTCAAATAAAATAGATTCCAATAATATCCTTATTTATCCTTACAAAAACATCTTGTCTACCAAAATACAATATTTGAAGTGCAACCAAATATATGATCTATGGTTTTCAATGACTACACAAATTTATACTATCACCTAATGTCTCTTCTAATACCTTAAACAAATTCATTTGGATAATTAACACAAATATATTTATCACCAACTAACCTACCAATGCCAAATCTCCAAGCCATAAATCACTAACCATACGCAGTCTCCATGTAAAGTAACACCAATCAACATTAACAAAATGGCCCACTATATTCATGCAATTAATTTTCTTTACCTCTTTTCACAGTATCCTTGCAATTGGTAGAATTCTTTAACTAACTTTAGTTTCCTTTCTCCACTTTAAATTGTCCAGAATGAGACCGTCCCTTATAGGTCTATGCATCAATGAACAATGGCTTCAACCTTGATCTTTCTTAGGTTAGAATCTTTGTGCTTTTACACCACAAAATTGAAATGACTAATCTTTGTTTGTATTCCTTTAAAACTGCATAAACTCATGTGCAATCCTTCTATAGGTTGTAGGATCTCGTGTAGAAACTTGCAAAGCAATATCTATTTCGTGGAGTTATAGATGGAACCAAAAGTTTATAACTACAAAATTCTGGCAACAAGAAAAGGGTCCCTTCCTAAAATAGTTTTGTACAATCTTTCAATTCGAGCTTTCAATTTGTAAACCTTGGCATTACCAGGTGTGGCGTAATATTCAATAAGATAGTGTATAAGACTAACAAGTTGGCACCCAACAGTCTAAATTATAGTAAAGTCACAAACCTTTGCGCAGACATAATAGAGGTCACTAATCATGGGTAATGATGCATCCTGTATGTTGCTACTCATGTCTCCCTTCTTGAAAATTATATAGGACCGTATATAGTGCAAATGGCATCGTCTAATTTAGCCTACATCCTGTTGGGTCTCAAAAATGCAAGTTTCAAGCCCTAAGAGGATGCCAAGCTCTATGATCAGACTTGCAACATTTTTGAACCAACTAATAGAGTTAACCTAAATGGTTGATGACTCCCTACACTTCAGGCTTTACTTAACCTAGGCAGGTGAACCTTGAAAGCTGAAGTAGATAAAAGGAATGTATGACTCAAATGAATTTAGGGAACTACCCACAATGGCATAAAGTGTGGTATAGATGAAAGCTTGCGAACTACTTCTACTCCTAATACTAAGATCTGAGATGTAATTGTTTGAATAAGATTTTATGGAATCCTAGAGTGGAACTGGTATGACCAGTACCTATTTCTATTGGGCTAATGGAGTCAAGGTGTATATGATATATGATTTACTTACTGGTTACAATTCTGATTGTTTGGCACTTATGTTTGTTTATACCTTGTATAAACGTGCAAGAATGTGACTGACTGACTCTACTTATTTATCCACTCGATCCTACCAAGTTACTGTGACTTATTGAAAGGATTTTAATCCTTTCTTGAAGGAACCAATCAATAGAATCACACAATGACAGCAAGTGTGTATTGACAAATGGAGTAGATCCTCAATTTGAATAACAAGACAATATCGAGTTGGAGACAGTATGGCAATCTTGTCAATTATAGGGCTCTTCTTAGTGATCCAAATGTTACTTCCAAGTTAATGTAATCAATCAAAAAGATTTTAATTCTTTAATAGAAACTAATTAATTCGATTACACAAAAACAACAAATGTGCCTCGATGAAACTGAAATATCAACTTGGAAACTTAGGTTCAAATAATAGAGAAATAACAATGTGGAGACAACCAAATAATTGTTCAGCTCAACAAACAATAGACACCAATATTAAATCATCAATTTATGCATTCTTCTCCATTATACAATTTTAAAGATTTTACAATATACAGCATAATGTTCTATTTTGGCAACTAATCAATCCGTCTAGTTATCTAACTCCTATTTTTGATCATGATGTTTTTCTAATCTACTGAACTTATTCCCTTTTTCTGATTTTTATCTCCCTTATATATTTTGCAAACTTAGGGTTACGACCCTTTACATTCCGGTGCATCCTTTGGTATAGCTCTTCATTCAATTGTCTTTGGCAAAATAAAATATTTAATTAGTTGCCATTGGCAAATTAAATATTTTAATTAAACTCCATTTTCGTAATCTCCCTAAAAATTAATTTTAATGGTAATCTTCTTGGAGACTTCAAGCTCAATTTTTACTCGTATATATTTTTACCATATTTAATCACCCACTTTTAACTCTTCTGGTAAAAATATTTTATATTGCATTTACTTTGTGTGCTTTCACCTTTGTTTTGCCAAAATATTCATTTGGGTAGAAAGTATTTCCTCATACTCATCTCCTTGGTGAAAGATATTTTACTAGCCACCATAATACACCGTCACATAAAATGTTCTCTTGGGTAACTCCTTGGATTGAAAGTAATTTTCCACTTTGATTGTTTATTAAAATCTACATTTGATATATTCATTATATCCCTCTGTGAAAATATTTTATTCCTTTTCGCTTTCAATGAAAAACTTATTTTCCTTCTCGAAATAATATTTCTCCTTCCGGGATTTCTTCCCTTTAACTTTCTTGGTGTAAATAATTTTACTCCTTAGGAAGATAATATTTAGTGGGTTAAGAACCTACTCTCTTAATTCCTAGGGTAAAATGTCTTACCCATCATGGAAAATAAATTGCATTAAAATAATAACATGCCCCGGTAGTTATTTAAATAACTTTATTTTCCACTTTCATATATCTTCCATTTATTTTCACTGGAGGGAAACATTTAATCTAATATATTATTCTCCTCATGAATTTCACTTGTTTTATTTATGTGATTTTCCTTATCGGACTGACTTATATGATCGGGGAGATTTGGGGAACTCACTCCAATCTCATATCTCTTACCGATGTATATTTATGCCTTGATTTTTTTATTTAGCATTTTACACCAAATTCCTTGAAGAAAATATTGCAAAAAGGTGCCCGCTATAAAATATCATTTATTGTCCTACATAAATTCATAATCTCCATGTAATGTTTCTCAACTGCAATCTTGGTGGCCCACCTCATCAACAGATCGGAGTGACTTACATAGTTGGGAAGACATAAAAAATCCTTCTCGATGGTATATGTCACGCCGATACGTGACTTTAGGGTTTCTCATGTGTTTTCTTCATTACATTTGAATTTGTTATATATAAGCTATTATGCGATTTGTCCTTGCCCATTCTTAGCATCATCTCATTCCCATTTATAGAGTTTTAATGCTGTGTATCACCATGAAAAAAAATTTAAACTTATCTTTAAGGTTTTTGATGTGTCGATGAGCTGCTTTGAATATCTCCTTTTGTTGCAACACATCCTTGAGTACCTTTCTTGTGCTCCTAGAATGCTTTTCTATAGAGAAGAAATACATCATTCGCAAAGGAACTTATGCCTTGCATATGTCCAGTGTAGCCACCAGATTTTATTCTTTGCTCAATCTTCAATACCCGTTGTAGAAAGTAATTGTTTGTGTTCACGCCCAATATTTCCTTCAGGGTAGCAGATAGATGCCTCTCAATTATCTTATCACCTCCAACAGAGTACTCAATAGAAGATCTCCCAAATATTCTCCCTTCAAACTACCATCCTCCATCTAGATTTTTGCAAATTTCCCATTGCTATTCAGTTTAAAGAGTTTAGCCAAGTATGTAAGTTGGTGGACAGGGCTTATTGTGATCTTACTATCGACATGCAAATTAACTACATCCATGGGTTCTTCTTGATCTGCTTCAGATGGTGGTATAACGATATCTCTTCCTGCAGAAACATCTGATGTATGGATATCCAGGGCCCTAGAAGATCTGCATGGTCCATAAAACTTGTTATTTATTTGTTTCAGGCTTTTAACTTTGCAGTGTGTCTCTTCACTTTGATCACCACTGCTGCTATGACCTGGAATATGATATCTTTGCCATTTCACATTAGAAAACATTTGAGGAACATCTTTGAATTGATTACATACAGTTATGTCGATGAAAATAATGGATGAGCCCATGAAGAAAATGGACCAGAGCATCAGCACTCAAGTTTGTGCAGCCTTTTAGTATGAGATGTTTGAGCTTTCCCTCTCTGTAACTCCCCATAATCTATTGAAACACCATGTTATTGCAAACAGGACCCAAATACAAAAAGTCAACCCCTCTAGACTTTGACTTCATTGATTGAATAACAATGTTCCAACATTTGCATGTGGCATATCTCAACCCTTAAATAAGGTTCAATTAAGAAACAAAGGTTTTGTTCCAGAAGAGTATCATATAAAGAAGACAGGTGCTTGTGAACAATGTGGTCGTCTTCCAACTGTGCTTGATAACTTCTAAGAGCCATCTCAAAGCCCTTCAAGGATTGCTTTGACTATGCATCTACAATGGCTTTCATGGCATCCAATTCCACTCCCATGTAGTAGTCTTGTCAAATTTGCATCAAGTGTTAACTTAACTAGGAACAAACACAGGCTTCACAGGTATTACAATCAATCCTCCTCAACTAATGACTGGGTAACACATGTCGGGTCCTCCTGTGGGCCCGACTAAAAAAAATTTGTTTTGAAACACGTTTTTTGTCTTGAATTGCCCTGACATTGCATTTGTGTGCTCATGAGGTGTAAAAATGAAATGGGTTTTCATCAAAATCCTCTTTCTAGCATTTTGTACTATGAGCAAAATTGGTTAAATAGCCTCCAAAATTGCCTTGGAAAACTGATCAAAACTTTTCCCGGAGCTATGAAAATGCATAAACTTGTAGATTTTTGACCTGAGAAGTCAATGCAACAAACGGTTCGGTATGAAGTTATTAGGATTAAAAGCTGCTCGCAATCAAAGTAGCTCACTCAGCATGTTTTTATGCCTGTTTAAACTCAACTGAAACTTGCCAACTTGCCTCTTTGAAAAAATATCAAAGCTGATTTTGAGGAGCTACCATCCTGGAGATTAGGTCATTTAGCTTAAATGAACATGTGTGAAAAAGGATTTTTCATCATTCCTCTTCCTTCGCAAAATATCAAGTACCAAAGTCAACCTCTTTGAAGCTGCCTAGGAATGCAATTACAAAACTATGTAAAACCCATTTGGATTTGATTTTGAAAAAATATCAAACGAAGTGCTGGGATCTTGAGAATTGGCATGAAGGCACATTAACATGGGAATAATTTGATACATCAATTGGTTTGTCATGAACATGACCCGATTACTAGATATTACCTTCCAAATTAACCTCCTTGAAAACTGCCCCTGTCAAAACCTAATTCGAGCTCACCAACTTGCAATTTTAAAAACCCATTAAATCTCTTCTTGGGAAGTTGTAACTGGAAAGTTGAGTTCATTTAGGCTTGATGAGTGCGTGTGCAAGAGATTTTTTCACTAATCATCTCTAATCACAAAATATTTAGGGCTAAAGTTGACCTCTCTAGAGGTGAAACTGTGAAATCGGGGCTAAATGCATTTGCTTTTCATTTTGAAAAAATAGCAAACGATGTGCTGGAGCCTTCAAACTGGACATAAAAGTAGATTTTGATAAGGTAAATCAGGAACACCAATTGGTTCATTATGAACATCATCCAGCTGTTATATATTGGCCTCCAAAGTTAGCTTCCCTGGCTGATTTCACATTGCGCAGGTAGCAAACTTTACAAGAACCCCTCAACTTGATTCCTCTAAACTTAGTCAAATCTCATCATAGGAAGCTGAAATTAGACATGTGCACTCACATATGATAGGAAAGTATGTTTGCAAAGTGATTTTGCATAAAACCGAGCAGGCTTAAAAATATGGTTCTCCAAAGTAGGCTCCTCAGGTAGATTGCACAAGTGTATTTCTGAGCATTGTAGTTGATTTTTTCACATGGAAGCCTAAAATGTTTTGCAAAAATTGGTATGCAATTTTAGGTTCCAACACATCCAATGCAGCAGAAAAAATTTTCTCTACAAATTAAATAGGTCTATGGATTCTTCTCAATCTAAATAGCTTATTTTAACTCAACTTATAAGTTATAACCCACCATTATTTTCCCTAACTTCTAGAAGTTAATGAGTTGAACAACTATCTTTATTTCTTGAAATTAGCCTGTGAAACTAGACTAGTTTTTCAATTTCACTCCACCATCATTCTCACGAATCAATAACATCATGCTTGATCTTGAGAATTCTTCACATAGTCAATATTCCTTCATGAACCTCTCACACTGGTGATTTTGGATTCAATGTAATTTGCACACTTAGAGTTTAGGATTTCAGAGTCTTTAGCTTTTTAGTGCTTAGTGTGAGACCTTAGAGGAGTTATTTGAGTTGCAGAGATGATGATTCCAGTCCCAAACAACTTGGGCAAGTCCCCATAGCTATGCGAGTACTGTCGTACCCACAATCTCTGGTCCCCAATTGAGAACCTCCCTCTGAGTTCATGCATACATGGCATCTCCAATGGGCTCTGGCTGGGGTAGTCCAAACTTCCGTAGCACTCTCTCTAGTAAATATCGCTCAATGGTATAAACGCTGTGTCCAAACAAATATCTAGCCTGCCTGCAGTAGAGGAGCTTCTCGGCATCATCCTCCTATAACTCATAATCGCGCCATGGTCGCCATACAGAGGTATCCATCTCATCTATCTACCTCCTCCAGTATGCTAGGGCACCAAGTTACCGCTGTGTCAAGGCACCCTCATATAGATAAACAAAAGGCTCACCTACCTCTCGACGGTGAGGTGAAATCAATCTCATAACTAGGATGTGCTCCTAAGCCCATACATGTAATAATGTAACACCAGCAGACAAACTCAACCCAGATCTGTATGCTCAATCATGAATGTCATGGTATAGCTACTCTAGCACACAGGGCCCCCATGCATATCTGATGCCGTGAGTAAACATCCCCAACAGAACTATACCCCATCCAACAGATACTCCCCTAGAGCATCTGTTTGGGGCTAGGAAGCCTCCGATCAATGCATAAAGGATCCACTGGATCCTGTCACAGAGTCCCCGCATGCATCCCCACCTGATCTCATGCTCTCGAACGCTGAGGTTAGGAGTCATAAATACCTCTCTCAGTCCATGCTTTCCCTGCTCTATGTCATAATTAACTCAAACTCCATAAATGGGGATCCAGAGAATGCACCATACATTCTCTAATGTGCTCATCACCTCACCAGTATGGAAGTGAAATGAACATGTCTCACTGTGCCATCTCTCAACCAATGCAGTCATCAATGATAAGTGATCCCTAAATAGTGTCAGGTGGGCCACGTGCCATAATCCCATCACCTTTAGAAAGACATCCTCCTTCCACTCTAACTGGACCACCTTGATTGCATCCACAAAATGTCTCTCTCTCGAAGTCAATGGAGGTAGGACGACCTACATCCACAAGTCAAACTTGTTATCCTTTGCACATGCCTTAATCAAAAACCACTTGCAACCCTCAGTAAAAAAAATTGGTCAAACCAAGTCAATCTCAGTCAAACACTAGGTCAAATACTATTAAACACCAAGTCAAACCTAGTCAACCTAGGTCAAACCTCATTGTGCTAAGTCAAACTGGTCACAAACTTAACCTAAGCCAAAAGCACCTCATTAAGCCTTCGGTGCATTTCTACACGCCATATGCGCCTTACTGTCCTGCAAAAGTGCTTCTTTTCTCTGTGAAACACGCAATTCTACACGCCAAAGGTGCACAACTATTGACCATAGGCGCCTAACTATAATCCATAGGCACTCCTAAAACATATACCTAGTTGTTAGCGGCCAAAGGCACCTCACAAGTGCCAAAGGTGCAGTTGCACGCTTCAAATGTGCTTCAACATTACAAAGGCGCATCAATATGCACCATAGGCAACTCGTTCCTAAAAGCTCGCCTTTGGCGAAAATCTTAAACTATTGCATTAAATGACCTAATAAATGCCTAAAGCTAGGTTAAAGGGTACTTACCGCTACTCTTGCTCCCGTTGGTCGCCCATAGGTCCTCACACACTCACCTCGATGTTTGTGCACTAGAATCGACATCTCTATAAGTCAAATAACTCCTCTAAGCTCCGAGCTCTCACACTAAGCACTAAAAAGCTAAAGGCTCTGAAATCTTGAACTTTGAGTGTGCAAATGAATTGAAAATATCCCCTTGGGCCCTACTTATAGCCTCCCAACCCTAATTCTTCCCACCCTTTATCCCATTTTTCATCATGTCAATCCTATTTCTCCATCATGTCAGCCTACAAACATTCAATCTAGTCTTTCTTAGCCTGTTTCTGTCATGTCACTATCTTTTTTCCTAGTCGCAAGTCAACCTGATTCTTCTGTTGCTTCCTTATTTTTCCTCTTGAGGGGGCATCCTACGCCAATTACACTGAGGCATAATTGTATCATATCTTTATCACTATTTTCTTTGAAACAACACTAGACACTGCATTGTATCAAAGAGGGGCAAAATGTAAACACCTAAAAATGACCTTCGCATTACATCACTTGCATACATCAAATTCTCCTAATCACTTGCATTCAACGTTAATTAAATAATCTAATTATTTAATTAATTTCATCAATTTCTTCTAATTTTCCTAATCCCAACATTAATTGAATAAATTATATTTATTTAATTAATTTCATTAAATTCCACTTTATTCTTCCAAATTAAATAATTTTAATTATTTAATTAAATTATCCTCTTTCAATCTTCAAGTCCACATTAATTAAATAAATCTAATTATTTAATTAATTCATCATCCTAGTTCCTCTTCTCCACAATTAAATAATTTTAATTATTTAATTAGCTAAATATTCTCCTAAATTTAAATAAATTATTCAAATTTATTTAGGTTGACTTTATCTTCTAAAAATAAATAAAACTAATATTTTATTTATATTCCTCTATCATGCAAAATAAATTAAATGAATTTATTTCTTTAATTTTTTTTATCCTCATATTTTATCCTTTCTTCCATCATGTAAGATAAATTAAATAAATTTATTTCTTTAATTTGTTTTTATCTTTCAAATCTTCTTAAAATAATCTTTTCTTCTATGTGCACAATCAGTCTTATTTTTAGCATGTCAAAAAGCAAATCTAAAGTTGTGTTATTTGGCTTTAATCATTATTGTTTTTATCAATCAATTCATAAATTAGAAAAAGTATTCTAAACTTATGAAATCAAATCCTATCTTTATGTTAGCAAGCAGTTAACTCAATAAAATAGCTTTTTCTTCATGACACATGTCATGTGCACGTTCATCATGTCCTCTCAACTCATCTCCATCGTTCATTTCATTTATTTATTTCAACTGTTGATTAATCTTACCTTGAAACCTATACTAATATATTTATATTTAAAAATATATATATCTAAAGTACCTAAGGGATATCTCTTTTCCATAGTTTATTTGATTTTCTCACTTTTTTTCTTGCATCATTTTTATTTTTTAATTTTTCAATTTTTTTTGGTTTGATACTTTTGGTGATTTACAAAGAAATTGATAATAAGAAAATCACAAAAACTGTGGAACCAAAAAAAAATGGAAAAAATAAAAAAAAAAAACCAAAAAAGAAATTGGAAAAAATAAAAAAAATAAAAACTAAAAAAGAAATTGGAAATAATAAAAACCAAAAACCAAAAAAGAAATTTAAAATAAGAAAATCACAAAAACTATGGACCCAAAAAAGAAATTGGACAAAATAAAAAATAAAAACCAAAAAAGAAATTGAAAATAAGAAAATCACAAAAACTATGGAACCAAAAAAGAAATTGAACAAAATAAAAAATAAAAACCAAATTTTAATTTTTTTTTTTTGTTTTTATATTGGAATTTTATTTTTTTTAATTTTTAGATTGGAATATTATAAAATTACACAGAATCAGAATCTTTGAGCTCTTCAACTCCACCCCTGTTGTGAATGTAGGAACACCTCTCATCGTAATAAACCCCCTTCACTTCATAGAAAGTCCTCTTTGATCATTAAGCTTTGGGCATTCATACAACGCTTTGAGCATTATTATGCATCATTGAGCACATCGAATCTTTGAGCATGTTATCCTAGACTACTTGTTGCAAGCATGGTTTCGCAATGTATTGAGCAATCCACAAAAAACCAAGGAAACAATACAATCTAGGTGATAGCTTCATTGTTTCATTATTTGCATTGATTTTGGTTATCATTTAGATTGTTCTCTTGAAGGTTATAGGATTGAGTTTGGTATTCATTATTGATCTTTCTAAATCTCAATTTAAACTATACACAATTCACACAAGGGTAAACCAGTTAGGTGATAACCCTTTTCACACCAACAATTATTCTTGGTATATAGGTTTGAATTTTGCTATGATTTGATTGTGTATTGTTGCACACATGATACTTGAGGTTGTTGTCATTGATGTCAACATTGTCACAAGGATGACGAGATTGTTAAGGTTGTCATTGATGACAACACTGTCACAAGGATGAGGAGATTATTAAGGTTGTCATCAAGGTTGTCATTGATGTCAACTCTATCATGGAAGTGTGATGGTGTTCATGGTTGGATGTCATGACTTGATCAGTATAGAATTGAGATGGGAATCAGAAGCACTAAGAGGATCAAATGTGTTGTTGGTGGCCTGAAGCATGTTGAATGTTTCATCCCAATGTTCCTCAGTTGTATGTGTTGGTACAAAGAAGATTTGGCCTCTGGAAGTTGATGACAGTTTCTATTTCAAGATGACTACTCTTTGAAGACTGTCTGGGAGATTGCTCCGCATTCTCATTATATTAATATTGTGCTTCTATGAATTTGAACATAGCTTCCTACAATGTCAAATCTTGTATGTTCCAAGTTTCATGATGTTTTGATTATTGGATGTATGTTTTTTCTGTTGAAAAGGTTGAAGACAATGTTGGTTCTGTGAAGGTGTTTCTAACATGGTAATGGAATACTTTGCATTCCTCTGGTTTTTAAGATATGGTCTTGCGATTCAAGAGTTAAGTCCAGTATGATGTAAAAGTGCTAAATCCAATGTTTCAGATCACCTGCTCCTCCATTGTGAGAGATATAAGTGACTAAGTTCTGGTTCATGCTCTGGCATTATGATGTGATGATGAAGACTGGATGGAATGCTCAGCATTCCTCCACATTTGTAGATTCAGCTATGTGGTTCTGAAGGTATGTTAATATTTCAGTGAAAATGATAATTCTAGAGATTCAGATCATTCACCCTTCTGTTGTGGAAGTTGTGCATGATAGAGTACCGACATGTGTTTTGGCAAAGTAAGTCAGTGTTGAAGGTTTGATGGAATGCTCCACATTCCTCTGCAAATGAATGATTGCCCTTGCAGTTTTGAGGAAATGTTTCTAGATGTGTATTACATGCTTCTTTTCAGTTTCAAGGTTCATGGTGGTCCGCAGTTCAATTTTTCAAATGACAGCATGTTGTAGTGTGTTCTATATGACAAAGTGTTCTCAGAGTAAATGATTGAAGTTGTGTGGCATAATTCTTTGATGTGTTGGGGCAAAGGAGTGTTTGGGGATGTTTTATGAGTCATGTGGACTCATCTAGAAAAGTTTCACAAAGATCTTTCTTGTTTCTAGTACTGTACAAGGTTTTTCAAGTTGATATGGTCGTTATTCTTTAAGTCCTCATGTATTCTCCTTAAAGTTGTCCTATTCCAAATGAGTGGAGTGTACGGATGTAATTCCTTGGTGTTTGAAGCTATGAAGGATGTTTTGGACCTGGTTAAGCAAGTGTTGGGGTCCGCAAGGCTTGGATATTCTGCTGGTGTAACATGTGTGTTCACTTAGGACCTATCTTCTTCACGTTTCATATTGTGTGATGTCTAGCCGACCTATAAATATATTTTTCATATTGTATCTAGTCGACAAGCTACATAATCAATGTAACATCATGTATAAATAGTGAATCAAAGTGAGTGAGGTGAAGTGTGATTGCCATTTGATTAAAAAAG
This sequence comes from Cunninghamia lanceolata, assembly GCA_027924645.1. Classification (NCBI taxonomy): domain Eukaryota; kingdom Viridiplantae; phylum Streptophyta; class Pinopsida; order Cupressales; family Cupressaceae; genus Cunninghamia; species Cunninghamia lanceolata. The sequence goes on from BSBN01000803.1 coordinate 12,512,400, forward strand.
GTTCACAAGCAGATAAAAATAGAATAAATGCAGTATTAATGTGCGATTGAAGGAGAAAGAGCAGATGTTGTTGATGTTGTCTAGATTCATCTTGAAGACATATTTGTGACAGTGATCAAGTATAGAGTGTGCCTAATTGATCAGATCTTCAGAAGAAAGTGTGAAGAGGCAGAGGTGCAATCATCAAAAGTGTGAGCTTCAATGTCAGTTTTCAGACAGTAGAAAGACTGCCATACTGTAATCTTTTGTAAGTGTATTCTCATTTTAGAGAGTAGATGCTTCCTTGGGAGTGACCCTAAAACAAAGTCATTAGGGAGTAGAAGCTTCCTTGGGAGTGACCCTAAATCAAAGTTACTTACGGAGTAGTAGCTTCCTTGGGTGATAGCCCTTAACACAAAGTTATTATTTGGGCTTCATATATTGTGAGTTAATTCTCATCATGGTTTTTCCCTTTTAGGGTTTTCCACATAAATCTGGTGTTATGTGTTGATGTGCATTGTGTTATTCTTTCATGTTGATATGGTGATGCTTAAGGTTTAATCTGCTCTAGATAAGTTGAAGTTGTTGAAATTGAAAATTGTTTAAATATAGATTCACCCCCCTCTCAGTATTCTTGTGTGTCTAACATGTATATATATCTAGAAGTTCACACTATCTTGAGTATATCTATTTTGACACAATATGACTTAGTTCACCACCATAGGAAACAATTCATTTACTTTTAATTCTTCATTGGATTGCTTATTCGATATCTGCCTGACTCTGTATTGTTAGTTTTTCTGCTTAGGCTGCACCTATGATAGAAAGTATCAAACACACATGTATCCAAAATTTTATGGTAGTTCAGACCAAGAATATTCAAAATTTGAAATGCCCTGAATTTACTCTATGCAAAGTAGGATCCATGTTAAAATGGTGCATTTTCATAATATCTGAATAATGGGTTGGAATAACATAGCACTATTTCTTCAAGTTATCTTTTTTTCTCATGAAATTGTAAATAAAAGAAGGCCTAAAGAAAAAAATTATGGCACTCAGTTTCAACTTTATAATAAAATGCATCAACAACTCATTCTAAATTAGAGAATCAAAGGGGAGAGGTTTACATTTAAAGTGATTCATGTGACAAATTCCTAGGTAACTACCAAATCAGTTATCCATGTCTCATAAATCATGCCAAGGGACCTAAATTTTCTATAACCTAATTTTTTTATAGAAAAATTAGGTCCCTTTATCCTTTAACCTTGGACTTGAACACAAAGAACCAATAGAAGATTTGAAGCACCAGATTTGAAGATTTTTGTATTATTTTCATTTTTAAGCACATAATGGCTTTAAAAATAAAGATTGTATGCATTATAAACTACATCAAAGCTTTCTAGAGACAGTTTCCCTTAAATTCCAAGTGTGCATTTGGCAAGCAAGTTTCTATGTATCAATATTATCATAGCTTACAAGATTGTGTTCCCTCCAAGGGATTTAATTGATATGTAGCTATGAGAACTAAGGAAACCTAAGTCCAACAATTAGAAAAGAAGAAAAGAAAATTTGTGTTAATGTCCATGGATGACTAAAATAGCATAAAGGAACCCAAAATACCTTGGTATGATAGATATTTGTAACATATTAGATTTGAAGAGTTGAACATTAGCTTATAATCTAATTGAAAGTTCCTTGAAAGAGTTGTGCAATAGTTGAAAACTTTGAGCCACAACCAAATGAGGAGAATGGTGTAATATTAAATAGATGTAAAAACACCAAAGCATAGGATGTATCACCTCAAGTCTAACAGTGGTGGAAGCCTAACACTGTCATTATTGTGCGGTTAGATTGTATTAGGATTTTCTCTTTACAACTGGAAATTGCATTTGCTTGAAATTTTATAAAACCTTTTCAACAAATCCATTTTTGTATATCTTGCAATCATTGTAGTCAACAAGAATAGATCTATTTGAGGCATTCTATCAAACATATACAACAACTCGATGAAATTCCCTAGTTGTAAAAAAATACATGAAGATAGAACAACTCTCTAGACGGTGGTATCAAAAACCCAAATATGTCTGCATCAATTTTCAAACTACATCTCAGTTTTCACACAAATCCCCTAGGGTCGCTTATGGTCTCTAGGCTCCCCCATTTGTCAGTAACTTTAAAAAATTCCTTGGCTAATACACCTCTCACATGTACTATTCTATTTGGATTTCTCTCCATCATGAGTGGCTTTCAAAGCATCTACTTTGAATATTGTATGTATATTTCCCTCGTTTATATTTCCTCTTTGTACTATTTGCAACATGTTGTCTTGTTGTTCTCAAAATCAGCTACGCTCATTTTGTAGACAACCCCACGAAACTTGTCCGTTTCGTGAATCTACACTCTAAGCTCGCAAATCGAGAAAAGATTTTCTTGTTCTCGTGCGAGGTCAGTTGACATTTTAAAACTCGTTTGCGACGTTTCCTTGAATTAATTTCTCGATATTTGCGAGGAAAATCCAAGTCGTAAATTGGTTAGGATGTTAATTTTAGTCATTTTTTAAGTTTGTAAATTTTTTTACTCTTGATATGCAAGAGCGGCAAAATTTGCCGCTCTTACATATTACTTAAGTTTTGTTTTTGATGCGATGGCGGCAAAATTGGCCGCTATTACATCGCTTTGAGTGAAATGTGCGAGAGCGGCAAAATTCGCCGCCATCGCATATGTCTCATCGTTGGTTCATGTAACGACGGCAATTTTCGCCGACTTTGCATATTGGTTGATTCCATTGTCGTAGCGGCCGAAATTGCCGCCCGAACGAGATCTTCGGGATTCTGCCGTCGAGTGCCATTAATGGCCACTCGTGCCAGGCGCTTCAACTCCGGTTTTAGCCTTTTTAAAGCATTTTTCCCCTTGCCACTCGTCATTCCTTATTCACAAGTCTTCTGCGCGACTCACTCGACGCTTGCTTGATCACACCATTCCGATTCACCGACGGATCTATCCTTAGGGTTTCCACTTCGAGCACGGGTAAGTCTCACCTTTCACTCGTCGTTCAACTTTTCCTTTAAGTTTATCATAGGTTTTTGTGTTTGATGTTGGTTTTTAGTTTTTATTTACGTTTCGTGTTTGTTTAGAGTCTGTTGTTTTCATTTTGTGTTGTCGTTGTTTTTGTTCACCTGCGTGCCCTAGATTCTACCCCGAAAACCCTAAGGATTGCGTGCCCTAGATTTCCCAAACCCACATTGCATTCCTCTCATACAACATCGGCGGATTTTGCCGAGCTTACAGTTTTGGTTACCTCTGAGTGTTGAATCGGCGAACATCCCGTTCCCTGCGCTCAAACTTGCAGATGTTATCGAATGCAACGTCAGCGTTTTTTGCCGCCCGGACTTCACTTTACCTTGCAATGTAATGTCGGCGAAATTCGCCGCTCGTACACATATGGAACCCCCCATGTGGTGTCGGCAAAAATCGCTGACGGAACATCGAAAAGAAATGAAGTTACAACTGGTTATCAAATGCAGCGTCGGCAAAAATTGCCGCTCATACTCCAATACACCTTCTTCCTTCATGAACGGTAAATTTTGCCGCTCTTACCAAACAAACCTCTGCTTTCCTATTTCCTACATCAACGGTGAAAATTGCCGCTCCAACCATCTCACTCTTCTCTCAAACTGCATAGGCGGCAAAATTCGCCGCCGATGCAAATAGACCAAAACCCTCATATGCAAGGGCGGCGAATTTTGCCGCCCGTGCAAAAAATATCTCAAATTTTCCTAACACTGGAAAATTTCCAATTTCATTTTCCCGAGCCCGCTTCTCCTCTGATTCTTGGCCAGCTCGCACTATAGCCCTTTTTCAAGCGCACTCCCATAGTCGTGATCGTCAACATGCAATTTTCCCAGATTGCCCATATTTTCCCTGATTGCATGATCATGATTTCTGTTGCAGTTTCTTCTGCGGAGCTCCTTTCGTCGTCAAACTTCTTCACGGTGAAAGTTCGTCCAAATGACTGACTTGTCCCCGAAGAAGGCAAAAGCTATGAAGTACAAATATCAAGGTGTTTTCCCAATCACCTCAGTCCACTCTAATGTTGAAGATATTAGAGATACAGAGATTGGCCATGTTGATATGGCTGAGTTTGTAGAGAGAACCAAGTCGAGCAACCCCAGTGCTATGATGAGGAAAATAGTGGAAAGTAATATTCATCTGGTATCCTCCTTCCCAGTGGCGGCTCACAATACAGAATTTGTTCTTCAGTGCGCCCATTTCTACAACAAAGATATCAGAGCTGTGGTGGACGCCAGTGGTAATGTAATAATCAGGTTGGATCCTGAGTTCATTGACAAGGTGTTCATGTGTCCTCCTGCAACATAGGTGTTGAAGCTTGATTTCATCGAAGCTCAAAAGGAATACGACAAGAATCCAGAGAAGGCGAAGAAAGTAATCAACAACAAATGGTTGAAGATTGCGAGGTCAAGTTTGTCTAGATGGCCACGCAGCTTCCCTTGAAGTGATTTCGTGGAAGAAGTTGGTGACTTGATTACCCTCCTCAGCAGGATAAGAGGTTTGTCTTCCTCTTCACAATTTCAGGAATGGATGTATCCCTTCATTAAGGTCATACTCCAAGGCAAGCAGGTTATTTTCTGGGGAGAGCAAATCAGTAACGCTTTGCATGATCAGTTGACGAAGGTATCCACTACCTCCAAGTTCTTCATGACTTCCTATCTGGTATACATTGCAGCCTCCATGAGGATTTTTCCAGGATTGTCGTCAGAAGGGGATAGGAGAGTGGTCCCAGTATACCAGTACTATTCTAAGCTAACATTGAAAGGCTCAATTCACCATTTCAGGAGAGTGAATGATGCATTCTTTGCTGTATTCTTGTGTCTTTTCAATCCCCAACTGGAGCAGAGAAGAATCTCAGATGAGGCATGGACAGTGGTTAATGGTTTTGGTTGTATGTTTTTGCAGTTTCCATCTTTCTCCTACTTGAGGGTTGGCTTTTTCCAAGGCTACCCTTATATGCTTCCAAGGTTTCCTTCAGATAGATTGGTCTTGATGGAGTTGTGCAGACAAATGACTGTCGTGCATAACAAACAGATGGAACTCAAGAAGCCTGGCTTCAGATTTCCTGTAGAAATCGGCAGATACTCAGTATTGACTGCCGCAAAGGCAAGAGCTATGGAAACGGAGATGCAGTTGGTCACCATGAAGCAATTCAAGAGGAGACCAAAGTTTGATTACCGGGGTGTAAAGGATAAAATCAAGAGGAAAACACAGTTCCATGAACCCATGGTGGAAGATGTCTGGATAGATTTGAGAACAGAGGAAGACATCAGGAAATTGGACTATAGCAGGCTGTCTCTAGAGCAAATTGAATACCTTGGACTTGCTGATATTCCAGAGGACCTTGTGGATGATGGCGAATTGGTTGATGCCAAGTATGAAGCAGAACAGATAGCTGGTACTCCTCTACCGCCAATCCAATGGTCCCAAAAGGAGCTGACTTCCCTAAGGAAGAGATTTGAACCCATATTGGCCAACACCAATAAGTGGCTGGAAGATAAAGGAATTACGCTGAAGGAATTCCTCACTGGTTCAGAAACTGAAGTTCAAGAGCAAACTGGTAAGAAGGTTGAAAATAGAACGAAGAATAAGAGTGATGCTCCATCATCCTCTAAAACACATAAACCTAAAATCAGATTTGTGACAAAGAAAGCAAAGGTTGTTGAGAAGGAACTTGAAGAGAAAGATATGGAAGTTGAGGAGCCAGCGGCCGAGGATCCAGCAACTGAAGAGCCAGCTACAGAAGAGATGGATGTCGAAGACAAGGGGTCAGAGCAACAAGATAAAGAGGCTTTGTCTCCACAAGACAATACACCTGTTGCACCCCCTGTGCCTGCTTCCCCCATTATCATTCCTTCCTCTGAATCCCCCTCTCCTCCTAAGATAATCTTTGATAATCCCCAGGGCACTTTTGAAAATGTTCTCCATTCTTCTGATTCCATTCCTAGTTTGTCTTCTTCGTCATTTGATATAGGAGATACTTCTATGTTTGATCATTTTGTGATGAATACTGAGCAAGTTTCAAGTGCCAATGTAACAGGTGCGGTTTTTACCAACACCCCGCCTATTGTTTCTACCACCAGCACAAGTACAGTTCCAGTAACACCAGTGGTAGGAATGGACTCCAATGTGAATACTTCTCTGCTGCCACCTTGGTTGTCAGCTTACACGCCAAAGAGGAAAAAACAAGTCATCTCTCCAGATGATTTTGATTTCACTAAGCTGGCACCTGCAAAACCTAAGGCTCCGAAGAAACCAAAGATCCTTTCAAGGGTACTTGAAGATAAGGGGCATAAAATTTTGGAGATAGCAAAACCCCCACAGGATGCAACTGTTGAAAATTTTGACATGAATGACTATTCTATTTCTAGAGTGGAATTGGGCAAAATCACCCATGAAAGCGCTAAAAATGATATGCAGTCAGCCATGGACATCCTGATCCAGAAATTCGACAAGGAAAAAGAAATGAAGGACTACTACAAGGCAAAAGCAGAACAGCTGACTGCAGTGGTAAGAAAGATCACGTTGAATTCAGAAGCAGTTACTCCAGAGGCCGTGTCTGTAGAAGACCCTGTCATCCTGAAAGCGGAAAAGACTCACCTCCGAGGGAAAGTACTTGAAGAGTACTTAGACAGGATGCGAGCCCAGGGAATCTCTTTGCTCAAGGAGGTATTTGAGAAAACGGATAAGATGAGGAAAGTAAGAGCAGAACTCAACGATCTCATTGATGCCATCTCTCATGATATTGAGCACACAGAGGATACTCATGATAAGTGGGTTGAAATGAGGAAGCTGAAAATGAGCACTTTAATATCCATTGCCGCCATTTCCAACAGGGATTCATATATAGAGACAAAGGAAGCTCTAATGTACAGGAGCAATGTGCTAAGAAATTTGATCAAGGATCTCGAAGCTGCAAAGGAAACCAGTGAAGAAAATGATGTTAACATTTTGCATAAGCTGGAGGAGTTGCCTTGTAAATTGGTATCACAGGATAACCAGTTTCTTTCTGCAGAAGAAATGGTTAAGGAATTTGAGGACATGTTTCAGCAGGAATTTGAAGACAAGGTATTTTCAATAACTTCTGTGGACAGCATATTAGACAACCAGTTAACCTTGGACAATTTGAAAACCAGGTTAACCAATCATGCCAAGTCAATCACTACAGTAAGGGATGCCATAGTGAGGGCCAGGATGATCTTCAAAAACACATTCAAACCAGATAGCATTGAAATGCAGGCGACCTTCACTATGTATGATGACCACGTGAGAAAAGGTGGTGACACAAGTTGAAGCAACTGGTTTTCCCCTTAGTTTATTTTCTGATTTCCATATGTACTTTCAAAACAGTTTTGGACATTTTTACATGTACATTTTTGATATGCAATTACATGTAAAAAATAGGAAGTCCCAAGTCAATAAGGACTCCTATTTTTGAATAAGTCAAAGTAGTTGTAGATTTCCTAGATTTTCTCAAGGTCTTTCCCTATAAATAAAGGGGACCTCTTTTGTAAATATTATCTTTTATCTATTGCAAGAAAACTCTGGCGAATTGAAAAGCAAATCAAGACTTTGTGCTTATTGTGAAAATCAATATTCAAATATTCATCAATACAAGAAAGCAAGTTCAATTCCAATCTTTGTCTTGGGATTATTTGTGTTGTGATAGTTTTGTTCTTATGTCTTGCTATCATAATCTTAATTGATAATAATTGAACGGTGGAGTTTGTTTCAAGTGATTGAAGAGCGCTCTAAATTTGATTCTGATAAACTTTGTGTTATCAAATCGGTTGTGGGTTATATGTTCATGTTTGTGAAAATACAACAGTTTGGGGACTTTGTGCTGCAAGTTGTTATATTTGAATTATTTTTATCATATTGAAGAAGAGTGAAGACTTTGGGCTGCATTTTGCTTCAAAAAGTTCTGGTTACAAGTAGTGAGTGAGGTAACAGAAAACTTTGTGTTTCTGTGATATTGTGATAATTTATAAGTTTTATATCAAGAGTTTGAAATATAAACATCTATTCTGAAAAAAGAGAATGAGATGAGATGGAACCACCCCAAACATAGTTTTTAGTGTACATAAATTTGATAAGTGTTTGATTTACAAAAGTTAAGTAATTAGAGGGAACCTCCCCTTGCTGAGAGGAGAGACTTTGTCTCATCATAGCTGTGGTTGATATACCCATTTTGCCGTTAGCGAGTTAACGACAAAATATTCACCCAACAGTTTTTTGGCGACTCTACTGGGGAAGGAATGCACAACTTGAAGCCTCACGCTTCGAGTTGAAGCATTTTTCAGTTCTTTTCCATTTTTCTTGCAAATATTGTGGTTAGTATAATACAGTCTGGCAGATTCCCGGTACACCAGAAGTAAGAGGGCTCAGGGTATTATTGATCCTGCATTTGAATTAATGAGGCAGAATAATTTTGGATTCTTAACTCCACGACCTCGTCTTCAGCGCACCAGGAGTTTTCCCCCTACAAACACCAGGTCTCCAATACCAGGTGAAGTTTCTATTGCCAGTACTAATAGAGTTTTGGCTGTTCATACACCACCAAGGTTTGCTATACCACCTTTCAACCGGCGTATCATGGCAGCCCAAGGCCCTTGGGGTAATACCTTTGGTCCTCTAAACTTGACCCCACCATTACATGAACTACCTCGTAGTTCAAGAAAGAATTTCCCCAAATTCTATGGTGACGGAAAAGTTCATCCTGATGAGCACATTGCGGCTTTCTGTATAGCCTGCTGTGTAATAGGTGTCGAGCACGAAGACGTGGCTGTACGACTCTTTGTAGAAACACTTCAAGGCGCTGCTGCAGACTGGTTCTATCACCTCCAAGCCCAAACCATAACAAACTAGGCTACTCTCAAAACTAAGTTCGAGGCCAGGTTCAAACCTGCGGAAGATGCTCATGCGTTGTTAGCACAGCTGACACAGATGAAAAAGGAACCTCAGGAACCAATGCGAGATTTCATCGCTAAGTTCAACAAATTGAGGAATAGGATTCCCGCTACCGCTGAGCCCACAGCGGAGAATCTCAAATGTTTCTTTATTAATACACAGCTTCCGGAGGTAAGTTTCCTATTGAGGCGAGCTGCTCCTACTGATCTTGCTGCGGCTCAGATTCTAGCAACAGAAGTAGAAGATGATCTTATCCTGGCGGGTATGATAAGAAGGGATGCTAATAGAAACAAAAGCTCCTCTTCTACTGAAAACCATTCCACAAGCACCACGGATCCCATGGTGCAAAAGCTAGCAAATGAATTGCTGGCTCTCAAGAGACAAATGTCCCAAGGTGTATCTGCGTCTCCTTCTTACCGAGATATACCCAGGAGGACATTCCCAAACAATTCATATCAAGGCGCTGTTGTTAGGAATCAAGGACAGCAAAACCGTCTTCCTCCTACTCAGGGGAAGCTTGCTATTGAGGCAGCGCCGGTCAACTCTGCTGTTGGCTACTATGAAGCCGAGAATGAACTCTCTTTCCAACCTGAGTTGGAATATGAAAACGGTGCTAATCTCTTCACAGAAGGAGAAGAAGAGTTAGCTGGCGACTCTACCATCAGCTTTCTGAACTACCAGGACGAAGCTGAAAAGGGAGAAGTGAGTGAAGGAGCATATGCTGTTTTCACTAGGTCTCAAAATCAGTCAGCTCCTCAAGCTGATAAAGGGAAGGTGAGAGAAGAATCTCAGCCGGCGATTTCGATCGCTAAACGGGGGACTCCACTACCTTTCCAGTCAAAAGACCCAGTGGTTAATAAACAGGTAAGTGTTTCTAATGAATTTGCACCTTCCACTTCTAATCCTCAGACTAGTGCTGTTTCAACCAAAAATCAAAATGATGGTTTTTCTTCCTCCGTATCTAATTCTTTTCAGCAGTTCGACATAATAGACCATGCTAGGAGAACTAAGATACAAATGTCTGAAGTTGAATATTTACAGGCTAATCCTGAACAATTTGATAGATTAGCCAAATATGTCAAAAATAAGACCGTCCCTGCAGGACAAGAGTTTCCCAAAGCTACTCATGACTCCTCTAAAAGTAAACCTACCCAAAACAATCTTGTTACTACTCCCCCTGAGGTTTCTGGAAAAATCGAACCCTTCTATGTTTCCCTATTAGTAAATGGCCATAAATTGAGCAATTGCGTAATAGATTCTGGAGCCTCAGACAATGTAATGCCTGCTAAGGTAGCAAATGCCCTTGGCCTCACCTTAACCAAAACTTTTGGAAGGTGTTTCTCTATGGAGAATAAGCAAGTTCCACTCTTGGGTCAAATCAAAGACGCCCAATTTGCATTTGCGGCTTTTCCGGATAAGAGAATCAAGATGACAGTCTTGGTAGCTGATGTTCCAGCTTCATACGGCATTCTCCTTGGACGTAATTTCTGCAAAGATGTGGGTGGTGAATTGAACATGGATTTGTCTGAAGCTAGGATACCCGTTAAAGGTGTCATGCAGAAATTGCTTCCTGAGAAGGAAGCGAAATATATTGTTACTCAAACATCAAACCCCAAAGCTCAAATTTTGTTTGAATCCTCAGGAATGGGTAACTATTTTCTATCTACTGAAGATTGTTCCGATTCATCAGATGAGGCTACATCGGGTGATAACTCCGATATGTCAGATGGAGACTCAGAGGAGTTTTCAGACGAAAGTTCAGGTAAAGATATAGCAATTCCAGATTCTTCCCTCACCGATGAAGAGGAGTCTTCTGATCAGAGGAAGTCCAAGAAATCAAATTCTGATGGAGTCTGGATTTTAGAATTTGATGGCAGCTGTTCTTCTACCGGTTCTGGAGCCGGAGTGGTTTTGATATCGCCACAAGGTGATATTTTGCCTTTTTCATACAAGCTACAATTTGACAATACCAATAACACCGCCGAATACGAGTCCTTGTTGCTCGGATTGGAAGCGGCGTGTGCCAGAGGTGTTAAGATCCTTCATGCTCAAGGGGACGCCGAATTGGTGGTTTGTCAAGTAAGAAATTTGTACCAAACAAAAAATGAAAGGTTGAGACACTATCGCAATCGCGTATGGGATTGCATTGAAGATTTTGATGCTTTCAATATTTCAGCTGTGCCAAGAGAGTTCAATGACCGTGCAGATTCATTGGCTGTTTCTGCCACTCTCATGGTGCCTCACAAAGATTTCAAAGGAAATAAGTACACTATTGAACTGGTCTTCCGACCAAGTGTACCTGATAACACTGGCCATTGGCAGGTGTTCAATGGTGACAATCAGATCATTGCTTTCCTGGAAAAGATGGATAGTTTTGATGAGCTTTACTTTGAAGGAAGTGAATCACCACCTCGTGAATATGTTTCTGAGGTAGATTCGCAGACTAGCGAAGAATTTCTACAGTTGAAAGGAAATAAAATCCCAAAAGGATTGGTTTCCCTTGAGAGGCTCTTTGATAAACACGACAGGTATATCAAGCAGCGGCAACAACAGCAGGATTCGAATTCCTCCATGGAATTTGAACAGGTCAATTTGGGTACAGAAACAGATCCTAAGATGGTCAACATCAGAAAATGCTGCACTGCTGATGAAAGATTCAAATTCATTACCCTCCTCCGCCATTACATTGATGTTTTGGCTTACTCCTATGATGATCTGAAGTCTTTCAGGCCTAAGGAGGTTCGACACGAAATTCCCCTCAAAGCTGGATCGTTGCCTTACAAACAGAAGCAGAGGCAATACAATCCAAAGATATCAGGTACGATTCTTTCTGAAATTCAGAAGATGCTGAATGCGAGGATTATCTTTCTAATTCATCATTCCACATGGATTTCAAACATAGTACCTGTAAGGAAGAAGAACGGAGAAATCCGTATCTGTGTTGATTTCAGAAATCTCAACCAGTCTTCTTTGAAAGATAACTACCCTTTGCCCATCATGGACCAAGTATTGCAAACAGTGACAGGTTCAGAAATGCTATCTATGTTAGATGGTTTTTTAGGGTACAATCAAGTGGAGGTAAATGAAGCTGATCAGTTCAAGACCGCCTTCACCACACCGCGGGGCACATTTGCATATCGCAGAATGCCTTTTGGTCTGATCAACGCTGGCGCGACATTTCAGAGAGCGATGGATCTTGCTTTCAGAGATGAAATGGGTAAGTTCATCGTGGTGTATCTCGATGACTTGACTGTGTTCTCCAAAAACCGTCATGATCATGCACATCATTTGCGACAAGTGCTGGAGCGCTGTCGGCAAAATGGTATTTCACTCAATCCCAAGAAGTCGGTTTTTGGGGTAACGGAAGGCAAGCTTCTCGGACACATTGTATCCCGAGAAGGTACTAAGATCGACCCGGAGAGGGTCAAATCTATTCAAAGTCTCACTCTGCCAGCAAGTAAGACTGTTGTTCATTCTTTCTTTGGAAAGGTGAATTTTCTGCGAAGGTTCATTCCTGAGTTTGCAGAAAAAACCCGTCACATTGTTAATATGATGAAGGGTAAAGCCACTTTCCGCTGGACTGCGGAAGGTAAGGAAGCATTCGAGGATATCAAGAGAGCTATTGCTCATGCTCCGGTTCTTGTTTGTCCTGACTACACTAAGGATTTCTTAGTCTATAGTTATGCTTCAGAACACACACTTTCAGCTATTCTGGTTCAGCAGAATGAAGAAGGCGTTGAATCCCCCATATCATTTATGAGTTGTCCTCTCAAAGCTCATGAATTGAAGTATTTGAATATGGAGAAGCATGCCTACGCCGTAGTCAAAGCGGTTAAGCATTTCAGGTTCTATATTCTAAATTCACACACTGTTGTCATGGTGCCTGATACAACAGTCAAATCCATCCTAACTCAACAAGAGTTCGGAACGAAGAGAGGTAACTGGATCACTAAAATTCAAGAATTCAATCTGGATATCAAGCCTACCAAGCTTGTGCGGGGTAAAGGTTTGTGTCAATTGATCGCAGACAACGTTCCAAAAGAGACAGGGGACGAAGAAGAAGAAGTTGTGGACATGCCAACTGTTCTTTTTGTTACTACAACTGACGAGTGGTATTCCAATATCGCTCATTTCCTTACCTATGGTGAGTGCCCTTCTCACTTGTCTTATAAGGAAAGGAGAACTGTCAAGTTAAAAGCTGCTAACTACGTCCTTTGGGACAATGGTTTGTACAAGAGAAGTCTTGACGGTGTATTTTTACGTTGCGTGGATAAAGCGCAACAAGGTAAACTTTTGGAGTCTTTCCACAATTTGGCTTGTGGTGGACATTTTTCAGCACCTGTAACGGCTCACAAGATTTTGCGAGCTTGATACTATTGGCCCACACTATTCCAAGATGCATACAATTGGGTACGCAGGTGTGAGTTATGCCAGCAGTTTGTTGGGAAACCAAAATTGGCAGCCTTACCTCTCAAACCAGTGGTGATTGAGGAGCCTTTTCAGCAATGGGGTATTGACTTCATTGGCGCAGTGAATCCATCATCAAGTGCCGGACACAACTATGTCCTCACAGCAACAGACTATTTTACCAAATGGGTGGAAGCTATTCCAGTCAAACACGCCACTTCAGAGGTGGTATGCAGTTTTCTTAAAGAAAACATTATTTCCAGGTTTGGAATCCCAAACAAGATTGTAGCAGACAATGCTACTTGTTTTTCCTCTTATGAGATCACTGAGTTTTGCTACGAGCATGGGATCACTCTTTCCCATTCTTCAGACTATTATCCGCAAGGGAATGGTCAGGCAGAATCAAGCAATAAGAATCTGGTCACTATCATCAGGAAGCTGGTTGATGAGAATCAGAGAACTTGGCATAAGGCATTGTTCGATGCTTTATGGGCAGATAGAATTACACCCAAAAGAGCAATAGGCATGTCGCCATTTCAGCTTCTATATGGTCTGAATGCGGAGATACCGATCACCTTGGAATTGCCAGCATTGAAGTTGGTAAAGGCATTGGAAGATAGAACTTTTGATAGTTCTATTGATAAAAGGATCATGTATTTGACCGAACTTGAGGAGCAGCGCACTGTTGTGGTGGACCGTATTGCTGAGCACCAAAATCAAGTAAAGAGACTCTTCGACAAGAAGGCAAAGGCTCGTGAGTTTCGGGTTGGAGATCAAGTCTTGTTGTGGGACAAGAGGAGAGAACCAAAAGGAATGCACAGAAAGTTTGATTCCTTGTGGAGAGGTCCATTCACCATTCATCAGTTCTGTGGTGAAAACAGTTTCTTGCTGGAGTATCAAGATGGAACACCATTCTTGTTGCCTCACAGTGGACAGCATCTGAAGCACTTCAATCCTTGAAGTTTCAGATAAGTTAAATTGTACATTTGTATAGTTTTGTGTTTTATTTTTGTGTTTTCGTATTAGTCTTTGTGTCTTTTTTCTTTTTAGCTTGACTCTATAGCCCAATGGCATGGATGAAGGCACTTAGAGACTGGATTCTACTCCCCTCAATCGTTTCAAAGTTCGATTGAAGGAAGTTCCCCAGTTAGAGCCAGCTGTTGTTCTCAAAATCAGCTACGCTCATTTTGTAGACAACCCCACGAAACTTGTCCGTTTCGTGAATCTACACTCTAAGCTCGCAAATCGAGAAAAGATTTTCTTGTTCTCGTGCGAGGTCAGTTGACATTTTAAAACTCGTTTGCGACGTTTCCTTGAATTAATTTCTCGATATTTGTGAGGAAAATCCAAGTCGTAAATTGGTTAAGATGTTAATTTTAGTCGTTTTTTAAGTTTGTAAATTTTTTTACTCTTGATATGCAAGAGCGGCAAAATTTGCCGCTCTTACATATTACTTAAGTTTTGTTTTTGATGCGATGGTGGCAAAATTGGCCGCTATTACATCGCTTTGAGTGAAATGTGCGAGAGCGGCAAAATTCGCCGCCATCGCATATGTCTCATCGTTGGTTCATGTAACGACGGCAATTTTCGCCGACTTTGCATATTGGTTGATTCCATTGTCATAGCGGCCGAAATTGCCGCCCGAACGAGATCTTCGGGATTCTACCGTCGAGTGCCATTAATGGCCACTCGTGCCAGGCGCTTCAACTCCGGTTTTAGCCTTTTTAAAGCATTTTTCCCCTTGCCACTCGTCATTCCTTATTCACAAGTCTTCTGCGCGACTCACTCGACGCTTGCTTGATCACACCATTCCGATTCACCGACAGATCTATCCTTAGGGTTTCCACTTCGAGCACGGGTAAGTCTCACCTTTCACTCGTCGTTCAACTTTTCCTTTAAGTTTATCATAGGTTTTTGTGTTTGATGTTGGTTTTTAGTTTTTATTTACGTTTCGTGTTTGTTTAGAGTCTGTTGTTTTCGTTTTGTGTTGTCGTTGTTTTTGTTCACCTGCGTGCCCTAGATTCTACCCCGAAAACCCTAAGGATTGCGTGCCCTAGATTTCCCAAACCCACATTGCATTCCTCTCATACAACATCGGCAGATTTTGCCGAGCTTACAGTTTTGGTTACCTCTGAGTGTTGAATCGGCGAACATCCCGTTCCCTGCGCTCAAACTTGCAGATGTTATCGAATGCAACGTCGGCATTTTTTGCCGCCCGAACTTCACTTTACCTTGCAATGTAATGTCGGCGAAATTCACCGCTCGTACACATATGGAACCCCCCATGTGGTGTCGGCAAAAATCACCGACGGAACATCGAAAAGAAATGAAGTTACAACTGGTTATCAAATGCAGCGTCAGTGAAAATTGCCGCTCATACTCCAATACACCTTCTTCCTGCATGAACGGTAAATTTTGCCGCTCTTACCAAACAAACCTCCGCTTTCCTATTTCCTGCATCGACGGCGAAAATTGCCGCTCCAACCATCTCACTCTTCTCTCAAACTGCATAGGCGGCAAAATTCGCCGCCGATGCAAATAGACCAAAACCCTCATATGCAAGGGCGGCGAATTTTGCCGCCCGTGCAAAAAATATCTCAAATTTTCCTAACACTGGAAAATTTCCAATTTCATTTTCTCGAGCCCGCTTCTCCTCTGATTCTTGGCCAGCTCGCACTATAGCCCTTTTTCAAGCGCACTCCCATAGTCGTGATCGTCAACATGCAATTTTCCCAGATTGCCCATATTTTCCCTGATTGCATGATCATGATTTCTGTTGCAGTTTCTTCTGCGGAGCTCCTTTCGACGTCAAACTTCTTCACGGTGAAAGTTCGTCCAAATGACTGACTTGTCCCCGAAGAAGGCAAAAGCTATGAAGTACAAATATCAAGGTGTTTTCCCAATCACCTCAGTCCACTCTAATGTTGAAGATATTAGAGATACAGAGATTGGCCATGTTTATATGGCTGAGTTTGTAGAGAGAACCAAGTCGAGCAACCCCAGTGCTATGATGAGGAAAATAGTGGAAAGTAATATTCATCTGGTATCCTCCTTCCCAGTGGCGGCTCACAATACAGAATTTGTTCTTTAGTGCGCCCATTTCTACAACAAAGATATCAGAGCTGTGGTGGACGCCAGTGGTAATGTAATAATCAGGTTGGATCCTGAGTTCATTGACAAGGTGTTCATGTGTCCTCCTGCAACAGAGGTGTTGAAGCTTGATTTCATCGAAGCTCAAAAGGAATACGACAAGAATCCAGAGAAGGCGAAGAAAGTAATCAACAACAAATGGTTGAAGATTGTGAGGTCAAGTTTGTCTAGATGGCCACGCAGCTTCCCTCGAAGTGATTTCGTGGAAGAAGTTGGTGACTTGATTACCCTCCTCAGCAGGATAAGAGGTTTGTCTTCCTCTTCACAATTTCAGGAATGGATGTATCCCTTCATTAAGGTCATACTCCAAGGCAAGCAGGTTATTTTCTGGGGAGAGCAAATCAGTAACGCTTTGCATGATCAGTTGACGAAGGTATCCACTACCTCCAAGTTCTTCATGACTTCCTATCTGGTATACATTGCAGCCTCCATGAGGATTTTTCCAGGATTATCGTCAGAAGGGGATAGGAGAGTGGTCCCAGTATACCAGTACTATTCTCAGCTAACATTGAAAGGCTCAATTCACCATTTCAGGAGAGTGAATGATGCATTCTTTGCTATATTCTTGTGTCTTTTCAATCCCCAACTGGAGCAGAGAAGAATCTCAGATGAGGCATGGACAGTGGTTAATGGTTTTGGTTGTATGTTTTTGCAGTTTCCATCTTTCTCCTACTTGAGGGTTGGCTTTTTCCAAGGCTACCCTTATATGCTTCCAAGGTTTCCTTCAGATAGATTGGTCTTGATGGAGTTGTGCAGACAAATGATTGTCGTGCATAACAAACAGATGGAACTCAAGAAGCCTGGCTTCAGATTTCCTGTAGAAATCGGCAGATACTCAGTATTGACTGCCGCAAAGGCAAGAGCTATGGAAACGGAGATGCAGTTGGTCACCATGAAGCAATTCAAGAGGAGACCAAAGTTTGATTACCGGGGTGTAAAGGATAAAATCAAGAGGAAAACACAGTTCCATGAACCCATGGTGGAAAATGTCTGGATAGATTTGAGAACAGAGGAAGACATCAGGAAACTGGACTATAGCAGGCTGTCTCTAGAGCAAATTGAATACCTTGGACTTGCTGATATTCCAGAGGACCTTGTGGATGATGGCGAATTGGTTGATGCCAAGTATGAAGCAGAACAGATAGCTGGTACTCCTCTACCGCCAATCCAATGGTCCCAAAAGGAGCTGACTTCCCTAAGGAAGAGATTTGAACCCATATTGGCCAACACCAATAAGTGGCTGGAAGATAAAGGAATTACGCTGAAGGAATTCCTCACTGGTTCAGAAACTGAAGTTCAAGAGCAAACTGGTAAGAAGGTTGAAAATAGAACGAAGAATAAGAGTGATGCTCCATCATCCTCTAAAACACATAAACCTAAAATCAGATTTGTGACAAAGAAAGCAAAGGTTTTTGAGAAGGAACCTGAAGCGAAAGATATGGAAGTTGAGGAGCCAGCGGTCGAGGATCCAGCAACTGAAGAGCCAGCTACAGAAGAGATGGATGTCGAAGACAAGGGGTCAGAGCAACAAGATAAAGAGGCTTTGTCTCCACAAGACAATACACCTGTTGCACCCCCTGTGCCTGCTTCCCCCATTATCATTCCTTCCTCTGAATCCCCCTCTCCTCCTAAGATAATCTTTGATAATCCCCAGGGCACTTTTGAAAATGTTCTCCATTCTTCTGATTCCATTCCTAGTTTGTCTTCTTCGTCATTTGATATAGGAGATACTTCTATGTTTGATCATTTTGTGATGAATACTGAGCAAGTTTCAAGTGCCAATGTAACAGGTGCGGTTTTTACCAACACCCCGCCTATTGTTTCTACCACCAGCACAAGTACAGTTCCAGTAACACCAGTGGTAGGAATGGACTCCAATGTGAATACTTCTCTGCTGCCACCTTGGTTGTCAGCTTACACGCCAAAGAGGAAAAAACAAGTCATCTCTCCAGATGATTTTGATTTCACTAAGCTGGCACCTGCAAAACCTAAGGCTCCGAAGAAACCAAAGATCCTTTCAAGGGTACTTGAAGATAAGGGGCATAAAATTTTGGAGATAGCAAAACCCCCACAGGATGCAACTGTTGAAAATTTTGACATGAATGACTATTCTATTTCTAGAGTGGAATTGGGCAAAATCACCCATGAAAGCGCTAAAAATGATATGCAGTCAGCCATGGACATCCTGATCCAGAAATTCGACAAGGAAAAAGAAATGAAGGACTACTACAAGGCAAAAGCAGAACAGCTGACTGCAGTGGTAAGAAAGATCACGTTGAATTCAGAAGCAGTTACTCCAGAGGCCGTGTCTGTAGAAGACCCTGTCATCCTGAAAGCGGAAAAGACTCACCTCCGAGGGAAAGTACTTGAAGAGTACTTAGACAGGATGCGAGCCCAGGGAATCTCTTTGCTCAAGGAGGTATTTGAGAAAACGGATAAGATGAGGAAAGTAAGAGCAGAACTCAACGATCTCATTGATGCCATCTCTCATGATATTGAGCACACAGAGGATACTCATGATAAGTGGGTTGAAATGAGGAAGCTGAAAATGAGCACTTTAATATCCATTGCCGCCATTTCCAACAGGGATTCATATATAGAGACAAAGGAAGCTCTAATGTACAGGAGCAATGTGCTAAGAAATTTGATCAAGGATCTCGAAGCTGCAAAGGAAACCAGTGAAGAAAATGATGTTAACATTTTGCATAAGCTGGAGGAGTTGCCTTGTAAATTGGTATCACAGGATAACCAGTTTCTTTCTGCAGAAGAAATGGTTAAGGAATTTGAGGACATGTTTCAGCAGGAATTTGAAGACAAGGTATTTTCAATAACTTCTGTGGACAGCATATTAGACAACCAGTTAACCTTGGACAATTTGAAAACCAGGTTAACCAATCATGCCAAGTCAATCACTACAGTAAGGGATGCCATAGTGAGGGCCAGGATGATCTTCAAAAACACATTCAAACCAGATAGCATTGAAATGCAGGCGACCTTCACTATGTATGATGACCACGTGAGAAAAGGTGGTGACACAAGTTGAAGCAGCTGGTTTTTCCCTTAGTTTATTTTCTGATTTCCATATGTACTTTCAAAACAGTTTTGGACATTTTTACATGTACATTTTTGATATGCAATTACATGTAAAAAATAGGAAGTCCCAAGTCAATAAGGACTCCTATTTTTGAATAAGTCAAAGTAGTTGTAGATTTCCTAGATTTTCTCAAGGTCTTTCCCTATAAATAAAGGGGACCTCTTTTGTAAATATTATCTTTTATCTATTGCAAGAAAACTCTGGCGAATTGAAAAGCAAATCAAGACTTTGTGCTTATTGTGAAAATCAATATTCAAATATTCATCAATACAAGAAAGCAAGTTCAATTCCAATCTTTGTCTTGGGATTATTTGTGTTGTGATAGTTTTGTTCTTATGTCTTGCTATCATAATCTTAATTGATAATAATTGAACGGTGGAGTTTGTTTCAAGTGATTGAAGAGCGCTCTAAATTTGATTCTGATAAACTTTGTGTTATCAAATCGGTTGTGGGTTATATGTTCATGTTTGTGAAAATACAACAGTTTGGGGACTTTGTGCTGCAAGTTGTTATATTTGAATTATTTTTATCATATTGAAGAAGAGTGAAGACTTTGGGCTGCATTTTGCTTCAAAAAGTTCTGGTTACAAGTAGTGAGTGAGGTAACAGAAAACTTTGTGTTTCTGTGATATTGTGATAATTTATAAGTTTTATATCAAGAGTTTGAAATATAAACATCTATTCTAAAAAAAGAGAATGAGATGAGATGGAACCACCCCAAACATAGTTTTTAGTGTACATAAATTTGATAAGTGTTTGATTTACAAAAGTTAAGTAATTAGAGGGAACCTCCCCTTGCTGAGAGGAGAGACTTTGTCTCATCATAGCTGTGGCTGATATACCCATTTTGCCGTTAGCGAGTTAACGACAAAATATTCACCCAACATGTCTCTTGTTATTTTCCTCAAAAATCTGAGAAAAAGGCATCCTAATATTATTTAACTTTGCTTCAAAATGTAAATAGCTTTAACATTGACATGTCAATTGTTTGATGATGCCATGTTGTATTCTACATTTTGATTGCATAATTTTTAAAAGATTTATCAGAAAATTGAAAGCCTATTTTAAAGATTTTGTGAAGACATGAAACTTTGGCTTGATATGTAGGTAAATCATCTTTAAATTGTTTAAAGGTAATAGTCTCTAAAGAGAGAGGTTTCAAAACAGGACTCAATCTTTCCATAGAAAATAGGCCTTGAGGAAAGAACCACAACCCTCCACAAGATATGTGGTCCCTATAAGAAGTATCACCCCTCTGAAGATGTTGCTTATGCTTATGATAAGGTGGCCATATCCATGAAAGGAATCAACACCATGACCAATTTCTTCTACAAAAAAATAAAGGCATTCAAATTCTTGTCCAACCAACATATTGTTCCCTTATCCACTTTCTAATCTACCTTCCTTGTTTATGTTCAACCAATCAATACCTTACAATCGAAGTCTAAAGACTCAGGACAAACCAAACATAGAAGTGAAAACTTGCACCTCAATGCCATCAAATCTAAACATTCCATGAATGTAGGTAAATACAAAGGTGTTAGACAATGCCCATGGGGTTGTTACGGTGTAGAAATCCTAGACCTGAAGTCCAAGAAATGTCAATGGCTTAGAACATTTGTAACGCCCCCACCAAGGAACCCCAGAGGACAACAATAACTAGGTCAAATAAGGATAGGATAACTAATCCTAGGTCTTCTAAGGTTCCTCGACTTCGCTACTCACAAAACAAGATTACTAGAAACATTTCATTAACCACAAAAGATGAACATCACATTAATTGATATTATTCATTTCCATATGTGACAACCGAAAATCAACATTAAAGATCATCTTCTAACTACTATCACAAATGACGCATTACCTTACAGTACTCATTACAAGATGAATTCATCAATAATAATTACATCATTACGATAATCTCCACGTTGCTTTCCTCAGCACATGGGAGAGATTACATCAAGATACATTAACAAATACAATCTAATATACCACTAGTATACATTACATGAAAGGATCACCTTTGCAATTGGAACAGGAACTGGAGTCCACAGCACAATGAACAGTCTCCGATCTCACGAAACATGAAGCAAGGATACCCAATGGAGAAAAGGCACCAACCTCCTGACCATGTGGAACCCTGAGGTCCACCCCCCATGCTAGGAGATAACACAAGATCCCACATACAATGAATAGTTAGGAGAACAACAGGCTAACATAAGCAACATGGTTATACATGACACCAATCACCATACTATCGACAATCAACATCACTTACACACTTACTGCACTTCCAGAGGCACCCACACAACAGAAAGAGGTAATACAACTAGGGAGTGCTAGACTACAATAGGGAGGAGTGTCATCACATGGCTTGATATGGGTTGTCCTAGTGGACCTTCCTAGGCCCCAGCCCCCATCCTGGGTTGTCCTGGTAGCCTCTCCCGATCCTCGACCCCCATACAAACTCATGTTGGACGAACATACCTTTCATGAGGACAAGGTAGTTGGTCTTGCCATTCCAGGCCTTCTCATCTCATCTCAAGCCTAAATGAGCACTTGAGCCATGAGTGAGGCATACATTATCTTGGTTAATGTGAATTCTACCCATTCCCCCCATAATACATTATGAAGGTTATCACTGGATTAAGAAACCCTCCAATGGGTTGTCCTAGACACCACTTTGGGTTCTGGCCCCCATTGAGAGCCACTCTCTCCCTACTTGCAACTAGTAAACCCTACACAGGACAAGGTATTGACCATCTTGCACCATTATCATAACTACATAGATCCGTACATAGAGCAAGGCATTACCCATCTTGCACATTTATCACAATTACATGAATTCATACAAGAATAGGAGACAACATTCTAGGGTTACATTTTACATATACATACGACCCACCACATAGCCAACCACCTTCGGGGTTGCATAATCATAAGGTCCATACACACAATTACACCCTCCTAGGCCTCTGGAAACCAACCTCCAAATGATACAGAAAACTTGACATCTCTCTTTAACAATAGCATAAACATTTAATTCATCATTCAAGGCACATCGGTTACTACAAACAATTAATCACAACAAAGTCAATAGTGTAAAATTCTAACTACACAGGTATACTTTATTATTATCTAATCTACACTTATTCAATTTTTGATATGCGAAATAACCAATTCCCTCAATTTTATGCACGACCAATTATTCACTTTAATTGGTTATTCTATTCAACTTCAATATCAAACAAATTACAATATTTTAAACTTTATTATCATCTCTATTTATTATTTTTCCAACCTACCATTAATTTAAACCCTATAACACAATACATCTACAACCAATAGTTACTATCCTAATGTATGGGAATGAAGTATAATTATCCATATTCACATTCATCATTTTACTTGAAAACACTATAACTAAATAATAGGGGTAATATTTGTAGTACAAATAAATTGTAAATTAGACATTGATGTAGCCAGAATAATGGTTGTAAGATTGCACTTGTCGATAAGAAAATCTTCATATAAGAGAAGACCTTCTTGACTATCCACCGGAATAAAATAATCTAATAAAATGAAAACACATTACATCTATTACATTCACATTATCAAAAAAAACAAAAGGAAAACATAATATGCTTAATCATAATATTCAATTAATTAACAATTACAATATTATACGCTTCATAATATAAGCAACAAACATTTAAACGCAATACATTGCATTTCCTAATATCTGCAATAGTGTTTAAATATGAAAACCCTAAATATTATTGTGCACCAAAGGGATTTGTTGAAATGTAAATGAAATTGGTAGGTGTAAAACCTAATTCACAACCTTTGCCAGCACCTCTCTACTTGTGCCAGTGTGGGGGTTTAGACAAAGCACATGAACTGTTTGACAGAATGTCTCAAAGAGATGTAATCTCATGGAACGCAATACTAGCAGGATATGCACAAAATGGATTTGTTGAAGATAGCTTTAGAAACTTTTAAGCAAATGCAATTTGCAGGTGTAAAACCAGACACCAATTCTAGCAGATATAAACATAGGGTTAAATGAGAGTTAACGTCAATATTTGGCTAGAGAAGATAATGATATTACTGCAGTCAAAAACCCTTAAATGGCAATAGATCTAATGTCGTAATGTTAGGAACCCATGTTAACCCTTCTCTTTACTTTGTTAGTATATTGTTGTTGGATGCATATGCTTTGTAAGTTGTCCCGTCAGTATATTATATTATCCCACATTGATGGGAAGGAATAGTTGTTTAGATTAGACTTAGTATATAAGTACGTGTTGAAGCCAATGAAGGCATCCACAAATTTATTGTATTGAGCTTGCTCAAAGGAGGTTGCCCCCTCAAAGTGGCCTGTGATCAATAAATTCCTTCTGTGTTTATGCTGTTCATATCTATTTCTATTATTTCGTGCATTTTTCATTATATTGTTGCAGGAGGTTCCTCTCATCTGGTATCAAAGTGTTTTCTTGGGCTCGCTGGGTGCAAATTCTGCCAAATTTTTTTCTCCAGTAGACTCCAGGCGCTATGATTATTGCAGTAGTTCTTTTTTTTGCATTTGTATTGTTCATTTCAATGGCAGGTTCAGATCTAGGAATAATCCCTATCCACTTAACTATGGGAAATGCCTGGGCATAGCCCTAAAACTCATTGTGAGGAGTACCACAGGAACCCTGAAGTAGCTGGCCCATTGAGAGGACCTGCCAGCGAAAAGGGGAATGGCCCCTACCTGATTGACTAGTTCTCATTCGTGAGGAAAACCAAGAGCTGTCGTTTGTGGCAAAGTGGTTATCAGTTTTACTTAAGCCGTGGAGGGGTACTGCCCCAATACACAAGTCATTAGATAGCATTGGTAGCCGAGTGAATCCCCTGAACCTTTAGGAAGCCGAACATACCTGGGGCCCATATCTATTGCCAACTAATAAATCACAGATTGACTCTGTCCAGAGCCATTTGCAAATCCCGTCCAGTCGTTTCCCAAAAAAAAAAACATTTTTTCGCCATATCTTCCTTTCTTTAGCTCTGTTTCCCCTCAAACTCTGCTGGAACCCCTAAAATTCCATTCTCCATATTTCCTTCCTTGAGGACCATACCCCAAATTCCACTTATCGAAGCCAGAAATCCCATACTTGTCTATTTTTAGGGTTTGCCATAACTTCTTCATTTCTCATCCAATAGCCTTCAAATCTTGCCACAGTGTTCATTTCATATTTCTGCTTCTTTGTCCCTCTTGGACAAATTTGCCCATTCTTTCATCCCGCTTCTGAAATCCCCATTTTCTTCTCCCCTTTCCCTCAAAAAGTGTCCAAAACCTAGTCAAACCCCAATTACCCATCAGAATTTTTCCCAAATCTAAATTTTCCTTTACTAAAAAAGTTTCTATTTTTTCTTTCTACCCATTCCCAAAAAAAAAATTCTGGTTATGGTTGTCACCCGCACAGGAGCAAAAATCATGGAGGAGGAACTTGCAGCTCTCAAGACCAAACTCCAAGATCTAGATGAAAAAATCCTCGGCCTCAATCTTCAACATTTAGCCATGAATAATAGACGGTAGCCAGACTATTCTAAAGAAACTGGGTCTCTTCTTCCAGCAATTTTCATGGGCTGAAGCTTGATTTTCCTTGCTTCAATGGTGATGATCCGACTGGATGGATATACCGGGTAGAACAATATTTCAATCTACATAATACTTTTGAGGTAAATAAAGTCCCCCTTGCATCCTTTCATTTGGAACATGAAGCCCTTCAATGGTTCCGTTGGTACATCAAGGCTCATGAAGAGCCAAAATGGATAGATTTTTACAAACTCATTTTGCAACGATTTGGCCCTAGTGCTTTTGATGACTTCACAAGAGCACTCACTAAACTGTGCCAAACAGGCACTATGAGAGAATATCAAATAGAGTTTGAAAAACTGGCCAATCACA
The DNA here is from genome assembly GCA_027924645.1 of Cunninghamia lanceolata. NCBI lineage: Eukaryota > Viridiplantae > Streptophyta > Pinopsida > Cupressales > Cupressaceae > Cunninghamia > Cunninghamia lanceolata. The sequence goes on from BSBN01000803.1 coordinate 12,537,962, forward strand.
TAGAGGGATTGTCTAATGATTTCTTTAGGAGTTGTTTTGTCATGGTCTAAAGTATGCAATTCGCTCTGAGATTAAATTGTTCCGTCCAAGCACAATGATGGAAGCCTTAGGGTTGGCAAAGTTGGCAGAGGACAAGATCACAGCTCAACAACACTCAAAATCTAATTTTGTTCCATTTAGAAATACGGCTTCCCAACGACCTCAAATAATGCCAGCTCCTAGAACAACTCCTATAAGCAATTGACTGAAGCAGAGATGCGGGCACGTAGAGAAAAAGGGCTTTGTTATAATTGTGATGAGAAATTCACTAGGGGACATAGATGTGTTGAGCAAAAGCTCTATCTCTTGGATGTGGATTCTCCACCTGAAACTAAAGTTTTTGCAGATGCTCATGATACAGTGGATGATCAGGTTGATACTCAGCAGCCGCTTGTTGACCCTGCTTCTCAGGAAGACCACCCAGAGATCTCTCTCCATGCTTTAGCAGGAGTCACCACCCCACAAACCATGCAGGTCAAGGGTTATTTCAAGAAGCTCCCTCTTACAATTCTCATTGATTCTAGTAGCACTCATAACTTCATTGACCCTCAGATCGCCAAACAGGCTGATTTCTTTGTCCATCCTTGCTCCAGCTTTGAGGTCATGATTGCCAATGGGGGCACATTACCTTGTAAAGGGAAGTGTCGCAATATGTGTCTCTATTGTAGATTATAACTTGTGCTCCGACATGTTTGCCTTGCCCTTAGGCAGATGTGATGTGGTTTTGGGCACTCAATGGTTACGCACACTTGGACCCATCTTATGGGATTTTGCTGAACTTTAGATGCAATTTTTTAGACAATGGGCAAAAACACACATTGAAAGGCTTACAACCAGGGTCTCTCAGTATCATCAGTTCACATCGCATGGAAAAGCTCCTCAAGAAGAGTTCACATGGTGTCATCGCTCAGCTCCATTCCATTCAGATACAACCATCAGCGGTCTCCACTACTCCTTCATATCTACAACAAATTTTGGATAGATATGCATGTGTCTTTGCCGAACCAATGGGATTGCCACTTTCATGACCAGAGGACCATCATATTCAGCTCCTTCCTAGAAGCGTTCCTCCCAACATCAGGCCCTACCGCTACCCATTTCATCAAAAGATAGAGATTGAGATGCTCGTTCGAGACTTAATGAAGAAATGTATTATTTGCCCTAGTACCAGTTCTTTTTCTTCACCAATTCTTCTTGTCCAGAAAAAAGATGGGTCATGGTGCTTGTGCATTGACTTCTGAGCACTTAATCACATCACAATCAAGGATAATTTTCTGATTCCTATTGTTGATGAGCTTCATGGTGCTCATTTTTTCTCCAAGTTGGATCTTCGTTCTGGTTATCACCAAATTTGGGTTCATGAGGATGATATCCCTAAAATAGCTTTCTATACGCATGATGGCCATTATGAGTTTTTGGTCATGCTCTTTGGCCTCACTAATGCTCCTTCCACATTCCAGGCATTAATGAATAAAATATTTCGGCCCTACTTGCGGAAATTCATTCTGGTCTTCTTTTATGATATCCTCATCTATAGTAAAACATGGGCTGAGCATCTCCAACATCTAGATCTTGTTCTGCAACTTCTCTTTGATCATCATCTCTATGCAAAATAGTCTAAATGTGTGTTTGGGTAGGAGGAAGTGGAGTATCTCAGGCATATTGTTTCAACCCAAGGGGTTTGAGTGGATCCTGCCAAAATAGATGCCATGAAAAATTGGCCGCATCCTCAGACACTCAAAAGCCTTCATGGTTTTTTGGGACTAACTGGCTACTATCACAAGTTTGTCAAGGATTACGGGAAGATTGCAGCTCCATTAATAGCTATGTTGAAAAAGGATGCTTTTACATGGACACATGCTGCTGAGTGTGCATTTGAAAAACTGAAACAAGCTATGTGTACTACACCTGTTCTAGCTATGCCAGATTTTTCCAAGACCTTCAGTATTGAGAGTGATGCTTGCAGCAATGGACTTGGTGTTGTTCTCCTTCAAGATGAACATCCCATTGCATTCACCAGCAAAGACCTTTTTGGTAAGCATTTAGTACTCTCTACATATGAGAAGGAAATGATGGCTATTTTGCATGTAGTATAGAAGTGGCGGCCATACCTACTAGGGAATCATTTATGCATCAAGACTGATCACCAAAATCTGAAATATTTCCTCGAACAATAGGTCTCCTCCCCAGCACAACAGAAATGGGTTAGCAAACTCATGGGTTATGACTATGAGATCACATATAAGAAGGGTAAGGACAATATTGTGGCGGATGCTCTTTCTCGCACATTTGATGATCGAGCTTCTCTTTCAACTATTTCTATGTTTGTTCCAAATTAGTTGGAATCTATCCAGCAGGGCTATGTCAATGACTCTTCATTATCTCAAATCATCCAACAGTTGGCTAATAACCCTTATGTTATACCGCATTACTCTTGGGATAGTGCTTCTCTGAGATACAAGGGTTGTCTGGTGCTTCCCCAGAGCACAGATCTTCACCAAGCTGACTTCTATGAACTACATGCTTCTCCATCAGCAGGGCACTCTGGGTTCCTCAAAACTTATGAGTGGGCATGGCATAACTTCTATTGGAAGGGAATGAAAAGGGCAATTCAATAGATGGTGGCTAAATGTGATACTTGCCAACGCAATAAGGGTGAAATGACACTCCTTCCTAGATTTCTTGAACCCTTACCCATCCCTACATGGATTTGGATAGATATTTCAATGGATTTCATTGAGGGGCTCCCTCAATCTGGAGGGAAGACAGTGATCTTGGTTGTGGTTGATCGCCTCTCCAGATATAGTCATTTTTATGCCCTCAACCATCCCTATACTACCTCCTTGATCGCACAAATTCTCATGGACTAAATCTTTCATCTTCATGGCATCCCTTCTTCCATTGTCTCAGATCGTGATGCAACTTTCATCAGTCATTTTTGGACAGAACTGTTTCAACACACTGGCACCAAACTAAAGATGAGTTTAGGGTATCACCCACAAACAAATGGTCAGACTAAAATTGTCAACAATGTTTGGAAACTTATCTTTGTTGCTTCACTTTAGAACAACATCAGTGGGCAAAGTGGCTTCCGCTCGCTGAATGGTGGTATAATACCTCCTACCACACTACATCTAAAATGACTCCATATGAAGTAGTCTATGGTTAGGCACCACCAATGCTCCTTCCATACACCCCCAGCAGTTCACCAGTTCAGGCAGTCAACACGGTTCTCTGAACTCGAGATCAGATTCTTCACATATTGTAGGACAATCTTCACATGGCCCAAAATCGAATGAAACAACAAGCTGATCAGCATCATTTTGAGCACACTTTTCAAGTAGCCGATATGATTTTTCTTCGTCTACAGCCATACAAGCAATCATCCCTGAAACTCAAAGGGCATCATAAGGTAGCTCCAAAGTTCTATGGGCCATATAAGGTTCTTCAGAAGATTGGGTCAGTTGCTTATAAATTGGAGCTTCCTCCTTCTTCCCGCGTTCATCCAATATTTCATGTCTCTTGTCTAAAGAAAGTTCTTGGCACCAACATCAGAGTGCAAACTATTTTACCAGAACTGGATAATGAAGGATCCATCATTTTGGAGCCAGAGGCAATTCTCGACAGGCGCACTCGTCAACTTCACTCTCGATCCATCATAGAGGTATTAATTCAGTGGCACAGAATGCAACCAGAGGATGCTACATGGGAACCACTCCTTCAGATTTAGCAACAATTTCCACATCTTAAGCTTTGAGGACAAAGCTTTTCTAAGAGGGAGGGGATGTTAGGAACCCGTGTTAACCCTTCTCTTTACTTTGTTAGTATATTGTTGTTAGACGCATATGCTATGTAAGTCGTCCCATGAGTATATTGTATTATCCCACATTCATGGGAAGTAATAGTTGTTTAGATTAGACTTAGTATATAAGTACGTGTTGAGGCCAATGAAGGCATCCACGAATTTATTCTATTGAGCTTGCTCAAAGGAGGTTGCCCCCTCGAAGTGGCCTGCAATCAATAAATTCCTTTTGTGTTTCTGCTATTCATATTTATTTCTATTATTTCGTGAATTTTTCATTATATTATTGCAGGAGGTTCCTCTCACATAATAAAATTAATATAAACATAGAAATTTTACCAAAATATGGCAGTTAAAAGAAATAAAATCTATACATTCCTTACGCCATCATCTGACATATTTAATCTTAGAACATAAAATATTCTAATGCCAAGATATGGCTAATATATACATAAGAATATGGGGTACTCTAAAGCCATTATACAGTTGTTTCTAAACCTAAAACAATTTACATAAATCTTAACACAAAAGAGATTTAGGAAACAAACCTAACACTCTATTTCTAGTGCCAAAATCTCGGCAGGTTCATCATACTAGCTTGAGGGCTAAAGTTATGACATTACTCCTTGAAGTAATGACATTCCTCCAACAATAAAAGGTAGGAATTGACATAGAATATAGTTTGAAACTCTGGTAGACTTTAATGGAAACATAGGTAAGGCGCTTGGAAGATACAGATGCTTTCTCATGGAATACAATGATTTTAAGATATACATAAAATGGATTTATTGAAAAGGCTAAAGAGACTTCCAAGCAATTACGGCAGGCATAGACATCATGCAAAATATATAAATATTTTATTTGATTATTATAAATAGATAGTATATGTATTAGATCTGATGACATACCTACTCACGTTGCTCCTTACTCACAAGGCATTATGGGACACTATTGATTTATTTATATAGAGATACAAAAAAAGAGTTGTGGAATATGACAATGCAAATGAACTGTTTGACAGAATGCCTCAAAGAGATGTAACCTGGATCCAACGCTGGAAGGGACGGAATTTGCTGCCATGCTCAACTTTCACTCTCAATTCACCCTTCCCTATTTCCTTATTTCTGATCTCCATCCCCAAATCTCTAGGCAAAAATCCATAATAGGATGCAATCCTCAGACCCCCAAACAAAAACGTTTCCAGAGCAACCAAAGTACTGGAAAACCAACCAACCCAACTAATTACAAAAAATTAAATTTATTAAATCCATAGTTAACATAGTTACAAATTACTCAATTTGTAATTAATTCCCGCAAACAGGCAACTCATTTACCCCACATTCACGCAAATCATAATATTATTTATTTACCCAAAATCCATTCTATTTATTTAACTTATTATTTTTATCATTATAATTATTATTATTAATATAACATTACACTACACAATAACTATAATTTATTTATTATATATATTTATCAAGGTATGCCTTCTTACCTAGCAATTATTTATCAAGACATTTATCCAATAATTTAAATTAAATAAAATCAGATGCCCATATAATCACCTGCCCACTAACTAGGGTCAAAACAGGACCTCAAGCAACACTGACTGACCACTAACAAAACTAACAAGGTACCGGACCAGGTACTCATCCTCTCAGGGATGATGGCTAGGATATGGGACCAAGTGTCATCTCCAATCGACAATCCATTGGGTTTAAAGCACGCTCAAACCTAACAATTCAGGTGGAGTCGATGCCTAATACCTACAACCTGTAGCACAAAAAATGATCAAGCATCTATATACACATATAAATAGACACATAGTGAAAGGGAGTCACAGAGTCACAGGGTACTCACAAGTGAGTGATGCGACATTGTCCCTTTCACCCAAACACATCCGTAGAAACAACACTTAGTAATCAACTCAATCTCATAAACAATCAGCTACGTAGTGTAAACGAGAAAATTTTGGACAAACGAAAGGTAAAACAAATTAAATGCAATACCTTGATCTAAACCTTTTTGAATACCTTAGATTGATGCATGCATGTTTAGCTTGCTCAAATGATTTGGATATGGTTGCTCAGATCTGCAACATAATGTTGGATTGAGATTGATGGAGGAAGATAGATGAAAATAGATGATGAAAGATGAGAAAAAGATGAATGATGCAAAGGTTCCAAGGTGAGTTCGACAGTGTATGGATTTAAAAACTCAATGCATGACAAATGGCTTATGAGAGGCCATATTTATAGGCAAGGGTTGATTTTTGATGTGGAGGGAAGAAGATTTGATAAGATAAGATTTGATTTGATTTTTTTATAAAAAGAGGAAATAAATCAAGATAAGATAAAAAAAGATAAAAAGACTTGCTTTTAGTTTTAAATCCTCAAAAAGGAAATAAATCTTCGAAAAAGATGGGAGGATAATTGATAAATTATCTAATTAAATAAATTAATTAGATACACATGAGTTTTAGTTTTGGAAAGAAAGCAAGATCTTTTTAGGATTTTAAATTAATTAAATAAATATTTTATTTATTTATTTAATTTTGGATCGTGGTCAGAGATGATGTGGAAAAATAATTAAATAAATAAAAATTTATTTAATTATAGGAAAATAGATAAATGACTAATTAAACAATTAAAATAATTATTTAATTAGAGAGGATAAATGGATATGAATAATTAAATAAATAAAATTTATTTAATTATAGAAGATAGGATTATGGCTAGAAAAGGAATAAATGAAATTAGTCAAATAAATAAGATTTATTTAGCTAATTAGGTGATGATATGGGTGCTTAGGGCAAAACACGCTACAAGATGTCTAGACGAAATTAATGTATGTGATGCAATATGAGTTTAATGCATAAATAATGAAATGGGATAATTTTAGGTGTCTACATTTTGCCCCTCTTTGAGATGATGTTCAAGATGACGAAATTTGTGTCGAGTAACATCATTTTAAAGAAGCTAAGGTATGGATAGAGGAAAAAAGATGATGATGGAAATGTTGGCAAGAGACACTATGTGGCTTCATTGGTGTTGTCATTGATGGCAAAAAAGACCTTTCCACACATCTGCAGGACATGGTGTGTCTTTACCGGAAGTCAGATTGAAAGATACTTTGGTCCGGTAAGCAAGAACAGAGCATGCAGCAAGGTTTGACAGTTAGGTCCAGATCTCTTAGAGGAAGTATTTTTGTAAAGTGCGGACTTGGGGAAGTTAAGAGGTGTACCTTGATTGATAGATTCCAAGGATTAAGCCTTTGGTGATGAAAGAGTGAAGAGATATGAGCATCTAAGTTTTGGGGTCAGGTTTGGCAGAGTAGACAGAGAAAGAACTGACCGGTAGAGCATCAGAATTATTCTAGATGAGATATTGATGGTGATCAAGGTTCTTAAGGTATCATACATGATTGGCCGACATGTTAGATGACTTCTATAAGTATCTCCTTGGTTCGCATCATTTGGTAAGCAAGGATTCAGTCGACAGACTAATGTTTGGGAAAATATTGACTATTCCGGATGCCAACTAGAAAGAGGATGAAATATTTTGTGCGGATATATATACCAGATGGATTTGGATGTGAAGGTGTGGCATTGAATAAGGTGGTGTGTGAAGAAAAGTAGAAGAGCAGTGAGAAAGCAGTAAGGCAGGTCCAGTATGTGAAAGGACAGTAGCACAAAAGAAGAGAAAGGATGAAGTGCAGTAGATCAGTATACTGAGCCTAACCGGAACTAAACTCTAACATATGTGGATGCTTCTCATCAGTTCAAGTATCTTGTTACTCTCTTTATAACTTGTAGACAGTGAGTCTCTTGTAGGCGGTGAGCCTCTTGTGAGCAGTGTGCTCGGGCAGTGAGCCCTAATTGGCAAGTGCCATTTTGTACTTCTATTCTTCTAACAGAGAATACATTCTTGGGTTAGTCACCCCGTGGTTTTTCCCTTAACAGGGTTTTCCACATCAAAATCATTGTGTTATGTGTATTGACTTTGTTTCTACTTTCATGATTATGGATGCTTATTTGCTTTGATGTTGCTCTAGTTGTTAAAGAAGAACAGAAAGTTAAATTAATTAAGATAACTGATTCACCCCCCCTCTTAGTTATCAACAGAAAAGATAGGATGAGGATGATGGAATGATAGGATGATGATGCCCCCTGGAGAGGATAGGCGGGTTGGACAAACATGGGTATGCTATTGAAATGAGACGAAATGATAAAGGAGGGATAAGATGAATGATGCAAGATAAGAAGTGGAGGAAAAAGATGAAGGATACGTTATGCTGTAATGAAAGTGACCAATCATAAGTTTGATTTAGCACTAGACGTTATGCACCAAGGTATAAAGACCAAGGTGGCAATGTGTCTTGTGCCCCAGCATAATACAACCTTGTCTAGGTACAAGATATGAATATTAGCTAGGTTGGATTTGATGCAAATGCAAGATAAAAAGATAACACACACAAGCAAGCAAGCATGCACAAATAATTCAAAAACAAACAAGTTATTGCCCCTGTCAAACTGTAAACCATTGATTAATTGATTGATTGATGAAGATGATAGTGTTGTCATGGCAGGGAATGATATATCCCTAGATCAACACAAGGATGATGATGATTGATTGATTGATTAATTGATTGGGTTTACATCAAGATTAGGATCAAGACCGTTGATTGAGATTGGATAATTTGATAAGCTTGATTAATTTGATTAGTATGGATAAGGATGATTTGCATTCGAGTTTATTGGATGGATGATTGATGATGAGATTTGAATGGAAGAAGGGATGGAAGAATTGATTTGAGTGATTGATTGGAAGAACTATTTTGAAAGATTGATGAATTGATGAAGATAGATGATAGAAAAAGATGATGAGAGAAGAAATAGAAATATCGTCTGTGCCTAAATTTGGGCACTTCCTTCGTATCCCAGATTGCCGACATACCCTATATCCACAGGATCAAGGCACTTAATGATAGAGATGAGATGTAGTTCTGATTTGTGTTTGGTGATGATGAAGATGGATGGATTGAGAATGATTTTGATTGGTTGGGATTGATTAGATGGTGTTATTGATGGGATTTGATTTGATTTTGATGATGTAATGGATTTGATTTGGATTTGATGATTGGATTTGTTTGAAGTGATGAGTCCACTCAATATAAATGCAAGCAAGTGTCCCCAGTATGCTCAAATGATGTAAAAAAACAAACAAGGTATTGCCCTTGTCAAGTTGTAAACCAATGATTGATTGATGATGATAGTGTTGTCATTGCGAGGGATGATATAACACAATGATGTGGGAACGATATATCCCGTTGATGATGATTGATTTGGTTTATGACAAGATTAGGATCAAGACCATTGGTGTGATTGGATAAAGTGACTTAATTGATTAGCTTGCTTGATATGGATTAGTGTGACTTGCATTCAAGAGATCATTGCTTAGATTGATTTGATTGATATGATTGGATGAAGTGATTGAAGAATTGATTTGATTAGATGATTGATGAATTGATTGGATTGATGAAGAAATTAACTTAAAGGATTGATTTGTAGAAGTGGTGAATTGATTTGTTGGATGATTGAGGAAATAAAGAAGGGATTTGATGATTGATTTTGTTGAATCAATTGATTGGATTTGATGATTTGATTGATAATTTGATTTGATTTTGATGATTGGATTTGATAATTTGATTTGATTTTGATGATGTGATTTGAGTTTGATGATTGATTTGATTATTTGATTTGATTTGATGGATTGTTTTGATTTGGATTGATGAAGAAATGATTGGATTGAATGATATGATTGAATCGGAAGAAATGATTTGATTGGATTGAGTGGTTTAACTTAGAAGAATTGATTGATATGATTGATTTGATGTAATTTATTCAATTTATTTAAGTGATATGATGTGATTGATGTGATTTGATGATTGGATTGATTTGCTTTGATTTGATGTGATTTGATGAAGATAATTAGATTGATTAGAAGGATAGATTTGTTTAGAAGAAGTGATTTGATTTGATTTGAATTGATAATCTGATTTGAAGGATTGATGGTGATGATTTGATTGGATTGGTTGATTGATAGATTGGCTTGATTTGATGATGTGATTGAATTTGTTTTGATGAATTGATGTGGAGAAGTGATTTGAGTGATTGATTGATTGAAACGGATTGATTTGATTGATTTGATAAGGACGAATGGGTGCAGTGATTGATTTGATTGATTAGAAGAAAGTGATTTGATGAATGATGATTGAATTGATTAAAGAATTTGGTTGATGGATTTAGAAGAATTGATTTGATTGATTTAATTTTATTACTTGTATTTTTCTTGGATATATATATTTCATACAGTTTATGATTTTTTTGTATTTGTTCAGGACATTTTATGATTTTTTTTTTTAGAATTTTTGATATGTTTTTATTTTTTTGTGTTTTTGGGATATTTCATTTTTTTGTATTTTTTTGGAAATTTTTTTATGTTTTTGGATTTTTTTAGGGCATTTTATATTTTTTTTTTGTATTTTTGAATGTTTTGATTTTTTTGTATTTTTGGGATTGTTGTACCCAACCAAATTTTTTGCTTCATTAAGGCATTTTGAAACAAGTCTAGAAATTTTTTCGTCAAAAAGTCAAAAAAGCAAAATTTCTAAAAATAGACGTCGAGTTAGGTTTTCTGGGTTTCTTGAGATATGGATGTTGGCAAAACTTTCTAAAAATAGAATCTCCAAATCAGGTGTCGCGCTCGATTCTCATTGGTCAATTTTGCTTCACGATCGGCATGGTTCAGACGGAATCTTCAAACGACCAAGTTTTCTCTACTGGGTCATTTTTGCTTTTTCACAAGGTGAAGCATGAGCTCAAAAGTCATCAACACAAAAAAGTTCACCTGCCAGAACTCATCAACAAGTTTCCAACATTGTTTCAACGACACAAAACCAACAAACGACCGTCAACTCGACGATGCACGCAAAACGATGCAAGATGGATCCAAGGTGAATTGAAAAGTTGGAAAATCATAAATTTGACTAAGTCTGGTGAAACTGGGCGCCCCAGGAGGCTTGGGGCACCCATCTTCTCCTATGTTAGTTTTTTTCACATTTTTCGAGAAACGTCAAAAATGCTTCCGTCAGCTCTTTTCTGGTTGGTCAAACTTGGTCAAAAGTTAGTCAAAGCCAGGATTTCATCACAGATATGTTCAGACTACTCAGATCACCCTCCATCCCACCTCGAAAATCGTCAAAACAACCGAAATCGAAGATCAAATAGGAGTCGTGGGCACGGAAATCGAGAAAAGGTACAAAATTGAAAAAATTTGAAAAATTTTCTAAGTGTTGACAAACCAAGCGCCCCAGGAGGCTTGGGGCGCCCAAACTCTCTAGAGTTAGATTATTTTTGATGTTTTTCTCAAAAAACGTGAATCTCCTTCCGTTAGCCCAGTCTGGTTCAGTATTGATCAGTTTGGTACATTTTTCGAGGCAAACAGAAGGTACAATCAGCTCAATTTTCATCAGGCTTGTATATTTTCCAGATCATTAGACTCATTTTCATCCCAGTTGATAGAAATCGATAGCCAAATAGGGGTCCTGTGCCTTCGGAACACGCACGCAAACCAAGAAATTGGAAAAATTGAAAAAATAAAAAAATGGCTAAGTGTTGGGAAACCAGGCGCCCCAGGATGCTTGGGGTGCCCAACTTGAGTAGTGTTAGAATATTTTTATGTTTTCAATGTTTTCCGACATGCTTTGTTACCAATCTTCGCCCGTTGGCAGTTTCCGAGAGGTCAAACTTGATCAAACGATGTCAGATCGTCGAACGGAGGCAGGGGATGGAATCTCAGTTGATCAATCTCCAAAATGTTAGGATTAGTCAGCTTTTTCAATTAATGATGACATTTTTTTGCCTTGTTAAAGTCAGAGATAGGCCATATTTGAGCCAAAACAAGTGTTGAAGTGTCGAAAATGAAGAAAATTTTGTTAGCACTTCTTTCAACTCGCGTGTTCGATGACATCATCAAAGAAGATATTTTTTGTCATCTTGCACATGAAGCCATAGGCTCCTACAAAATAGGGATTCTTCCTATTCAAAGACATCCACTTGGATTTATGCTTTAAAAGATGCTTTCTTCATGGATGAGGGTGAAGTTTTCTTCTCACACAAATAAAGCTGCTTTTTCGACCAAAAGATTTATAAAGACAAGCTTTTGGCTTCTTTATTTCATTATCTTTTGTAGGTTGCATCCAGAGGAAAGATTTTATTTTTCTTTCAACAAAGATTCGATGACCCAAACCAGGTGCTTTTTCAGTGTTCTTCATAGTTTCGGGTTGAAGAAGAAGAGAGGCTTGCTTTTTCAGGGTCCTTGTTTCAAGGGGATCATTTTTTAGAAATCCGACCAAAGCTTTTTCAGTTTTCGTCAAGATGGGTCCATCTGGATTATTATCCTCTTGAAGATTGGGAGTTGTGCTTTTTTTCAGGAAACTACTTTTTCCCACTTTTTCGAGAAAATCTCTGCTTTTTCAAAATCCAACGATCTGGGTTGCTTCAAAATAGAATTGCCTACAAAACCCATGTGCCAGCTTTTTTTTGCTCATAATCATCTTTTTTAGAAGAAATCAGCAAAAGAATATCAACGGATGACATTACTAAAAAGCAAGAATGTTGATGAGGATGCATTTCAAAAGAAAGCAGCTTTAAAACATATGCTTTTTGTTTTAAAGCATGTGCTTTCATCCTAAGCTCATCCATCCTATATTTAGAAAGAAATCACTTTGTGATAGTTGGAATCTTCTTTGCTTTAAAGCATTTGTTTATTGTATCTTTGTCTTAGAATAGTAATAAAGCTTGCGAGTTGGCAAGTTAGGGTTAATCAAGGAGATTTTAGGGTTCCCTACTCCTTTGATTTTAGTATAAATAAGGGCATCCTTGGCCATTGTTCGTAATGACTTTGGTAATAACATATTTTGTTGTGCCTATTCTAGCCTGCAAACATTGTTATTCCAAGTGTTTGTTCAATCTGTGTTCATTGTAAGGGAATGACTTTTGTGATAGCAAATTTGTTGTGCCCATTCTAGCCTGCAAACATTGTTATTCCAGGTGTTTGTTCACTTTGTGTTCATTGTTCTCCGGTGTTTGATCACTTACTGTATGCCTACCTTTTGCTACAATATTGTTGTCCTGGAGTTGTATTAAACTTTGTGATATTGAATAGAAGTCTCATGCCTACTTTGCTCTGATATTCTATATCGATTCATTAAGTTATCGTCGTCAGATGTGTATCTTCTGCAGCTTTCATTTTTAGCTTTCATCATTAAAGTACTTTTAGTCTTGTGATGTTAATTTGGAAGAAAATTGCTTAAGTTTTTGTGTCAACAATCATTCCTTGTTCACTTTCAACTTCCTTTGCTCTGAATTTACTCAGGAGGTTGAAAGCATCATTAGTCTATGCTAGTTGTAGTAGAAGTTTTATAAAAAGGAAAAAACCTCTTCTGCAACGTTTAGAGTTTTATAACCTTGTGCTCGCAGCTGAGAATCAAAAAGAAGATAGGCGAAGTTTCATTCAAGTTATCTTTTCAGCGAACATTAGCAAGAAAGGGAACTCCCCCTTCCAATAGGAGAGTAGTTTATCTGTGCATAGCTATCCGTTTCCAAATCGCATACCAGAGGTGCGAATTGAAATGCCAACAGGGATATTTCAATTTTTTTGGATTTTTTCAGGACATTTTATGACTTTTTTTTGGATTATTTTAGAATATTTTATGATTTTTTGGTATTTTTATAGGACAGTTTATGATTTTTTTTGGATTTTTGGAATGTTTTGATTTTTTTGTGTTTTTGGGATATTTCATTTTTTTGTATTTTTTTGGAAATTTTTTTATGTTTTTGGATTTTTTCAGGGCATTTTATATTTTTTTTTCGTATTTTTGAATGTTTTGATTTTTTTGTGTTTTTGGGATATTTCAATTTTTTTGGATTATTTCAGAATATTTTATGATTTTTTGGTGTTTTTATAGGACAGTTTATGATTTTTTTTGGATTTTTGGAATGTTTTGATTTACAATTTGAGTTGCCTTTGTGCTAGATACCAATGACAAGGGAGGACCAAGTCTAGGTGCCAGGAGGTAGGTAGGTAGGATTGGATGGATGAAAGGATAGGCGATAAGGGATGGAATAGATGTACGCAAGGATGTGATCTCAAAGGCTATGTCGCATAAGACCAACATGCCCCATTCCAGGTGTAATACTTAGGATTTTTCATGACAACGCTTATGACAATATGATGATGATAGGATTATTTTGAAAGGGTGAGGTATATCAAGAGTTTATCTAAGGCATGTTTCAACATTTTGCCCCCAATCTTTATCAAGATCAAAAGGAGAAGGGATGATGAATGGACTCGATAGGATAGGTACGTGTGATGGCTAAAGATGGTAGGTAGGATGGAAATGGTATGATAAGATGGAAAATGATAGGTGGATGAGACAGGGTGCCCCCAAGTGTAGATGTCATAGAAGATCAAACCTACACATGATGCTTGTTTGCCAGGTTTTCATCATGGTACTTATCCAAGGTGCCTATTTACCAGGTTTTCACCGTTGGACGAATGGATTTCTCTTTACTTGTTTTTTGGATAGGAGAAGGTGGATATGGATAGGAGGGACTCCAATGTCTAGTTCCATGAAAGGTGATAGTCCCGCTAAAGATGGATGTCATCGCATGGACCATATCAAGTGTGCTCATAGATGTTGGTAGGGGATTGCATGAAAGAGGTAGATGGTGGATTATGATGTGGATTATGGATCGAAGGATAGTGGATTATGAAAGGTGCGATAGTGGATTATGATGCAGATTATGTAGGGAAGATAGTGGATTATGGATGGAAGGCTTATGCAAAAGCATGGACCATAGGAAGGTGATGGGTAAGATATGTAGGATAATAGTGGAAGGGGAGATGGAGGTATAAGGAAGTGTCGTGGGATGGAAGGGAACCATGACCAACAGTTGCACACACCGTGATAAACATTGAAGCTTATGATGGGAAGGTGGTGTAGGAAGCAATGGAGATTGTTGCTTAGTGGATGGGTGATTTAGGCATTTAGGGACCCACATAGACTTAGTATTTTTCTGATTTTTTCTTTTCATGTGGGATGGAAGGATTTGAGGCTTTTGGATGGAATGGGATTTTTGGATGGAAGAGGAAAAAGTGGATGGTTGGGATTCTTGAGAGGTGGATGCCTCAAACTTGATGGCTTTTTGCTTAGAGACCCACACCTTTTTTAGATTTGCATTGAGGTGGGTGGTTGTATGCAGCTTTAGAGATGGATTTGAAGTAATTGCTTGTTTCTTGGGGACCCACACCTTTTTCATTTTTGCTTTGAGGTGTTTGGGTGTATGCGGCTTTTGAGATGGATTTTTCTTTGATTCTTTGCTTTTGTGTCCTGAGGCATGAGGACCCTTAGGATTTTTTGCTTTATGTGTAGAGGCATCCAGATTTTTACTTTTGAATCTCATGGGGTGAGTGGAAGTGGGCTTGGTGGAAGCTCCTTGTTTAGATAATGTGTGCATTTGTTGGCCATGATTGGGATTTTGAGATGATTTATATATGGATGGATAAGGTGTTGGTAGAAGTGGAGGCAAATTCGATTGAGGGATGTTAGGAGTTGGAAGTAATGGAGGCAACGTTGATGGTGGAAGGTGCACGGTCACATGCTTTTGACATTTATAAGATGATGGAGGTGGAATGGCAACATGTCTTGGGTGTATGATGGGATTTGTGATAGGAAATGGTGGACTTAGGATGAATGGAGGTATTACCAACATCGTTAGATTGTTGACCTTGAGGTGTGTATCCAAGGCCATATGAGCATGGAGGAACTTTGACATGGATGGGCTCCAAGATACCTTGTTCAAGAAGGCCTAAGCCTTTACCTTGATAGTTCATGTTTTGGAGGATGCGATTGACAATGGTACTATGTGTAGGTGGAACACTAGACATGAGTTCCTTATTGGATGAAGAAGGTGAGGTGGAGGACAATGGTTGTTGTGTTCCTAGGGAGGAACATTCATGAATGAGGGTGTAAAAACCAATAGGATGTGATGGCTTGGAAATGGAGTTGATGGTGGATGAGGAAGGATCATTAAGATCTTTCTTATGTTCATTATGTTCCAAGCTATTTGTTTGATCTTCTATGCTTATGTTTTCTTGGGAGACACATGTCTCATTATGAGAAGTGGAAGTTGTCTCATTAGGGATAGATGGAGGATAAATAGGAGCTATTTGGACATCTTGCTCATGGAGGGGTATAGGATTATGAATAAGTTCAAGGTGCTCATGGATAGCTTCTTCATAGGTAATATCATCTTGATCATGGAAAAGGTAAATATTATGGATGGGTAGCATAGGTGGAATGTAAGGGATTTGATCTTGACTCAGATTAGGGACTAATGTTTCCACATACTTAGGATTATGTTCTTGATATAACTCTTGGGGTTTCATAGAGATGAAAGTGGGAGCCTCTTGGATGAGTTTGATGGGTTCTTGATATTCATCCATAAGAGAGTATGATGGATTTTGACTTGGCCCCATGATGGGAGGCTATTGAATTGGCTCAATAGCTTGTGGGTCACATGATGGGGTTGGAGGAATAAGCATGGCATTTGAAGGCTCGTTGCTAGGTGCTAGGATAGGTGTTTGACATGGGGATAATTTGTTCCTAGCTAGTAGCCAATGGATCACATCCTTCATTAGGGTATGTGTGAATGGACGATAATGGTGGATGGTGTGATAGGCTTAGGATTAGGATTTGTGGGATGGTTTGGATTGGGATTAGATGGATTAGATATATTAGGTTTTGGATTGGGACCAGGATTGGATGGAGGAATGTTAGGGTTGGATGAATTATGACTTGGATCACATGGTGGTGCTAAGTGAAGACTAGTAGGCTCATGTGTTGGCATTGGAATGGATGGTGATGGAGGATTCTCATAGGGTACATAACCTAGATTAGTATCTCCCTCGTCAAAGGAAATTAAAGTCTTGTAGCATAGGCGGACTTAGGGACACTTGATTTATATACAAGGAGTCACTTGGAGTAGGATTAGGTGACACATAGGTATCTCCCTCATCAAAAAATATTAGATCTTGCTCCAAAAGTGGACTCAAGGATGTTTGATTTATGTACAAAGGGCTATTTGGGTTTGCATGTACCTCTTGTGAAAACACCTTTTGGCCTTGTGAATGGGTTAGGTGATGAGGTGGCACATAGGATTGTGGTTGAATGTGTTGGAAGTTGTGATGGAGGGATTGTATAGGATAACATGATTGTTGAGATATAGATTGATATGGATAATGATTGGATTAGAAGAAATATGATAAGTTGGTGTGGGGATAACATGATATGTGGATGGATAAGTTTGATGTGATGATATAGGTGCCACATAGGATTGATGTAGAAGTTGTTGATGTGCTTGTTGAATTTGATAAGTGGCCAAGAGGTGTTGTGCGTGTGCTAAGAGGAGTTGTACTTGAGGGGATTGGCTTTTTTGGAGATTTTGAATCATGTCATGGATGTCTTGAATCATTTGTGGGTCTAGAGGTTTTGGAGCTTTGTGAAGCAAATGAATGAGCCTTTGTGCTAGGTCTTCTATTGTTGACATGGTGTCAAGTGTTTGATTAGGATGATGATGATGATTTGATTTGAGTAGGAAAGATTGATAGTTTGACTTGGGGAATATCAAACACAATGTCAATGCATAAACACACATGCCAAGCACAATTGTTCAAATTTCCCTTTCAAGATTAAATGTTATGATTAAGCAAACACTTGCAAACACAACAACAAGCCCTAATGATTAATCAGGTAGGATATGGCCAATTGGTCTTAAGCTAGGCTGCACAAGGGTTAACTAAGGGTGTCCCCAATATACACAAGGTACGAGGGGCCCAAATCTGTGAACACTAGCCCGTTGAAGGGATGTGGCATAAGTGTAAGCAAATACCACTTCATCTTGTGTTTGGAATCACTCGGGGCCACAAGGTTGTCCCAATGACTACGTAGCTAGATTGAGGTAAAGCTTTCGCTCTCCCCCCTTTGATATACCCCGCCAGAACATGTGGTTGAGGTCATCGCTAGGGGTGATGAAATCCCCTAGCAGGCCTCCTAGATAAGGTTTGATAGATCGCAGTTATTAATTAACCCTTAGAAATGAAATGTTTGATAAGAAGACAGTGCAGACACTTGTTTGTTTTAAGATCCCAAATCCAAATGTGAAGGAAGACACTTGTTCGTTTTAGCCTGATTTCAATGATGTGATAGCAAACAAGATTGATTTTAAGCCCAAATCTAAATGTGTTTGCAAACAATGATTAGGGATGAAAAATGGAATGAGTACACCTAGTTATTTTTCATCCTTAAATCTACTATGTATGTTGATACCCTTGCTATTCCAGCTCTTTATATGCCCCTAAAATCACCGAGACAAGAAGAAAACCAAACTTGCAAGCTAACAAGGGGTTAGGTCAAAATATATGATATGCTAAAAATCAGAAATAAATGACTTGATACAATGAAATAAGTTGCAAAAATATAAAGTACAAGAAATTCTATGCATTTTTTAAAAAAATTTGCTAAAAAAGGATACGTTTTGCTCAAGATATACGTATTTGAAGTTTGAAAGGAAGTTGATGTTTGACTAAGAAAATAACTAATAAAATGATGAAATTACCTAATGAAAGTTGTACAACTGAAAAGTTGTCAAATTACCTTTCCAACGAGTCCTTTCGCGTGAGTTTTTGAGTTCGTATGACCAAGTTATGGCTAAAAGAAAAATAATGCCTCCTTTGACATGTTTGAAGAAATCAAGTTGACTAGGTTGACTTTGAGATTTAATTGCTAACTTTTTGATGGTCTTGCAAGATTTTTGCTTTGTCCCACGTGCTATTTGAAGGTAGTTTAGTGTTTGGTGGTTGCAGTTGATAGTTTGAATAAAATCACAGCCCCCTTTTTTGATAAAAAGCTAAGATTAAAAGGCCCAAAACTTAAAGCTTAAATCATAAGTTAACCTCTAAATACCCAGCTCAACCCTTAAAGGCAAATCTTAAGTCAAAATACAAAGAAATTGATTTTTGGAAGGTCAATTTGCATTGGACCAAGTGTTTGGAAGTCGAAGTGTGTGGTTGAATGTCAACGGAGGGAAGTCAAAGCAAAGGGGGAGGTCGAGGTTTTGAGACTTCGACAGTGACCTTTACAAACTACCTAAATTTAAAGTGGTGACCAAACTTAAAACTACAAATCCTAAACGCTAACCTAAGACTACGACCCAAATGTAGAAATTGGTGGTGACCTTGGCTAAAGAGTGGCGACTATGATAAAACTAGTGGCGACCAATAGTTCCCGAGTGGTGACTTAGGGATTTAGAAGCGACAACCAAAAGAATATGGAGCGACAGTTTTAGACAGTGAGATTCAAAAGTGTCAACGGTCTTAATGACTGCGTTAGGGTTTTAACCGATGGTTTGAAGGTTTCAAGAGATGGTTTTCCCAGGCTTCGACTGGCGGCTTATGAGTGGTGATCTGCGATTTATGAGGTAGCGACCAAAGAGATATAGTGAGGTAAATGCTAACTAGTGGTCACTGTAGATGATTTAAAACTGCCGAATTATGTGAAAGATGTTGACTGCCAATAAACAACATGCCCGTCGATGTTGCTTCAAACCCCCAGAGACTTGTATATAGAGTGTGTTTGAAATTTGACTGCAGATGAGGTTTGAAATGCCGATGAGATTAGAAAGTTGTCCCTGCAATGATCTAAATCAACACAAAGAATTAAAAGATCTGTGGTCACTGGAATTTGATTAGAATCACCAAGAGTAGCGACTCAAACCTCTCGATGGTGACTAAGGTTTCTCCAGCGATGACATAGATTTGGCCGAGGTCGAAGGGAAATCGATAGTGGATGAGGCTTTAGGTCATAGTGTCGATGGCAGATAGAATGCAAGGGATGATCTTCGACGACAGAGGCTTTGAAGGATGGGAGGCCACCAGATCACCAAAAGTGGCGATGATAAGACCGTGAGGGGCGATAGGAAAGGTTTGTAGGTGGTGCCAAAGGAAGATACGGGTGGAGGTTTTGATTCTAGAGAGTGGCGACTAGCAAATAAGGGGGAGCAGTGGATACGCAGACTGGTCATGACCAATATGAAGGTAGAAGCGACAAAGTGCTAGATCGGGAGCGACTACCCAAAATAAGGTGTAGCAGATCACATGCAAAACTTGCAAACAAGGGTTAGATTAAACACAATTTTTTACTAGAAAAACTTGTAAAAAAGATCAAATGAAGTGTGTCCCACCGGGCGTGCCAGAATGTAGACGAGAAAATTTTGGACAAATAAAAGATAAAACAAATTAAATGCAATACCTTGATCCAAACCTTTTCGAATACTTCAGATTGATGCATGCATGTTTAGTTTGCTCGAATGCTTTGGATGTTGGTTGCTCGGATCTACAGCATAACATTGGATTGAGATTGATGGAGGAAGATAGATGAAAATAGATGATGAAAGATAAGAAGAAAATGAATGATGCAAAAGTTCTAATGTGATTTCAACAGCGTATGGATATAAAAACTCAATGCATGACAAATGGCTTATGAGAGGCCATATTTATAGGCAAGGGCTGATTTTTGATGTGGAGGGAAGAAGATTTGATAAGATAAGATTTGCTTTGATTTTTTTAATAAAAAAGAGGAAATAAATCAAGATAAGATAGAAAAAAGATAAAAAGACTTGCTTTTAGTTTTAAATCCTCAAAAATGAAATAAATCTTTGAAAAAGATGGGAGGATAATTGATAAATTATCTAATTAAATAAATTAATTAGATACACATGAGTTTTAGTTTTGGAAAGAAAGCAAAATCTTTTTAGGATTTTAAATTAATTAAATAAATATTTTATTTATTTAATTAATTTTGGATCGTGGTGAGAGATGATGTGGAAAGATAATTAAATAAATAAAAATTTATTTAATTATAGAAAAATAGCTAAATGACTAATTAAACAATTAAAATAATTATTTAATTAGAGAGGATAAATGGATATGAATAATTAAATAAATAAAGTTTATTTAATTATAGAAGATAGGATTATGGATAGAAAGGAAATACATGAAATTAGTTAAATAAATAAGATTTATTTAGCTAATTAGGTGATGATATGGGTGCTTAGGGAAAAACATGCTACAAGATGTTTAGACGAAATTAATGTATGCGATGCAATATGAGTTTAATGCATAAATAATGAAATGAGACAATTTTAGTTGTTTACACGTAGCAATCAAGATAAAATCAATCATATAACCATCATGTTAAAATAACCACATAATGCTAATTAGTTCTCATAATCAAATCAAATCTCCATAATCCCCTGAATAAAACCATAACATGTGTATGAAATCACAAGTAACAGAAGTATCATCATCATATCAATAAATCAACCATGATATAGTGTATCAAAGTGTCTCATCCTAAAACAGATCAACTGTCAAACTATCAGAGGAAAAGGTATGAGAGGCACTACAACATTTGATATAATAGAAGAGGTTTCTTATGCTTATGATATTGCTGCCATATGAATTAGAGATCTTAGAGTAATTCCAAATTTCATCTATATGAATTAAGATCCATGTAAGATCATTTCCAACCAACCTATTGTTTCATTCCCTACTTTGGCATCTTGCTCCAAATTGCATGTAGATTATATTGACCTTAAACACATGTTGCAAGATGCTTTCTCTAATTATACATGCAAGAATTTGACCATGAAACATTTTGCATTAGAAGCTAAAATGTACAACATTAGTGACTTGTTCATGAACAATTCTATGCAGTCTCTAATAAGAATGATAGAGAAAAATCATCAATTACTTGGAGGTGCTTCGAGCAATTTGCAGCTACCCATCTCTCTTCCTAGAGATCCTACCAACATTGCCATTGTAAGACCTTCACAAGAATATCCCTCAACTAGTTTTAGTTGTAATCTTGAAATATTTCCTTCAACTGCAACTAAATTCCACAATACTATAATTTATTGTCAAAATGCAACTACTAATGAATTGAACATTCCATGCTCATTTTCATGTTCACAGCCCTCTTTCAACTTTGTTGCTCAGTCTTCTTTTGACATCAACAACATTATTAATATAGATTCAAGTTTGTTGGATCAAGTAATCCAAAAAGTTCCTTCCTCAAAAACAACTGCTATTGGAGAAATATGGCATGTATGTTGCTGATCATTAATGTTCAAGTTCCTCTATCAACAAACTAGGTGCTCTTCTTCAATAGATTTTGCAATAAAATAATTTAGAGATAGCTGATATGACCACTTGAAAAGATCTCTAGTCACATTGAACAAGATTGCCTTGTCATCTATTTCAATTTTGTTTGTCAGTATTTCTACCTTGGAAGCACAAATATATGACATTTGCCACCATGATGTTTTAATACAAGTCAATGTTTTATGTTTGCAAACTAAATGCTTTCCAATGTTTCCTAATTTCCTTCATTTACTATTTTAACTACCTTGAATAAAGAGACATGGCCATCAATGAAGTTTCAAATTGTACATTTTGACAAATGTAGATATCTTGTTACAAGCAAATTATGTTGTTGGAATTGTATAGATGCACCAAATATTTGAAACCTATTGTTATCTCAACACAACTTAAATTTCACCACATGAATTTAATGCATTGGTTGAATTCAAAATGTAAAAAAAATTAAAGAAACTGAAAAATTAAAAGAATTAAATTCAATTAAATTTTAGCTTGTTACTGTGTGTGCATGATTTGCTAGGCATACACGTCTCTATAGTTGGATTTCAATTGGTTATTATGTTTGATTATAGTTATTCATCTTTATTCTGTCAAATAATTTTTTCAATTGGTTATTGTGTTTGATTATAGATATTCATCTTTAATTTGTCAAATAATTTCATAAAAATTCATTATTACGCCTCTTATACAGTGGCATCACAAGATGTGTGTACATTTTGATTCTCCAAATATAAATTGATGTCTACTAATCTGTCACAAGATAAAATATTTAAAATTAAACTATATAAAAACTATAGAGGGAATTCCCAGCCTCCCATCACCTCCCATATTCCAGGAGAGAATATGGGGAATGCTTGGTCATGGGTAGTTATGGTTTGGAAAGCGCCATTATCACCCACTTCTTCGGCATTCAATTTGAGCTCTCCTCGCTTAGTAGCCTCTCTCGCTCGTGAAAATGACATCATATTTTTCTTGAATGGTGGTCTTATGTTTTGTGACACTGCTTACCAATGGAGGAGAAACTCGTCAGTTTTGTTAGGAATTATCAAGATTGTCTAGAGTGTTTCTAGAAGTCTTCCAAAGAACATTCCAGGAAGAAGCTTCTAGTTGTTCTAGAAAAGAACTTTCTAAGAGAAACTTCCAGCTGTTCTAGAAAAGAACATTCTAGGATTTTAGAGACATCTAGAATGCCAGAAGCTTCTACGTTTCAAAGCTTCTATAGCTATATATATGTGATTAGAGAGAGCTGTTGTACACAACATTTGGATGTAATGCAAGTTAGATGAATATATATTTCTGAGTTATTCAACTCTGTTTGCCCTGTGTCTTCTTTGTTTTGCTGTTGCTGTTCCATTTTTATTATCTTGGGACTGTTTTTACATGGTATCAGAGCCTGGTTCAACTAGATTTTTTTTTTTTTCAGGTTCAGCTAGAGGTTCAATTGGAAATACAATGCTGGAGTGATTTGTTTGCAGGGCAAATATATTGTTGGAAGTGATTAGTCTACAAGGTTCATATTTTGCTAGAATAATATTTGTTTGAAGACTGATTTTTTGGCTAACATGGGCTCAACAAATGAAGTATTGCCAATATTTGATGGAAGTGGTTTCGCAGATTGGAAGGTTGCAGTCAAGAATGCTTTGAGGGAAAAGGCTTTATGGAGGATAGTGAACAAGGAAATTGGAGAACCCCAAAGTGAAAAAGAAAAGGAGCTATGGAAATGCAAGTTGGAACAAGCTAGATGTATTAATGGTAAAGCTTTAAGCCCCAATCTCAATAAAAGATTTGTTGATATTGATAATCCAATAGAGCTATGGGAAAGTTTAGAAAAAGATTATAAAGATGCAGATATTGCTAGCATGTTTAGCATAGAAGAAAAATTGGTGAATTTAGATCCTTCTGATTTTGAAAAAATATCTTATTACTTTAATGAAGTTACATTTTTAAATGCTCAGCTGAAGAAAATAGGTGTTGAATATGCAAAACAAGATTTTCAGTTGATTGCAATGGTTGAAAGTAAGCTTCCCCAGCCATACAAGGTATTTAAGGAATCAAGGAAAAGGGTTCTCCAACTAACTCCCAATGCCCCCCAACAAACTTTTGATCAATTTTGTAAGTCTGTACTAGATGAAGAGGTTCAACTTATTAAAGAAGGGCATATTAAGAAGAATCATGCATATGTAGCCAAGAGTAAATTTTCTAGATATGATGGAAAGAAGAATTGGAAAGGAAATTATAAATTTTGAAATGACGGTTCTAACCATTTTTCTAGAAATGATTCTGCAGAAAAGCAAGTTGGAAGGAAATCAATTATTTGCAGGTATTGTGGAGGTGAAAATCACATGGAGAAATTTTATTTGAAGAAGAGGGACAATGAAAGGCAGTAGTACAAGCCCAAGCAAGAAAGGTTCAAAGATGGCAAGAAGGATAGGCATAGCTTCATAGCCATCTCTCTAAAAAGGCAAGAGAAATCAAATAAGGAGGTAATTGCTAGACCTGAAAGTAGTGTTAAGGGGGGATACTTTGCTTCAGATTCTAATAAGGAATGGATTTTAGATTCAGGGGCATCATATCACATGACTGGGGATAGATCTTTGTTTATTGATTTTTATGAAGGGAAGAATTCAGATCAAGAAATTACTATTGGCAATAAAATGAGACTTCCAGTTTTAGGAATAGGCACTGTTAATGTAACGAATGGGTCTTTGAAAAATGTTTTGCTGGTTGAAGGATTAGGGGTGAATCTTATTTTAGTATATAAAATTGTTCAAGTTGGATATGAGTTTGTTGTCACCACTGATCAAGTTATTGTTAGAGATAGAAAAGAGCCAAGCAATATAATTGCTATTGGTAGAGTTGATCATAAAGAGAGTCTATTTAAATTTGTGGGGTTTGTTGATGATAAATACACACTCTCTCATGCTTTTATTGCTCAGGCTAATTATATGTCAAAACTTTGGCATGCTAGACTTCGACATATAAATTATAAAAAATTACAAGATATGGTTAGAATGGATATGGTTAGTGGATTGACAAAAATTTCAGCTTCTAAAGGTGTGTGTGAAGGATGTGTGTTAGGAAAATATCATCGAGATTCTTTTGATTCAGGGAAAGCATGGAGAGCTAATTATCCATTGCAGCTCATTCATAGTGATCTATGTGAACCAGGATATTCTTCACTTTCAGGTGCCAGGTACCTTCTGACTTTTATTGATGATTACAGCAGGAGAGTATGGGTTTATTTTCTTGAAAGGAAAAATGAAGTATTTGAAGTTTTTCAAAGTTTAAGGCATTAGTTGAAAATCAAAGTGGAAAAAGAATTAAGTGTTTAAGGATGGATAATAGGGGTGAATATTGCAATTATGCATTTGAGTCATTTTGTGAAAATTATGGTATCAAGGTGCAAAGAACAGCTCCTTATACTCCTCAACAAAATGGGGTGGCTAAACGAATGAATAGAACTCTTTTAGAAATGGCTCATTGTATGTTGCATTTTAAAGGTTTGCATAATCAATTTTGGGGTTTGGCTGTTTCTTGTGTTGCATATATTGTGAATAGAATTCCCACTAAAGCCCTCCCAAATATCACCCTTGAAGAAGCATGGAGTGGTAGAAAGCCTCACATTGGGTATTTTAAAGTATTTCGGTGTATTGCTTGGACACACGTTCCTGATGAAAAGAGGAAAAAATTAGAACCAAAGAGTCATAAATGTTTGTTTGTGGGTTATAGTGAAGAATCAAAGGCTTACAGGTTATATGATTTGACAACAAGAAAGGTCTTTGTTAGTAGAGATGTAAAATTTGATGAGCTTTCACAACTTACAGCCACTTCCTCTCACTCTACAACAGCAAATGTTTCTAATTTTTCAGATATTTTAGAAAGAAATGAAGCCAATATTGATGAGGATGAGGTGAGCACTACTAATGACAATAATACTATTGAAAATGAAACTACTAATGCTTGTACTCAGCCATTTTCTGCAGGTAGTGATGATGAAGAAAATGTCATTTCAGCTAGACAAAAGACAAGGAGTGTTGAAGAAATATATAGACAAAGCTCAAAGATCCAAGGAAGGAATGGTAGTGCTCTCATGGCCAAAGTATTACAAGTAAATGACCCAATCTCATATGAGCAAGCTAGAGGAAAGAAGAAATGGGAGCAAGCCATGAAAGAGGAATATGATGCATTGTTAGCGAATAAAACTTGGGAACTTGTGCCCCGACCCAAAGGTAAGAATGTTAGTGGTTGCAAATGGGTTTACAAAACTACATTTAAATCAGATGGTGCTATAGAAAAATTCAAGGCTAGATTGGTTGCTAAGGGGTTCAATCAAAAAGAGGGTGTTGATTATGAAGAAACATTTGCTCCTGTCATTAAAATGAACACAGTTAGAATTATTCTTTCTTTGGCTGCAAGTCTTGGGTGGCATATTCATCAAATGGATGTCAAAAATACTTTCTTAAATGGAGATTTATATGAAGAAATATATATGGATCAACCATCAGGTTTTGTAGATCAGCAACATCCTAATCTTGTTTGCAGATTAAAGAAGTCACTTTATGGTCTTAAACAAGCGCCACAAGCATGGAATGAGAAGATTGACAGGTATTTTCAGCTTCATGGATTTAAGAGATGTAAGTCAGATCCCAATCTTTATGTGAAGAAAGTTCAAGATGATATTCTTCTTGTTGCACTTTATGTAGATGATTTACTCATTGCTGGACCGAATATTGGGTTAATTAATGATTTAAAATCAGATCTTAAGAGAACATTTCATATGAGTGATTTGGGTGAACTAAACTATTTTCTTGGCTTACAAGTTTGTCGATTACATGATGGATTGTTCATCTCACAATCAAAATATGCTTTGGACCTTTTAGAAAAGTTTAACATGCTTGAATGCAAGCCAGCATCTACCCCATTTCAATCTGGAGTCAAGCTTACTAAAGAATGTACTTCCAAGAGTGTAGATGCCACTTTATATAGGCAGTTTGTTGGTAGCTTGGTTTATCTAACTCATACTAGACCAGATATTTGTTTTGCAGTCAATCTAGTATTTAGATTTATGCAGGCACCTAAACAAAGTCATTGATTGGCTGCTAAGAGAATTTTACGATACATCCATGGAACCATACACTTTGGAATCTACTATGGCTATAAGTCTTCAATTTCTTTGGTTGGATTTACTGATTCAGATTGGGGTGGTGATATAGATGATCGAAAATCTACTGGTGGTTACATTTTCAATCTTGGATCAGGCCCTATTACATGGAGCAGCAAAAAACAAACAACTACATCATTATCTTCATGTGAAGTAGAATATAGAGCAGCAAAAGAAGCAGGCAAGGAAGCAGTTTGGATTCGGAATCTTCTATTTGAGATTGGTTTTCTACAAAGTTCAGCCAGCACTATGTATTGTGACAATCAAAGTACCATACAGGTTGCCAACAATCCAGTCTTTCATGCTAAAACAAAGCACATTGAGAACAAGTAGCTGATATATTCACTAAGAGTATGACTGAAGCCAAATTCTTAAAATTAAAAGGCATGCTTGGTATGTTAGAGGTGAACATTAAGGGGGGTAGTAGTATAATGTTCCCCTCTCCTTTGTATTTCCCTTCTCCTTTGTATTATGTTTGTATTATTCTAGCCAATCTTAAAGGGGGATGTTAGGAATTATTAAGATTGTCTAGAATGTTTCTAGAAATCTTCCAAAGAACATTCCAGGAAGAAGCTTCCAGTTGTTCTAGAAAAGAACTTTCTAAGAGAAACTTCCAGCTATTCTAGAAAAGAACATTTTAGGATTTTAGAGACATCTAGAATGCCAAAAGCTTCTGTAGCTATATATATGTGATTAGAGAGAGCTGCTATACACAACATTTAGATGTAATGCAAGTTAGATGAATATATATTTCTGAGTTATTCAACTCTGTTTGCCCTGTGTCTTCTCTGTTTTGCTGTTGCTGTTCCATTTTTATTATCTTGGGACTGTTTTTACAAGTTTACAGTGGGCGGTAGTGCAGGCTGGGTCAGTGTAATCTTTGTTTCTTTTGCAAACTGTATCAACATAACAATAATGCAAATGAGTCATTTTACTTGGGTGGTTTAATTGTTTCCATTTTTATGTTTGAATTCTTCCTTAATATTTGTCTAAACTCTAAGTCATGCTATCTGGAGACAAAAGAAGCACTGATTTGTGGTTTATGAATTATTATACTTCTTTTGTAGAACTTGCACGGAGATGATGATGAAAACTGAAGAAAAGACAATGGTGGATCTGGAGTTCTTTTGCCGCATCAATTGCCATTGGTGCAACAACTGTGCCATTACGGCATAAATTTATATAACCTGAGTTAAAATGAAGGATTGGATGCCTTCATAGTGCAGAAGATCTAACTTTTCATGGAATGGCACTTGATAGCGTATATTTATAATCTTTTTTTGGTAGGAAGGAATTGGCCTATTGGTTTAGTTTCATTTTTGATACCTTGCCTACCAATGCCCCATGGCATGGAGCAAGACTAATGAGTTCCCTTGTTCCTGGGTTTGGTTATCTAATTTGAGAATATAGAAAATATCTTATATCAGTTTTGGCAAAAATATTGAGGTGTTTCGGTTTTGGAAAAAATGCTTCCAATTGGTTAGTTTGCCAATAGAAACCATGGAAGGCATTTTGTAACGGCAAGTGTTTGTGTGCAGAATGGATACGCTCCAAAGACGTGCCATTTACAGGTCCTGATGGCATTAATGAACTCAAAAAGATTGCTTTGCGATTTGACGAGAAGATTTATGCAGCTGTTGTGGATCAGGTGTGTTACCTGCACATATATCTCATATGCATATAAATGTGTTTTTATAGATACAGTTGTTATAATTGAGTATTTTTCTATTGAGGATAGTATTTATGGCAATTTTTTGTTGTTCTCAAACAGTAAGTAATTAACAACAGAGTGTTCTACATCGTTACATGATCCTAGCCGGCGTTGTTGGAGGTTGAAAGATTCGCCAAAATAATTCATTCTGCATGAATTTCTTTAAAAATTGTTATGTATGCCATCATTGAACATGTCTTTTTCAAAATTTCCTGTGATTGTCTATTGCAATATAATTATATTACAATTATTTATTTACCATGTTTGGAAGAAAATATAGAACATGAGAGCCAAATCATTGAAAAGTTTTATCAAGTTTGGAAAAAGACAAAGCTGATATATGTATGTGTATGTGGAAGAGATTTTTATCATCGGTTCTGTTGTTCTTGGATTTACAATCTTATTTATAACCATGCAACTAAAATGCAGAATAAGGAGAATGGGGGTATCTCAGATAGGCCAGATGATGCTGTGGAGAAGCCAAATGAATATAATGTATGACAGGTGAGAAGAGAAAAGATAAGTGAATACATGAAGTTTTTGCAGGATCTTGTTCCAGGCTGTAGTAAGGTAGAAAATGGTTCTTGATTTATGAAGCCTCTTTTTTCTTGGGTCTAATTTCAACATTCATAATTGTGCCATGGGATAACAGCTAGCCAGAGTAAGTTTTCTGGAATCATGTCAAATTAATAAATGTACTATGCCTGCAAGTAACTGGCAAAGCTGTAATGCTTGATGAGATAATAAATTATGTGCAGTTGCTGCAGCGACAAGTTGAGGTAACGTTGCAAAATTCTTTTGAATTGGATTTGATTTGTAAGCTTTTGTCCAGTTTTATACAGTGCATTGATTTGATTTGCTTCTCATTTTGTTGTGTTACAGTTTCTATCTATGAAACTTGCAACTATCAACCCTAGACTGGATTTGAATATGGAAGGACTTATTGCTAAAGATGTAAGTTCAGTTGATTGTTTGAGAATTCAAATGATGGAATAATTCAGGAATTTTATATCTTGGAATTTTTGTATACGTTTATATATGAGGTGATTTGTGATGGTGAGCAGCTTGATTGCCAGATAAATTAATCCCAACAAATTCTTCTAGAACCAATTGTATGCTTGTCCAATTGGGTTCATTTTCCCTCCATCCTCTTGATGTAATCTATTTTGTGAATTTTCTTATTGCTGCAAAATTTATCATGATTAATTGCCAACTTCCATCTTTGTTTCTAAGATTCTGATGTATCTTTCCTGGCAAAGAGATAGAAAAAAGTATAACTCATAATTCATTTTCTTAATGGCATCTACAGAATTTAATTGATTTCAATATATATAATATTGTACTTTGTTTACTGGATGAAATGACCACAAGCTTTGTGAATAAGAGTTGGATTAAATATGAAGGAAACCTCATCTGTAGTTTTCTGATGACTCCAGGTACTCCAGTCACATGGCTCATCATCATGGATGCTATTTGGCCCTGACACTTCTGCTGCATTTCCCAAGCTTCACCACCAACAACTTTGTCTTGTCCAAGTTGGTGTGACCTATAGAACAGAGGGATATGGAATGGGAAATCCAGTAGAAACTACACTCAGGACAGTTAATACCCAGCCACTCTTTATTGATGGCTATGGAGACTCCATTTCTCAGGTACCTCAATGCTGTGGGTGGAATTTTTCAAGTTAACTTGAGGAAGTGCACTGTGACGTTGTTGCCATATCTTTTGTACTCTTCCTCTGTAGACTTTCCCTTATATGGAATGACAACTCTTTATTTTTTTTTTGAGTTCAATCTTTGCACATATTGAATATTTGTATTTGCAGATTGCAAATATTTGGGACGCGGATCTTCAAAGTGTTGTGCAGATGGGATTTGGGCAAAATAAACAAGATTCTTTAACATCTCAAGGATTTCATGGTAAGGGTGAAGATCAGAAGCTAATGTTTAGTCATGCATTCATAATTTGTCTTGGCCAATAGGCCCAACACTAATGGGCTGAAAGTAAACAACCGGAATCTTGTTTGTTATTTGGAACTTTGAATGCCCCAAATAGCAAACAATGTGCCAAGCTCTTCCATGCTAATGTCCTTACCATTCCTGTTTCTAATTGCAGGTCCACTACCAACAAGCCAAATGAAAATTGAGCTTTGATTCCAACTAATCTTGCCTCCTTAGTGTGATTTGAAATAAGATGTTCAAGGGTTCTAAGAATCTTTGGTATGGTGTAAGCACAACTTGGGAGTTCTATTCATGGACAACTGATATGCCAATCAAGAATTCTAATATTGGTGCTTTGAGCATTCTGTACATATGGGTCAAGTTCATTGCTTCTCCAAAGTATATGTTCTGGTGTTTTACTCTGAATTTCTTCAGTAACCAGTCAAAAAGATTATTGATCTCATTTTTTGCAAGCAATTAATGACGGGATTAGTATAATTCAAATCATGTATATAGTTGGGCCGGATTGTGTCATGTGGTGTAAAGTACCACATGTACGAATGCTAGAAATCTGAGGTAGTTTGGTTAGCTTGAGCTGATTAAACGGACTGTCATGACCTTATTTTCTTGAATCGTGAATTCATTCAAATCTGATTGTTTCATGAATTATTTCAATGACAATACCATGAAACATTTGTAATTTCTCCCAAAAAGTCCCCTCAATACACAATTGAGCAATCCTAAAAGTTTGGTGCATATGAAATGAATCTCTAAAAATTTGGTGTAGTTTTAAACTGAAACCATATGCAATGCTTTAAGTAATTCACCTCTGTTTTATTTTAAATGTGGAAAACATTTTTGTTCTATACATGAAAAAGTATTGGAATCATATCTAATTAGAAGCAAACCTAGGCTCTTGCAAAAATATGCTTTATTTTAAACGTGGAAAACATTTTTGTTCTATACATGATAAAAGTATTGGAATCATATCTAACTAGAAGCAAACCTAGGCTCTATAAAAATATGTTTTATTTTAAATATGGAAAATATTTTTGTTCTATACATGATAAAAATATTGGAATCATATCCAACTAGAAGCAAACTTAGGCTCTACAAAAATAACATAGCATAGAAGCAAACCTAAATTCTCCAAAAATAACATGTCATATATATTCTAATTTTATTAAAAAAACCAACTCCCATTCACATATAAATAACAAATATAATCCTAATAACATAAAAACTATGAGATGGTTGCATCCTCTTCTATCCTATTAAATCTCCAATTCCATACCTATTGCATTTTAATATATAAATAAAACATAATTTTTTCGTTTATTAATCCTTGCCTTGTAGTGAACTATAGCGTTCTAGCAAATTTCTATTAATGAATTTTCTTCTTGAATTGTTCTTGCTTTCTACTCATCATTGTTGTTTCATTAGACTATTTTCCTAGGTGAACAAGGTGAATTGTCAATTTAACTAAACAAAACTAATAAACCAATATTTGTTGAATGTTTGTTTTAATCATGCATTTTAAAGTCCACTTGTCTCTCTTGGTTTGATATCTTTTGGCATTGCAGGTATCCTTAAATGACATTTCTGAATAAACTTGTGGACTTTTGTAATCTTATAGACTTTTATGTAACATTTTGGAGTAAATCTTACTAATTGATGGTATTGGAAGGTCTATAGGAAAAATACTTCTGATATTTATAGTTTTAAATTTAATATTTTATGGTGGCTTTTCTTCAACTCATACAGGGCTTTCATTGTTGGAATATCCTGGATTAAAGCCAATAGATCCAGACATTGTCGACGAGCTTTTGACTTTTTACCAAGGTACTTGTTTGTAAAGCTTATCTACTTCCTCGGTAAACAGAGCATGGAACTCTCCCTAATTGTAGGTTGTAGAAGTGAAGGGATTGCTAGTGAATTGTAGTTCTCTGATATGGTTTCTCAGGTAACAATGGTAGATCCTATGTAAAAAAGGAATAATTTTAAGCAAATGATTGTGTCATGGGATACATGCAATTATCTTGTAGGAGAATTTTTAAGCATTAAGGGTCGTGGGTGTATCTTTAATGACAACTTGTTTACCCCATTATAGATCTCATTTCTTTTTAAATATTAGGTTTCTTTATAATAATATTATAATATATTATAACAATATAATAATAATGTAATATTATAATAATATTAATTATGGTTAAATAATTTTTTTTATTGTATTTATTACTATATTTATTATTATAAACATTCTCTATAATAATCTAATAATATTATAATAATATAAAAAAAATATTATTATATATTAATTAAATTAAAATAATTTAATTAATGTTTTATTGTAATGTAAAAATAATATAAATTTAATATTATTATTATATTATATTTAATATTGTTATGCTATATAATTTTGATTTAAAATAATTAGGATTTTTAATAATTAATATTATATTAGTAATATTATTATTATTATTATTATTATTACTAATATTAGTAATATTATAATAAAAAATATTATATTAGTAATATTATTATTAATATATTATATTATATTATATTATATGTTATATTATTATATATAATATTATTATTATGTAACAATATAAATAAATATTATTATATTTGATAATGTTATGGGATATAATTATATATTAATTAAATTAATGTCTTACATCTACTACTAGTTTATATATAAAATAATAATATATAAAATAGGCAAGGCCTTTTAATCAATTTCTTGAATAAATAATGTAATATAGGCATGTATTTTATATATATTATTCTACAAATATCTTTAATTTTTTTAATCAATTTACCACACATAGGTAGAATAGGCACCTCAAACTTTACATATATTTTTTAAATATAGGTATACTAGTGTAATTACTATTGACAAATTTATAATTCTAACAAATTCTTTTAAATCAACTAACATATCACACATGTCACTCTAATAAATTTCTTGTTATATTTCTCTTTTCTCTCTATCATTATTCTCCATTCCTTGAAAAATAAAATAATAAAATAATTAGCCGATAGGCTTTTTGTAGACACCTAAAAATGTCTTCATCATCTAACTGACTTCCGACATCACTAAACACACCAATTCCCCTTCCAAACAATTAATTAAATTTTTATTTAATTAATTATCCTCTTTAACACCTATTTTTTCTTCCTTTCATCCTGCCAAATTGAATTAATCTAATTAATTCAATAGTCTAACATTACCCAATTAATTAAATAAATGTGTATTTGATTAATTCCCCTTCTTACTAAACCCAATTAATTAGGTAAATCATGTTTATCTAATTAATTTAGCCTATTAATCAACCTATCCCTACCCTAGCTAATTAAATATCTATTATTCAATTACCTAGCTTAATCTACATGACCCTAGACCTAGGATTAATTAAATAAAACCTTATTTAATTAATCTTAACCCCTCTCTAATCCATTTCTTAAATTTTTCCAACCATAGTAATTAGGCTAATAACCTTGATTAAAATGGTCAAACCCCAATTAACACCCTTCCCCACACACCTCAAATAAAAAATTATTATTTATGCCACATAAAATCATTTTTATACACATATGCCAACCACCTCATTAAAGCCTCTTACACATGTCATAAGCATTTAATCCCACTCTTCCCCAGATAAATTTTTAATTCATTTTACTCTTCCCCATGTGAATTTTTAATTCACATCTGATCCATCTCACCCAACCTCATTAACTCCACCACTTTCCCAAGATGAATTTAAAATTCATCTTTATTCCTAGCCCTCCATTCTTCAAGATTGAATCTAGGCCCTCCACATCATCTTCATCCTCCAGCATTGATCTTTCAAATCAATCTCCACCCTTGGATCAAATCCTCTCCCAAAATGCCTATAAATACAACATCCCTTAATCCATTTCATCATCCAATTTTCTTGTAATGTTATTATGCTAAATCTTCCTTGAGCTTGTTGATTTGTGAGTTACATTGAGCAATTTGAGAGCATTTCACAACTATCTCCATTTGGGTAAAGCAAGAGTGAGTTTGGGTGCATCACTCTCTAGCCTATCATGGGTTGTGGATCCATTGTGAGGTATAATCTTTGTGTTTTATGCATTGGTTTTGTGTTTTTACCTTCATTTTGGATTTCATTAACTACATTGGCACACCGGTGGGACCCAAAAGGTCCTAGCTAACTCTTTTTGTGAGTTTTTGGTGTTTTTCTTGTGATGAAAGTGCTTTTTTACAGGTTTCGGCACTATCTTCCTGCATAGCGGCGCCATTTCTCTACATTTTGGCACAATTTCTGCAAGTAGCAACGCTATTCCCAGCTATATTGGCACTATTTTCACACGACAACTCTACTCACTATTAGACTTCAACATTTAGTTCTTTTCATGTTTTTTTAGCATCTGTAGCATCTTTCACTCTCAGTTTTGCAGGGTTTTGCATAAAAATAAGGGGAAACTATGGCAAAATTTTGAAAAATCCATTTGACATTTTGGTTGATAGTTTGATTAGTGGGTTGTTTAAAACATTTTATACAAAGCACTATTTTGTATTTTGATGTTATAAGGCTAAGAGAAACAATCACTAATCTCACCTAAACAAACATTTTGGTTGAGAACTTGTGCTTTTTGGACCCGTTAACCACTTATGCACTGTATCAGCACTATCCAGACATAGAACAGCACCTTCCTCTACAACCAGTTGAGCAAACTAAAATTTTAACCATTGCAGTGCTATTTCTCTGTATTTTGGTGCCTTTCTTCATTTTGGCACTATTTCTGTCTGTATTGGCACTTTTCTATGTTTCAGCATGATTTGTAATCATTTTAGCACCTTTTGTAATTTTGGCACTATTTGTAATCTCTATAGCACTATTTTTAGGGTAGGTAACATCTTTGTTTTTAGCACTCAGTGGCGCAATTTGCTATTGCTGTAGCACAATTTCAGATATCTTTGGCACCTTTTTTCATCTGTTTCAGTGCTATTTTCTATACTAACATTGGGTTCTGTGCAGGGTGTTATCTTTGATCTGTAGGTTATTTTCGACCGTCCAAGACCACTATCTTAAAACTACTAACACTTTGTAGGGATTTTTATTAGCTTAAACAACATTTCATTTTGGTGCTCATAAAAGGAACCATTGCTTGGTAGTTTAGAAAACATTTCAATTTGGTGCATAAAATTAACCTTATTTGCAACAACTTTAGGCACACTTCGATTTGGGTTTGAAAAGAACATTAGCTTTTGTTTGTCGTGATTGGTGTGCTTACACATCTTTGTCACCCAAGAGTTAGAATTAAAGTATCCTCTCCCCTCGCCTTCAAAAGGATCTTGGGTGAAGAGAAATGGTTCTATCCTCTTTTTCTTTTTAGAAAGTGGGCTTGCCCTTGAGACACATCTGTGGAGAACTCATTGGTGACCCCAAGCGGTACTTTCATCTAGTCTGCTATATAAAATAGGATAAGGTGAAAGCCAAGTCTAAATTGGTGGTAGCGCTTACCATACGGTGCTAGCTCAAAATGAAGTCGTACCTAGTGTATATGAAACTCCTAGTAGAGCTAGTCAAAACCTTAAGTGGTTTACTAGATGCTCATAACGTACCAATCCCCCAGATGT
The DNA here is from genome assembly GCA_027924645.1 of Cunninghamia lanceolata. Lineage (NCBI taxonomy): Eukaryota > Viridiplantae > Streptophyta > Pinopsida > Cupressales > Cupressaceae > Cunninghamia > Cunninghamia lanceolata. The sequence goes on from BSBN01000803.1 coordinate 12,574,591, forward strand.
ACCCCCACTACGAACCATTGTTTTAGAAGCCAAAATCCTTCTACTTGTTGATGCAGGAGGTCGGACCTCTGAAGTCGTCCCACATTCTCGTTGTTCTTAGAAGAGATAGCAAAGTACCTTAAGATTTGCGCGTCTTGAGGACTTGGAACTTGGTGTGCCTGAGAAGTGAGTGCACTATAAGGGGGAGCCCGTGTCACCAAGTTCCTGGAGCTATCCACTTTAAACAAATGCAACTGGAGAAATCCAAGTGGGAATTCAATGAGTATTGTACTTGCTTCGCCTTAGGATTGTGCATGCTTGATAAATCTTTCACATTTTTCATAAACAAAACCTTTGGCTATTGTGTGCTTTTTGTTTGAAGTGTTTGCAAAACTTGCCAAGAAACATCATTCCAATATTTGACAAAAATTTGACCTCCATAAAATCCAAATTTGGCATCAAAATCTACCTTTGCTAAACCATTGTCAACCACTAACCTACTTTGGTGTCATTTCACAAATCTTTGGCGCCATTTCTATCGATTTTGGCACTATATACTTGAGTTTTGGCACTATTTGCAGATCTGTTGCAAATATGTGCCTAATCGGTGTTGTCATTAATGTCAACATATTCTTGTTTCCATTGTTGTCAACTGTATTCCATTTTGTTGCTTGTTTAGAAGATTGGAATGTTAAGGATATTGAGAAGCTTGCATGAAGATTTGAAGAAGCTATGGCCATCTGAGTAGAACTGGGTTTTGGCAGTTGTTCAGAAGAGACAGAGTGACAGTAAATTGGTCTGAATTGCTCCGCATTGAAATATTATGATATGTGGATCTAGAGGCATGTTTGTGAAGTCAATGTGTATCATCAACTCAAGTGGTTCGTGGTTTGAAGGTTTGCAAGCAATCTTTCTAGTGTGACAGTCATGGCAAACAGTGTTCTTGAGGTTCCAGATGAAGATGCAAGTGATTCTGATGATTGGGAGGAGTGCGGATGTTTTTGTTGAATTTAATGTGCTTGTGGAGATCTCTGGATTGTGTGACTGCTATGTTGAAGGTCCGCATTGAAGTTTGAGCTTGTTGGTGAAGATTCTCTTCTTAGTATTGTTGTTCTTCCCAGTCTTGGCCGACCGGATGTTTCAAGCATGTTGCGGATGATCTTAGAGTAATTATTGGGAGCGTGGCATGTTGTTGAAAGAAGATTTAAGTCTCGGTTATGTTTGACTGACAGTATAGTGATTGACATGATTGCAGTGCCGACCTTGATGTTCATTCCAAGGTTGATGAAGCATATAAATACTTGTGAATGTGTTGTGGAAATGTGTCCTTGTGCGAAAATGATAAAATCCTAAGAAAGGTACAGACGTAGAGTAGAGAAGAGGAGTAGAGGAACAAGAGCAGTAAGGTATGAAGAGATGGTGAAGAAGAGTTTGGGGCAGAGCAGAAGTTTTGTGAGCTTTCAAAGGAACTGAACCAGGCATAAAGAAGATGTTATTTCGTAGTTCATTCTTCCTATATTAAACATAAATTCTTGTAGGTAGTGAGCCTCCTTGAGCAATGAGCTCTAGGCAGTGAGCCCTAAAGCAAGTACCTTTTTATTTCTTTCAAGTACTTTTAATAGGGTACAAATCTTGTGGGTTAACCCCCACCATAGTTTTCCCTTAACTGGGTTTCCACGTAAAAATTCTGGTGTTATGTGTGTTCAATTTGCTTCTACTCATGTATTGTTGATTCATGCTTTAATGTTTACATCACTAATCTAATTGAAATTTGATAAAGAAGTTTAAAAGAAGAAAAAGGTTAATTTGTGGGACAATTGATTCACCCCCCTTCTTAGTTGTCTGGACTAATTCCAACAATTGGTATCAGAGCCAGTTCCTCTAAAAGAAGCTTAACCACTTGAGGAGATCTAAGATGTCGCTTACAAGAAGGAAAGTCTAAGATTTGATGGACCTAATTACTCCCTTTGGAAGGTACGCATGCAGTGTCATTTAGAATGTATGGGTGATGCCTTTTGGTTGATAACTAAGAATGAGTATAAGATTATGAAGAATGGCCCTACAACTCTAGATGAACTCAAGGAAGCTGAATGCAATATTCGAGCTAAAGAAGCATTATTGAGTACCCTGACTGATACAGAATTGGCAAATGTCCTAGATTTGAAAACTGCCCATGAAATCTAGAAAATCTATATGAAGGTGACAAATATGTCAAATGTACCAAGATACAGAGCTTGAAGGGTAAATATGAAAGGTTGGTAATGAGTGAAGATGAAAACATTCCTTCGTACATGCAGAAAGTGAATCAACTTGTGACCGGTATCAGAAATGCTGGTGGAGAATTGGAAGAATTATAGATTGTTGCCAAAGTGCTCAGATCCTTACCTACAACATACAAGCATAAAGATGCTACCATTGAAGAGATCAAGACAGTGACAACTGTTACAAGGGATCAGTTAGTTGGTAAGCTTTCAGCATTTGAAATGAGTGAGTTTGGTGATTCTCTTCCTAAGACTGAATCTGCATTTAAGGCCAGTGTATATTGAAAACAAAGATATGATTCGGGTGAAAGCACTTTAGGAAGGTCAAACAGATTTGCTAAGGCAAGGAAAGATCTTGAAGATGATGAAATTGAGTCTACAGAACTTGAATCTCTTATTGCCAAAAGAATGCCAAGAGGATCTGGTAAGTATGAAGGAAAGCTACCATTCAAATGTTTTGCTTGTAATAAGATTGGTCATTTTGCCTCAAGATATCTGGAGAAATTTTCAAAGACAAACCCTAACAGATATAAAGGTCAGAAGAAATGTTACTATGTCAAGAAGCTGGAGAAGGAGTCACAGATGATGAATCTGATCATGGAGGTTCCACTGAAGGTGATTGGGTGTTCATTGCTATTAAAGAAGAAGATCCGATGTCTACTAAACCTGCTAGCTGTGCAAATGTGGAAAGTGCCTTGGCTGCTCAGGTTATTGAAAAGGATGAATGGGTGATTGATTGTGGATGCTCTCATCATATGACTGGTGATAAAAGTAAGTTTGTAAGCTTTGAAAAATATGAAGGTGGAATTGTGAAATTTGGAGACAACTCAGCTAGTAGAATCCATGGCAGAGGATCCATCTCCTTTGATGGTAAGAATAACACTAATGATGTTCTCTATGTGGAAGGACTGAAGCATAATCTTCTCAGTGTTGGACAGTTGGTTGATAAGGGTTATGACCTCAGATTCAAGGATGGAAAATACAGAATCTTGGAAAGCTCTGGAACTAAAATTGCATCTGGTACTTAGACTAGAGGTAACATCTTTCATTTAAGTAGTTCTAGTAAGAGCTGCTTGATTGCTCAAATTGATCAGAGTTGGCTCTGGCATAGGAGAATGTGTCATGTGAATTTTGATAGCATTGTCAAGATAAGTTCCACTTAGGCTGTAAGAGATCTTCCAAGACTTGTGAAACCTACTGATAGCATGTGCAGAGAATGTCAATTGGGTAAACATAACAGAATTTCATTCAAGAGTAAAGAACAGTCATCAAGTGGATTGTTGGAACTTGTGCATACTGATCTTTGTGGTCCTAGAATTAGGAGTGTACAAGGAGACAGATATTTTATGTTGTTGATTGATGATTACTCCCAGATGATGTGGGTAACCTTCTTGAAAGAAAAATTAGAAGCTCTTGACAAATTCAAAGTGTTCAAGGTCATGGTGGAGAATGAGATTGGTGTGAAGATAAAGTGTCTGAGATCTGATAGAGGTGGAGAGTTTACCTCCGATGAGTTGGATACATTTTGTGAGAAGCAAGGAATAAAAAGATAGTTATCTGCTCCTAGGACTCCTTAGCATAATGGAGTTGTAGAAAGAAAGAACCGGACCATTCAAGAAGCTGCTAGGACCATGATGATGGAAGCAAATGTTCCACAAGTCTATTGGAGAGAGGCTGTGAGTACTGCTGTCTACACTCTTAACCGGGTGCAAATCAAAGGCAATTCTGGTAAGACACCTTATGAACTATGGTTTGGTCATATTCCTACTGTGAGATATTTTAGAGTTTTTGGTAGTAAATTCTATATCAAAAGAGATGAGGATCTAGGCAAGTTTTATACAAGAAGTGATGAAGGAATATTTTTGGGTTACTCTACTCAAAGCAAGGCATAGTGGTGCTTTAACAAGAGATTGAAAAAGATTATTGAAAGTGCAAATGTCAGAGTTGATGAAAGCAAAGAAGGTCATTCCAAGTCTTGCGGATATGACTCAGATGATCAAAATGAAAGTCAAAGTCAAGGAAGGCAAGTTCAAACCCAGACTCAGACCCAGATTGATCTGGAAAATCCAATGACTCAAGAGGATAATGCAAAAGTTGAGGAACAAGTTCAAGAAATAGAAGTTCAAGTAAATCCCAAAACTCCCAGGTATGTTAGAATGAATCATCCTAAAGATCAGATCATAGGAGATAGAAATAAAGGTGTTCGAACTAGGAGAAGAATTCCTAAAGATCAAGAAGATATCTATTTGATTTCAAATATTGAACCTAAATCAATAAGTGAATCCTGCAATGATGAAAACTAGATAAAAGCAATGGAAGAAGAATTAATGCAAATTAAAAAGAATCACACTTGGGATCTTGTTACTAGACTAGAGGACAAAAATGTGATTGAAAATGGGTCTTCCAAAATAAACTAAATGAAGATGGTGAAGTTGTAAGAAACAAAGCAAGGTTGGTATGCAAAGGATATTCTCAAGTGGAAGGAATTGATTTTGAAGAAACATTTTCTCCAGTAGCAAGAATAGAAATAGTCAGATTATTTCTTGCATTTGTTGCTTTCAAAGATTTCAAAGTATACCAGATGGATGTCAAGTTAGCATTCCTGAATGGAGAGCTAGAAGAAGTCTACATTGAGCAACCAGAAGGATTCCAGTTGTCTGATCAAGAAGACATGGTCTACAGGTTGAGAAAAGCTTTTTATGGACTTAAACAAGCCCCAAGAGCTTGGTATGCAAGATTGGACAAGTATCTGCTAAAGATAGGATTTAGCAAAGGCACGACTGACAATAATCTTTATTTCAAGATTGATCATGAGCACATATTAATTGTTGAGGTATTTGTTGATGATATCATTTTTGGTGGAAATGAAAGAATGTGTAAGAGATTTGTTGATCACATGCAAAGTGAATTTGAAATGTCCATGTTTGGTGAGATGAATTTCTTCCTAGGTCTGCAAATCACTCAGTCAAATAAAGGTATCTTCATATCTCAGTCTAAATATATGAGAGAATTGTTGAAAAAGTTTGGAATGGAGGACTCAAAACAAGTAAGTTCTCCTATGATAATCAGATGCAAGTTGAGTAAAGATGATAATTCACCTAAGGCAGATCAGAAAAGGTATAGATCAATGATTGGGGGACTGCTCTATCTGACTCAGACCAGACCCGATATCATGAATGTAGTTGGACTTGTTGCTAGATTTCAAGCTGATCCTAGAGAATCCCATGTAGTAGAAGTCAAGAGAATTTTTAGATATCTTAAAGGGACACTTGACTATGGCTTGTGGTATCCAAAGGACAATGACTTCACTCTTCATGCATATACTGATACTAATTGGGCAAGAGATGTGGATGACAGGAAAAGTACTAGTGGTGGTGCATTCTTCTTGGTAAGAAGATTGGTTTCTTGGTTGAGCAAAAAACAAGAGGCAATATCTCTGTCTACTGCAGAGGCAGAGTACATAGCAGTAATAAGTAATTGCACTCAAGTTTTGTGGATGAAGCAAATGTTGAAGGATATCAGAGTGGTATTTGAGGAGCCTATTACAATCTTCTGTGATAATTCAAGTGCAATAAACATCTCCAAGAATCTAGTATTGCATTCAAAGACTAAGCACATATCCATCAAGTTTCATTTCTTGAGAGAGAAAGTAAGTGAGAATGAAGTCAAAATGGAGTTTGTTTCTTCAAAGGATTAGATTGTGGATATATTCACCAAGCCTTTGCCTAAGGATACTTTTGAGTATCTTAGAGAAAAGTTAGGGGTTATTACCCCTCCTATTCAAAACTAAGATGCACTAGGGTGCATCAATCCGGTGGAATTCATAGTCATATCTTGTGATCTAGATTGGTGTTAAGGAGATACTACTCAGGAGGAGTAGTTAATATGCAAATTCTAGAGATCTATCTGAAACAAAAAGAGAGAGAAAAGATTGCAAATATGTGCCATTTTCCATTGATGTCAAAGGGGGAGAGAAGTCATGTGAAAAATTAGTTGTTGATGGAAGGGGGAGCAATGAAGAAAGTAGTTGCAGAAGTGATAAGAGAAAGGGGGAGAAGTTCTTGTCTTAATGGTTGAATCAATTTTTTACGTCATATGTTGCCATCAATGACAATGGGGGAGATTGTTGCAAATGTGCCTAATTGGTGTTGTCATTGATGTTAACATATTCTTGTTGCCATTGGTTTCAACTGTATTCCATTTTGTTGCATGTTTAGAAGACTGGAATGTTAAGGATATTGAGAAAATTAATAACGATCAATGTATGTGGACCATATGGGTATGTAGAGGATTGTCTAAGGTATCTCCAGTCAAGATTTGAGAAATCCATATGAAGATTTGAAGAAGCTATGGCCATCTGAGTAGAACCAAGTTTTGGCAGTTGTTCAGAAGAGATAGAGTGACAGTAAATTGGTTTGGATTGCTCCGCATTGAAATATTATGATCTATGGATCTAGAGGCATGTTTATGAAGTCAGTGTGTATTATCAACTCAAGTGGTCCGTGGTCTGGAGGTCCACAAGCAATATTTCTAGTGTGACAATCATGGTAGACAGTGTTCTCGAGGTTTTGGATAAAGATGCAAGTGATCCTGATGATTTGGAGGAGTGTAGATGTTTTTGTTGAATTCAATGTGCTTGTAGAGATCTCTAGATCGTGTGATTGCTATGTTGAAGGTCCGCATTGAAGTTTGAGCTCATTGGTGAAGATTCCCTTCTTTGTATTATTGTTCTTCCCAGTCTTGGCCGACCGGATGTTTCAAGCATGTTGCGGATGATCTGATAGCAATTATTTGGAGCGTGGCATGTTGTTGAAAGAAGATTCAAGTCTCAGTTATGTTTGGACAACAATATAGTGATTTGTATGATTGCAGTGGCGACCTTGATGTTCATTCCAAGATTGATGAAGCATATAAATACTTGCGAATGTGTTGTGGAAATGTGTCCTTGTGCGAAAATGATAAAATCCTAAGAAAGGTACAAAGGTAGAGTAGAGAAGAGGAGGAGCAGAGGAACAAGAGTAGTAAGGTATGAAGAGATGGTGAAGAAGAGTTTGGGGCATAGCAGAAGTTTTGTGAGCTTTCAAAGGAACTGAACCAAGCATAAAGAAGATGTTATTTCATAGTTCATTCTTCCTGTATTAAACATAAATTCTTGTAAGCAATGAGCCTCTTGTAGGCAGTGAGCCTCCTTGAGCAGTGAGCTCTGGGCAGTGAACCCTAAGGCAAGTGCCTTTTTGTTTCTTTCAAGTACTTTTAACAGGGTACAAATCTTGTGGGTTAACCCCCACCATGGTTTTCCCTTAACCAGGTTTCCACGTAAAAATTCTAGTGTTATGTGTTCAATTTGCTTCTGCTCATGTGTTGTTGATTCATGCTTTAATGTTTACATCACTAATCTAATTGAAAGTTGATAAAGAAGTTTAAAAGAAGAAAAAGGTTAATTTGTGGGACAATTGATTCACCCCCCTCTCAATTGTTTAGACTAATTCCAACACAGATCAACTTGCCCACGGCCTTAGAAAATTGTTTTGGGACCTTTGAGACCTGCCTATCCTTAATCCACATTCACCTTTCCAAAATTCCTCAAAATCATAACCATCTTGACACAAAATTTTCATTCATATTTTAACCTTAGAGAATAAATCATTTCCACTATTGGACCCTTCATCATACTATTGAGCCCAACCATAATCCATCAATTTCTCTAACTTTTCATCCCCTTTGATTTTTACCTACTTTTGGACCAAATACACTCTTCTACAATTTCATCCCCAATCCATTCATCTCTTCTACATCAAACACATCCAAAAATCTCATAATCAAAACACCAAACAAGAACATCAACCAACACCAAAAAAATCATATCCAAAATTAGTCTTTGAGCAAAAGTTGAATCTAGATTTTTCACATCCTATTTTGCTTGTTGGTCATTAGTCTACCTCCAAGTAGAATAAATCACCCCTTTTTGCTTGAGGTCATAAGTCTACCTTAAGCAAGGAGAAAGCATCCATTTTGTAACATCCAAAATCTAGACCTATTTGAGCTCATTTGTTGACTTCAACATCTTTTTTCTAAAAACATCATCAAAATCTATCCTAATCAAACATCTAAATCACCTAAAGTTTTCCTTAGTTGAAAGGATCATCCAACCCATCCCCAAAATCTCTCTCATCAAATCATCCTTTTCAATCCATCCCATCCTCCATTCTTTTGGTCCAAATTTTTTGTGAAAATTAATATCCTTGACATTCACCATCCTTAGGTTGCTACCTTTTTGAGACTTATCTCCCAAAGGTCAAAACCTAATCAAAATCACACCATAACCTCTTTTCACCCTTATATTTTGATTATAGGGAGTATACTTTCTTACACCTAAATCTTTATCCCATTTCATCACCATATCCCCTTTGGGTCCAACAAATCAAACCAATTCTCTAACGTCTCAACCTTCATTCATCTCACACTCAAATCCATATCCTTGCATGCCCATAACAAGATCCCAACACAAGAAAAATCAAGAAATGGCCAACCTTGGAAACAACATGGGCGTTGGAATGCCTCCAACCGATGAAAATAATGTAGCTACTATCCAACAAGTCTCAAACATACCCACGATTTGACAACTACCAACATATGATACCAACATAATGTTGAATCCCTTCGCCTTCTTAAAATCACAACTGCCGCCACCACCTACCCAAAACACCACCATCAACCAAGTAGATCAAGACATCTTAAACTTCACACAAGATCCTCATAACATGGATATACTTGATAGAGTCCTAAAATCATATCCTAGTAGATATCTTGATTTTCTTCTCAAAAATGGTGCACAAATACACATCAACACTACCCCATCCCAACCATCCACATTCAACATCAACCCCACCACATCTTCACAACCTTCCACGACACATACTAATCCTAACATATCTCAAACCAATCCCACCAATAACGTCACCAATCTCACCAATCCCACCAATGTCACAAACCCCACCAATCCCACTAATCCCACCAACGTCACAAATCCTACAAATCCCACCAATGTCTCGACTATAACAAACCCCACCAACCTCATTGGCACATCAAATGCAACTACATCCATACCATAAATCACCCTCACTATACCTAGCAATCCCATACACACGAGTGCCTCCACAAGTGTGCCTCCCCTCAACCCCAACACCATAGCCTACATGAGTCAATTTCTCTCACAACCACCTCACAACATGACCAATCCATCTAACACCAACCCCTCTAATTTCACATATGTAAAACCTCCCATGGTATCATCTACGCAACATAATCTCAATCTACAACTACTACCTCACATTCTACAACAACTCCATGCCTACCAACAATACCTCGCCCAACTCAACCAAAATCAAAACACCATCCCACAAAATCAAAACCTCGTCCACCAAAACCCAATAGCCTAATACCAAATCCCGCCTACTTCCAACAACTCATCAACCAACAAACATACATCCTACAACTGCCCCCAACACAGGACTTAACAAGTGTCGTGCAAACTCTAATTCAAAAAGTGGATGACATGCAACATGGAAACAAACATAAACAATATTCTTTCGGGGATATCTGCCCATACCCATTCGACAGAATGCTATACATGCCTCCCTTTCCTAAGAACTTTGAGACACCCAAATTCGACAGATACAAAGGAAAGGGAGACCCTAGGGAACACCTTAGGGAGTTTTACATCACTTTCCTTGAGGTCTCATATAATGACACATACCTAATGAAACTCTTTCCTAGAAGCCTTGGTGGTCAAGCCACTGAATGGTTTGCACACCTTCCTCCCGGTATTATGACTTTTCCTGAGCTTACAGAGAAGTTTGTTAACCATTTCTCCTACAAATTTGAACACGAAGTATCCATGATGGATCTTTGCAACACCAAACAAAAGAGCGGAGAATCCTTCACCACATTCTTGCAAAGATGGAGAGGCTTGGCAAGCAAACTCCCTTGGTTGATCCCTGAAAAACAATTAGTCACGATGTTTGTGGCTAACCTAAATCAAGAAATGGGTTTTCATTTACAAATCCTATGCGCATCCACCTTTGAAGAGGTCATTGACAAGGGCACAACCATTGAGAGAGCCCTTATTGCCAAAGGTTCAATCAAGCTATATGATAACAAACCCTACAACATTAACAACAACAACAACAATAAAGTCAACATCAATGCCCCAAACACAAACAATAACAATGCACAATCAAATGAGAAACCTTGCTTTTGGGGCAAGAACAAGAACACCCTCAATGACGACGTCACCGACGTAAAGGCCATCCAAAATGTACAAAACCAAGCACCTTCAAATGCACCCCCTGCCAACAATGTAAATATTCCTAAAGGACCACCAAAACAAAATAACACTCCTAGGAGGAAGTTCACACCCTTGGGAGAACCAATAGAAGATATTTTGAACAAGATCATCAAGGGGAATTTGGTAACTCTCCCCCATATTAAGTCTTATGATGAGAATCAATTCAAACCTGCATGGTATAATGAGAATCATTATTGCGAATACCATCGTGTTGTTGGACACAAAACATTTGATTGTATGAAATTGAAACAATGCATACAAGATCTTATAGAGAAACGTCTCATCAGCATCGAGGATCCTCCCCAACCATCACCAAATACAAACCTTGGAGCTTGTAAGGATCCTTTGCCCAACCACAATAAAGGAAAAGCCTCATCATCTAACCAAACTTACAACATCGCTCCACCTCCCACTTCTTATGATTCCATTGTGGGTCATATAGAAGAATCCTCCAACCATGTCAACACCATTGTCATTCGGGCACAAGCACCTGATTGTGCTGTCACTACCCACCGTGGCCGTGTCTCCATCCGTGGGGCACCTGCCAATGATCAACCTTCTACATCCGCGGCTACCAACCCTCCATCCACTCATAAATACAACCTCCTAGATCACCTAGGTAAAACCCCTACCCAAATTTCCATCCTCGAATTGCTCTCAACATCCCTCCTCCACAAGGAAGTCCTCGACAAGGCTTTAATGGAGACCCAAGTCCCCACCAATCTAAATGTTGATCAATTCCAAGCCATGGTGGGCAACAACGCTTCACCTCATCACCTCACCTTCTCTGAAAAGGACCTTCCCGCCTCTGATAACTTACACAATGATGCCCTACATATCGAAGTCCGTGTCCATAAGCATACCATAAAAAGAGTCTTAATTAATGGTGGCTCTAGCCTAAACATGTGCACTCTTAAATTATTAAAACACTTGGGATACTCTAATGTGGTTGTGGATACCAGTGAATGTATAACCATTAAAGGGTATGATGATACAAAGAGACTCTCTGAGAGCACCATCAAACTCCCTAGTCAAGTGGGGCAACATATATTAGAGACCAAGTGTCAGGGACTTGATCTTGACCTCCCTTACAACATCCTCCTTAGTCAACCATGGATCCATGCCATGTAAGTTGTGCCCTCCACATTTCATCAATGCCTTTAAAGTTCCCTCATAACAACACGGAAGTAACTATCTATGTTGATCCCCGCCCCTTCCAATACTGTAGCTTCTTGGAAGGACATGACCATACTTTTTGTCCGTACAACAATGCTATCAAGCAAACTACCTCCCAAACTGACCCTACGTCATCTACCTCATATGTTGACCCTTCTAACATTGCTACCACTTCATCACAAACACCTCCACCTCCTGAGGTCAAGATCAAGTGAGTGACATAGGGTGTGGTGAATACGACCTGCACAATACTTTTTGTGTAGGAACCTTGCACATTCCCAAAACATTTGGCACTCTAAAGGAAGAGGAGGTCTCCACAGTGGTTATCAAATGTAAGCCATCTCCCACCTTTGAGAAGAAGCACCTTTTTGATCAAGACGTGCTTGAAGACATATCATCATGGCTATACAAAGATGAAGAAACAAAACAAGAAACCCCTGCCATCCCAGCTGAAATCTATGGCAAAGGTCTAGAGATTGTAAAGTATATGGGCTATAAGGGGCAAGACGGTATTGGCCTTCATGAGCAAGGGATTGTAGAGTCGATTCAAGCAACAAGGAATCCCTATTTTCAAGGGTTAGGGTACAGAAAACAACAGTATATCCTCACCATTGGTGAATGTATCCGAGGTGGGATCGCTAAGGTTTCCCCTGGTTGATAACATTAATGAAGTGGACCATCAAGATTCCTTTAGTGACTTCACTGAATTCTTCGAGTCTTCCATATGCACCATTTATACTGTAACCACCCTGGCCTCTGCCTCTAACGACCTACCTCTTGTACACCCTGACCTTATAGATTGGGACCAACAAGGACCTCCCGTCCTTGATGTGACACAGAATGATGAATCTATAGCAAAAATGATGGGGGTCAGAGATCACTTCCCCCTAGGAGACCACAAAGCCAGGTATATCATGGAACTTGACATGTCTGCCTATTTTGGTGAAACCACCCCTACTCTTAGTCACAAAAATATAAGAATAAAAAAAACACCCCTAGTGAAAACCACTATGTGGCACTTTCAGGTGAAGAAAAAGTCAAAATAAAGGACGTACTGCCTAGTGAAAACCACCTTGAGGTGCTAGGCGATGAGAGCATGGGGCTTCCTGAGATAGATCAAGTATATCCAGACTGATCACCAATCCTTGTGGAACCATCACAAGAAATGATCCTTAGAACAGAGGAAAAGCCTAAGATTACATTCAAAGCAGAATCTCTTACAACAACAAAATAAGAGAACATCCTAGCTTTATTTAAACAAAGAAACTGCAACTTCGCATGGACCTATGCTAATATGCCAGGATTAGATCTTGCATTGGTTGTTCATCACCTTGTGGTTTGTCTTGATGCGAAGCCGGTTAAACAGAAGTTAAGAAAGATGAACCCTCATATTGCATTACTGGTAAAGGTAGAGCTAAAGAAACTCCTAGATGTGGGGTTTATTCGTTTGACAGATTATCTTGAATGTGTCTCAAACATTGTACCTGTAGCTAAACCAAATGGGGACATCCAGTGTTGTACAGACTTTAGGGACCTTAACAAGGCATGTCCTAAAAATGACTTCCCACTACCTAGCATTGACATCATAGTGGATCTCACAATAGGACATGAGATGTTGTCTCTAATGGACAGTTTCTTGGGATATAATTAGATCAGGATTGTAGAAGAGAATCAACACAAAACATCCTTCATATGCCCATGGGGGATATACTACTAGGTTGTAATGCCTTTTGGTCTAAAAAATGCAGGTGCAACGTATCAACGGGAAATGACAGTTATCTTCCACGACCTCTTTCATCACATCATGGAAGACTATGTAGATGATTTGCTAGGACAATCTAAGACCAGAGAGGAACACCTAGACGTGTTGGCTAAAATTTTTGATAGACTGGAACAATACAATGTGTACCTGAATCTAAAGAAGTGTGTCTTTGGAGTCACCTCTGGGAAACTCCTTGGATACATAATGTCGAGGAGAGGAATAGAGATGGATCCTGCCAAAGTCAAAGCTATCACATAGATGCCCCCTCCAAAACCATTGAAGCAATTACGAAGTCTACAGGGGAAGCTCCAATCTATCCGCTAATTTATAGCACAGCTCGTAGATAAGTGCCAACCTTTCCAACATCTCCTCTGCAAGAACATAGCCTTTGTGTGGGACAATCTATGTCATAGAGATTTTGAACAGTTGAAGAAGTACCTTGCTAACCCACCTGTCCTTATGCTACCAAAACAAGGAGAACCCCTCCTCTTATATATTTCAACGACAGAAATAACTATAGGGGCCTTGTTGGCACAACATGATGAATAAGGGAAAGAAAGGGCAATATACTATATCATTCGCACCTTGGTGACCTATGAGCTGAACTATACTCCCATTGAACGAGCATGCCTAGCTATTGTCTTCACTTCACAGAAATTGAGACATTACATGCTTAATCATATTAAGACTAAGCTCATTGCCAAGATCAACCTGTTGAAGTATTTGCTAAATAGGGCCGCCCTTACGGGACGAATGGCTAAGTGGGTAATGATCTTAAGCGAGTTTGATATTGAGTACATAGAAAGAAAAGCCATTAAAGGACAAGTCATTACAGATCAACTAGCTGAGGCACCCATCCCTACAAAGTAGCCTACACTTGCAAAATTTCCCGACGAGTCTATAATGACTGTGGCACCAACAACAGAACCATGGAAGATGTATTTTGATGGATCTTATACGCACCAAGGCTCGGGGACATGCATTTCGTTTGTTACTCCTCAAGGAGATACCGTCCCCAAGTCATACAAGATTACATTTCCATGCATGAACAATGTAGCAGAGTACGAGGCTCTTATCACAAGACTCCGTATGGCGATCCAATGGAGGATTGAGAAACTCGTGGTCTGTGGATATTCCCAACTAGTCATCCAACATGTGAACAATGAGTATAAAACTAATGATGATAAGTTCCTGTCCTACAAAAGGATGGTGGATGATTTTAAAGATTATTTTGACGACATCCACTTTGAACAGATTCCAAGGCTAAACAACAAAGCTGCATATGCCCTGGCCACAATAGGATCCCTAGTAGACATGAAGAAAGACAACAAGAAGTGCAAGTTCCTGATTGAAGAACTCCCTATACTAGCTTATGACGTTCCCCAATCAGAACTAGTGTGCGAAATTATTGGTCCCCTATCCCCCTGGTATCAAGAGACATATATGTACCTTCATGACAACGTCATCCCACCCAACCTATCACCATCCCAACGAAAAAGCTTCATATGTCGAGCCTCCTGCTTCAATCTTGGAGGTGACACCCTATACAAAAGAAATCTTGATGGCATGCTTCTACGATGTCTAGACTCTAGGGAAGCTGAAGTGGCCTTACAAGAGGTGCATGAAGGCATTTGTGGGGTGCATTCTAGTGGACCTACCTTAGCTAAGAAGATCTTGAGAATGGGGTACTATTGGCCAACTATGGAGTGAGATGCCTACCGGTTCGTGAAAAAGTGTCTGCCTTGTCAACAACATGGGGACCTCATCTATGCACCATCACAAGAACTGCAGCCAATAACAACTTTGTGGCCCTTTTCACAATGGGGGCTCGACCTCGTAGGAAAGATTCATCCACCATCATCTAATGGTCATAAGTTCATCATCATTGCCACCGAATACTTCACCAAGTGGGTTGAGACAATTCCACTCACTTTCACCACCAGAATTCAAATATCCAAGTTCATTCTTCATTACATCATATGCCATGATGGCACCCCACATTCGATTATCACAGATAATGGGAAACCATTCAAAAACCAGGAAGTCCGCACCTTGTGTGAAAAATTCCAAATCCAACATCATTTCTCCACTCCATACTACCCCTAAGGTAGTGGTCAGGCTGAAGCTTCAAACAAAACCATCCCGTGTATTCTGAAGAAAATAATTAATGAAGTTGGTCGTGACTAGCACCTTCAACTCAATCCCACCCTATGGGCCTACCACACGAGTATCCGCACACCAATAGGAGCCACCCCATACTCCCTAGTATTCAGATCTGAAGCCATCTTACCTATTGAGGTCGAGCTCCCATTACTAAGAGTATCCCTACAGAACATAATCATTGATGAGGAGTATCGAGTTGCAAGGTTGCACAAGCTAGAACTATTGGATGAGAAACGCCTAGATGCACTCAACCATCTGCAGGCATACCAAAATTACCTATGAAGAAGCTACAACAAGAAAATCAAAAACCACAAATTTGAAGTAGGTGACCTTGTCCCCATGGAAAACTAGAAGAATCTACAGGAACACCCTAAGAAAGGAAAATTTGAACCCAATTGGTTGGGACCTTATGTCATCACCGCCAGCTATGGATCAGGAGCATATCAGCTTGTAACACCTGAGGGGCAACCTCTGTATGAGCCTATGAATATTTTGCACCTGAAATGGTTCTATGCATAACTCATCGAGTATCCCAAGGTAAAAATACAAAAAAAATCAAAAAATAGAAAAAAATAAAAAAATCAAGGAAAACTCGAGTGCAATAAAGCTGTCCAATGGTGAAAATCACTTCGGTGCTACCTTGGATTGGTACCATGGTGAAAACTTGTTTTAGGCACCATGTGTAGTGGCCAATTCCACCATCTGATAATCTTTATCTCCACCACGACACTCCATATCAAATACTTTCCATGGATTGGAGTTATGAAACATCAATCACCCACCCCGCATCATCCCACCCAAGGCTAGTCTGTGGAACAAGGATCCTTGTAAGCTTCTCCTGTACAGCTAAAAATTCAAAAAATCCAAAAACATCAGAAAATCCAAAAATCCAAAAACAATAGAAAAGCCAAAAAAGCCAAAAAAATCCAAAAAAATCCAAAAAAGCCCCAAAAATTTTGAAAAAAATAGAAAAATACAAAACCACTCACATCCTCATCACACACAACATCTTTAACATCAACTTGTGCATCATACCCGCATCATCCACATCCATCCCAAAAACCATTCCCACATCATCAAGTCTTGCCAAAACTACATATTCATCTCACCTACATCTTGAAAGTACCTTGATCCCGTGGACATAGGGTATGTAGGCAGTCTGGAATACGAAGGAAGTATCCAGTACTCAGGTACATAAGATGCACCCATCCAACCCATTTGGATGGTCCCTATTTACTGAGCTTGCTAGATTCAACAAACGATACACGCGCTAAGCATACACCTAAAACATCCCACCTCATACAAAAATCATCAATCAATATACCAACTATAATCCAACACATGGCCCGACTGTCCTTTTGCCCACCTTTCAAAAAATATCCAACAAAATCCAACTGATTCACAGATATATCGATCCTACAATGGACAGAATCCATCATCCTATCAACACTTTGATTATTGATTTTTATTTTCTAGATGCAGGAAAGCAACTTTCTTTCAACTAGTATGATGATATGCAACATTGACTAGACAGGTTACACTATTATCATAGTGCTTGACAAGTAACATGTAATTCACTTATGTTTGTAGGGGTGAAATAATTACTAAGTACCGTCAATCATTTCACTCTCCTGCTTGTTTTTGTATGCTGTGCTTGTGGGTGGATTTCATTACTCCAAGAATAGTATTCATAGCTTGAAGCCTGGGTTGGTTCTAGCATGGTGTGTCTTATTTACATAAATAGACATTTATACCTTCTATGTACTATGAAGACTCATGGCTATGAGTCCCCTTCCCTCAACTAGGCAAGGTTATACTACCTTGGGCATGCATGAAATCAACCTATTGTTTGTGGGTCTAGTCCATGCAATTGTGGGATATATATCATCACCTAGGTCATCTCATACCTTCGTGAAAAGCATCCTACATTGCTATAATAAATCGAGAAATGCTCTCAATTAGGCTAATGCAAATACTATAGCTAGCTCAAATAATCTTTCAACACTCATCCAACTGTACTATTCGGGCCTAGATTTTAAAACCCCCCCATCTATCCATTCCTCCCCCCCAAATCTTCTAACTAACCTCCCTTCTCAACTACCCTCAACCCATTTCAACCAATCTAACACATCTAAAACCAAAACAAATCTCCTCCCCTCAATGATGTGGTGTATCATGACCTAGCAACCACCTTTCCCTCCATCACATTCCCCTCCCCAACCTAACCTTACCCAACCCATAAACCGTTCCCCCCCTCTCCCTACATATCCCCCTACCACCAAGCCCCATCACCTAGGGTTGTAAAAGAACATCACGTGTGCCATGACTTGATCACTTCATAAATCATTACATTAGGCCATTAGTTGCATTATCATAATCACCTAAACCATTGCATTTTCATTTTTTCCATTTGCATACATAATATATGTTTATTAAGGTGAGCATATATTTCCCTTTCATTACATGTTGCATCCATAATAAATGTTTATTAATCTGAACATTTATTTATAGTCCACATCCACATCATAATCCATAATCAAAACATGCATACATAACATAAAAAAAAATAACATCATCATATAACATGCATAACCCATCATCATCATAAGGATCACATTCACAACATCATTCATCCATGAAATAAAATCAACTCATAGCATGATAATGGAGACATGAGGGATATAGCCTGCCAAGTACCATCTGCACAAATCATGATATCATAATAAAGCATCCATCCATAAATCCACAAGATCATATTAGATATCAGAAACATCAAAAAATCCTTACAACAATTAATATTTGAATTGAATTACCATTAATAAGGGCTTGCCAGCAAGTCCACTAAGTACTATCAGTGTAATGATTGCTCATAGCATCACATAACGCAACATAAATAAAAAACATCCATCACATCATCATCATACACAAACCATAACATCGTATTAGTATCTGCATCATCAGTAAATCCATCACATGTCATAAATCATCGCATACACCATAAGTGCATCCATAATATAAAAAACTCATATAAACATCAAACATGATCCATAATAAATCACAGCACATAATAAAACCCATAACATCATAATATGCTTAACCATCCATCATCATATATCATCATAAGTGTCATCATACATCACTCAAAATAATACAAGTCATGATACAAAAGGCCTCAAAAGGCTCAAAATTGTACATCAACATATATGTATCTCATCACTAAATTGATGAGCCTTTGCCTGAGTCGGTAGGTGACCTTGGCCATTGCTATGGTTGTGGCTGCTGCTGTGGTGGCTGTGGTGGGGGACCCATGGACTACCACATTGACTGAATAGATCTGGACCTGCATGACCCAAACATCTGAGAACTGCTCTGTTGGCTATAGCTAGGAATCCGCTGACCCTCTAGAACAACTGAACAATAGGTTGCATGATAATACTCAGCCTGGCCTCTCTACTCTACCACCTGTCCCTGCAACTGTGTAATCTGAGTCTATATCAGTGCCAAAATTAGACCCATGCCAGTACCTGTTGCAACCCCCTGCAAACTCACCACCTGGGCCTCTGCCTGCTGGGCGCTCACCTTTACAGCCTGTCGCTGGGCTCTCTCTAAGTCCCATTCACCTATAAAAGTTGCTATCTTGGCCTGTGCCTGTCCCATCTGTGTAAGTGCCTGTGATAGCTGCACCTGTAGCGCACTCACCTAATCATCTGTCCCATCCAATAACACAGCCGTTCCCTGAAGCTGCACAACTATCTCCTGCTGCTGTGGTAACTGTTGCTAATCCTCCTCCTGTCCCTGCGGCTGTAGCTCTAAAGGTGGTACCAGTAGTCGCTGTCTCACTCGTCTCCTCTACTGGCCTCGCCTTGCCTGTGCCTGGGCTGCTGTTGCCAACAATCCCATCGGACCTCCATCCCCCCTCCCCCTCCTCCTCTACCACCAACTCCTCCTCAATAACATCTCCCTCATCCTCCATGGTCAGATTCGGCTCCTCTGTCAGATCTGTCAAACAGATTGGCCTCCAGGTGGCCCACCACTGATCATATGCAGGTGTGGTCCCTACATCTGCAACTGTACTCCTCCAATCCCATTGCTGTGGATACAAGGCCACCAGGTCTGCTAGTCCTACCTGTGGGTCTATGGCCAGTGGCCATCTAACTTGATCTCGCGTGTCTGGGCAAACACTGCCATCTCTTGGGGGATATCCTGTCGAATACCAAACTGTCGCATCACTCACGACGATAGATACCTATCAATCGTGCGCCGCTCGTGACCCATCAAATAACGTGGATGAATGACATAAGGCAGGTGTACATCATCCTCTGGCCAAGGCTCAACACCAATGCAGGGTCGCCATATAACATGAGTCAGATCATCTAGTGCTCGCCGCCAGTACCGTAGCTGTCTAGTGTGTGAATACTCCACAGGATGCCGATATAAAAACACATAGGCCTCAAACTATCGACGATAATATCCTCCATCTGACCTGGTGATCGCAATATGCTCAAATGCCCACATGTGCAATAGTGTGACCCCAGCTGATAGTGCAGAATCATAATGATACACACAGGTGTGCATCTCATGATATAGCTGTGCTAGAATCGCTGGCCCACAGGCATAGATTGTCCCCTGACGAACCATCCCCTTTATCATCAGTCCCCAACCAACTGCAAAACCTCTACCCCGTTGATCCGTCATCACTACCTCTCTGATCAATGCACAGAGAAATAAGGTGAAGTGATCTGCACCTACTACTAATGTCTCCTCATATCTTATCTCTCGTCTGTCTCCTGATAGCTTTGGATGACCTGGGGCAAAATGTAGGGCTGGTCGCCCCCTCCTCGTATCACAAACCACTTGATCTCCATGAATCAGTAACTTGAGGATGCAATAAACATTCTCAAGTGTGATCGTCATCTCTCCTATTGGGAAGTGAAAGGAACAGGTCTCTGGTTGAAATCATTCGACAACCGCTGTCATCATCGCCCAATGTGCTCATAGCACGAGCATATCTGACACTATCAACAATCCCAAATCTGCCAATCAGGCCCGAGTCAGTCCATCAAACCGAGCAAACAAGGCCATCACAGCAAGAACACGTTGCTCCTGCAAGCCTATAAACCCTCCAGGAACCTACATCCACCAAGTCTTTGTCAAAACCCATCTTTTCGTCCAAATCAGTTTCCCTATGCTAAATTTCCTTCCTGTAGAGGCCAAATTAACTTTGGCGCTACAAAATCCCCCTTTCGCGCTAATCTCATGGATGGCGCTACTCAACCCCTATATGGCGCCACTGCTTGGATCTTAGGCGCCAATTCTAACGTGAACCTGTGCATCCCAGACAAAAGGCACTATTTTGCAAAATAGCGATGCTTTCAACTTTCGCACCAACTCGCTTGATGGCACCAATCCAGCCAATGGCATCGATTTAACCAATGGTGCCACGACTCAGCATGGCGCCAATCCACCAGATAGCGCCACTCCCCCACATTGCACCGATTGAGACGATCACGCCACATGCAACCTATTTGGCACCATTTCACCAAAACCCTGACCCTGCGCAATATTGTGCCAATACAGATGAAGGCACCAAAACAACTTGTTTTGGCGTCGATTCTCCCTTTTTTCCCCCAAATGGATGGCGCCAATTCGTGACCTTTTGGCACCAATAGGTTTCTTGATGGCGCCAGAACCCTACAATCCCTTTCTTTGAAAAAATAAATGCAACACACACAAAAAATGACAAAGCTACAGTTTAGGCCTACCTGGGCACTAGCCTCTGGTGCTCTCTGATAGGACCAAACTCGCTCAGACAAGTGCTCGAAGCATGGAAAGAGTGGATTGCAGTGTGCCATTTTCTCTCCTTCTCTCTTTGGTTCAAGTGGCTCTATGTGTGCAAATGTGACACTTTTAGGGCCCACTTTTCTATTTATAGTGAGCCATGTCATCCTTCCACACACTTTTTCCTTCCCAGGGTGTAGATCATAACCTTTTTCACCCGTTTTTATTCCTGTCAACCTATTTTTCCATCCTTTAGCCGACTTTCACCTCCATTTCTTCTTTTCGAGAGTTCACCCAATTTTTTTTTTCAACCAACCTCTCAAGGGGGCATCCCTCACTCATTTCATTCCTTTTCGATAGCTAGGGCATATTTTTCTTTGACTTGACGCCACTTTCTTGCTAGGTCCTGACGCCACATCAAAGAGGGGCAAATGTAGACACCTAAAAATGTCTTCACCATCCGACATCACTAAACACACCAATTCCCCTTCCAAACAATTAATTAAATTTTTATTTAATTAATTATCCTCTTTAACACCTATTTTTTCTTCCTTTCATCCTCCCAAATTGAATTAATCTAATTAATTCAATAGTCTAACATTACCTAATTAATTAAATAAATGTGCAAACATTTATTTGATTAATTCCCCTTTTTAATAAACCCAATTAATTAGCTAAATCGTGTTTATCTAATTAATTTAGTCTATTAATCAACCTATCCCTACCCTAACTAATTAAATATCTATTATTTAATTATCTAGTTTAATCTACATGACCCTAGACCTAAGATAAATTAAATAAAACCTTATTTAATTAATCTTAACCCCTCACTAATCCATTTCCTAATTTTTTCCAGCCATATTAATTAGGCTAATAACCTTGATTAAAATGGTCAAACCCCAATTAACACCCTTCCCCACACACATCAAATAAAAAATTATTATTTATGCCACATAATTTAATTTTTATACACATATGCCAACCACCTCATTAAAGCCTCTTACACATGTCATAAGCATTTAATCCCACTCTTCTCCAAATGAATATTTAATTCTTTTTACTCTTCGTCATGTAAATTTTTAATTCACATCTAATCCATCTCACTCAACCTCATTAACTCCACCCCTTTTCCAAGATGAATTTAAAATTTATCTTTATTCCTAGCCCTCCATTCTTCAAGATTGAATCTAGGCCCTCCACATCATCTTCATCCTCCAACATTGATCTTTCAAATCAATCTCCACCCTTGATCAAATCCTCTCCCAAAATGCCTATAAATACAACATCTTTTAAGCCATTTTATCATCCAATTTTCTTGTAATGTTATTATGCTAAAATCTTCCTTGAGATAGTTGATTTGTGAGTTGCATTGAGCAATTTGAGAGTATTTCACAACTATCTCCATTTGGGTAAAGCAAGAGTGAGTTTGAGTGCATCACTCTCCACCTTATCTTGGGTGGTGGATCCATTGTGAGCTATAATCTTTGTGTTTTATGCATTGGTTTTGTGTTTTTACCTTCATTTTAGATTTCATTAACTACACTTTTAGATGTGAGCATTATAGTGCTTGGAATTGTCTCACGCCGTATGGAAAATTTTCCAAACTCGTGGGTTGTTCCTATCGACGTATTCCTTGAACCTCCTATGGGTGCAAGTGCTAGTAGTAAATACCTTCTTTATCAATCACAAAAAGTAATCCAAAACATTATATACCCCAAAAAGAAAAAACAAAATCCCCAAAATAAACCTATAAATGTGAGAGCAAAGTCAAAAATAATATAAACGACTGTGATGAGTTTGAGAACAATAGTATTAACAGTTAGGGCTTAAATTTGACAGCTGTATAGCTGTATTTAGGCATTTTAGCTGTAAAATACAACTAAAATTTTGAAAAGACTGTATCAGATGAAAGGAGATATTTTGGACAAGCTGTTAAAATTTATATAGGATTATGATGATATAAGCATTTGGATTTTATATAATTTACTAAAACTAATGTATGAATGAATGAATAGCTTTTAAAGTCCACGAGGCTAAAAATAGCCTATGGGACCGCTAGCCTAGTTGTTTTAGTCTTCTGCACTTCGGTCCTTTTCCTGTTCAAAGTGATGATGAGCCTCCCAAACTTTAGAACATTCTCTTCGCTGAAAAAGCTATGCCAAGAAAGAGTCGTCAAACTATTGAAATACTTGTCCCTGATGTCCTTGAAAGCCTCACACTCCATAATAAAGTGTTTTTCCAATTCGATTGCCCCGGTATTGCAAAAAATACACACCCATTCTTCCCACATCTCTTTAGACTTTTTCCACCGCCTTGTTTCACACCGGAGTTGGTGAGAGTTAGTTCTTAATCAAGCAATAATAATCTTGGCTCTCCACGAAATACAAGCCCCTATGTACGCTTTTTGTTGATTGTCACAAGTGGGGTTGAATTTGTCAATATAATATTTCTTCTTCCTCCCAAGCACTTTCCCCCATAAACACTTGCATAACTTATCCATAACAAAAGCCTTGACCTCTTTGTTATTAGTGGGGCAAGCATTCAAGTAGATATTCCATTTGCTCATCCATTTGATGTTTTGTCTCATCCAAGTCTTCTTTCTTTCCCCTATGGTCTCATTGAACACAACTTTAGGCCATCTACCTACCTCCATTTGCTCAATTCTTTTCAAATACCTTATTAGACACATTATAGCAATAGCATCAATAGGAGCTACCCCTGTTTCACACAACATTATCTCATAAGGAACTGAACCTTTTATTTTGAACTTGCTTGTGATCAAACGCTTTTGAATTTTCTCAATTTGCTTCCACTTTGAATTTGAAGTGTTGCTAGCCCACAACTCTCAACCATAAATTACCACCGGAAGCACCAAAAGACCATAAAGAACTTGCGTAGTGTTCCAATCCCATAACTCTACCTCTCTACATCTGTTTTGAAGAGCATATAACGCTTTCCACCCTCCCAAAGTTCTCTTCTTTCTACAGCTCTCCCAACTAAGTTTGTTGTTGAAGTCAAACCCAAGGTATTTAAACTCTAACTTCTTCCAGAATATTGCTTTCAAAGTAAAACTTATGATGGTTCCTATTTCTTTTGTTGGAGAAAATCATGATCTTGGTCTTACTGGTATTGACTTGCCTATAGAAGTGTTCTAGGACAACTAAATGGTCTTGCAACCCTTGAGCCATCTTAGCAATCAAAATAATGTCATTAACATATAAAATAAGCTTTATCACAAATTCCCCCAAATGACACCATCACCTCCTTGCGCACTAAGCCACTCTCCAAGCTTGTCAATATATAAACCAAAAAGAGTGGGGGAAAGCAGACAGCCTTGTTTGACTCCAATATCACTCCTAAAACTCTCTGAAATGCCCGTTGAAATTCTGATTTTGACTCTCACCTCTTCATAAAGCCTATGGACAGCCGCTCTAAGATGCACAGGAATCCTAAGTTCTTCCATCCTATACCATAGCTTATCTCTAAGTACTTTTGAAATCTACAAAACAACAATTGATTGACAGGCAAGGTTGACTGTCAAATTTAAGCCCAGACTCCGACTGACTGGAATTTACATCCCCCGTTAATCACAGAACGAAGAAAGAGTAAAAGGCAACAATTATGTAGGAGTAAAATGAGAATAAATAAAAAGAACAGATCAGTATAAAACAGTAAAACCAAAGAAAAATTCTGGCGTCCTAACTTTTAAAGGCTAGGTCGTGTTGTATCACAACAGTCATAAAAAAACCATTGCACAATCAACTTCCCATGCAGGCAGTTACAAGCAACCGCTATTTCTTGCAGTCTCAAAATCAATTTCAAGTTATTAACTTCAATTTCTGTTCTGGGGGAGAAAGGTTTGAATTCTATCTTTGATTTCCACATTTCATTCAATTTTTTATTGTGGCTCGTTGAAGGTCTTTTCTGGTTTGTGTTGTTTGAAGAGTTGTAACTCTGGGTTTTTACTTGTAGGATAGTTTTTGTTGATGGATTCTCTTGTAAAGATTGTATTTTGTGAGGCTTTTGTCGGCTAGTTTTTTGTTTATGGGTTTCTTTTGTAAAGATTTTATTTTGTGTAGCTCTTGTAGGATTGTTTTTGTTAATGGATTTTATTTTGTGAAGCTTTCTTCTTAGGCTAGGCAAATCATTTTCTTCAGTGGGTTTCTCTTGTTGCTTCGGCGTTGGGTATTACCATTTGCTTTTTTGACAATAATCGGACCCATGTTTAGGTTGTGCATTTAGTAGGAACAATGTCTAAATCTTGTCTGCGTTATATGTTAATGGAAACGAAAGCATACAATAGAGAGGCACACTTTTTTTGTTTATTTAGGTGATTTATTGTGTGGGTTTAGAATTGGGAGAAAATGGATTCTTAATTAGCATAGGAATCACAGGTAAAGTTTGTTTAGAAGATAATTTGAAATACTTTACCTCGGATGTGGGTGCAGAGTTGTTAACAAGCTGTAATGTTTTTTGATATTTTTCATAAATACCTTTGATGACATGATTCAATTCAATAGCTTTGATGACAATTTAAATTATTACAGGCTGCTTGATAGTACTTATTTATCTTGTCAGTAGAATGGGGAAGTCAAACAAGAAAGCTAACACCGAGGTGCGTTCCTGCATACCAAAATAGTTAATTTATTTTTCCGAGCGTCTTTAGTGGTTTGACTCTCTTCCCATAATTCAGGCTGCTGTGTCTGTTCCAGCTGCTCCATCAAAGAAGGGGAAGAAAGGTGTGTTATATTAATACATGACAAAACATTTTTATTTATGTTGTGTGTGAGTGTGCTTCTGAGAGGTATCCCTTTTTTTAGAGCATAAAACATATATTTGGCTGTCAGCTATGGTGCCATTGGCTTTATCTTTTTTCTCCTTTAATCTGCTTATTTACAGGTAAGAGAGAACCAGATGCTGAACTTGTAGCACAACTGCCGCTGAAGAAATTAAAATCATCAAACAAAGTTTCTACTAAGAAGAAACCGGAGACATCTTCATCTGACGGTAGTGATTCTGAGTCTGAAGAAGAGGTAACATATGCAAATTCCTATATTGGTCATCATTATCATTTGTTGGTGAAAAATTCTATGATTGAATTACTTGTTTGGTTGAATATTGTGCATGGTCACTAGTATATCATATAACATCATTCCAGTCATTAATATATATTACATAACATCAAGCCAAGGCTAATTTGTTTATTTATCAAATTATCATAATAGAATGGCATCATGTTCATCTCATTATTTTTTATAGCAATACCCGACAAAATAAATAAGAGATTTTGGTTATAACTTATTCCTTAGTTGTCACAAGTTCATAACCATTCAATGAGTACCTGTATTTTGAGTCTACTGCATATTACTGAAAGATATACTCCTTGTATTCCTGTGGTCCCATGCTTCGTGGGTCATGGGTTTAGGGATGCCAAAACATATTTACCAAACAAATACATCTACTTAAGAATGCAAGTAGACACATGCACTTGGGAATTACAGCTTTTTTTAGCCTTTCAAAGAAAAATACAAGTAATGAGATGCATGTAAGGAAATGTGAGCATCTCAGAATGTATTTCTAAGAACAGTGGTGTCTTCGACAGATTTAAATTCTTTTCAATTGCTTCAAAAACACGCACAACTATGCCATTAAAGTGGAAATTGACATAGAACATTTCCAACATTGACCCTTAGAGGAAAGCACAAGCGAACATTAACCAATTTCAACAGCAGAGACATTAAACATGAACGAGAACAAGAACACAGATTTACGTGGGGGAAACCCTTACGGGTAAAAAAAACCCCACACTCCAAATCATAGAGCCATTGTATTATTCAGCAACCAAACAGTTACAATACATTTACAGGCTCATAGCCTTTATAGGAGATTAACATCTTGTTCCTTCTGAAGAATATCTGACAGTATAACCCTGCACAAAGTTCTCCAGCACTCGGTTGGTTCTTCATACTGTTATCGTGCCACAAATAGCACACAGTACAGAACTTCACCTTCTCGGCCAGAACCATTTCACCTAAACTCTGTTTTCACTCTCTCCTCAGTCCTTTTACATACTGTTAACATGCTGCGTACAACATACAGCATAGGACTTCACAGAAGAAGAACAGAGTTTTCCAGATTGATCGCATCGTCACTTAGACTCTCTCTCACTCTCTATCGATTCCCAATTGCTTTTAGCAATCCAATCGACTCCTGACCGTTCGTTCCAACTGCCCAGCAACGCCAAACTGTTCGCTGTCTTCCAACCGTCCAAACTATCAAACCGTTCGCATATCTGTGAGAAACTTTTAGTCCCACATGCATCAGTCATCGGTCATTTTTCTAGTTTACATACCCGACCACTCGGTAAGACTATCGTCGACACTTTTGCCGCCGACAATGCCCGTCTAACCTAATCGGTATAACTCAAACTATCGGCGACCACTTCACTATCTACACCGATAGTTCCATGTCTCAGCGATGACTTCGACTTAGTATATACATCACATGACTTACTATAGCCGGTAATCCAATGTATCTTTCCCTAATGTCACCGATACAGCCGGTCATCCTTTGTATCTAACTCAATGTACATTCGCAGCATACAACCTCGACATACAATTGCAGGATACACACAAAATGATACTCACATGCATTTGCGGCATACGCACGAAATGTTCACAACATACGTTTTTGATATACACACAAATTGTATATTCAGTGACAACGCTCGATTCACAACTCTTCGCCAACTTCCATTGGAGTAACACAAAGCGATCGGAGAAACTACCACAGGCTCCGTCGATGGCCACCCTTAAGCCGATGGACTTCGGTTGAACCTTTTGAACCATTGAACCTGACGCGAAGTTCAAGCTTTTCATCAGGGAGACACAATATCATCGGAGTGATATCTTCAGCCAAGCCTGATAACTAGAGTCAAGCCGAAGAACCAATGCCACCGAACCATTGAACCAAGGAACCATTGAACCAATGAACCAATGTCGTTGAACCAAGGAACCTTTGAGCTATTGAACCTGTAATTTGAGTCACTAGTACTCAACATTCTCCCACTTGACGAAGGAATTACAGGAAACCATCAATGCTCCAAGTCACAGAACCAAGCTGATACTGCCTCTAGAAACAAGATAGACCATCAGCTAGAACAACAATCAGAAATCTGACTACTCCCATCCAACTGAACCAAAAAACCCACTTGACTAAAAATAGCACACACATCCAGTGCTAAAATATCCAATCACTCATACCTTGAAGGTATGAACATCAGTAGACTCATGCCACCTACATATACACTCATCATCTGTAAATACAAGCTCCATGTGTCAACCAGTCGAAGAAGACCAAACGCATCAAGAACTCCCACTGCATGGATAATGCAGATCTGAAAAAGATCAAGACATACTAAGTCTACCAATAGCATAACACAAAAAGTGTAAACATCATGTAGTACCAAGGAAACATCCACCATGATATGCAAAAATCTGTAAATCAATAACCTGTACATCTCACCACCAGTCTAGAAATCTCTCAAGTTCTTCACACCCAACAATGAAAGAGATAACAGAACCTCCATGTCATCACCCAAAAGCATAAGTGAAAACACATGATCACAAACTAATGATCACTTCAGCTCCGAACAAAACCTCAAAACAATGTAATGTGAAACAAACCATCCAGGAAGATAACCAGAACCATAGAGAGTAACTCTGCACATCATATACCTGTAGATAGTCCTTCTACATACACCTCTGAATGCTAACTGTGTCAAGTATGATCTCTTCTCAAGTAATAAACTACCCGTTGATGGTTGTTTTTCGACAAGTCAACAATAGGGTGAAATACTAGGTATCTGACCCTCTCTTGAGCAAAGCCTCTCGGATGCTGAACTAAGTGATCAAACGAGATAACTCCAAGGTTCCTTCTAATAACGTTTTAATTTCAGTAAGAGACAGCTCAATGATTTAAGTATGATTCTGCTGTTAATCAACAAAGGGACTTACACAATTGTTCATGTAACTTGTTGTTTCAAAGACTCTGGAAGTGAACACTAGGGAATCTAAGTACTGCAACTGACGCGTATGATTTAGCAATGGACGTTCTGATCCTAAATCTAACTGATTGGTAAAAAAAAGGCAAAAGATATAGGGTCGAGAAATACTAATCTAATCCTAAATGGAAGGACGTTTACTGCTTAGAGTGAAGTCGAACCAAATCTTGTTTCGCCAAGATAAAACAACTACACAAGAGAGGTGCTATCTTCAAAGGTATGCAAGATGTTTAAATCAATTATGCTCATGAAAATTCAACAGGCATAAAGATCGAATTGACGCTCAATTGTAAAGACTTCACTACAAGGCAATAAAAACAACCTTTCACTAACTAACTTATACTTAAAAGGAAAACTTGTAACTTAACTTAATATTCGTATGAAAATTGAAACCATGCAAACACTCAGAAATATAAATAGAATCACCAAATCAATGAGTCCTTTATTATCTCAGAGAGCTCTTACAACAATTTCAGAATTTCCAACCGTTACAAATGAGAGCAATGAGAGCTCTTTTATAGTCCTCAAAGGAGAGAAGGGTCAAGATTGATCGGCGAAATCAGCGGATCAGATCAAGCCACATCACAAGTAGTTACAACAAA
This sequence comes from Cunninghamia lanceolata, assembly GCA_027924645.1. Classification (NCBI taxonomy): domain Eukaryota; kingdom Viridiplantae; phylum Streptophyta; class Pinopsida; order Cupressales; family Cupressaceae; genus Cunninghamia; species Cunninghamia lanceolata. The sequence continues at coordinate 12,604,721 of BSBN01000803.1, forward strand.
CTATACTTTATTAAATGAATGAGGTTAACTTTATTAAATATAGGAGGTTACTCATATTAAATGAAAGAAGTCATGAAAGAGAGAACAAAGGCACGCTTTCCAAGAGGATAAGGAAGCCACATCATCAAGGCGAGTACTATGTAGTAGTACTATGAGATACAACGAATCTGGACACAATTGGAGCAATGTCTTCCATTGGTACACTTGTCGCTGCCTTAATGGATCCTTCTGCCACTGCTACATCTGCCTCATAGACGCCAAGTGTCTTCTCCCAGTCGTTTATCCAAGACTTATTTTCCCCAAGACGATATGCAAGTGTGAATATATTATCTAGTTGACTTTCATCAAGTCCATCATATTGAAAGTAGAATGCCTTAACTTGTTGCTTCATGTTCTCAATAGTAACATTTCCATAAGGATTACAAATCTTTGTCAAAGCAGTATATATATGATTTTCTGTTCTTAGAAGAACACTTCTTATCCTGGACATATCTACTTCAATTTTATCAACTAGTTGCCCCTTGTTGTGAAAGGAGAAATACCAAGTGACAAAGTCATGTGGAGTATCTCTGTCAATCACTTTATCATGTATTAAGTCTTCTACTGGAGCTTCCATTAAACTCTTGAGTTGTGGCATATATTGCTCTTTGATTGGTTTGAACTCAGCACAACTTTCCAATAAAGCTTGGACTTGACCTTAGAGCTTAATGACTCTGTCATACACTTGCACAATTTCTTCAAGGTAAATATAGGCCTTGTCTTCTGTCTTTTCTATCCATCCCTTCATCATCTGAGATGAAGTTCTCATGTCCTCAACTTGGGATACTGTTTCCTGTGGAAGAATGGAAGGAGGAATTGCAGTAGCTTCCTTCTGTTGAATAGGTTGCATGACCTGTTGGATGTAATGCTTCAATGTACTAAAATCCTGTTCAACTTTCATCCTTGCTTCTCTTTCTTGTTTCAACATGCTTCTCACATTATTCACTGCATCTTGTAGTTCCTCATCGACTTGTTCCTTTGTGATTGGACCCATGCCAATAGTAGTCATATTGTAATCCTCAGGTGCCATGTTTTCTAACTCCTTGTCATTTCTAGGAACAGCTATGTGTATCTCTCTGTTTCCAGCAGAATCTTGAGTGATTTTAGAAAGGATTGTTGCTTTCTTCTTCTGATTACTCTTTTGTACATTTACAAGCAATTCCTCAACTGCAGTAGGCTGATAAGTCTCTACAATTGTACTTTCTTCAATCCTTTGTCTCAACCAAGGTGGGAAAGTAGAAAGATCTCGTTGTCCATGATCGTGATTATGTTGAACACGAGCTACTTCTTCATCAGATTCAGCTTGTCCTACTTCATCCTGACCAAGATCATCATTCTCTTCTATTATGACAGTGGGGCTTGATTGGATCTCTTCTGATGGAATCAAGGCGACTTCTTCTATTACTTCTATCTCTTGTATTGGATTTTGAACAATTGAAGCACCTTCTTGTGGATTAGATGAAGTAGATGGATTATTTTTTTTCTGAGGTCTTCGGCTTGATTCCCCTTGATCTTGACTAGGTCTTTTCCTCTTTCTAGCTGAATTATTGCTTTGATCATTCCCACTATGTTGTGGTTGGCTATGTGTACTATGCTGCTTTGGTTCTCCTTCATCCATCTTATTGTAAGTGAGAACTTGACTTTCAGCACTCATTTCCTGCAATAGTTGATTGATACACACTTGTGTCATGGCTAAGACCGGCTTTATCAAATCTTCTTCGGATGCATCTCTCTTTGACCAATCAATTGTGTAAGGCAAATCCTTTATCTTGTCAAATTCATCTATTAGCAAAGTATCATCCTCGGTGAACTGGTCTGGAATCCTGAATACTTTGGTGGCTCTGACTAAATCCCAGTCGAGTCTCGAACTTTGAAGAGTTCGGAGATCATCTTCATCTTGGGCACTGGCCCAGTGGTCTTCCAACTACTTGATATGTTTGAATTCTCTGTTGTATTTCCAGCAAACTTGGAAAGGGTCAAAGTTAGGCCTCTTGGTGCCATGAGTTTGCAAATGGTAAGCCTGTAGCTCTATTTCAGAATACTCAGCTGCTGATAAGGACGGACATTCCAGATTTTGTCCTAGACGAAGTGGAAATTGGATTCCTCCTTTCTTTTTCAACTTCTGCAACCTGATGAGTTCTAGGAGTTGTCTTGTAACCTCTAACATCACCATCCTGTTAGTTGGATACCTTGGCAATCTGTATGGATATGATGTGAATCCTTGGATCCTTAGGTAAGTGTACCTTTCATGCTGAGTATACCAGTGTCCATATGCTGAAATGAATTCTCTCGCTGCATTAGACAATCTTTTATGAAATTCTCCCCTCAGTTTTTTCATTATGAACATAGCAAATGCATCATTGAACCTTGTATAATGATTAATACTCTTCAGGTGCAACTGAGGATAACATTGATGTGACAAGTATTTGTTAGGTCCAATGCCGACTTCTCCTTTTTTGGTTAATCCTGAGTAGACTTCATTTCTGGCGAGAAGATACACTATATAGGAACTCATATAACAAGTCTTAGTCTTAGCAAAATTGAGGAACTGCTCATGTATACTCTGACTGATAAGTCCAGCCCAATCAATCATTTTCCCTTTGAGAACTGACTTGATGAAAGAGTACATCCAAGGCTGAAAGGTAGCAGATTGAGGCATTCCTGTCATTCTGTTCAGAAACATGATTAGATATCCAATTTCGGGATGAAAATCTGACTTATGGAACTGTGGAGGATTATTCATATTGAACTTCATGGCCGGATTGGCCATCCACTCTCTCCTTATCTCTTGTAACTTTATCTTGGTATCGACATCATACTCCTGCTGGCCTTGTTGTATTGAGATGCTGATCATCCTCTCTTTGGTTGGAATGTTGAAAGTCTCCTCAACTGCTTCCCTTCGCAAATAGGCCAGTATCATTCCATCCTTGGCTATAATTTGCTTTGTATTTACATCATACTTTTTGACACATTCGATGATCATCTCCGGACACGGCAAAGCTGGCGGAAAACAAGCAGCTTCAATGGCTCCACTCTTCATGATGGCTCGAGCAAGGCTTCCTCCGTTGGGTTCTTCAAGGACTGACTTGATATCTTCCAAGTTGCTGCTTCCCATATTCGTGTCGCTTACATTCGTCCACCTTGAGACGAGCTTTGATTCGGGAATCTTCCCCTTGGCATCCATCCGGATTTTGGCTTGTCGCTCCTTGGAAGTCATTGCCATTATTCTGCAGACTTGACGCGAATAAGTGATTGCAAACAAAATCTAGATTTTACTTCAGCAACTTTAGTGGATTAAATTATGAAATTTTCCTCTATAATTATGAAATATCACTATTAAATTCAAAGAATCTATGAAAAATCATAAAATCCACTTATCCTTTTAGAATTTTATCAATATTTAAACAATTTCAAGGCATCTAATGAAAGAAAAATAAGAAAATCAGATCAGAAAAAACTCAGATCAGACTTACTTGATGAGCTGTTTTGTATTTGATACCTTGCAATTTGATCCACCACTTGGCAAAATTTGATAAAAATCAAATTTATACTTCTAAAAAACAACTTCTTGTTGCTGCTCCTTGAAAAAAATTCTGCTGTTGGAGAATAAATCTGCTCTTGAAAATAAATCAAATGAAAAAGAAATGAGGCATATATATATAATTTACTTTACAAAAACCTTTCCTTTTCTCTAGGCCGACCTCATGCACAAATATTTAATTTAGTTTTGATCTTTATTAAATGAATGCAATTTTACGTTTTCCGAAGGCAACAACCATTAAATGCTTGTAACTTCGCATTGGATGCATTGGATAAAGTCTTGATGATCTTCTTCTTGTTGTTGGACGTATTTCTTCTTCTCTCCTCCAAGCGCATGGGATGAGGAATTCGAATCCTCTTGGCATTTCGCATTAGTTGAGGTCTTCGAGGCCTTCCTTATCTTCCTTGGATTCGCATTTGACTTCGCATTAGATAGAGGGTAGGGAGTCTTCTAAGATTTTCGCATTAGATGAAGTTTTTAATTCCCCTTCATATTCCGCCTTGGATTTGGAGTTGTATTTGAGTTTCTCTTCTTTGGAATGTCATGATCTTCTATAGAATCCTTTTATCTTGCTGTCTTGAAACTCTAACACTTGCTTTCAGCATTTCGCACTAGATAATCCTTTGATGATCCTCCTTTCATGTTTCGCATTAGATAGAGGATTAGTGTTCTCTTGTTTTAAGTCGCACTAGATGAAGTTTGGAGAATCTTCAAGGATTTCGCATTAGTTCAAGGTATAGGATTCCTCTCAAACATTTCGCATTAGATGAAGAACCGAAATCCTCTTGACTTGATATGTGTGGCGCTTTGGCTCAAAGTTTGAATTCTTCTTGATATTTCGCCTTGAATGAAGGATTTGAAATCTTCTTAATACTTGGCGCATTTGATCATTAATTATGGAGCATTTGATAGGTAACATGAAGTCTTCAAGTCTTTTGAACTTCTAGATAGAACTTTAGGATCTCACCTTTTAGCATGGCGGATTGGATGGAGGATTAGAATCCTCAGGAATTGGCGCATTAGACCACTAGTTTGACATCTTCAAAATGAAACTTCATTCTTTCTTTAACATAGCGCATTAGATGGAGGATTAGAATCCTCTGGCATTTAGCGCATCACTTAAATAATTCGAGTTCTCCTTACATGGCGCATTGGATCACTAGTTGGAGACATTGAAAATCAAACTCCGTTCTTTCCCTTTGGATATGGCGGACTAGTTGAAGGATTGGGATCCTCACGAGTTTGGCGCATTGGATGGGTAGCAAGACTTCCTTAAAGGAGTGGCGCAATGGATGCCAATTTCGTTTTCTTCTTGTTTGGCGCTTGGATAAGGAACTTGGAAGACAGCGCATTGCTTGACCCTTTTAAAATCTTCAAACTTGGACGAATGTAAATGGCCTTTGTCTTTGGCGCATTAGATGAGCTCGTAGGATTCTCTTAGAATGTATCTCACTTTACCTTGATGTTGCATATTGGATGATCTTGCCATGGGCGCAAGGGTTCAAGTTTCAAAATCCTATGAATAATGCTTTGGTTAAGCTTGTAGGACTCTTGTGGAGTTTTCCCTCAAAAATCGCATTAGATCAAATATAACGAATCCTCTAGAGTGTGGGCGCACTAGATGAAGGTGTAGGATCCTGTGGAGTTCTCACTTTCCCTTAGAAGAGACCTCATGATGTTGGCGCATCACTTAGACACTTTAGATTCCCTGGACTCTAGCGCATTGGATAGCCTTGGAAAATGATCTTTGGAGTCACTTGAGCGCATTACTTCATGTTTTAGAATCCCCTGAACTTGTCTCTCTAGGAAGTCGCATTAGATAAGGTCTTAAGACTCCTCTGAACTTGAAATTTGGTGAAGGGACTAACACTTATGTTGAACATTGATGAAGCGCATTAGTTGAAAGGAAAAGATTTTTTTTTTTTTAGTTTTGGCGCATTGCTTCACCTTTTGGGATTCCTCTCAAGTCAAAACCCTTACATTTCCCTCTTCTTTCTTGGTGGCGCTTCACTTCAAGGGTTGAAATCCTCTGACATTTTCATTAAAATTCGCTCCAAGATTTGCTTTAGACTTGTCTTTTTCACTTTCGCACTAGTTGAAGGTATTGGAATCTCCATTTTTTCCTCCGAAATGACCTTTTAGTTTGAGCGCAACAGATAGAAGATCGAAATCCTCTGATATTTTCGCATTGGACCGAGGTGTATAAGGGCGCATTAGATCGAGTTTTCAAATCCTCTGGCTCAAGTGTCTTCTTCTTCGTGATTTTGCGCCCAGATTTGCGCCATCTAAGTGTCCAGTCGCATTAGATCAAGATTTTGAATCCTCTGACTTCGTCAAGCATTTTCAGGATCGCGCGAGTAAAGGTATATTGAAAAATATATTTAAGTATAAGTTTAGAGATTTAAGATGCAAAATATAGAATTTGGAGGATTCACCAGATTTCAGACTTAGCCATTTTTCAGGATTTTCAGGATTTCAGGCTCCAGTCTTAGTCTTTTCAGGGTCTCAAACATTCTGAAGGATTAACCTCAAAACTTGATATCTAAATAGGATTTGATCACAATTCTTCATTATTGCAAGTTCATCTACCCTTAATCGTGAACCAAAGATCATAGGCAAGGAAATTGTTACCGAGCCGGCAAAGGAAAACGAGTCAGGACATCATTAAAATCTCAGCAAAACTCATTGAAAACTCATTGAAAAGCTCAGAGCTCAAAAAAAGGGGGGTCCCTATTCCTAATGGGGTGATGTGTGATTTGGTCACAACATCTGGCGACTCCACTAGAGGAATGTTCCTGAACATTTCTAAAACAAAAATGCAAAGCTCACTCAAAGAATATTAAATTATCATCCTCAATCGTAAACTATGCAAAAACGAGCTTAAAAGGGAAAGGAATCATAAATTGGATCAAGACACTGCATCTCCTGATGTGTGATTAAAGATTGATTTCAATTAAAACAACTTCTTGAATGTGCTAAAGATAAACAAACGTCAAGTTTCAAAATTTCCATGTACACCCACACACGAGATCAAATGAACACGACTACTCAATCAAAGAATCAAAATCAATTGCCAGCGCGACTATCCATATTTGAGGTTTGAAGTGCAAGCACTTAGGTTCATTCCCATCCCTTAGAAACCAGGATCGACTAAGCTGACCTGTCTCAAGCTAGGTAAATTCATGAAAGAGGATGAATGAATATATACATGGATGACATAGGCGAATGATAATATGCAATGACAAGTAAATGGTGTCAAATGGAGTGGTGATAGAATGACAGTGAAAATGCAATGAAACAATGTGGCTCTATCATGACGCCTGTTTGCCAGGTTTTCGCCAAGATACTTATTCATGGCGCCCGTTTGCCGGGTTTTCACCAGTGAACGAAAATTTTTTTTCTTTACTATTTTTCTTCTCTTTTTTTTTTTTTTTATAAATAGAATCATGATGACCATTACACACGGCGCCTGTTTGCCAGGTTTTCACCGAGGTAACGAATGATAAGAACTCAAGAGTCTGATTCTGCAGATGACGCGATAATCCACACATAAAATCATGTCAAGTTGTAATACTCATAAATGTTGGCAGGAAAGAATAACATGATAGGGTGAAAGGAACGGAGTTGGATGATGGCGGATTATGACTGTATGAAAGCGTATTCAACCATAAACCAAAGGAATGACGGGATATGTTGAATAGCAAGAAACAAATATGGACGGTGAATAAGGAAAATGAAATGGAATGAAATCACGATCAACGTTTGTTTGTATCAACCTAAACTTCGAAGCTTGCAAGTGGAAAGGGATATATGCTAGGGAACGGGGATTAATGATAACTAGTAATGATACCTTCATGTCCTTCACGAACTTAGGATTTCTCCCTTTAATTTTGGTTCGCGGGGTGAAGTAATGTGGAATGGAATTGAATGGAAATGGAATGGATGGGTGGATTGGATGCGGTAGCCTCTTTGGATTCGGCTACAGGTACTTGGAACTTTATTTCTCAAGCATTTCTTGACTTGAAAGTACAGCACGAAATATCTTTTGAACATGCCTTGTTTAGGAATTATGGCATTTATATCATGATACATAGAGATTTTTGGATTTTCAGGAATCTCTTTGCTTAAAAGGTAAAAGCATCCAAATATTTATTTTATGGAAAGATGGGGGAATGATTGGAAGGAACTGCAAGCTTCTCATTCAGACGACACTCACATTCATCAATCATGATTAGGAGAGGGGTGAAAAGGATAAAGGTGTGGATAGTAATGTGATTTTGAAAGCGAAATGGATATATGTAGTAGATTTGAAATGGAATAGAGTGGGAATACCAACATTTGATTTTATCCTGTACAGTGGATAATGAAAATACTCCAAGTACTTGATTTCAACTTCAACTTTTATCCTTCTGGAGTACAATGAACACAGAATCATATAAATGATGCAGTCATTAGACTCGAATTCATTATTGGTTGAAAATGCAATGTGGACGGAGGTTTTATTGTATTGAAATGAAATGGATGGACAATTTTATTGTAATATGAGATATGGTAAATGGGATGACGGATATGAAAGTATGCAAAATACTTTATTATGGAATGGAAATGGAATCATGAATTACCTTATGATTTTCACTTGACCCAGGCTTACAAAGGCTTTCCTAGGAACTTCGGGATCATTAAGATGTGTAAGAAACCTCAAAATACTTCAGTCAATACCGAACAACTGATTCGTTTCCTAAGAACAAGCAGTCACGCTATCTAATACTCGCGATGGAATCCACGGGAAATCCATCAGTCATGACTTAAGTTTCTCAAAAGAACAAATAAGAATTCGTAAAATTAGATTTGACATTTTAAGTATTATGTTCAGAAGATAATGGTGTCAAGACACAATATATGATTAATGTCCCAGTCAAGCTCAGTGCTCGCTTTGTCAACAATTGAAAACAATAATCTATCAATCCTAAGAGTTTCGTGAATAAATGTTTAAGAAATGAGCTAACATATCCTAGTGAAAGTATACCAAATGTGTTTTGGATACACACCACCTTGTCAAGAGTTAAAACCCTTCAAAAACAACTACTCTAAAAACGAAAGCAAAACAAAAACAACTAAACTATGAAAAGCAAGAAAAATTCTTGAGTCAAATGACATCAAGACAAACAAATCTAATCTAAGAAAAAAAACAAAATAACTGAAAGGAAATCCTATCTAACTATGTACAAACCAGTGTTCCGAAGAATTCATGGCTGGAAATAGTGCTTCAAGAACTGCCCATTGACAGGCAATGGAATATCTTCTCCGGTCAGAGTCTTCAATTTGAAAGCGTTCTCTCCTAGGATCTCAGCAATCTGATATGGGCCCTTCCAGAGATAATCGAATTTGTCGTGATCACCTCGCCGTTCGTGTGCTTTGTCCCAATATAAAACCAGATCAGAAATTCTGAAGGCTTTCACTCTTGCCTGTCGATCAAACCAACGCTTGACCACTCCTTGATGTTTCATAAATTTATTTAAGGCGATGTCTCGTTTTTCTTCCAGATGCAGGAGCTGTGATAATCTTACTTGTACTTGCTCATCTTCATCTAAATACTCTTGCATGAATTGCAAGGTTGGAATCCTCAATTGTATTGGGAAGATGGGATCCTGCCCATAAACCAGGTGATATGGAGAAGTACCCAAAGAAGACTTGACTCGAGTTCTGTCTGCCCAAAGAGCGAACTTCAGCTGTGTATGCCAGTCTCTTGGATTCTTATCCAGTAATTTCTTTATTGCATTCAAAAGGTTCTTGTTTGTGGACTCAGCTAGGCCATTTCCCTGTGGATAATAATTCGATGAAAATTTCAGGGTTATGCCATATTCAAAGGCCCAATTTGAAAATCTAAGTGATGAAAATGCAGGGCCATTGTCGCATACAAGGGCACTGGGACAACCAAATCTGGTAATTATATTCTCTTCTAAAAACTTGATCACTACTTCAGAAGTACAGAACTTCAAAGCATGAGCTTCTGTCCATCTGGTGCAGTAGTCTGTGGCAGTCAAAATATATTTATGCTGTGCGGAAGATGGTGGGTTTATCATGCCAATAAAGTCTAACCCCCACTTAGCAAAAGGTCTGAATTCAACAACTGGCTGCAAAGGCATAGCTGGGTTTCGTTCTCTTGAAGCTGCTATTTGACAAATATGGCAAGTTTTGATGTGCTGATGAGCATCTTGAAACAATTTTGGCCAATAGTAGCCTGCCCTTAATATCTGATTTGCCGTTGCTAGCTCACCACCGTGGCAAGTTCCGAACTTATCATGAAATTGTTCCATAATACTTTTAGCTTCGCTCCTACCAACACACCTTAGGTAGATGCCTTCATGATTCTGTCTGAATAAAACTGATCCTTGCAACATGAAGCGTTTACTTCTGTATCTCAATGCTCTCCTCTGTGTTGGGCTCATATGTTCTGGACATCTCTGAGATAGTAGGTAATAAACAATATCATCGTACCACTCATCTGGTGATACTGCTTCAAGTACGTAAGCTTGCTGAACTAATCCAGGTTCTTCGAGTGCTATAGTCTGAGTCAGTGCTTGTCCTCTAACCAACTTCATTGGTTGAATTTCGATGTCGTATTCTTGAATAGTGGCGACCCACTTGCCTCTTCGTTCGCCTAGTTCATTTTGCATTAGTAGTGTTTTAACTGCGGCATCTGGAACTATAGCATATACTTTACTTCGCAAAATATAATGTCGGAATTTCTTGATAGCCTTTACTAGAGCATACGCCTGTTTCTCCACTGCGGGATATCTCAGCTCAGCATCCTTAAAAGGGGCACTCATAAATGCAACGGGGTGTTCATCTTTCTCATCTACCCTCTGGGTCAAAATCCCTGCACAGGTGTGATCAGATGCAAAAGAATATAAATAAAACGGCTTCAAATAGTCTGGACTGATGAGGACAGGAGCCCTAGCAATTGCTTGCTTGATTTCTTCAAATGCTTTCTTTGCTTGAGGAGTCCATTCAACTTTCGCATCTTTCTTTAACATATCATTCAACGGCTTAATAATTTCTGCAAATCCGGTAATAAACTTCCTGACGAAGTTGATCTTGCCGAAGAATGACTTTAATTCCTTTTTACTAGCAGGCATGCTAATTCTCTTAATGGCTTCTATCCGATCTGGATCAATAGAGATACCGTGTTCTGATATGACATGACCCAGGAGCTTTCCTTCTGTCACCCCGAAGATGCACTTCTTTGGATTTAAGGAAATTCCATATTTTCTGCAAGATTCGAAAACTTTCCTTAAATGCTCTACATGATCTGCTCTGACCTTTGAGAACACCGTAAGATCATCCATATAGATGGTAATGCATTTTCCAATAATATCTCTAAAAGCAATATCCATAGCTCGCTGGAAAGTGGCTCCTGCATTGATTAAGCCAAAAGGCATCCTTCTGTATGCATAAGTACCCCATTTGGTAGTGAAAGCGGTCTTCAATCGATCCTCTTCTTCAACTATGACCTGGTTATACCCTGAATATCCATCCAGAAAAGACATCATCTGTGAACCATTTACAATTTGCAGCACTTCGTCCAATGAAGGCAAAGGATAATTATCTTTTTCTGATGCTTTGTTTAAGTTCCTGAAATCAACGCATAATCGTATTTCTCCATTCTTTTTTCTAACTGGAACTAAATTGGCGACCCACGTCGAGTGCCTGATCGGAAATATGATCTTTGCCTGCAGCAGCTTCTTCACTTCTTGATAAATAAGTGGCTCTAGTAAAGGATTAACCGGCCTCTGCCTCTGTCGGAAAGGTCTGCTTCCTGGCTTGAGAGGGATAGTATGCGTGATGATGGATGTGTCGTATGTCTTCAAATCATCATACCCCCAAGCAACAACATCGTGAAATTCTCTCATACTACTGAGGATGTTTTCTCTTTCTTCCGGTGTGCAAACTTTCCCTATGAATACATTTTTTATATCTTCGTCGGTTCCCAGATTGACTGCTTCACATTTATTTCCATCTTCGTTATGGTGAGGAGGAGTGCCCAACTTATCTGAATCGAAAAGTCTTTCTAATTCAATCATACCCTTTGGGATGTTATTGTCCTTCAGATTCATGATCCCATCTGGATCAAACTCAGCTTCAACTTCACTTTCGTCAATGACCTGGGTGGTGAAGATGCCTGAATTGGTCAAGAAATCCAGTATATGTTTGTCATCATCAAACACTTGAAAATTTGTGATATTATCTGGTACTGATGGTACTGATGTCAGTTCCACTGTGAACTTTTTTAATCCTTCCATAGCCAATGGCTCAAGGGAACTTGCGGCCTGTGCTAGTGCATTAGCTACTCGATTTGTTGACCTGTAAATTGACTTGATGTTGAAAGCATCGAAGTCTTCAATCAAATCCCATACTCTGTTTCTGTATTTCTTTAACCTCTTGTCATGGCACACATATTGCTTCCTGACTTGTCTGACAACTATTTCTGAATCGCCGAACACATGCAAAATTTTAACTTTCTTCTTTATAGCCAAGAGCAACCCGTGTACGAGAGCTTCATACTCGGTAACATTATTTGTGCATGGGAACTGTAATCTTAAAGCTGATAAATAAGCTTCCCCCAGCGGACTGATCAATTCGAAGCCAGCACCGGATCCTTGCTTGGATTTCGATCCATCAAATCTTAGAGTCCATACTTGATTATCTCTTGAATTTGACATATCAACACCTTGATCTGCTTTTGTAGGTTCAATTTGGGTATGTTCTGTTGCTGATGCCGAAGTGCTTGCTTCATCTGTAACGGCTGTATCCCGAACTGGTTCTTTTAGTTTCATCATACTGGGGATTTCCAAGCCCATGGCCTCTGGAATCCTCTTTCTAACTTGTTCTAAGGCCACTACGCACATAGAGCAAGAGAATTCGGAATGGAAAGCATCGTGTATCCTACACCAATTAGGTAGCAATAGATCTTGAACGGATGCGTGACTTCCCAATTCTACTCCTTGCTTCACATGTCTCATCACAAAATTCCGGAAGTTTTCAAACATACCTTCCCCTTCTTCATCTGATGATGCGCTGTGATCACTTTCTATGAGGACCTCTGTTGAATTATGAAACATTAGAATCTCTTCGACCTTAGGCTTGTAAACACCCAAGTCTGTTTGTACAAAAAGGATCTCATTGTCTTCACCATATTCAGTAATCATCAATTTGAGACGTGGAGTGCTATCTATCCTGATCTGATTAGGCAATCCTTTCCATGATAGCCACATGTGCGAAAAGTCGGTGGAGACGTATCCGTTGAGCTTCTTCAACCAATCTCTGCTTAACAGCATCCCATACCCTTCAGGTATGTCTACTACTGAAATGTCAATGTAATGCTGAACCCTGGGATCAGCTGCTAACTGCATGTGAATATTATGTAGCTCTCCAATAACTGGAACTTCGGTCTTGTCTAATTGAGTAACTTTCTTATTCGTCTGCTTTGGGATGAGACCAAGTTTCTTGCAAATACCCAAAGGCATCACGTTGCTTGAGGCTCCTGAATCCATTAGACAATTGTGTAACAATTTGCCAAACATTCTAACTGATATCAGGAACGGAGGCTGTTCATCTTTTCTTTGATAGAAGACGACTGATTTCTTCTTGGGGGCACTATATCGGTCATTTGCTAAGTCTGAATTGACTTGTGAACTTTGAACTTTCGGCGTATTGTTATCCTTTGCAGGCTCTTCCTTTATTGTAACTGACTTGCTATCTGTTATACTGGATGATTCCTGTGCAATGAAAATAGCATTTGTCTGGCCTTGCGGGTGAGGTGGCCCCATTTGAGTTGGATTTGCATTTTGACCCACATATGCTCTTGGTACATTTGAAGTGGATGGACTGGATGATCCTGTGGTGACTTGCACATTTTGATTTCCACCCTTTGAGATGGTATCATCAACACCTCTTAGAAAGGCTTCCTTAATTTCAGGTACTCGAATCAATTCTGTCAATGGTAAGTTGATCTTGATCTTCTTGAGTTCTTCAACAACACACTGACTTAACCTCTTTAAATCCTCCTTAGGAACTTCCTTCCTGGCTGGATCGATCCTTGCAGAGACATTCTGCTGCTGAACTTCTTGTGCTGGGACAACGTTCTGAACTGGATTTCGCTGTCTGTATTCGGGTGCATCCCTTGGATAGCTTGGATTGTTACTTGCATTTGGATTTGGCGGAGTGTGCAAGTTATTAGGAGGAGTTGATGTGGTAATAGGATCTTGTGGCCGGTAATTCCGCTGATAAACTCTTTGTGGTGCATTGCCGGCAGATTGCTGAAAGGCCTGAACTTCATCTGCTTCTTGGGTTTGGAAATCACCCTCAAATGGCGGAGTGTAGTATGTATCCTCAACTGGTTCATTTGCAGAGGCTGGCGGGAATCTTCCGTTATATTCTGTCATATCATATTCCATCATAGGTGGAAAAGTAAAATCTTCAATCATCAAAGCTTGATCATACCTCTGCGTGGGCACAATTTCATATCCGGTGACTGGAGGATTTTCTGGTACCTGTGTACCATGCATTTCCTGTTGAAAGATGTCAGCTGCTATCTTAAATTCGGGACATTGAAGTTCTGAATGCTGATTGGTGTTATGCAACCGGCACCATGTAGATAGTGCAGCTTCTGCTAAAAATACTTTCTCTGCAGGTTTTGGGTCAGAAGCTGGTGGATTGTCGAGTGGTGAAGGAACTGTGCCGGTGTTCGGTGCAGTGTTCCAAGTTCTATTCTGTCGTTGAAAGCCTTGATTATTTCCTCTAAAACCTTGATTGTATCCCTGATTATATCCTTGATTGTATCCTTGATTTCCTTGGTATCCACCCTGATTGCCTTGGAAATTCTTCTGCAGATAGTTGTTCTGATTTCGTAAATGTGTAACTTCAGTAGACAATTTCTTTACTTGGTCAATCAGCTCTTTCATTTCATCTTTCTCCTCCTGAGCCTTTGCAGAAGATGAAGATCCTTGCAAATACACTGGCTTTTCAGGTACAGCTTGTGAAATTGGCACTCCTGGATGCAGGACTAATTGATTAGCAGGAGTGGGCACAGGAACTGGATTCATTACAGGTGTATGTTGAGCCAATGCATGATTGATTCCCTGGATCTGGTTTGGCATTGCCACATGCCCTATGTGATTAAGTGGCCCATGCGTGTTCATACCCAAATCTGTGTTCACCTTAACGGCTTCAGCATATGCTCCTGTCAGAGTGGTCGGCGGGGTTGTTGCTCTTTTCACGAACATAGAAGTAAGGCGATCCAATGCAGCGTAATAAATCTCCATCGCCATTACTGGAGTGATATCATAGGGAGGTTGCAATCTAGAATATGCTTTATGGAACCTGTGATTAAAAGTGGCAATAGGCTCGTGTTCCTGTCTTCGGACTTCGATGAATTGCTTATAGAGTTCTGCAGGAGTGATGGGAATCTTGAATTTCTCCAGGAAAGCGGTTCTCATCTGTTCCCAGGTAGTAATAGATCCAGCTGGTAGATTGACATACCAAAAAGTAGCGTCTCCTTCGAGAGAGTAGGGAAATAGCCGGCATGCCACATCTTCATCCTCAATCCTTCGGTTTACCAGAGTACCTTCAAAGATCTTAATATGCTCTTCAGCTGTCCTGTTTGGATCGTTGACATGAAATTTCGAACAGAAGTGTTCGGGATTCTTGGGCATATCATGGTAATCAGTAAAAGTCCCCAGGGGTGAGACATTTCCCAAAGGCCAAGCTTGTGCTGGTGCTGCCATTGGAATGTTGGGTTGTCCTGGACCTGCTTGAGTAGCTCCTTGCTGAAGTGGAGTGCTTATGGTGGTTACTTGGACGTTGCTCGGTTGAACAACTCCCTGATTTTGATTCTTCGGAGGTGGAGTTTCAAATAAATTTGAAATATCACCCCCACTTGGAGATCCTTGGCTGGATGAAGTCCCTTTCTTTCCTTTCTTCGACTTTGAAGGGAACCCCAACTCAGAAAACTCCTTGGATGCTCCTGGTGCAGACCTTAGAATTCTTTGGTGCCTCTCTGGCGAGAAAGAACCAATTCGCTCCAGGATGTTCTTCCTTAATCTGAAACAACTTGTAAAAAGCCCTCCTTCTAGCGCCAAATATGTTGATGGTTGTTTTTCGACAAGTCAACAATAGGGTGAAATACTAGGTATCTGACCCTCTCTTGAGCAAAGCCTCTCGGATGCTGAACTAAGTGATCAAACGAGATAACTCCAAGGTTCCTTCTAATAACGTTTTAATTTCAGTAAGAGACAGCTCAATGATTTAAGTATGATTCTGCTGTTAATCAACAAAGGGACTTACACAATTGTTCATGTAACTTGTTGTTTCAAAGACTCTGGAAGTGAACACTAGGGAATCTAAGTACTGCAACTGACGCGTATGATTTAGCAATGGACGTTCTGATCCTAAATCTAACTGATTGGTAAAAAAAAGGCAAAAGATATAGGGTCGAGAAATACTAATCTAATCCTAAATGGAAGGACGTTTACTGCTTAGAGTGAAGTCGAACCAAATCTTGTTTCGCCAAGATAAAACAACTACACAAGAGAGGTGCTATCTTCAAAGGTATGCAAGATGTTTAAATCAATTATGCTCATGAAAATTCAACAGGCATAAAGATCGAATTGACGCTCAATTGTAAAGACTTCACTACAAGGCAATAAAAACAACCTTTCACTAACTAACTTATACTTAAAAGGAAAACTTGTAACTTAACTTAATATTCGTATGAAAATTGAAACCATGCAAACACTCAGAAATATAAATAGAATCACCAAATCAATGAGTCCTTTATTATCTCAGAGAGCTCTTACAACAATTTCAGAATTTCCAACCGTTACAAATGAGAGCAATGAGAGCTCTTTTATAGTCCTCAAAGGAGAGAAGGGTCAAGATTGATCGGCGAAATCAGCGGATCAGATCAAGCCACATCACAAGTAGTTACAACAAACTATACTTTATTAAATGAATGAGGTTAACTTTATTAAATATAGGAGGTTACTCATATTAAATGAAAGAAGTCATGAAAGAGAGAACAAAGGCACGCTTTCCAAGAGGATAAGGAAGCCACATCATCAAGGCGAGTACTATGTAGTAGTACTATGAGATACAACGAATCTGGACACAATTGGAGCAATGTCTTCCATTGGTACACTTGTCGCTGCCTTAATGGATCCTTCTGCCACTGCTACATCTGCCTCATAGACGCCAAGTGTCTTCTCCCAGTCGTTTATCCAAGACTTATTTTCCCCAAGACGATATGCAAGTGTGAATATATTATCTAGTTGACTTTCATCAAGTCCATCATATTGAAAGTAGAATGCCTTAACTTGTTGCTTCATGTTCTCAATAGTAACATTTCCATAAGGATTACAAATCTTTGTCAAAGCAGTATATATATGATTTTCTGTTCTTAGAAGAACACTTCTTATCCTGGACATATCTACTTCAATTTTATCAACTAGTTGCCCCTTGTTGTGAAAGGAGAAATACCAAGTGACAAAGTCATGTGGAGTATCTCTGTCAATCACTTTATCATGTATTAAGTCTTCTACTGGAGCTTCCATTAAACTCTTGAGTTGTGGCATATATTGCTCTTTGATTGGTTTGAACTCAGCACAACTTTCCAATAAAGCTTGGACTTGACCTTGGAGCTTAATGACTCTGTCATACACTTGCACAATTTCTTCAAGGTAAATATAGGCCTTGTGTTCTGTCTTTTCTATCCATCCCTTCATCATCTGAGATGAAGTTCTCATGTCCTCAACTTGGGATACTGTTTCCTGTGGAAGAATGGAAGGAGGAATTGCAGTAGCTTCCTTCTGTTGAATAGGTTGCATGACCTGTTGGATGTAATGCTTCAATGTACTAAAATCCTGTTCAACTTTCATCCTTGCTTCTCTTTCTTGTTTCAACATGCTTCTCACATTATTCACTGCATCTTGTAGTTCCTCATCGACTTGTTCCTTTGTGATTAGACCCATGCCAATAGTAGTCATATTGTAATCCTCAGGTGCCATGTTTTCTAACTCCTTGTCATTTCTAGGAACAGCTATGTGTATCTCTCTGTTTCCAGCAGAATCTTGAGTGATTTTAGAAAGGATTGTTGCTTTCTTCTTCTGATTACTCTTTTGTACATTTACAAGCAATTCCTCAACTGCAGTAGGCTGATAAGTCTCTACAATTGTACTTTCTTCAATCCTTTGTCTCAACCAAGGTGGGAAAGTAGAAAGATCTCGTTGTCCATGATCGTGATTATGTTGAACACGAGCTACTTCTTCATCAGATTCAGCTTGTCCTACTTCATCCTGACCAAGATCATCATTCTCTTCTATTATGACAGTGGGGCTTGATTGGATCTCTTCTGATGGAATCAAGGCGACTTCTTCTATTACTTCTATCTCTTGTATTGGATTTTGAACAATTGAAGCACCTTCTTGTGGATTAGATGAAGTAGATGGATTATTCTTTTTCTGAGGTCTTCGGCTTGATTCCCCTTGATCTTGACTAGGTCTTTTCCTCTTTCTAGCTGAATTATTGCTTTGATCATTCCCACTATGTTGTGGTTGGCTATGTGTACTATGCTGCTTTGGTTCTCCTTCATCCATCTTATTGTAAGTGAGAACTTGACTTTCAGCACTCATTTCCTGCAATAGTTGATTGATACACACTTGTGTCATGGCTAAGACCGGCTTTATCAAATCTTCTTCGGATGCATCTCTCTTTGACCAATCAATTGTGTAAGGCAAATCCTTTATCTTGTCAAATTCATCTATTAGCAAAGTATCATCCTCGGTGAACTGGTCTGGAATCCTGAATACTTTGGTGGCTCTGACTAAATCCCAGTCGAGTCTCGAACTTTGAAGAGTTCGGAGGTCATCTTCATCTTGGGCACTGGCCCAGTGGTCTTCCAACTGCTTGATATGTTTGAATTCTCTGTTGTATTTCCAGCAAACTTGGAAAGGGTCAAAGTTAGGCCTCTTGGTGCCATGAGTTTGCAAATGGTAAGCCTGTAGCTCTATTTCAGAATACTCAGCTGCTGATAAGGACGGACATTCCAGATTTTGTCCTAGACGAAGTGGAAATTGGATTCCTCCTTTCTTTTTCAACTTCTGCAACCTGATGAGTTCTAGGAGTTGTCTTGTAACCTCTAACATCACCATCCTGTTAGTTGGATACCTTGGCAATCTGTATGGATATGATGTGAATCCTTGGATCCTTAGGTAAGTGTACCTTTCATGCTGAGTATACCAGTGTCCATATGCTGAAATGAATTCTCTCGCTGCATTAGACAATCTTTTATGAAATTCTCCCCTCAGTTTTTTCATTATGAACATAGCAAATGCATCATTGAACCTTGTATAATGATTAATACTCTTCAGGTGCAACTGAGGATAACATTGATGTGACAAGTATTTGTTAGGTCCAATGCCGACTTCTCCTTTTTTGGTTAATCCTGAGTAGACTTCATTTCTGGCGAGAAGATACACTATATAGGAACTCATATAACAAGTCTTAGTCTTAGCAAAATTGAGGAACTGCTCATGTATACTCTGACTGATAAGTCCAGCCCAATCAATCATTTTCCCTTTGAGAACTGACTTGATGAAAGAGTACATCCAAGGCTGAAAGGTAGCAGATTGAGGCATTCCTGTCATTCTGTTCAGAAACATGATTAGATATCCAATTTCGGGATGAAAATCTGACTTATGGAACTGTGGAGGATTATTCATATTGAACTTCATGGCCGGATTGGCCATCCACTCTCTCCTTATCTCTTGTAACTTTATCTTGGTATCGACATCATACTCCTGCTGGCCTTGTTGTATTGAGATGCTGATCATCCTCTCTTTGGTTGGAATGTTGAAAGTCTCCTCAACTGCTTCCCTTCGCAAATAGGCCAGTATCATTCCATCCTTGGCTATAATTTGCCTTGTATTTACATCATACTTTTTGACACATTCGATGATCATCTCCGGACACGGCAAAGCTGGCGGAAAACAAGCAGCTTCAATGGCTCCACTCTTCATGATGGCTCGAGCAAGGCTTCCTCCGTTGGGTTCTTCAAGGACTGACTTGATATCTTCCAAGTTGCTGCTTCCCATATTCGTGTCGCTTACATTCGTCCACCTTGAGACGAGCTTTGATTCGGGAATCTTCCCCTTGGCATCCATCCGGATTTTGGCTTGTCGCTCCTTGGAAGTCATTGCCATTATTCTGCAGACTTGACGCGAATAAGTGATTGCAAACAAAATCTAGATTTTACTTCAGCAACTTTAGTGGATTAAATTATGAAATTTTCCTCTATAATTATGAAATATCACTATTAAATTCAAAGAATCTATGAAAAATCATAAAATCCACTTATCCTTTTAGAATTTTATCAATATTTAAACAATTTCAAGGCATCTAATGAAAGAAAAATAAGAAAATCAGATCAGAAAAAACTCAGATCAGACTTACTTGATGAGCTGTTTTGTATTTGATACCTTGCAATTTGATCCACCACTTGGCAAAATTTGATAAAAATCAAATTTATACTTCTAAAAAACAACTTCTTGTTGCTGCTCCTTGAAGAAAATTCTGCTGTTGGAGAATAAATCTGCTCTTGAAAATAAATCAAATGAAAAAGAAATGAGGCATATATATATAATTTACTTTACAAAAACCTTTCCTTTTCTCTAGGCCGACCTCATGCACAAATATTTAATTTAGTTTTGATCTTTATTAAATGAATGCAATTTTACGTTTTCCGAAGGCAACAACCATTAAATGCTTGTAACTTCGCATTGGATGCATTGGATAAAGTCTTGATGATCTTCTTCTTGTTGTTGGACGTATTTCTTCTTCTCTCCTCCAAGCGCATGGGATGAGGAATTCGAATCCTCTTGGCATTTCGCATTAGTTGAGGTCTTCGAGGCCTTCCTTATCTTCCTTGGATTCGCATTTGACTTCGCATTAGATAGAGGGTAGGGAGTCTTCTAAGATTTTCGCATTAGATGAAGTTTTTAATTCCCCTTCATATTCCGCCTTGGATTTGGAGTTGTATTTGAGTTTCTCTTCTTTGGAATGTCATGATCTTCTATAGAATCCTTTTATCTTGCTGTCTTGAAACTCTAACACTTGCTTTCAGCATTTCGCACTAGATAATCCTTTGATGATCCTCCTTTCATGTTTCGCATTAGATAGAGGATTAGTGTTCTCTTGTTTTAAGTCGCACTAGATGAAGTTTGGAGAATCTTCAAGGATTTCGCATTAGTTCAAGGTATAGGATTCCTCTCAAACATTTCGCATTAGATGAAGAACCGAAATCCTCTTGACTTGATATGTGTGGCGCTTTGGCTCAAAGTTTGAATTCTTCTTGATATTTCGCCTTGAATGAAGGATTTGAAATCTTCTTAATACTTGGCGCATTTGATCATTAATTATGGAGCATTTGATAGGTAACATGAAGTCTTCAAGTCTTTTGAACTTCTAGATAGAACTTTAGGATCTCACCTTTTAGCATGGCGGATTGGATGGAGGATTAGAATCCTCAGGAATTGGCGCATTAGACCACTAGTTTGACATCTTCAAAATGAAACTTCATTCTTTCTTTAACATAGCGCATTAGATGGAGGATTAGAATCCTCTGGCATTTAGCGCATCACTTAAATAATTCGAGTTCTCCTTACATGGCGCATTGGATCACTAGTTGGAGACATTGAAAATCAAACTCCGTTCTTTCCCTTTGGATATGGCGGACTAGTTGAAGGATTGGGATCCTCACGAGTTTGGCGCATTGGATGGGTAGCAAGACTTCCTTAAAGGAGTGGCGCAATGGATGCCAATTTCGTTTTCTTCTTGTTTGGCGCTTGGATAAGGAACTTGGAAGACAGCGCATTGCTTGACCCTTTTAAAATCTTCAAACTTGGACGAATGTAAATGGCCTTTGTCTTTGGCGCATTAGATGAGCTCGTAGGATTCTCTTAGAATGTATCTCACTTTACCTTGATGTTGCATATTGGATGATCTTGCCATGGGCGCAAGGGTTCAAGTTTCAAAATCCTATGAATAATGCTTTGGTTAAGCTTGTAGGACTCTTGTGGAGTTTTCCCTCAAAAATCGCATTAGATCAAATATAACGAATCCTCTAGAGTGTGGGCGCACTAGATGAAGGTGTAGGATCCTGTGGAGTTCTCACTTTCCCTTAGAAGAGACCTCATGATGTTGGCGCATCACTTAGACACTTTAGATTCCCTGGACTCTAGCGCATTGGATAGCCTTGGAAAATGATCTTTGGAGTCACTTGAGCGCATTACTTCATGTTTTAGAATCCCCTGAACTTGTCTCTCTAGGAAGTCGCATTAGATAAGGTCTTAAGACTCCTCTGAACTTGAAATTTGGTGAAGGGACTAACACTTATGTTGAACATTGATGAAGCGCATTAGTTGAAAGGAAAAGATTTTTTTTTTTTTAGTTTTGGCGCATTGCTTCACCTTTTGGGATTCCTCTCAAGTCAAAACCCTTACATTTCCCTCTTCTTTCTTGGTGGCGCTTCACTTCAAGGGTTGAAATCCTCTGACATTTTCATTAAAATTCGCTCCAAGATTTGCTTTAGACTTGTCTTTTTCACTTTCGCACTAGTTGAAGGTATTGGAATCTCCATTTTTTCCTCCGAAATGACCTTTTAGTTTGAGCGCAACAGATAGAAGATCGAAATCCTCTGATATTTTCGCATTGGACCGAGGTGTATAAGGGCGCATTAGATCGAGTTTTCAAATCCTCTGGCTCAAGTGTCTTCTTCTTCGTGATTTTGCGCCCAGATTTGCGCCATCTAAGTGTCCAGTCGCATTAGATCAAGATTTTGAATCCTCTGACTTCGTCAAGCATTTTCAGGATCGCGCGAGTAAAGGTATATTGAAAAATATATTTAAGTATAAGTTTAGAGATTGAATTTCTTATACTTTAAATATTTTTCAATATACCTTTCAGGATGTTTGAGATAGGTCCCGAATCCACCGGATTTAAGATGCAAAATATAGAATTTGGAGGATTCACCAGATTTCAGACTTAGCCATTTTTCAGGATTTTCAGGATTTCAGGCTCCAGTCTTAGTCTTTTCAGGGTCTCAAACATTCTAAAGGATTAACCTCAAAACTTGATATCTAAATAGGATTTGATCACAATTCTTCATTATTGCAAGTTCATCTACCCTTAATCGTGAACCAAAGATCATAGGCAAGGAAATTGTTACCGAGCCGGCAAAGGAAAACGAGTCAGGACATCATTAAAATCTCAGCAAAACTCATTGAAAACTCATTGAAAAGCTCAGAGCTCAAAAAAAGGGGGGTCCCTATTCCTAATGGGGTGATGTGTGATTTGGTCACAACATCTGGCGACTCCACTAGAGGAATGTTCCTGAACATTTCTAAAACAAAAATGCAAAGCTCACTCAAAGAATATTAAATTATCATCCTCAATCGTAAACTATGCAAAAACGAGCTTAAAAGGGAAAGGAATCATAAATTGGATCAAGACACTGCATCTCCTGATGTGTGATTAAAGATTGATTTCAATTAAAACAACTTCTTGAATGTGCTAAAGATAAACAAACGTCAAGTTTCAAAATTTCCATGTACACCCACACACGAGATCAAATGAACACGACTACTCAATCAAAGAATCAAAATCAATTGCCAGCGCGACTATCCATATTTGAGGTTTGAAGTGCAAGCACTTAGGTTCATTCCCATCCCTTAGAAACCAGGATCGACTAAGCTGACCTGTCTCAAGCTAGGTAAATTCATGAAAGAGGATGAATGAATATATACATGGATGACATAGGCGAATGATAATATGCAATGACAAGTAAATGGTGTCAAATGGAGTGGTGATAGAATGACAGTGAAAATGCAATGAAACAATGTGGCTCTATCATGACGCCTGTTTGCCAGGTTTTCGCCAAGATACTTATTCATGGCGCCCGTTTGCCGGGTTTTCACCAGTGAACGAAAATTTTTTTTCTTTACTATTTTTCTTCTCTTTTTTTTTTTTTTTATAAATAGAATCATGATGACCATTACACACGGCGCCTGTTTGCCAGGTTTTCACCGAGGTAACGAATGATAAGAACTCAAGAGTCTGATTCTGCAGATGACGCGATAATCCACACATAAAATCATGTCAAGTTGTAATACTCATAAATGTTGGCAGGAAAGAATAACATGATAGGGTGAAAGGAACGGAGTTGGATGATGGCGGATTATGACTGTATGAAAGCGTATTCAACCATAAACCAAAGGAATGACGGGATATGTTGAATAGCAAGAAACAAATATGGACGGTGAATAAGGAAAATGAAATGGAATGAAATCACGATCAACGTTTGTTTGTATCAACCTAAACTTCGAAGCTTGCAAGTGGAAAGGGATATATGCTAGGGAACGGGGATTAATGATAACTAGTAATGATACCTTCATGTCCTTCACGAACTTAGGATTTCTCCCTTTAATTTTGGTTCGCGGGGTGAAGTAATGTGGAATGGAATTGAATGGAAATGGAATGGATGGGTGGATTGGATGCGGTAGCCTCTTTGGATTCGGCTACAGGTACTTGGAACTTTATTTCTCAAGCATTTCTTGACTTGAAAGTACAGCACGAAATATCTTTTGAACATGCCTTGTTTAGGAATTATGGCATTTATATCATGATACATAGAGATTTTTGGATTTTCAGGAATCTCTTTGCTTAAAAGGTAAAAGCATCCAAATATTTATTTTATGGAAAGATGGGGGAATGATTGGAAGGAACTGCAAGCTTCTCATTCAGACGACACTCACATTCATCAATCATGATTAGGAGAGGGGTGAAAAGGATAAAGGTGTGGATAGTAATGTGATTTTGAAAGCGAAATGGATATATGTAGTAGATTTGAAATGGAATAGAGTGGGAATACCAACATTTGATTTTATCCTGTACAGTGGATAATGAAAATACTCCAAGTACTTGATTTCAACTTCAACTTTTATCCTTCTGGAGTACAATGAACACAGAATCATATAAATGATGCAGTCATTAGACTCGAATTCATTATTGGTTGAAAATGCAATGTGGACGGAGGTTTTATTGTATTGAAATGAAATGGATGGACAATTTTATTGTAATATGAGATATGGTAAATGGGATGACGGATATGAAAGTATGCAAAATACTTTATTATGGAATGGAAATGGAATCATGAATTACCTTATGATTTTCACTTGACCCAGGCTTACAAAGGCTTTCCTAGGAACTTCGGGATCATTAAGATGTGTAAGAAACCTCAAAATACTTCAGTCAATACCGAACAACTGATTCGTTTCCTAAGAACAAGCAGTCACGCTATCTAATACTCGCGATGGAATCCACGGGAAATCCATCAGTCATGACTTAAGTTTCTCAAAAGAACAAATAAGAATTCGTAAAATTAGATTTGACATTTTAAGTATTATGTTCAGAAGATAATGGTGTCAAGACACAATATATGATTAATGTCCCAGTCAAGCTCAGTGCTCGCTTTGTCAACAATTGAAAACAATAATCTATCAATCCTAAGAGTTTCGTGAATAAATGTTTAAGAAATGAGCTAACATATCCTAGTGAAAGTATACCAAATGTGTTTTGGATACACACCACCTTGTCAAGAGTTAAAACCCTTCAAAAACAACTACTCTAAAAACGAAAGCAAAACAAAAACAACTAAACTATGAAAAGCAAGAAAAATTCTTGAGTCAAATGACATCAAGACAAACAAATCTAATCTAAGAAAAAAAACAAAATAACTGAAAGGAAATCCTATCTAACTATGTACAAACCAGTGTTCCGAAGAATTCATGGCTGGAAATAGTGCTTCAAGAACTGCCCATTGACAGGCAATGGAATATCTTCTCCGGTCAGAGTCTTCAATTTGAAAGCGTTCTCTCCTAGGATCTCAGCAATCTGATATGGGCCCTTCCAGAGATAATCGAATTTGTCGTGATCACCTCGCCGTTCGTGTGCTTTGTCCCAATATAAAACCAGATCAGAAATTCTGAAGGCTTTCACTCTTGCCTGTCGATCAAACCAACGCTTGACCACTCCTTGATGTTTCATAAATTTATTTAAGGCGATGTCTCGTTTTTCTTCCAGATGCAGGAGCTGTGATAATCTTACTTGTACTTGCTCATCTTCATCTAAATACTCTTGCATGAATTGCAAGGTTGGAATCCTCAATTGTATTGGGAAGATGGGATCCTGCCCATAAACCAGGTGATATGGAGAAGTACCCAAAGAAGACTTGACTCGAGTTCTGTCTGCCCAAAGAGCGAACTTCAGCTGTGTATGCCAGTCTCTTGGATTCTTATCCAGTAATTTCTTTATTGCATTCAAAAGGTTCTTGTTTGTGGACTCAGCTAGGCCATTTCCCTGTGGATAATAATTCGATGAAAATTTCAGGGTTATGCCATATTCAAAGGCCCAATTTGAAAATCTAAGTGATGAAAATGCAGGGCCATTGTCGCATACAAGGGCACTGGGACAACCAAATCTGGTAATTATATTCTCTTCTAAAAACTTGATCACTACTTCAGAAGTACAGAACTTCAAAGCATGAGCTTCTGTCCATCTGGTGCAGTAGTCTGTGGCAGTCAAAATATATTTATGCTGTGCGGAAGATGGTGGGTTTATCATGCCAATAAAGTCTAACCCCCACTTAGCAAAAGGTCTGAATTCAACAACTGGCTGCAAAGGCATAGCTGGGTTTCGTTCTCTTGAAGCTGCTATTTGACAAATATGGCAAGTTTTGATGTGCTGATGAGCATCTTGAAACAATTTTGGCCAATAGTAGCCTGCCCTTAATATCTGATTTGCCGTTGCTAGCTCACCACCGTGGCAAGTTCCGAACTTATCATGAAATTGTTCCATAATACTTTTAGCTTCGCTCCTACCAACACACCTTAGGTAGATGCCTTCATGATTCTGTCTGAATAAAACTGATCCTTGCAACATGAAGCGTTTACTTCTGTATCTCAATGCTCTCCTCTGTGTTGGGCTCATATGTTCTGGACATCTCTGAGATAGTAGGTAATAAACAATATCATCGTACCACTCATCTGGTGATACTGCTTCAAGTACGTAAGCTTGCTGAACTAATCCAGGTTCTTCGAGTGCTATAGTCTGAGTCAGTGCTTGTCCTCTAACCAACTTCATTGGTTGAATTTCGATGTCGTATTCTTGAATAGTGGCGACCCACTTGCCTCTTCGTTCGCCTAGTTCATTTTGCATTAGTAGTGTTTTAACTGCGGCATCTGGAACTATAGCATATACTTTACTTCGCAAAATATAATGTCGGAATTTCTTGATAGCCTTTACTAGAGCATACGCCTGTTTCTCCACTGCGGGATATCTCAGCTCAGCATCCTTAAAAGGGGCACTCATAAATGCAACGGGGTGTTCATCTTTCTCATCTACCCTCTGGGTCAAAATCCCTGCACAGGTGTGATCAGATGCAAAAGAATATAAATAAAACGGCTTCAAATAGTCTGGACTGATGAGGACAGGAGCCCTAGCAATTGCTTGCTTGATTTCTTCAAATGCTTTCTTTGCTTGAGGAGTCCATTCAACTTTCGCATCTTTCTTTAACATATCATTCAACGGCTTAATAATTTCTGCAAATCCGGTAATAAACTTCCTGACGAAGTTGATCTTGCCGAAGAATGACTTTAATTCCTTTTTACTAGCAGGCATGCTAATTCTCTTAATGGCTTCTATCCGATCTGGATCAATAGAGATACCGTGTTCTGATATGACATGACCCAGGAGCTTTCCTTCTGTCACCCCGAAGATGCACTTCTTTGGATTTAAGGAAATTCCATATTTTCTGCAAGATTCGAAAACTTTCCTTAAATGCTCTACATGATCTGCTCTGACCTTTGAGAACACCGTAAGATCATCCATATAGATGGTAATGCATTTTCCAATAATATCTCTAAAAGCAATATCCATAGCTCGCTGGAAAGTGGCTCCTGCATTGATTAAGCCAAAAGGCATCCTTCTGTATGCATAAGTACCCCATTTGGTAGTGAAAGCGGTCTTCAATCGATCCTCTTCTTCAACTATGACCTGGTTATACCCTGAATATCCATCCAGAAAAGACATCATCTGTGAACCATTTACAATTTGCAGCACTTCGTCCAATGAAGGCAAAGGATAATTATCTTTTTCTGATGCTTTGTTTAAGTTCCTGAAATCAACGCATAATCGTATTTCTCCATTCTTTTTTCTAACTGGAACTAAATTGGCGACCCACGTCGAGTGCCTGATCGGAAATATGATCTTTGCCTGCAGCAGCTTCTTCACTTCTTGATAAATAAGTGGCTCTTGTAAAGGATTAACCGGCCTCTGCCTCTGTCGGAAAGGTCTGCTTCCTGGCTTGAGAGGGATAGTATGCGTGATGATGGATGTGTCGTATGTCTTCAAATCATCATACCCCCAAGCAACAACATCGTGAAATTCTCTCATACTACTGAGGATGTTTTCTCTTTCTTCCGGTGTGCAAACTTTCCCTATGAATACATTTTTTATATCTTCGTCGGTTCCCAGATTGACTGCTTCACATTTATTTCCATCTTCGTTATGGTGAGGAGGAGTGCCCAACTTATCTGAATCGAAAAGTCTTTCTAATTCAATCATACCCTTTGGGATGTTATTGTCCTTCAGATTCATGATCCCATCTGGATCAAACTCAGCTTCAACTTCACTTTCGTCAATGACCTGGGTGGTGAAGATGCCTGAATTGGTCAAGAAATCCAGTATATGTTTGTCATCATCAAACACTTGAAAATTTGTGATATTATCTGGTACTGATGGTACTGATGTCAGTTCCACTGTGAACTTTTTTAATCCTTCCATAGCCAATGGCTCAAGGGAACTTGCGGCCTGTGCTAGTGCATTAGCTACTCGATTTGTTGACCTGTAAATTGACTTGATGTTGAAAGCATCGAAGTCTTCAATCAAATCCCATACTCTGTTTCTGTATTTCTTTAACCTCTTGTCATGGCACACATATTGCTTCCTGACTTGTCTGACAACTATTTCTGAATCGCCGAACACATGCAAAATTTTAACTTTCTTCTTTATAGCCAAGAGCAACCCGTGTACGAGAGCTTCATACTCGGTAACATTATTTGTGCATGGGAACTGTAATCTTAAAGCTGATAAATAAGCTTCCCCCAGCGGACTGATCAATTCGAAGCCAGCACCGGATCCTTGCTTGGATTTCGATCCATCAAATCTTAGAGTCCATACTTGATTATCTCTTGAATTTGACATATCAACACCTTGATCTGCTTTTGTAGGTTCAATTTGGGTATGTTCTGTTGCTGATGCCGAAGTGCTTGCTTCATCTGTAACGGCTGTATCCCGAACTGGTTCTTTTAGTTTCATCATACTGGGGATTTCCAAGCCCATGGCCTCTGGAATCCTCTTTCTAACTTGTTCTAAGGCCACTACGCACATAGAGCAAGAGAATTCGGAATGGAAAGCATCGTGTATCCTACACCAATTAGGTAGCAATAGATCTTGAACGGATGCGTGACTTCCCAATTCTACTCCTTGCTTCACATGTCTCATCACAAAATTCCGGAAGTTTTCAAACATACCTTCCCCTTCTTCATCTGATGATGCGCTGTGATCACTTTCTATGAGGACCTCTGTTGAATTATGAAACATTAGAATCTCTTCGACCTTAGGCTTGTAAACACCCAAGTCTGTTTGTACAAAAAGGATCTCATTGTCTTCACCATATTCAGTAATCATCAATTTGAGACGTGGAGTGCTATCTATCCTGATCTGATTAGGCAATCCTTTCCATGATAGCCACATGTGCGAAAAGTCGGTGGAGACGTATCCGTTGAGCTTCTTCAACCAATCTCTGCTTAACAGCATCCCATACCCTTCAGGTATGTCTACTACTGAAATGTCAATGTAATGCTGAACCCTGGGATCAGCTGCTAACTGCATGTGAATATTATGTAGCTCTCCAATAACTGGAACTTCGGTCTTGTCTAATTGAGTAACTTTCTTATTCGTCTGCTTTGGGATGAGACCAAGTTTCTTGCAAATACCCAAAGGCATCACGTTGCTTGAGGCTCCTGAATCCATTAGACAATTGTGTAACAATTTGCCAAACATTCTAACTGATATCAGGAACGGAGGCTGTTCATCTTTTCTTTGATAGAAGACGACTGATTTCTTCTTGGGGGCACTATATCGGTCATTTGCTAAGTCTGAATTGACTTGTGAACTTTGAACTTTCGGCGTATTGTTATCCTTTGCAGGCTCTTCCTTTATTGTAACTGACTTGCTATCTGTTATACTGGATGATTCCTGTGCAATGAAAATAGCATTTGTCTGGCCTTGCGGGTGAGGTGGCCCCATTTGAGTTGGATTTGCATTTTGACCCACATATGCTCTTGGTACATTTGAAGTGGATGGACTGGATGATCCTGTGGTGACTTGCACATTTTGATTTCCACCCTTTGAGATGGTATCATCAACACCTCTTAGAAAGGCTTCCTTAATTTCAGGTACTCGAATCAATTCTGTCAATGGTAAGTTGATCTTGATCTTCTTGAGTTCTTCAACAACACACTGACTTAACCTCTTTAAATCCTCCTTAGGAACTTCCTTCCTGGCTGGATCGATCCTTGCAGAGACATTCTGCTGCTGAACTTCTTGTGCTGGGACAACGTTCTGAACTGGATTTCGCTGTCTGTATTCGGGTGCATCCCTTGGATAGCTTGGATTGTTACTTGCATTTGGATTTGGCGGAGTGTGCAAGTTATTAGGAGGAGTTGATGTGGTAATAGGATCTTGTGGCCGGTAATTCCGCTGATAAACTCTTTGTGGTGCATTGCCGGCAGATTGCTGAAAGGCCTGAACTTCATCTGCTTCTTGGGTTTGGAAATCACCCTCAAATGGCGGAGTGTAGTATGTATCCTCAACTGGTTCATTTGCAGAGGCTGGCGGGAATCTTCCGTTATATTCTGTCATATCATATTCCATCATAGGTGGAAAAGTAAAATCTTCAATCATCAAAGCTTGATCATACCTCTGCGTGGGCACAATTTCATATCCGGTGACTGGAGGATTTTCTGGTACCTGTGTACCATGCATTTCCTGTTGAAAGATGTCAGCTGCTATCTTAAATTCGGGACATTGAAGTTCTGAATGCTGATTGGTGTTATGCAACCGGCACCATGTAGATAGTGCAGCTTCTGCTAAAAATACTTTCTCTGCAGGTTTTGGGTCAGAAGCTGGTGGATTGTCGAGTGGTGAAGGAACTGTGCCGGTGTTCGGTGCAGTGTTCCAAGTTCTATTCTGTCGTTGAAAGCCTTGATTATTTCCTCTAAAACCTTGATTGTATCCCTGATTATATCCTTGATTGTATCCTTGATTTCCTTGGTATCCACCCTGATTGCCTTGGAAATTCTTCTGCAGATAGTTGTTCTGATTTCGTAAATGTGTAACTTCAGTAGACAATTTCTTTACTTGGTCAATCAGCTCTTTCATTTCATCTTTCTCCTCCTGAGCCTTTGCAGAAGATGAAGATCCTTGCAAATACACTGGCTTTTCAGGTACAGCTTGTGAAATTGGCACTCCTGGATGCAGGACTAATTGATTAGCAGGAGTGGGCACAGGAACTGGATTCATTACAGGTGTATGTTGAGCCAATGCATGATTGATTCCCTGGATCTGGTTTGGCATTGCCACATGCCCTATGTGATTAAGTGGCCCATGCGTGTTCATACCCAAATCTGTGTTCACCTTAACGGCTTCAGCATATGCTCCTGTCAGAGTGGTCGGCGGGGTTGTTGCTCTTTTCACGAACATAGAAGTAAGGCGATCCAATGCAGCGTAATAAATCTCCATCGCCATTACTGGAGTGATATCATAGGGAGGTTGCAATCTAGAATATGCTTTATGGAACCTGTGATTAAAAGTGGCAATAGGCTCGTGTTCCTGTCTTCGGACTTCGATGAATTGCTTATAGAGTTCTGCAGGAGTGATGGGAATCTTGAATTTCTCCAGGAAAGCGGTTCTCATCTGTTCCCAGGTAGTAATAGATCCAGCTGGTAGATTGACATACCAAAAAGTAGCGTCTCCTTCGAGAGAGTAGGGAAATAGCCGGCATGCCACATCTTCATCCTCAATCCTTCGGTTTACCAGAGTACCTTCAAAGATCTTAATATGCTCTTCAGCTGTCCTGTTTGGATCGTTGACATGAAATTTCGAACAGAAGTGTTCGGGATTCTTGGGCATATCATGGTAATCAGTAAAAGTCCCCAGGGGTGAGACATTTCCCAAAGGCCAAGCTTGTGCTGGTGCTGCCATTGGAATGTTGGGTTGTCCTGGACCTGCTTGAGTAGCTCCTTGCTGAAGTGGAGTGCTTATGGTGGTTACTTGGACGTTGCTCGGTTGAACAACTCCCTGATTTTGATTCTTCGGAGGTGGAGTTTCAAATAAATTTGAAATATCACCCCCACTTGGAGATCCTTGGCTGGATGAAGTCCCTTTCTTTCCTTTCTTCGACTTTGAAGGGAACCCCAACTCAGAAAACTCCTTGGATGCTCCTGGTGCAGACCTTAGAATTCTTTGGTGCCTCTCTGGCGAGAAAGAACCAATTCGCTCCAGGATGTTCTTCCTTAATCTGAAACAACTTGTAAAAAGCCCTCCTTCTAGCGCCAAATATGTTGATGGTTGTTTTTCGACAAGTCAACAATAGGGTGAAATACTAGGTATCTGACCCTCTCTTGAGCAAAGCCTCTCGGATGCTGAACTAAGTGATCAAACGAGATAACTCCAAGGTTCCTTCTAATAACGTTTTAATTTCAGTAAGAGACAGCTCAATGATTTAAGTATGATTCTGCTGTTAATCAACAAAGGGACTTACACAATTGTTCATGTAACTTGTTGTTTCAAAGACTCTGGAAGTGAACACTAGGGAATCTAAGTACTGCAACTGACGCGTATGATTTAGCAATGGACGTTCTGATCCTAAATCTAACTGATTGGTAAAAAAAAGGCAAAAGATATAGGGTCGAGAAATACTAATCTAATCCTAAATGGAAGGACGTTTACTGCTTAGAGTGAAGTCGAACCAAATCTTGTTTCGCCAAGATAAAACAACTACACAAGAGAGGTGCTATCTTCAAAGGTATGCAAGATGTTTAAATCAATTATGCTCATGAAAATTCAACAGGCATAAAGATCGAATTGACGCTCAATTGTAAAGACTTCACTACAAGGCAATAAAAACAACCTTTCACTAACTAACTTATACTTAAAAGGAAAACTTGTAACTTAACTTAATATTCGTATGAAAATTGAAACCATGCAAACACTCAGAAATATAAATAGAATCACCAAATCAATGAGTCCTTTATTATCTCAGAGAGCTCTTACAACAATTTCAGAATTTCCAACCGTTACAAATGAGAGCAATGAGAGCTCTTTTATAGTCCTCAAAGGAGAGAAGGGTCAAGATTGATCGGCGAAATCAGCGGATCAGATCAAGCCACATCACAAGTAGTTACAACAAACTATACTTTATTAAATGAATGAGGTTAACTTTATTAAATATAGGAGGTTACTCATATTAAATGAAAGAAGTCATGAAAGAGAGAACAAAGGCACGCTTTCCAAGAGGATAAGGAAGCCACATCATCAAGGCGAGTACTATGTAGTAGTACTATGAGATACAACGAATCTGGACACAATTGGAGCAATGTCTCAGCAAAACTCATTGAAAACTCATTGAAAAGCTCAGAGCTCAAAAAAAGGGGGGTCCCTATTCCTAATGGGGTGATGTGTGATTTGGTCACAACACTACCGAGTAGACCAAGAGTGGGGAATGAGAATGTTCTTCCAAGATATCCAAGTCCCAAGGACTTTCTCCACAAACAATCTCCTCTAGATCTTTGTTGAACTCACGTCCAACCAAGGTAAAGACTTCTCGGATTTCCTGCTGCAAATTCTGATCAAGCACAACATATACAGTCTCACCTTATTCTCCATGTATCCATGAGTACCTACGAACAATCACCTCATGTTGAACTCCAACTGCATCACTACAACACTATGAAGTAATCAAGCAAATGATAAATGTACCCAAACATAGAGAAGTTATCAGACCACTATCAAAGCTCCAATCATCTGAATCAGGAACTTATCATGACATCATGATCTTACCATCTCCCTTAGGAGATTCCATGCTTCAGGTGAACTTAACCAAAGTCTCAAGAGCAACATATCATGCCAAAACTCAAATGCTTAAACAAGAGTATATAATGACATGAAACTAATCAAACTCTAAACCAACATCACCTGTCAAGCATCACCAACACCTCAGCCAAGAATTTCATGAATCCTCCATGACTTCAAGATGTTACTCTTCCTCAAATAGTGCCCCTTCAAATGCGAAAGAACCCTTCTACAGCAACAGGATCAAAGAGCTCCTCCTAGTAACATCTGCAATACTAAAGAAGATCATTCACCACTAAGTGATGAACACACAGTCAATGCTAAAGCTCCCACTGAAACATACAGAGCTTTCCAAACATCCTGACCAAACATCTCCTAATCTGAAAATCCTCCAGGTCCACACATTAACATGTCCATGTGACAATAAAACCAAGTGATACCAAGATCTCCAAACCAAGGAAATAAACTATCACTGTCAATAGCTTACACAAACCTGTGTATTCAAGCTATACATGACATCATGGTACACATACTACAAGTCTCCATAACCAACTATTCAGATACTCTACAACATCCATCCTCTCATCTCGAAACAGTCACACCAATGCACATGTGACCACAGACAAGGCCAGCTAACAAGTCTGCACAATCAAATAATCACTCTTGTGGATATAGACCGTCCACTTCCAAGTTATCCCACTGCAATCAATAGGCTGTCCTAAAAATTGCATAACTCGTAGATCCAACTATACTGAAACAAGCAAACTTACTATTGAACTAGAAATTGCAAAACAGAGATCTCAAGGAATAGATAACAATGTAGACAACATGACTCAAGCACCAGATTACTTACAAATCTGATTCGCCAAACATGTCCACAACCAGAGCACCATAGTCAAGAAACCAGAAGCATTACCACAAAAATGCTGAGTGTCATATCACATACCAGCACTCCCATGCAGAGAAAGGATTTCACCTCCTCACACCATGCATGCAAAACTGCAACTATATCATCCAACAACACCCCAAAAGCCAGGGTCTAGAAATAGCTTAACTGCAGCTTCACAAAACCACAAGTTTTTCTTTTGACCATGTAAAACCTGCAAAACCACTGTGTTTGAAAAAAACCCATGCACATCCATACCCACTTCACATCTGGAAGACCCAAAAGTCTGCAACATAAACTCCATAATAGTTAAACCAGAATAATGGATCATCATGAATATGCATAACCATAGATTTTAAGGAAAAACTATAAAACCCCTCAAATCCGATAAACATGAATCTGAGTCATGCAAGTACAAAATATCCAATTAAGGAAACAACAGTTCAAGAGCTTCAGGCCCACTTGTAGACCAATCCCTCAACCACCAACATGCACATGCATCCGAGAGAATCAGGCTATTATAGAAGCTCTCAAACCATCCAATGATCAACTCCATAGCCTACATGCAATCAGGGTAATAGAAAATTATGCCTTCCAATACCAGGAACAAAACACCTAGCATAAGCACAATACTCCATGGCTAAGCAGTAACACA
Organism: Cunninghamia lanceolata; assembly: GCA_027924645.1. Taxonomy (NCBI): domain Eukaryota; kingdom Viridiplantae; phylum Streptophyta; class Pinopsida; order Cupressales; family Cupressaceae; genus Cunninghamia; species Cunninghamia lanceolata. The sequence continues at coordinate 12,640,145 of BSBN01000803.1, forward strand.
AACTTCTTCATATCATTAGAGAGCCTCTCACACAGACACCCAATATGAAAGTTACTGCAGCAACACAACCAAAAAGCAAACCCCATGCAACAGGATTAAATACTGTCAACTAAAAGCCTCAGGCCACATCATGACCAGCTCCAGTCTCTTCATCTTCACAATCCTTCAAGTGTCTACTGTAACATGAAGACAAGATTAATTGCAAGACTTCCACTCAAACAAGGATCAAACAAACATACGTTTCCTTCAGATTTCCTAAAGCCTGTCACACTAAGAAATCATCACAAAAGGAATACCTAGACCTTATACACTAGGAACTCTTACATGCAAACACATGCAGCACACAAACGTACAAATGTGAGCAACAAAGCAGATCCCAGAAGAAGGCTCTGATACCAATTGTAAGGAAATGTGAGCATCTCAGAACGTATTTCTAAGAACAGTGGTGTCTTTGACAGATTTAAATTCTTTTCAATTGCTTCAAAAACACGCACAACTATGCTATTAAAGCGGAAACTGACATAGAACATTTCCAACATTGACCCTTAGAGGAAAGCACAAGCGAACATTAACCAATTTCAACAGCAGAGACATTAAACATGAAAGACAGAACAAGAACACAGATTTACGTGGGGAAAACCCTTACGGGTAAAAAAACCCCACACTCCAAATCACAGAGCCATTGTATTATTCAGCAACCAAACAGTTACAATACATTTATAGGCTCATAGCCTTTACAGGAGATTAACATCTTGTTCCTTCTGAAGAATATTTGATAGTATAACCCTGCACAAAGTTCTCTAGCACTCGGTTGGTTTTTCATACTGTTATCGTGCCACAAATAGCACACAGTACAAAACTTCACCTTCTTGGCCAAAACCCTTTCACCTGAACTCTGTTTTCACTTTCTCCTCAGTCCTTTTACATACTGTTAACATGTTGTGTACAACATACAGCATAGGACTTCACAGAAGAAGAACAGAGTTTTCCAGATTGATCGCATCGTCACTTAGACTCTCTCTCACTCTCTATCGATTCCCAATTGCTTTTAGCAATCCAATCGACTCTTGACCGTTCGTTCCAATTGCCCAGCATCACCAAACTGTTCGCTGTCTTCCAACCGTCCAAACTGTCAAACCATTCGCATATCCGTGAGAAACTTTTAGTCCCACATGCATCAGTCATCGGTCGTTTTTCTAGTTTACATACCTGACCACTCGGTAAGACTATCGTCGGCACTTTTGCCGCCGACGACGCCCGTCTAACCTCATTGGTATAACTCAAACTATCGGCGACCACTTCACTATCTACACCGATAGTTCCATGTCTCAGCGATGACTTTGACTTAGTATATACATCACATGACTTACTATAGCCGGTAATCCAATGTATCTTTCCCCGATGTCACCGATACAGCCGGTCATCCTTTGTATCTAACTCAATGTACATTCACAGCATACAACCTCGACATACAATTGCAGGATACACACGAAATGATACTCACATGCATTTGCGGTATACACACGAAATGTTCACAACATACGTTTGCGATATACACACAAATTGTATATTCAGTGACAACGCCCGATACACAACTCTTCGCCAACTTCCATCGGAGTAACAAAAAGCGATCGGAGAAACTACCACAGGCTCTGCCGATGGCCACCCTTATGCCGATGGACTTCGGTTGAACCTTTTGAACCATTGAACCTGACGCGAAGTTCAAGCTTTTCATCAGGGAGACACAATATCATCGGAGTGATATCTTCAGCCAAGCCCGATAGCTAGAGTCAAGCCGAAGAACCAATGCCACTGAACCATTGAACCAAGGAACCATTGAACCAATGAACCAATGCCGTTGAACCAAGGAACCTTTGAGCTATTGAACCTGTAATCTGAGTCACTAGTACTCAACAATGCATAGATAATTTTTATCTTCTAAAATTATCTAATCGTAGACAATTATTTCTGGAAGGAGTGTTAAATTGTGTGAGATAAGTTTGGTGTATTTGAATAAGACACCAATTAACATCTGCACCAAATCTGAAAAGAATAACGAACAATTATCTCTGTTTAACAGCATTTAACTTCCTAGAGCAATGGAAAAGCATCACATTGAATGTTTTATTTGGATTTAAATTTCCTTTTTATTTTATGTCCCAGAAGAAATTGGACTAAAACCAATATCAGTTTCCAATCTGTAATGCCCCTGCCGAACAGTAAGACACTAGTTTAATCACCAGTCAAAGAAGTACCAATGCAATCGTGCAGTTTGAAAGAAGGCTGCCAGACATTTTCAGATAGAAAGGAATTATAATTTAAATTGCCTAAGTCAGAGGATCTCTGGAAAGCAAGGCAGATCGCATTAGGCAGAAATCATTATTATCCAAGGGAATATGTTTACACTATGAGATCCCTGCCACCAAAGATAAGATTATTCTATGATTGATTGGACGATTTGCATGGGCCTAAGACCAATTGGGAGTTGTTGTTGGGCATTGCAAGAGATAAAGAATCGTGGATATTGCTCACCCGACCATATTTGATATTTAAGCAAATCAAAGGGATCGCAATATATCACCAACTCTGTCGCAACTCTCTACCTCTGAAGACAACTGAAATATCTTGTGAAGAAATTTGCTGTTGGTCGCACCATTACAACATGAATAACAATTAAATCTGATTCCTTTTTGACATGTTCATATTCGCCCAAGACAAATTCGCTAATACATGAACTAATTACAAGGAAGGCGATTAAAGGAAATAAAGAAAGGTGGCGCTTAAAATATATATGCGATTGGAAGTAAGGAATGATTAAATTAAAATTAAGATTATAGTTTATCAAAAGCCAACGGGTGTATGAAGGGTTGTGACTTTTGAAGCAATAAGATATAAAGGGGAGATCATTCAATAAGAAGAAGGCATCAATTTAGAAGACAATTTATATATAAATCTACTCTTTGAAGGAGCATGAAACCAAATTTAATAATCTGAGGACAAAATCCCTCATGATAGACAATTAAGGACGAAAACCCTTAATTGCCATTACTGAGTTAGGGACGAAAGCCTCTGACATAGGCAGATCTAAAAGCACTTTCAAAATTGATATACAAAGAGGAAAGCATCGCAGTTTGGAGAAGAAAAAATAGCAGATATTAGGATAAGTTTATTTCTACGAAAGAAATACATTCTAAATCTTAATTCTGAATTACATTGAACTATTGCAACTTCTATTTTGCAATTATTATTGTAAGCTAGGGTTATTATATTTTAAGAAATAAGGAGATTCTAGAATGGGACATTACACAAGCTGTTACAATTTGATAACTTTTTCGTCACAGAGAGAGCACATATCTAATTGAGTCATTGACAATTCATCCAAAATTAATTGAATTCTAGCAGGCTCTATGGAAATTGGAAAATATGGTAATATGCCTATGCAAAGGTTCAATTTAGATATCAGTGTAGCAGAAGAATAGTTATTATTGTGTTTTGGTAAGTAGAAAAAAGCCATTATTCTGCTATTAGCCTCTGTCTTTGTCTGTCTCTCCATGCTAAATTGTTTTCTCCCCTTGCACCTAATGGAAAATACTTCAGAAATATCTATACCAGTAAAAACTAGTGCAAGTCATTTTTGAGATACAACATGATTACAACTTATTTAATTCTTCACTGCAGAAAAAACTTCAAAATTGATAAACGGGGTGCTGGAATCAACTAAGTGATTTGTAAAGTCAACTTGTGGAAGGGTTTATTGGATAAACACTTGTGCCTGTGGGAAAATCCTAGGGGAAAATACCTATGCACCACGGGGATGCGTCCCCTGCCCAAAACCCCTTGTACCCTACAGGGGACGTTCCGGGGACGCGGGGACGGGTAGGAAACGTCCCCTACCTATCCCCCTTTGTTGCAATCCCAAGAAACGTCCCGGGGACGTCCCTGGAAAAATAGGGGACTGCAGGCGACGGTTAGCCGTCCCAGGGACGGCCGAGACGTCCCTCGACCGTCCCGGGGACGGCTAACTGTCCCCTACAGCCCAGTGCCTTCTTTTTCAATTTTATCCTTGAGTACTTCTGGGTCCCCCGACCGACCTGGGGATGGCTAACTATCCCCTATGGCCCAGTGCCTTCTTTTTCAATTTTATCCTTGAGTACTTCTGGGTGTTGGTAGGGTTGGTAACCCTAAAACTCTATGAAGTGCTCATGATCCCTATCTAGTGGTAAGACCTTTTGGAAGTTCTATAAACACACTTGAAAATTTGTAACATACACCCCTCTGTATATGTTTGACTCTAACTGATTTTTTGTGTGTTTTGATGTTTTTTTGCTGTTTAGGGTTTTATGGTTTGTTTTTGCATATCGTGTTTTCGCATTGCATGTATGAAATATAAAGCTTATGAACAAACCTAGAAAACATACAATGATTTTGCATAATCTAAAGACAACCTAGATCATAAAATGTAGTAAGCTAATTATAATGAAATACCCACTTGGAAATCTTCAACTTGATTGATTGCCAAAATTGATAGCAGCCTACATGGCCATGAGAATCAATCCAAAACTCATACAAAACAGAATGAACACAATTTTCAGTGGCTGCAATGTCACTGCAGACCTTAGGCGCCTAGCTTCATACAGTTTTGGTGATGAGAAATGATAGAGAAGACCCTTTGGTTTACCCAAGTCCAGCTCCAGCCAAGTATAGGCTCTATGGCTGCATATACCAGCTGCAAACACACCAACGGAAGTAAGAAAGAGCTTTGTTTTTGATCAGCTGTGCTTCTACACCCTAGGCGACCACTCTCCAGCTGTTAAACACTTCAAAAAAAAGTTAAATCTGCCCCCATGAAAGGTACGACCCTCTAAGCAAGTATGACCTGCACAAAAGATGTACAACCAACATGGGAACCTCCTTCAATCAGCAACTCAGTCACAAACACCAACGATTCTGTCCCTCAACCCCTTCTATACTGGCTGTAATCACGAAATCTTCAAAATATCTTCAATCTATGCTCAGAACAACTCCGAAAAGTACTTCCTGGATGCACAAATGGAACCCCTGTGTGAAGCTCCTCTAACCCCTTCCTGATGCAATCTCTTATACACGAGGAAAGACGAATCTGCAAAGGTTTTTGTCTCTGCAAATCGATAATCGAACCAAAGAGCCAAGCTCAAACCCCAATGCATGGGCAAACTCAATGTGAGAGCAAATTTCATCGACATAGCATAATGAAATGAAGCTTTCTTTTGGTGTTTTATTTGCCTTCAACTCCAACGCCCAAGATGAGAGGGATTTTAATTAATTTTTAATTTTAAATCATCCCGTTATCTCTCCATGAGGGGGCGCTCATCCCTAGGCACACAACTTGTACTTTAAGTTACAACTTTATGTTATAAAGTTGAGTTATAATATAACTTAAAGTCACCTTTAAAATATAATAAGTTAAATCTTTAATTAACTTATGATAAATCGAACAATGCTCTAGAAGATTCGATCCCGTGAATCTCGTGCCCTGGCTCCTGCACTACCCTGCTAAAAATAGAAACTGGCCCTGTCACGACTTACTATAAATAGTAAGTCCCCAGACTGACTCCCTGAACACTGCCATTAGCCTACGGGAGTCCGGTGAAAGGCTAATCCTTGACCAACAACTGACTAGGCTAAGTAGGGGACATTAAAGTCTGCCCTCCCCAAAATTGCTTGTCCTCAAGCAATCTTAGCTCAGGATGTTGCAATATCTACTCACTCTCCCAGATGGCATCCTCCACTGGTAAGTTCTTCCATTTGACCAAGTACTCCCTGATAACCCATTTCCTCAAATGTCTCTCTCGGGTGTCAATGATAGCTTCTAGTACTAAGATCAATTTCTCTTCCTCATCCAATGGTGGAAGCTCAGCTGAAGGGATTATGTTGTGGCCAAGAGCTTTCTTCAACCTGGAAACGTGGAATATATTGTGTACTCTGTCGTTTGATGGTAACTGAACCTCATAAGCCACCTCACCCACTCGTTGGGTAATCTTGAAAGGACCATAAAATTTGGGTTTCAACTTCTCTGCTCCACTCTTCTTGAGAGTGGACTGCCTGTAGAGTTGGAGCCTCAAATACACCATGTCTCCAACCTCACTCCTCTCCACTCAGTGTTGATTAGCATACAACTTTTGCTGATTCTGTGCTTGTTGTATATTCTCCTTAAGCTCCCTTAAGATGTCCTGACTGTCTTGTAAGAGATCCTTTGCCTTAGGCACCCAACTATCACCAAGCAAGAGATATGTGAAGCATGGGGCATCATAACCATACAGTGCCTTGAAAGGAGTCATCTGAATCGACATATGACCTCAACACATAGTTGCGTAGGTACCCCTCAAGCCATTTGTTCACCACCTTTGTTTGTCCATCTGTTTGCGGGTGGTAGCTGGTGCTAGGAGTCAACTCCGTACCACAAAGTCTGAATAACTCATATACTCAGGAACTTGCTGTCCCTGTCACTGACTACGCTCTTAGGTACCATGTGCAACCTAAATATCTCCCTGAAGAACAAATCAGCCACCTGAGCAACAGTAAAGGTTGCTGAAATAGCAAAGAAATGTGTAAATTTGGTGAGTCTATCGACCACCACATATATACAGTCCTTTCCCTGCACCTTAGGCAACCTTGTAATAAAATCCATGGAGATACATTCCCATTTGTGACTGGGAATAGGTAATGGTTGTAGTAACTCTGCTGGATAAGTATGCTCATGCTTATTCTGCTGGCAAATGGGACACTCACGAACATACTTCTGTACTTCATCCTTTAGTCCTTTCCATGTGAACCTCTCCCGAATTTGTTTGTATGTCTTAAAGAATCTAGGGTGGCCAGCCATTGGTGTATCATGGAAAGTTTTGATCACCTTATGTTTGAACTGTGAATTAGGCACCAAGAATATTCTGTCCTTGTAAATAATTAAGTCGTTCACCACAAAATATCTCTCATCAGTAGTAATGCCCTCAATGACTCCTGCTGCCCAAGAGTCCTTAGCATACTCTACTATAATCAACTCTCTCCAATCAACAGAGATCTCCCCAACTAAGCATAGGTGAGGTCTACGTGATAAGGCATCTACAACTATATTCTTCTTCCCTTTGACATACTCGATGTCAAAATCATATGCTTGTAACCTGCTCACCCACTTCTGCTGCTTGTCATTCAGATCCTTCTGGTTCATAAAGTATTTGATGCTGTTATGATCTGTTTTGATTATAAATTTGCCTCCAACTAGATAAGCCCTAAACTTGGCCAATGCATGCATTATGGCCAACATCTCTCGATCATACACCGAGTAACTCCTCTTCACACCCCAAAGTTTCCTGCTTTCAAACGCTATCGGGTGCTTCTCCTGCATAAGCACTGCACCAATTCCCTCTCCAAAAGCATCACACTACAACTCGAAGGGCTTAGTGAAATCGGGAATTGCAAGCACAGGGCAAGTAGACATTATGTGCTTGAAATGATCAAAGCACTGCTGGGCTGATTCGGACCACTCAAAGGCTCCCTTCTTTGTCAAATCTGTCAAAGGTGCTGCCGTCTGTGAGAAGCCTTTTACAAACCTCCTGTAAAAACCACATAGACCAAAGAAGCCCTTAAGCTGCGTGAGGTTTGTAGGTGGGGGCCAATCAACAATTGCCTTTATCTTATCTGGATCTACCTTGACACCATCTGCACTGATAATGTGACCCAGATAGAGCAAATCTGTCATGCCAAAGTCATACTTTGACTCTTTGGCATAGAGGGACTCACTCTCCAAAATACTCAACACTTCCTCCAGATGTCTCAAGTGATCCTCCCAAGTCCTGATAAAAATCAATGTCATCGAAAAAGATCAGTACAAACTTCCGAAGCTGCTGTCTGAAGATCTGGTTCATGCAATTCTGGAAGGTAGCAGGTGCATTGGTCAAACCAAATGGCATCACCAAAAACTCAAAGTGGCCGTAATGACATCTAAAAGCAGTTTTCTCTACATCCTCTGCCCTCATGCGAATCTGATGGTACCCCGATCTGAGATCTATCTTAGAAAAATAACGAGCACCATGCAACTCATCTATCAATTCATCAATCCTCGGGATAAGGTACCTGTTTTTTATAGTTTTCTTATTTAAGGCCCTGTAGTCTATACACATCCTGATTGTCCCATCCTTTTTTTGGACCAGTACAACTGCAGAAGCAAATGGGCTCTTGCTGGGCCGAATGTGTCGCATCTCTAGAAACTCTTTGATGGTTTTCTCAATTTCATCCTTGAGCCTCTTCGGATGACAGTATGGAGTGATCATGATGGGCTTGGTCCCATCCTCTAACTCAATCACGTGCTCTATGCCTCTATCGGGAGGCACTCCTGGTGATATATCTCCAAACACCTTACTGTGCTTGGATAGTAACTTTTGAATATCAGGATGATAGCTATCCTTCTGTCGTGGTGGGGACTCGGGCATAATAAGGCACTCTGCTGCCCACTCTACCTGGTCATGTCTCAACAGCCTCTCCATTCTCTTCAGTGATACTACTCGAGGTCCACCATCTGAAATACCCCTAAGGCATATTTTCCTCCCATTGTATTCAAATCTCATCTCCATCTTCTTTACTTTAATGGTGAACTCCTCTAACTGGCTCATCTAATGCATGCCAATACCACGTCTGTATCCCCAATGCTAACCACATAAAAGTTGTCAACCAGCTCATAATCACCCATGATGATCTCCAATCCTATTATTTTCCTGTTGCACTGCATTTTGAATCCGTCGGCTACATCACCTTGAAGCCTTCAAATTCCTTTGTTTTCATCCCCCTTCGAGCTACCAACCCCTCGTCAATAAAATTATGAGTAGCTCCTGTGTCGATGAGGGTAATAATGCACTGTCCACCAAGTACACCACGCACCCTAAAAGAACCAACCTTCTGGAAACTAGATAGCTGAGCAATAATACCTCCACTGCCAGTACTGTGCTGTGAAGCTCTCTCATCTTCACTATCTCCATGATCGGAAGGCTGATCAGAATCTGAACCGAATGCATCAGATTGGGTCTCCTCAGCTGAATAATACTCAATCAATTTGGCATTAGCCTTGTGTGAACACTTAGGCGAGGGATCCTATGGTTCTTTGCAGTGAAAGCAAAGTTTCTTTCTCCGATAGTCGTTGAGCTGATCATCCGTTAACCTGTTTGACCTGTCCTTGTGCTGCTCAACATCTCTATGAAAGGGTTTCTTCTCCTTCTCTTTGTCCCTCCTGTGTGGAACCCCTTAGACTGAAATTTACTTCTCCACACTGATGACTCCATGTCTCGGGCCTTTTTCATGGCCTCTTGGAGTGTAACAAGGTCGAAACCCTTAACCCAACCATGAAGTGGGTCTGATAATCCATCAATGAAGAGAATAACCAATCTGCGCTCAGAAATGTTTGGGACCATAACTGATGGGTCTTGGAACTCAGAAATGTAGGAGTCAATTGAACCACTCTGCCTCAGCTATGCTAACTCCTTAAACTGGGTCCTTATCAAATCTATCGATCAATCTGGCTGTGAACTCCACGTATGAAGTAATCTGATCGTGACCTAGTGTAATCCTCCCATTACTCCACCACTTATGTGCTACCCCCTCTGAATGCAAAGTTGCATAAGTAATGGCATCCTCCTCAGGCATAGGACTAATTTGCGGGTAGCTGTCCAATTTCTGGACCCAAGCTCTAGCGGGGGTCTTTCCCGATCCATCAAAATAGGGAAGTGTCATCTTACTCACCTTTTTCTGTAACTCCTGGTTTTGAGGTCTACCTCCTTTGCGAGGTATGTTCCTCATCTTAACATTAGAGTACTCCGCAAAGGTCATCTCTGCCTTGAACTCTGCACTAGAGGCTCTCCAATCCCTCAGAATCTCCTCCTGAAACTCAGCCTGTGTGGGATCCTGCTCAGGAACATGGTTCCTAGGAGCGAAAATGGGTATACCAGGTTTGTCACCTGCTGTGAACTATGAAGCCCTCCTGAAAATGGGTTTGTTTGTGAAACTTGGGAATCATCCTCAGTGGCAGCAACCTCAATCTCTGACTCAAAGGGATCTACTATGGGTACTGGTTGTTTAGGTTCTTCTAACTGTGGTACCTCTCTTCCCTATATCCGCTGTGAATTCCTTGTTCTTGGTCTTGGTCTAAAATCATATCTATCTGTAGGCCGCATGTCTCATTTTTATCATCTGCATGTCATGTTAACCTCACAAGATGGCAAGATTTTCTGGTTTGATACCACTGTAACATACACCCCTTTGTATATGTTTGCCTCTAACTGATTTTTTTTTGTGTTTTGATGTTTTTTGCTATTTAGGGTTTTATGGTTTGTTTTTGCATGTCGGGTTTTCGCATTGCATGTATGAAATATAAAGCTTATGAACAAACCCAAAAAACATACAATGATTTTGCATAATCTAAAGACAACCCAGATCATAAAATGTAATTAAACTAATTATAATGAAATACCCACTTGGAAATCTTCAACTTGTTTGATTGCCGAAATTGATAGCAGCTTACATGGCCATGAGAATCAGTCCAAAACTCATACAAAACAGAATGAACACAATTTTCAGTGGCTGCAATGTCACTGCAGACCTCAGGCGCCTAACTTCATACAGTTTTGGTGATGAGAAATGATAGAGAAGTCCCTCTGGTTTACCCAAGTCTAGCTCCGGCCAAGTACGGGCTCTATGGCTGCATATACCAGCTGCAAACACACCAATGGCAGTAAGAAAGAGCTCTGTTTTTGATCAGCTATGCTTCTACATCCTAGGCGACCACTTTCCAGCTGTTAAACACCTCAAAAAATAGTTAAATCTGCCCCCAAGAAAGGTACAGCTTGTTGATGTGTTTTCCTTGCACATGCAACACAGAATAAAATATTGGTGTATTCTATCCTCTCTTGAACAAAATCCTTCAAATGCTTAGCCAAGTGATCAAATGAGTAGACTCCAAGGTTCTCCATTAATTACTTTTAGTTTTGCGACTTAGGATAGCTTAGCAGTAAGATGTGAATTGCTGTTTTAACACAAAGGGACTTACACAAACGTTCAACAATAGGAAACTTGTTTCTCTTGGATAACATGCAACATAGCTTCTTCGAAGGTCTAACGATATGATGACTTAAGACATAGCAATGAAAGTTCCTGAATCTAATTCTAGCAAGATTTTGAAGAAAATGCAAAAGAAATAGGTTTAGAGAAATCTAATCTAAATGTGAGCAATCACCACTAATTCACTGGAATCTCAACCACACTTTGCTTCGCAATAAGGTAACAATTACACAAAGGTGATGCAATCTTCTAAGGGAAAAGGTAAGATTTTCAGATTACTTATGCACATAAAGGTAAATGAACATAAAGTAATTGAAGTTAAGCTCATATAGGGTTCAGACTAACCATGTACTACAATTTGCCATCGACAAATTATAAATGGTATGAACTATGAAGATTCCAAACATAAATCAGCAGCAACAACTCCCATGAAACATAAAACTAAATTGCTGAAAACAAACTAAACTAATCTTATTCTATGAGTGGACACTTAGAAACCATGCATTCATTTGAAACAACACAAAATCACCATGAAGAATTCAGCAATGCGTTTGTATTTATTTCAGCAGAGTCTTTGAAACAATTTCTCAGAGCTGTTGATGATTGTTTTTCGACAAGTCAACAATAGAATAAAACACGAGGTATCCAACTCTCTTTTGAGCAAAGCCCCTTGAATGCTAAACAAAGTGATCAAACAAGATGACTCCAAGGTTCCTTTTCTTATGATTTCGTGATGGGTTAACTCAGTGATTACATGTGATCTTGCTGATAATCACAAAGAGACTTACATTAGACTTCTTCATCATTCACTTAGCTTATTTCTCCTTTTAGTGTGGATGATATATATACAAGGTTTCAATAATGAGGAAAAGTAAAAAAGGAAAGGGTTTAGGAAAACTAATCTAAGGTCAATAAAGCAATGATGATGTGTGAATAGACAAACTCCTTGATAAACCTAACTCCACTTTGCCAAGGATGCCTACAACTACATGAAGTTGGTGCAATCTCTTTAGGATAGCGAAAGGTTTTCAAATCATGAAGGCTCATATAAGCACCCTTTGAACGACGTAGCTCAAACAAACATCCACAATCGAACTTAAGCAAATGATGAAGCTCAGACTAGCTTTACACAACACTTTATCAGCGATGAATGTTAAAAGCATGAGCTAGGAGTTGATCAAACATACATTACATCAAAGAGCTTCTCATTTACTTGAAACATCTCTCCACTTCATTAAGATACAAGAAACCATGTGATTTCACAAGACAACACTTAACACCAAACAAGCTCCAATGTTTTTGCATTAATCTTGAGAAATATTTACAACAATATCAAGTCCTCTCAGAGAATTTCAAGAGTCTCTTCTATTCTATTCCTACTCTACTAGCAAACTTCTAATATCTCTCTTTACAAATGGGGCAACAAGGCCTTTATATAGAGCTCCAGATTACAATGAGTGGCTTAGATTGATCAAGATAGCCAAGGGCTTAGATCATGCCACCTCAGCAGGTAGTTACAACAACTTTCTATTTTTAGTACAAAAGAGAGGCAATGAAGGCACGTTTTCCAATGTGATAAGGATAAGATAGAATCTTTTAAAGCATCTTCCACATAGGCATCCTTTTGGCTTCTTTTATTAAATGATACATTAAATATAGTCGAAATGATGTGGCTGATTATGATTGGATGATGATGTGTACTTGCCACATAGGTGCCATTTCAGCAAACTTAGGGATTCCAACAATTAATTCAATATGCTCTATGGCCATATTCCCAAATTGTATCATCAATGTATGATGTCTTCAATATGATTGCTTTTGATGATGAACACTTGAGATGTATTTTGTTGATCCGTCTTGTTCATTCTTCTTGTAAACTGGATGTGTATGATACTTGTAGCTCATTTGACTAACTCTGTGATGTTCCTTCTCTTGCAGGGTATTTGTTGATCTTCTTTGATGTTTCTTCATATAGAGTAGTAGGAGATGATGATGATGCTTCCTTCATGTAAGAGTAGATCATGATGACATGAAGTAGAGATCTCTCTTGGACTTGAAGGTTGAATGGAACTTGAAGTTAAATGGATGAAGTGCCTTGCTTGATGATATGATGAAGATGAAGTAGTGCACTTGGCATGTTGACCTTGAAGTGGCCCTTTGGAGTGTAGATGATAACACCTTCTTTGGATGTGGAGTAAATGACCTCTCAAGGAGACTTTGAAGCTTAATGAACCTTTGAAGATTGGGAGAACTTGACTTGAAGCTTGGATGGATGAATGTCTTCCAACATGATGCCATTGATGAAGTGTACTTGAACTTGATGTGATCTAACATGATGTCATTGATGTTTCCTCTACAATTTGAAGGTGACTCAGGTCCTTGTCCTTCAAATGATTCCTTGGCTTCACCAACACTCCTTCTTTCAGTGATGCAACTTGATGATGATCTTGAAGTGATCTCCACAGGTGGCTAGCATGATGACTCTTCCTTGAAGGTGACTCCTTACTCCTCGCTTACTCTTTACTCCTTGCTTACTCTTTACTCCTCGCTTAAAGGTGACTCCTTGAACAACTCTTTAGATTTGTTGATGCTCCTACATGACAAGACAATATATCAATCACTTCATAACACAAAGAAATAACTTTAAACATGTAAATAACCCTTCTTCAAGTCTAGGCGCATATATAGGTAAAGAGAGGAACAAAGTGCGCCTAACACATGATAGCTTCATACTTGTTATTTCAAATGATTTCAAACAATTGTAATAGCTTAAAATGATTTCTCCTTTCAAGGCGCCTACTTCAAAAGGTCAGTTGATGTGATTCTTCCCAGGGTGCCAATTCAGTTGGTATGAAGGTGCAAGGGCGCCTAAGGTCTCCTGAAAGCTTTACTTGTCATTTTTTTTTTGTTTTAAACAATGGTGAATGTTTTAGAACTTCCCTGACCTAGGCGCCTACTCAAAGGATTGTTTCATACAAATTCTTCCAAGGCACTCATGGAGGTATGAAGAGGCAAGCAAGGCGCCTTAATTCATCATTCAACATTCCAACTCCACATTTTGATTTGCTTGGGATCTCTACCACTACTAGGTGCTAATGCATTTTGAGATTTAGTGAAGTTGATCCCTCTTGAGGCGCATTTTGAGGTTGTTCAGAGAGTAAAACGCGCCTAAGTTCATTGCTAAATGCTCTTTGTAGTTGCCAAGGTATGGATTTGCACCTAAGTTCATACAAGTATTTGCTTTACTTCTTATGGATTCAAGTCATTAGATAAGCTTAAGAAAGTGTTCAAGACACTTCAAGTATCCCGCAATGATAGATTAAACATGTTCTTTGTCTAGGCGCACTCTGTGGTGATTTTGAGTTGAATTTGGCACCTAGGTGAGATGAGGACTCCTTTCACCCACCCTACATTCAAAAAGACATCATCCAAAATGAGAAACCTCCAAGACTTGTCATTGTAAGTTAACTTCCTCCAAGGCGCCAAAACAAGGTTCTTTTGAAGGCAAAAAGGCGCCTTGAGTTGAAAAGAGGCTTACTTCATTCCTCAAGGATCTAAACACTAGTGAAGTCAACAAAGGTACCTTAAGACTAGAACTCTTTCAAATTGCTTGATAAATACCCCTTTGAGTTTAGGCGCTCAAACTCATATACCCAATCATTATACTTCCTAGGTAGAATTTGATGATCAAAACTACCAGAAGTGGCGCCTATCATACATGAGGGGTTAATAATGTTCGAAGTGTGACATGGCGCCCATCTTCTCTTAATGATATTGGTCTCTTTAAAGGGCACACTTGATGGTGATTTAGGTGTAATAGGGCGCCATAGCTCAAGATAAGCAATTCAGCATGTTAACCATCCTTATGAATTTCATGGAAGGCTAAGTTTCTTAAGGCGCCACCTTGTATAAATTTAGACACTCTCTTCATGCTTAGGTGCCATAATAGGTCTACAGAGGAGTGAAAGGGCGCCTAAAGTTCAAGTGGCTTCATACTTGTCATTTTGATGATTCAAGCGAATGGAGAGACCTTAGAATAGTCATATCTCTCAAGGTGCCTAAGATGTTACTTCTCCTTGCTCAAGGCACAATCTAGAGGCTGTCTGAATGGTGAAAGGCGGTCAGAGTTTTAGGTGGAGTTTTGAGGTAGCACAAGTGGAGAAATGCGCCTAGCTTCCTGGAGCAAATTCGCACCCAGAACTAAAAGTCCAGAGGGTAAGGTATATTGAAAAATATATTTAAGTATAAGTTGAGAGACGCGCCTAGCTTCCTGGAGTGAATTTCTTATACTTTAAATATTTTTCAATATACCTTTCAGGATGTTTGAGATAGGTCTCAGATCCACCGGATTTAACATGTAGATTCTGGATTTTTGAGGATTCACCAGATTTCAAACTTAGTCAATTTTTCAGTGTTTCAGGATTTTAGGCTACCAGACTTAGTCATTTTCAGGATCTCAAACATACATTAGGATTAGGTCTCAGTGTTCATTATTTGGATGGAATTTGATTAAGACTCTTCATTATTGTAAGTTCATATTCCAGGGGAGACTTCCAGTTATGAAGCAAACAAAAACTTCTAGGAGAGAGACTTATTGTTGGATTGGTATTTCATTACTTCAAGCATCTTCTCTAAGCCAAATTTGGTGATTTCCAACTTGATTTCTCTTCTAGGTGCAATTCGATGATGATTGGAGTGTGAAATTGTGCCTAACACTTAAATAACATCCGATTTCATGCTAAGGCGCTAAAATGGATAGTCTAATGCATGAAAGGCGCCTAGCTTAAGTTTGCTCATTTTTGACATTTGAAGTTATTTACACCCTTGTGAGACTGGATCATCCTTACGCGCCCATTTTGAGGTTCATCCACACTATTGCCAAGGCGCCTAAATGGCAAAAGCGACAATAAATGGCGCCTATACTCATTCACTTTAACCCAAGGCACAATTCTCATGATCATTTGAACATGGAAAGGGCGCCTAGACTCTCGAATCATTCCTTTGTCAATTTTTTTGATGTTTAAGGCCTTTTATATCAATTCCAATCAAGGGGCCATCTTTTGGAGTGGTTGAAAGTTGATTTTCTTCTAGGCGCATATATGAGTCTCCACCTAAGGTGCACTTTTGGGTCTGTGCAAGTGGGAAAATGCGCCCAAGGTCTTCAAGCAAATTCGCACCCAAAACCAAAAGTCCCCAAGGTCAGGTATATTGAAAAATATATTTAAGTATAACTTATACTTTAAATATTTTTCAATATACCTTTCAGGATGTTTGAGATAGGTCTCAGATCCATCGGATTTAACATGCAGATTCTAGATTTTTGAGGATCCACTAGATTTCAGACTTAGCCAATTTTCAGGATCAGGATACCAGACTTAGTCATTTTCAGGACCTCAAACATCAGGATCAGGTCATCAGGGGACTATAGGACTCAAACACCACTGACTTCATCATGCAATAGACTAAAGACATCATCAAAACTTAATGCAAAGCATCAGAGCTCAAAAAAAAGGGGAGTCCCCATTTGCAATGGGGTGATGTGTGATTTGGTCACAACAAGAGCATTCCCCCCTTACAAATGAGAGCAAATGGGGCTTATATAGGCCTCAAAATTCAATGGATGGCCAAGATTAAATCTAAGAATCAAGGGCCCTTATTGTGCCACGCAAGCAAGTGGTTACAAAATTTATTAATATTAGACATTGCATTTATGATGCACTCACTAAGTGGAGTGCCCTCCTTTATGATTTTCCCTTTTTGTGACAAACTCCACAAATCTTGATATGACATGTGTAACCTCTTCCATAGGGACACTTGGCAGTGTTCGAATGGTGCATTCCACAATTTGCAACTCCTCTGTGCACTTGACAACTGTCATCTTCCATCCAGCCATGGATGTCTGAAACATGCCCATGAAAGTGGAAAATGCGCAAACATCACCCAACAGCTCTCTGGAAACAACCTGTGTATGCTGAAAATACCTTGCATGTATTTAATCTTTCAGCAAGTATTCATCAATTTCTCCATTGGAGTCAACTATCTGGTTTATAGAAACAAGTATTTTGCTTTGAATTTCTTGAAGTGCTTCTCTTGTTCAAGTGCTGTCACTCTCAATTTTCCCAAGGATCTGCTCCTTTATATTGAGGGCACAATACCAGGAAGGAAAACTATATGCTAAACCTTGTTCAATCACTCCATCTATCAAAGTGGCATTTGGAGTATATATCAGCCTTTTCAACTGAGGCATCACCTCTTCCCTTACAACTCTGAATTCTGCACAAGACATCAAGACATTCTGAACTCTATCAAATATTGAAGAAGCCTCCTTATACAACTTCACAATCTCATCAAGGAACCTATCAGCTTTGATCTTGAAATCTGCTGCCCAACCCTGCAACACTTGAGATGAAGATCTCATTTCCTCCAAGTGTGCAATAGACTCCTGCGAGAGCAACGCAGGTGGTGCAACCATCTCTCCTACCTGACTTATTGGCCTCATCAACTGCTGAATATAATGCTGAAATGCCAGGTTATCCTTCTCCAACTGAATCCTCTGTTCTCGTTCCTTAGTCTTTTTCTGATGATTGCAACTGAATCTTCTAATTCTTCTATCTCTTGCTCCGCTATGGCTGGTCCCAAATCAATAGTACCAATATCATATCCACTTGGAACACCATCACCTGCTTCTACATTGATTTTTGGGACAGCAATATGCACTTGCCTTGACCTCGAGCTACCTCTTGTGATCTTGGAGAATTTAGTAATTTTCTGCTTTCCTTTGTCAGGTTTGGCTCTGCTCAATAATTCTTCCAAACGAAGGATGGGTTATCTTTTAACAACAGACTTCTCCTTGACTCGATCCCTTAACCACTTAGGTAAGTCAGACAAGTCTTCCTGATCTTCCTCTTGGACTCTCTTCTGTTGAACAGTGGGAAGAGCTTCCTCATCAAACTCATATAACTCCTTGTCATTTTGGTTTTCAGCTTCCACCTCAATCATGACTACTTCTTGTTCCTTGGACGGATTTGATAGGACTTCATCAATCTGATTTCCTTGCATATTGGATTCCAAGGATTCATGCCTTTCATTCCCAACTTGTACATTCAAGGCCATATGTTTATCAGGTCTTGCTTCATCTTCTTCAATATCTATTACACTATTGTTTTCCTGCCTTGAAGAGGTACTAGCTGCATTTTGGTCATTATTCTTCACCTTCTTACTTGGCTGAATATCTTCATGCGGATCAGCACCTTCACCTTCTGAATCACTGGAATCATTGGAGTCACTGCTTGACTCGCTACTTGAAGAATCCCTGGATTGATGCGCACTAACTCCTCCCATCAAATTGTAAGTGAATTGGACATTTTTCTCCTGAAGCCTTCGAATTTGGAAGTCCATGTTGTAATGTCCCCTTCTAGCAAGCCAAAATTTTTGCAATCTTTCAAACAATTTCAACTTGTAAAGAGCACATTAGTATTCTATCTTTTTCTTTTAATATTTAACTATATATTATTTCTTTCACAACTATATGCTTTTCTTGTTTATACTTCATGAATTACCTTGGGTGAGATAACCTTAAGCCTATTAATCATTCTTTCAACCTTATGGGAGAAGATACTTAAGGATGTAATGTCACCCCAATTCTCATGGGTCCATCATTATTCCTTTGACTATTACATCAAAGGCCTAATCCTTCGATTCTCCAATCAAAGGCCTATTATTCCTTGGTTCGTCAACCAAGGCCTATTAGTCCTTGGTTCTCCAGCCAAGGACTATTATTTCCTTGGTTCTCTAACCAAGGCCTCTTATTCCTTGGTTCTCTTACCAAGGCCTATTATTTCCTTGGTTCTCCTACCAAGGCCTATCCCTTCAATACTAGATTGAGGGCTTATTATCTTCCTTGATTCGTCAATCAAGGCCTATGATTTATCCCATGAATTGGTCAACTACAATCCTTGTTTTCCACCCCATCTCTATAGTGAAGATGAATAATGTTTAAGGATTATTATCTACCCCTTGGGTAATCATGCCTTTACAAATCTATTTCATATTCATAACTATGTACTTATAACCTTCTTGTACTCATTATCTTATTTAAACAAGAATCATGCATTTATGTAGGACATCTATTAGTCTCATATTTACTTGATTTCATAAGACCTCTACCTTTATATCTCATTCATCATGGATCATCTTTTCTTACTTATATGCAGTTCTAAGACTAATCTCATATTGTTATTTTCATACATGTAGATTCCAATTATATAATTCTATTATAATATTTATTATAATCTCTATATTATATTATATATGTGTGTACTATGCAAAATTTATATTTTATATTATTTATATATAAGAATAATAATTATTATTATTATAATAATTAATCACTATTATTATAATGATCATTATTATTGTCATCACAATATTATTATATCATTATCCATATGATTTTGTAATTAATTCAAATTGTATCTTGGTTCTTATCTGAATATCACAATTCACTTTAGAATATCTATATACTCTTAGAAATCCAAAAATATATTATTTTCTTCTATACACTCAGCAGACATGTATATATATTTGCTAGCACTTGAATTCTATTGTTGTATTATTATTAACATAGCTTTATAATATATTACTTATTTATTATCATTATAATATTATTATTATAAATATATATACAGACATCATTTAATTATTATATAATATATATATATTATTATTATTATAGTATAAATATAATATTTTAATAATGTTTAATCATGCCGATCTCTATCGGGACATTGCATCCTTTAGATCTACTATATATATATATTTACTTGAATCATTTCTCCCTTTTGCTGCTGATGTACATATCTCTATATATTAATTTATGATATCTTCCGATGATGTTTTCCTTCTATCTCACAACCTTTATTTATTTCTCTTTCAAGCGATATGTTCGAAGAGGCATGTCTCTTATTATGCTTGGTGGTAAAAGACATACTTACCCTCTTATAATTTTTATTAATTTATATTAATTCCCTTTTGTGGTAAAACTAGTTCTAACCATAAGTAACTCTCTTATCATAAGAGGATAGGTTAAAAGATGTTTATTTATATTATTTGTATTTATATTATATCATTATAATAAATGATATATTATTTATATTATATCATTTATATCATAATAAATGATATATGATTTATATTATATTATTTATATTTATATTACAATAGAAGATAATGATAATAATATTTGTATTTATATTATTAGATATATTTATAATATATTATTTATTAAATAATATATATTAATAATATATTTTAAATAAATATATTATATATTTAGTTTATATAAGGCTAACTTATTATTTAAGTAAACGATTCAGTTATAAATCATTATAGGGACATGAGACATGCATTTTCTTGTATGTGCCACAATTGGCATCATCAAATCGTCATTGCGTGTGACTTCTTATTCTGACCAGTTGATGGTGAAAGGCCTGTCTTTCTCTTGATCATATGAACTTTGTGAGAGCCTTCTGTGATTCTCCTCAAGCTGATCTGGAATGTTAATCACCCTTGTGGCTCTAACGAAGTCCAAGGACAACCTGTAGCAGCTCTTCTTTCTCATTTCCGTGTCATCGCGTGCATCTTCCCAGTGATCTTCAAGCTGTGGCCTGTGCTCATATTTGCTCCCAAATTTCTGCTTGATTGTACCAAATGGATCAAAGTTGCTGCATGCATCATTGTGGCACACTAAGTTGTAAGCTTGCAGCTCCATCTCTGAATTTTTAGCTGCCTGCAATGACATACAAGTTTCTAGCCTTCCAATGCTAATTGGAAACTTCGTTGTATTCTTCTTTCATTTTCTTTGAATTTTGTCGAATGCAACCAGCTATCTTGTCACCTCCAGCAACACCACATTGTCTGTAGGATATCTTGGCAACCTGTAAGGCAATGATGAATAGCCCTCAACACGGATGTATGTGAATCTTGGAAACTAAATAAACCACTTTCCGTATTTGGCCACGAAATTCATAGCTTCTTTCGACAATCTTCTACATGTGTTGCCTTGCAACCATAGTTTTAAAACTCTGCTAGGACTCTCCAAAACTCGGCGGACTCGCGAGTCCTATGGTGGGCCGAGTCGACTCGCCACGGACTCGCGAGTCGAGTCCTAAAGAGTCCAAGGTCAAGACTCGTGCGAGTCCCAGGGTCGGACTCGCGAGTCCCGACTCTGGACTCGCGGTCTGTCACTTGAACGCCCAGCAACATTTAAAACTCTTTTTTTTTTTCATCATTTTAACACTTTTTGAAGCTCACAATAGGTCTGCATAGTGGATTAGAAGTTGGAGAAGAGGAGATTATGAGCTAAGGAGATTGAAATAAAGCCAGGTAAGTGATTTTAATTCTCTTTTTTTTTGTTTTGTTTGATTGAAAATCGAAAAAATCTTCAAAAATAAGGGGAAATGTTGGCAATTTTTTTTTCATTTCCCTTCATAACGTATTTCCTAGTAGTAATTCTATTTTTTTTCAAATGATTCATTATCATTTTTTTGCTGATTTTTCACAAAACCCTACTAATTTTTTGTTTTCATGTTAAAACAACAATGTCAACTTCAAGGCCATCAAGAAGAGACCCAGCATGGAAGTATGGAGTACAAGGAAATAAAAAGGGTGATGTCACTTGTAGTAAATATGGTAAATCGATGACTGGAGGAATCAATAGATTAAAATACCACATTGCCAAAATACCCGGACAAAATGTGGAGATATGCGCTAATTCAACTCCGGATATGGTTAGAGAGATGAAGGCCCTTCTTTCTAGTTTTGAGATGAGAAAAGAAGAAAGGTAAAAAACAAAGGAAGCAATAGTAGCAGTGATGTCTCCGTCTCACACTTCTACGCAATCGGATCCAAGTCAAACCATCCGTCAAGCACATTCATCTTTTGGTGAGACTCTTGATGGTTCTTTTTCTACTGGTAGTCATGTTGGTTTTTAATCCGACTGGATGCTTTTTCCCAGTTATCCCTACAAGGTAGCCATCATTGATCAACAGGATATCCGGGCCAGGGGCCAACAGTACAGGAGATAGACTCTATAGATATCTCCTCTTCTTCTTTAGGCTCTGCAGAACCAAGGGGGGTATTCCCTATTCAACATCCATAAGATATGCTTGTGGACTGGGGGATGTTGACACAAAGCAGATAAATCCTCCTTTATGTAGACCAAAACTGTGAGATAAGTGCAAAGGGGCTAGCTTTGGGCCTATGCTCAGTTGTGAGACAGAGGATTTTGATCCTAAAACTACTTTTAAGGTCCTAATGGTTTGACTTTGAAGTTTTAAGTTTGATTTTGGTGTTTTGGATGCAAAACTAGGACTTGAGTGTAACCTCAATACAAGACTAGACTGGTGCCAATCCAGGGCTTGGAGTCAATAGACATACACATGTGAACGATCAACATAAACATATACCAAAGACTGGATATCAAGGGGGTTTTTAGTATCTGCCTTACAGATGCCTCCCAGAATTTAGTGTTTAGTTATCTCTGCTTACAGCATCCTCACTGCAATATATCCTTCCCAATACGTGATCTAAAACATTTAATCTACTCCTTGAGTAGAAGTAAGAAATCAAGCATTCAACACAGTAAACCTATATTCTAGAATCATAAACACCCCTTAGATGCTTAGATTCAGAAGAAGAACACACTCAATTTGGAGACAGACAATAGAACACATGCAATATAACATTACTCATATAAATCAGCATGATATCAGTAGATTTATGCAGAAAACATACATGAGACTCATAAACTCACAAGATAGCCAAGACAGAGCCACCAATGAAGTTGTAGCTTATCACAGCGCCCAAATTTTTGTCCAGTTTTCCACACAACAAATGAGTAACACCCTTTGCTATATATAGCAGGGAGGTATACTCAGCATTAATTACATGGCAATTCCAAAATTCGCCAGATACTATTCATCATGAAAAATGACGCTCAACATTGAATGCAGCAGGTAGAGGAGGAGACATGGAGTGGTTGAACTCGAGCCTCACACCGCTGCCTGGGGATTCACATCTTCAATCGGGTACTAGATCTGTCCATGTCTTCGCCCATACCCTGTAACATCCGCCATTAATAGCATACCAACCCGCGGCCTTGGGAAATGCAGTGGACTGTGCGCTTTTGAAACTTTCCCGCCAAGAAATATGACCTGATATTTTCAAATTATGTGGGAACTAATTATCCCATATGCACCTCGCAGCAACCTCCTCAACACTTTATAAGCTAGGCCGTGAGCATATATGATGTTGGTGATTTTGCTCTCGACGATGCCATCATAAACCTCATCATGATCCTCCCAATGTTCAAAATCACCTTGATATCTCGTATCACCTTGATGCGAAATATCACCCCATCGGCGAAACCTGATGTATCGGAGGAAGGTCCTCATCATGCTCGTATCAAACACTTCACCGATGAACCTTCTGATCATATCTGCTGATAACATCATGCCGAAGACCACATGATGCATCCCACTGGATCTAGATGACGTCATCGTCATATTACAATATGGTGATCTTCGGCGGCAAGGGTGATATTCGGAAGATCACCTGATATTTGAAATATCACCCCCCTGCAAAATATCAGGGTGATGGACAAGTAGATATCACCCCCCATATAAAACTGACGTCTGCAACATCGGGGTGATAAAACAGTGTCAGGGTGATCTTTGACTAAGATCACCCGATATTTGAATATGACCCCCCAAGAATATCAGGTTAGACCAGAATTTTAATAGGCTATAACTTCCTCATTTGGCCGAATTTCAGGGTGATACAAAAGGCAAACCTGCTTAAAATTTTACACTCTTCCACATGGCAGGGTTCCTGAGGCAAGATTCAAACTCTGAGTTTTTAGGTTTCAGGCCTCAGGATCACAATGTAATGTCCCAAATTATGAGCTAAGTGTGTTTTTGAGCTACATGGGAAATGCAATATTGGAATTGTATCTTCAATTATGAGGTCGGTTTTGATTTTTAATGATTGCATATGATTCATAGCTGGCTGCCAAACATGAAGGAAGGATATATTAAATGCAACATTTATTTATTAAATGATTGCATTGGATCGATGGAATATGAGGTCGATTGGGTTTGTGGAAATTAAATGATTGCATTTAATTTGATACTGAGCTTTGAAAATATTTTAAATGCAAATTTTATTATTAAATATTTGCATTGGAGTGGTTGAGGGTTTTTATTACATGCAAATATCATCATTTAATGCATGCACATGAGGTAGTTGTGGATTGAAGCAAGAATAGAGGAGCATTTTAAATGCAAGTTCATAAATTAAATGCCAAGTTGGTTATGTCAAGGATCAAGATTTTAAATGCTTTGAAGGTTATTAAATGCTTGCATTTGGATAGATTGGTTTATTTAATGCAATCGCCCAATCATTGCAAGTACTAGTTGGAGGTTAGAAGGATATTAAATGCATTTCAAACACAAAATTAAATGCATGTAGCTGATCGCCCAAGCAAAGAGGAAGATTTTAAATGATTGCAATCTCAAAATTCAATGCAAGTGTCAAAGGCCAAGCTTAAGGAGGATCGATCCATAGAGGAGGAGCAAAATTCATTTAAAATAATTGAAGATTGTTCTAAATGAAAGCATTTCAAGTGAAGATCATTCAATATTGTTCCATTTCCTTAATTTCTATTGATGGATTTCAAAATGCATTCCAAAATTGCCAAGAGGATGGACATCAAAGCTTGAGGAGTTTAAATAGATGACTTGAGCTTCATTTTGCAATGAATGATGCTATGGTATGTTTTCTTTATTATTGTTTATGACTGAAAATTCCGATTTTCTAGTTATTTTTCAAGGAGATGTTCCCTTAAGTGTTGTGGTGATGATCCCATAACAATTTGTGAGATGTTGTCATACAGATTTCATCATTGGATTACATTTGCAGGTTATTTGAAGAGTTTGGAAGTGACATTGATATCTATTTAAAGCTCTTGGTGTAGAGGACTGACTACCAAGGTAGTTTAGTGAATTTGGAGTACATTTTGGATGGTATTTTTATATTTTGCAGGGTCTGATTTTGCAACAGCAGGGTTCTGATTTTTATAACAGCAACTTTACATTGGAATTTCAGGGCTTTTTAGGTGAATTTGATCAAGGGTTTGAAGATTGAAGAGTGGTTCTTGATAGAAGACATTCCTAAGCATCCATAGAATGCATTTGGAGGAGTTATTTCATGATATTTCATTGTAAACCCTTGGCTGGGCAAAAGGGACACTTTTAGCAGTCATATCAGCATACAGAAAGTTTACATCAGAATTTTATTGAAGCTCTTTCAAGGGTGTTTTGTGTCCATTTGATAGCCATCATCATTCTAGAGGCTTTGGGCTCTAGTTGTATGCAAAGTTTGATGTATTTGGGCTTCCAATTGATTTGTAATGAAGTCTGATATAAAATCAGACATGGACTGAAATAAATTCCAGCCACTTGACATTTCATGTTTCATTTTCATATATGCAAAGTTGATGTGAGTTTGATGTGCTACAATTCCTTATTCATTTGGTGAAGCTATTTAATTGAAGTGTGCAAGAAATCTTATCTAAATTTGCAAAAAATTTCAGTCATTTCTAGAAGGGTCTTTTACAGTGGTATCAGAGCATTCAAAATTTCAGTCCAATATCCATTGTGATGATGCTTTGGTGATTGGATTTGATGTTAATATAGCTTCAACAAGTGAGTTATATGAGGATGAGTATGATAGTTTAATCTCTTTTAGCAAGGTATCAAATTGCTTCATGATATGGATGTGTCATTGGAGGTTGAGCATGGATGTTTTTGCTACATTATGTGACAGTGGAAGCGGTCCCAGGATCTTCTTCATCAACAATTTTGAGATGGTATGTCTGAGTTTGCATGGACAGGTTAGATGGGTTTGGGATCCTGGTATTCATTGATGCTCATTTGACACTTCCGATTACTTGGGACAAGCAATCTTGGGAAGGGAGGACTTGTAATGTCCCAAATTATGAGCTAAGTGTGTTTTTGAGCTACATGGGAAATGCAATATTGGAATTGTATCTTCAATTATGAGGTCGGTTTTGATTTTTAATGATTGCATATGATTCATAGCTGGTTGCCAAACATGAAGGAAGGATATATTAAATGCAACATTTATTTATTAAATGATTGCATTGGATCGATGGAATATGAGGTTGATTGGGTTTGTGGAAATTAAATGATTGCATTTAATTTGATACTGAGCTTTGAAAATATTTTAAATGCAAATTTTATTATTAAATATTTGCATTGGAGCGGTTGAGGGTTTTTATTACATGCAAATATCATCATTTAATGCATGCACATGAGGTAGTTGTGGATTGAAGCAAGAATAGAGGAGCATTTTAAATGCAAGTTCATAAATTAAATGCCAAGTTGGTTATGTCAAGGATCAAGATTTTAAATGCTTTGAAGGTTATTAAATGTTTGCATTTGGATAGATTGGTTTATTTAATGCAATCGCCCAATCATTGCAAGTACTAGTTGGAGGTTAGAAGGATTTTAAATGCATTTCAAACACAAAATTAAATGCATGTAGCTGATCGCCCAAGCAAAGAGGAAGATTTTAAATGATTGCAATCTCAAAATTCAATGCAAGTGTCAAAGGCCAAGCTTAAGGAGGATCGATCCATAGAGGAGGAGCAAAATTCATTTAAAATAATTGAAGATTGTTCTAAATGAAAGCATTTCAAGTGAAGATCATTCAATATTGTTCCATTTCCTTAATTTCTATTGATGGATTTCAAAATGCATTCCAAAATTGCCAAGAGGATGGACATCAAAGCTTGAGGAGTTTAAATAGATGACTTGAGCTTCATTTTGCAATGAATGATGCTATGGTATGTTTTCTTTATTATTGTTTATGACTGAAAATTCCGATTTTCTAGTTATTTTTCAAGGAGATGTTCCCTTAAGTGTTGTGGTGATGATCCCATAACAATTTGTGAGATGTTGTCGTACAGATTTCATCATTGGATTACATTTGCAGGTTATTTGAAGAGTTTGGAAGTGACATTGATATCTATTTAAAGCTCTTGGTGTAGAGGATTGACTACCAAGGTAGTTTAGTGAATTTGGAGTACATTTTGGATGGTATTTTTATATTTTGCAGGGTCTGATTTTGCAACAGCAGGGTTCTGATTTTTATAACAGCAACTTTACATGGGAATTTCAGGGCTTTTTAGATGAATTTGATCAAGGGTTTGAAGATTGAAGAGTGGTTCTTGATAGAAGACATTCCTAAGCATCCATAGAATGCATTTGGAGGAGTTATTTCATGATATTTCATTGTAAACCCTTGGCTGGGCAAAAGGGACACTTTCAGCAGTCATATTAGCATACAGAAAGTTTACATCAGAATTTTATTGAAGCTCTTTCAAGGGTGTTTTGTGTCCATTTGATAGCCATCATCATTCTAGAGGCTTTGGGCTCTAGTTGTATGCAAAGTTTGATGTATTTGGGCTTCCAATTGATTTGTAATGAAGTCTGATATAAAATTAGACATGGACTGAAATAAATTCTAGCCACTTGACATTTCATGTTTCATTTTCATATATGCAAAGTTGATGTGAGTTTGATGTGCTACAATTCCTTATTCATTTGGTGAAGCTATTTAATTGAAGTGTGTGAGAAATCTTATCTAAATTTGCAAAAAATTTCAGTCATTTCTAGAAGGGTCTTTTACAGTCGTATCAGAGCATTCAAAATTTCAGTCCAATATCCATTAGGGATATTACACACAAACATACCTGACATGATGCACACACACACTGAATGATGCTGCATAGATAGAAACCCTGACTTAACACGACCTTTTGCTTTGAGAACTAGGCTCCATGTGCAAGCACCAACATTGGCTCCGACTGGGGACGTGCAGGCACAAGGCTGCAGCGAGAACAAGACCACCTCCGGGCAGACCAGGCAAAACACAAAAAAGGCAAAAAACCGACTATACAGAGCATTTACAAATAATTTACAAAATTTACAATTGTGCACAGAAGATAGTCACTTATGAGATATAAAGCTTAAGGAATTGACTGTGCACTGGCAATTCTAGTACTTCACCATCTAGGGCTTGGAGAAAGTAAGAGTCCTCTCCATGAGTATTGCTGATCTGATATGGGCCCATTCATAAGGGCTCAAACTTACCATGCTCTTCCTTATCCCGGCTCCTTGCATTCCAAATAAGGACTAAATCATCTACCTGAAATTTCCTTTCTGTAGTCCTTTTATCAAACAGATATTTTACACTTTGTTGTTTCTTGATGTTTGTCTTGTGCGCCTCCCTTCTGATTTCATCCAATGCAACCAACTGATCTATCCTTTCGGTCATTGAATCTTCAATCTCTTCATCATTCTCTTGTATGAATCTATAAATTGGCAAGAGATTATTTATAGGCAGCCTGGTTGCTGTGCCATATACTAGCTCAAAAGGTGATTTCCCAATTGATTTCTTTACAGTTACTCTATCAACCCACAGTGCCATCTTCAGCTTTGAATCCCATGCCCTTTTGTTTTTGTCCACCATCCTCTTGATGATTTTCATGTGGCTTTTATTACTTGACTTTGCTTGACCATTTCCCTGTGGATGGTAGGGTGATGCATATGATAAATTAATCCCATATTTGTTGCAAAAATCAACAAATTCATCAGATCTGAAGCACATGGCATTATCTGTGACCAGTTTGAATGGTACTCCAAACTTGATAATAATGTTTTCCAGAATAAAATCCATCACCACCCTGCTTG
This sequence comes from Cunninghamia lanceolata, assembly GCA_027924645.1. NCBI lineage: Eukaryota > Viridiplantae > Streptophyta > Pinopsida > Cupressales > Cupressaceae > Cunninghamia > Cunninghamia lanceolata. Next base: position 12,669,058 of record BSBN01000803.1, read on the forward strand.
TAGCTTTTTTAGTTGGAATGGCTTCAATCCATTTGGTGAAATAATCAGTAGCAACTAAGAGCCAACTATGTCCTCCACTTGATTTTTCTGAGATCTCCCCTATAAAATCAATTCCCCACTGCTGAAATGGAGCCTCCACAGTTATAGTTCTAAGGGGTAATGCACCTTCATACTTTAACTTTCCTGAGAATCTTTGGCAAGAATCACATCTTCTTACCATCTTTTGCGCATCTGAGGAAAGAGTTGGCCACCAATAGCCTGCTCTAAGAATCTTGTGGGTTGTTGTCTGGGTAGTATAGTGTTCACCACACATTCCTTTGTGCATATCATTTAAAATATTCTTAGCCTCATTTTCATCTACACAATTAAGTAATACACCATCAGGATTCTTCGAAAACAACTCCCCTTGAATAACGATGTACTTGATTGCATGTAGCTTCAAGGTCCTTTTTTGACTATCATTGAAATGGGAAGGACAATTCAAATTCTGCAAGTAATATACAATGTTCTTGTACCACTCAGATTTTGATACATTTACAATTTCATTCTGAACTACATTTACTTAGCATGCTTCCAAATTGGACTGTGTCATTATTTTAGCTAAACCTTGTCCCCTTACTAGTTTGGTGATCTGTATCTCTATGTTGAATTCTTGCAATTTATTTATCCACTTGCATCTTCTTTCTGTTACCTCCTACTGAGTAAAAATGTCCTTGACTGCTGCATGAGGCACAAAGGCTATTATCTGAGAGCCTACTAAATATGGCCTGAAGCTTTTGACTGCTCTAACCAATGCATATGCCTGCTTTTCCATGATATCATATTTTAGTTCAACTGCCTGCAGTGACATGCTAAAGAAGGCAATAGGTTGTTCAAAACCATCTTCATTCTTTTGTAATAAACATGCAACAACAGTACGAAAAGAAGCAAATGAAAACAACTGAAATGGCTTAGAAAAATCAGGAGATTTTAACACAGAAGCCATCTTTATAGCCTCTTTGATGTTCTGAAATGATTTATTTGCCTCATCTTCCCATTTGACAGCTGCACCCTTCTTCAACATCTTAGAAACATCTCATGATTTCTGCAAAGTTGGGGATGAATCTTCTAACAAAATTAATTTGTCCAAAGAACGACTGAATGCCTTTCACTGTTTTGGGAACTTGAATCCTGTCAATTGCAGCAAACCTTTCAGGATCAATCCTGACTCCATCCTTGGAAACAATATGTCCCAAAAGCTTTCCTTCCACTACCCCAAAAGCACATTTCTTTGGGTTAAGTGAAACGCCATATTCCAATGCTCTAATAAAAATCTATTCTAAGTGCATACAGTGCTGCTCCTCCTTCTTTGAATAGGCAGTTAAATCATCTTGATAAATAGCCAGAATTGAGTCAATCAACCCTGCAAAAGCAACATCCACAGTTCTTTGAAATGTGGCACCTGCATTTGTTAGTCCAAATGACATTCTTACGTATACATAGGTTCCCCATGGAGTGGTGAAGGCAGTTTTATATTGTTCAGATTCTCTTACCTTCACCTGATTGTACCCTGAAAATCCATCCATCATAAACAGAAGCTCACAACCAGTTACTTTTTGCAGCATAGCCTCCATGTTAGGCAAAGGATAATTGTCCTTTAAAGAGGACACATTCAAATTTCTAAAATCAACACAAAGTCTTATATCACCATTTTTTTTTCTAACTGGGACAAGATTAGACACCCAAGTCGAATATCTAATAGGCACAATTATTCTAGCTTCCCTAAGCTTCTTGAGTTCTTCCTGCATTTTTGGAGCCAGAGTTGGGTTGATAGGTCGTTGTTTTTGTCTAAATGGTTTAGCCCCGGGCTTCAAAGGGATCTCATCCTAGAATAGGTCTTCTCTATAAGCTTTCAGGTCTTCATATGACCAGGCAAAGAAATGCCTATATTTCTTCAACAATGCAATCAGCATGTCCCTGATGTGTGGTTTGAGCTGTTTGCCAATATATACCTCGTTGGGGGCATGACTTGTCCCCAAGTTTATCTCCTCCAAGTCATCTTTGTTGGTAGGAGATGCCTTCTTAACAAACTGATTTCTATTGTCAAAAACTCTTTCTAAAGCAACCAACCCTCTGGGGATTTTATTTGTTTTGAGCTGGATTACCTCTTTCCCCAAAAGAGTTTCTTTTCCATCTACAACCTCTACCAAATTCTGGAAATCAATTTCCTGATTTTCATACTCATCTATGCAGTGCAGGAATCTCAACAAATCTCTATCATCATCAAACACTTGCCAGCTGCATACATTATCTGGTACTGTAGGTCTAAGTTTGACCTCAACATTTGTAACATTTGACAGAGTTATATCATCTGGCCTTATGGCCACATTAGCTAGAAAATCTGCCATGACATTTTTTGATCTCTCTATCCAGCTTATTGAAAATGCATCCAACAATTCAATTGTATCCCAGACAGCATGTTTATACTGTTTTAATCTCTTATTTTTTGAAGCATACTTATCTCTAACCTAGGAAACAATTAACTCTGAGTCTCCAAACACTCTTAACATCTTAATCCCGTGCTTGAGAGCAACATTCAATCCTAGCAACAAAGCTTCATACTCTGCAATATTATTTGTGCAGGCAAACTTCAACAAGAAAGAGAACTTTAGGAGCTTACCTGCTGGAGACAAAAACACAACTCCAGCACCAGAGTCTTCCTTTGCACAAGCTCCATCAAAATACATGGTCCATAGACCTTGTTGGTCCAATTCTTGAATGTAGAAATCCTTTTCTTTACCTCCCTGATCATTAGATGTGACTCTGAAATTTTCACAATCAGTATCCACAAAACAGATGTGCTCTTTTGAATCCTGATCCTCAATTGTTTCAAGTGACCTTTCCTCTCTGACCAACTTGACATCTTTGCCATTCATTGGAATCATGGCATATGATAGGTCTAGCTGCATACTTCCACCAATCAATGCTGCCCATCTTCTTGACAATAACATACCATATTGTGGATTTATGTCAACCACTGTTATGTTCATCCTATATGTTTTTTCTGGATATGCTGCTAACCTGAAGTCCACATCCTTCATGATTCCAATGACCGGTACCTCCCTGGCATCCATTGCCTAGTATTTTCCACATGCCTTGTCTATTTTCAATCCAGCTTGTTGCATGATAGCCAAAGGCATGATATTTGTTGATGCTCCAGAATCAAGCATACAATTTCTGATTGTTTTTCCATTAATAACAAGGGAAACATAAAATGGCTCAACCTGTGATGGACATTTTGTCATGGTCACCCCCAGATAAACCTCAGGAACCTCATCCTCTTCCACACACAAGGTTTGTTTCTTACCTTGAAGCTCAACATTTTGCTCAGCCTGATAGGCCACCCTTGAAATCAAGGACACTGCCTCATTCCTCACTCCTTCAACCTTCATCAACTCCATCAATGGAACAGAGACCTTTATCTGGAACAGGACTTGAGTTATATCAAAAGGTGCATAATTTTGTGTGACATTTGAAGCCTGAGCTGTGGTTTTGCTCCTATCCTGAGCTAATCCAGCTTTAATCTTAGCAGCGTGCTGACTGCTATCTATGACCTGAGGACCCCTGTCCTGATCCTCATCTTGAGGGACCTCATTTTCTGGTCTTTGAAAATCATGCCTACTTTTTGCTTAAAGTTTTTCTTATTGTTGTTCCATTGTGTCTTTTGCGGTTCAGCCACTTTATGATTATGTACTGGCTGATTCACAGAGGTGCTTTCTGATTTATGTGGATCGCTCACCTGAGCTCTACCTCTTAGGTTATAATTGCTTTTAACCTGAGCTACTGCTGCGGCTGTGAGAGCTCTAATTTCTTCATCAGGTCTCCTCAAGTTATTCAGAAATATACGTGAGTCTTGAGCATATGCATAATTATCTTCATCATCATCATCATAGGGAATCTGCTGGCAAACCTGAGTTCCATAACTTGTACTCTCATCTGCATCATAGGAAAAATAGTCCTTGTTTGTGGACAACATATTTACATTATCATCCTCCACACAATATGGCTCATTGCATTCATCACAGGCAACAACATTATTATACAGAGACTGAGCAATCATACATTGCGACTGTGAGTGAGGCATCTGACAGACTATGCACCATGGAGTATCATCAACAATATTTACAGCCTTTTTCAAAGGGTTAGGAGTTTCCCTTGCACTTTGAGCTCTTTGACTCGTGTTGTTGTGTGGGAAGATGGGTTTACCATTATGCCAATTAGTGTTATATGGCATGACATGCAATGATGGCCTCTTTTCTTGTCTCTGGCAAACTTGCCTGTCAGGACCTATTCCCTTTTCATTTTTTGCAAGTCTATAACTTAGGTCCTTAACAACATTTGTCAATTTATCTATCTTGTCTTCAGGGGCAGTTGCATTACCTTGAGTATTTTGAGGCTTATTCGGATTTTGCAAAATCTTCACATCATCCCTTTTGTTTGTCTTACTAGATGCTTTCCTATTATTTTCAATATTTGTAGCAATTCTAAAAGCATCCCTGAGAGTAGCAGGACCCTTATCTCTTAATCCATATGCTGTTTTGGCATCAAAAGCATTCATGTAGAGCACTATGCACATTGGCTCATTAGGCCTCATGTGAGGTGGCAATTTGTTTAGCACCTTAGTGAATCTAGCATTGAAATCTGCAACCCGCTCATTTGACCCCTTAGTGATACTAGTGAATTCATTTACAAAAAAGCTTGGGTCAGTTTTGTCACCATACTGCTCCTTAAAGATCCTTCTGAAATCATCCCATGATGAGATACTCTGGTCAGGCAGGCCTTTATACCATTTTCTGGTTTCATCAATCAAGGACTGCATAAACAACTTCATAAAAACATCCTCATGCTCAACCTCAAAGTTGTCCATGACATTCTGAAAAGCCTTCAAGTGGTCTTCACCTGATACAACATTATTTCCTGAAAACTTTGGCACCTGTGGCCTCACATGTTTATCAATGGGATTAGGGTAACCAGGAATGCCATAAAAAACTAACTGTCTAAATCTGTTCAGCTGCATAGGTCGTCTATCAAACTGGTTAATATTGACATTTCTATCAGCATTTTGATTTCTCACATCATTTAGTGGTACCCTAGCATTGTTTGCATTTTGTCTTTGATCATTTTGCTGATGATGGGCTTCATCTCTGTGTTGGTTTCTCAAGGCATTTGCATTATCAAGGGTGGGGACTGCATCTTGTTGAGCAGTTCTCAGAGCCTGTACCTTTGTCTCATATCATCTCTAATTTTCACAGCATGTAGATATTCTAATTCAGCCCTCAGGCTTTTGATTTCTTTAGCTAGTTCTTCATCTCTTGGCATAGAAGAAGATGGTCTCATTCCATTCTGGTCATCATCATCCCTAGGGGATTCAGCCTCTTCAAATCTGTCACTGGGATCTAAGAAAGGGCGTTTTTGAAACACTTTTGACCTCATTCTCAGACCACCACCTTGTTGTCTTTCATACATATCTTGAATCTCAGCCTCTGTATTTGAAAAATAAGGTGCTTGCTGTTCTGAAGACCTAGGATGATCTTGGATACTACCATTTTTTCTGGGAGAACCTTCATGACTGGTTGAGACAGTCCCTTTTCTCCTGTACATCATTTTTTTGGGTAATTCTTTAAACAGAGGATTACGCAGGGATCTTCTCCCTTGCATACAAATTTTTACTTTACCAGTTGGGAGATTGTTCGGAGTCGCCACCTATAACTAGGAAATATTTTCTTTTAAAATCAGGGTTCTTACACAAAGAGTTCCCCAGCGGAGTCGCCAAATCTGTTGGTTTTTAATCCGACTGGATGCTTTTTCCCAGTTATCCCTACAAGGTAGCCATCATTGATCAACAGGATATCCGGGCCAGGGGCCAACAGTATAGGAGATAGACTCTATAGATATCTCCTCTTCTTCTTTAGGCTCTGCAAAACCAAGGGGGGTATTCCCTATTCAACATCCATAAGATATGTTTGTGGACTGGGGGATGTTGACACAAAGCAGATAAATCCTCCTTTATGTAGACCAAAACTGTGAGATAAATGCAAAGGGGCTAGCTTTGGGCCTATGCTCAGTTGTGAGAGAGGATTTTGATCCTAAAACTACTTTTAAGGTCCTAATGGTTTGACTTTGAAGTTTTAAGTTTGATTTTGGTGTTTTGGATGCAAAACGAGGACCTGTGTGTAACCTCAATACAAGACTAGACTGGTGCCTATCCAGGGCTTAGAGTCAATAGACATACACATGTGAATGATCAACATAAACATATACCAAAGACTGGATATCAAGGGGGTTTTTAGTATCTGCCTTACAGATGCCTCCCAGAATTTAGTATTCAGTTATCTCTACTTACAGCATCCTCACTGCAACATATCCTTCCCAATACTTGATCTAAAACATTTAATCTACTCCTTGAGCAGAAGTAAGAAATCAAGTATTCAACACAGTAAACCTATGTTCTAGAATCATAAACACCCCTTAGATGGTTAGATTCAGAAGAACACACTCAATTTGGAGATAGACAACAGAACACATGCAATACAACATTACTCATATAAATCAGCATGATATCAGTAGATTTATGCAGAAAAACATACATGAGACTCAAACTCACAAGATAGCCAAGATAGAGCCACTAATGAAGTTGTGTCTTATCACAGCGCCCAAATTTTTGTCTAGTTTTCCACACAACAAATGAGTAACACTCTATGCTATATACAACAGGAAGGTATACTCAGCATTGATTACATGGCAATTCCAAAATTCACCAGATACAGTTCATCATGAAAAACGACGCTAAACATTGAATGCATCAGGTAGAGGAGACATGGAGTGGTTGAACTCGAGCCTCACACTAGATCCGTCCATGCCTTCGCCCATACCTTGTAACATCCGCCATTAATGGCATACCAACCTGCGGCCTTGGGAAATGTAGTGGATTGTGCGCTTTTGAAACTTTCCCGCCAAGAAATTTGACCTAATATTTTCAAATTATGTGGGAACTAATTATCCCATATGCACCCCGCAGCGACCTCCTCAACACTTTATAAGCTAGGCAGTGAGCATATATGATGTCGGTGATTTTTCTCCCAACGACGCCATCATAAACCTCATCATGATCCTCCTGCATGATGCCCCGATGTTCAAAATCACCCTGATATCTCGCATCACCCTGATGCGAAATATCACCCCATCGGTGAAACCTGATGTATTGGAGGAAGGTCCTCATCATGCTTGTATCAAACACTTCACCGATGAACCTCTTGATCATATCTGCTGATAACATCATGCCGAAGACCACATGATGCATCCCACTGGATCTAGATGACGTCATCGTCATATTACAATATGGTGATTTTCGGCGACAAGGGTGATATTCGGAAGATCACCTGATATTTGAAATATCAGCCCCCCCCCCCCCCCCCCCCCCCCGCAAAATATCAGGGTGATGGACAAGTAGATATCACCCCCCATCTAAAACTGACGTACGCAATATCGAGGTGATAAAATAGTGTCGGGGTGATCTTTGACTAAGATCACCCGATATTTGAATATGACCCCCCAAGAATATCAGGTTAGATCAGAATTTTAACAGGCTATAACTTCCTCATTTGGCCGAATTTCAGGGTGATACAAAAGGCAAACCTGCTTAAAATTTTACACTCTTCCACATGGCAGGCTTCCTGAGGCAAGATTCAGACTCTGAGTTTTTAGGTTTCAGGCCTCAGGATCACAAACATACCTGACATGATGCACACAAACATTGAATGATGCTGCATAGACAGAAACCCTGACTTAACACAACCTTTTGCTTTGAGAACCAGGCTCCGTGTGCAAGCATCAACATTTCAGATGCCTCCATTAGGACCGAATTACTTTATTGCACGCAATGTTCCAGGAGCACAACCTTCACTTGAAGGTACCGGTTGGAATAAAGAAAAACATCATGAAGCTAGGATGGCAGCAACAAATTTTTGGTACTACAATAATTTACCTTTCAATGTGGCGAACAGCCCATATTGGGAAGGTTTGGTGAGTGCATTGACAGTTGCAGGCAAGGGGTTTAAGACCCCAACGACACTTGACTTGAGTGGGCCATTGCTAGAGGATGTAGTAAAAAATACACAGCTTGTGGTTGAGGAACAAACAAAATTTTGGAGGAGAAAATGATGCAGCATTTTATCAGATGGATGGACAGATGGACGGAATAGAACTCTCCTGAACTTCTTAGTGGCTTCTAATGGTGGATTGGTGTTCCTGAAGTCTGTAGATGCCTCCCATGAAGTCAAAAGTGCTGCGACTTTGTGCAATTTATTAGATGGGGTGGTCTAGGAGGTTGGTGTTGAGAATGTTGTCCAAGTTATCACGGACAACGCAGCTGCATATGTAGCTGTAGGTAGATTGCTTATGGATAGGCATCCTATAATTTCATGGAGTCCTTGTGCTACACATTGCTTGGACTTGTTATTAGAGGACATTGGGAAGATTGGGTGGGTGAAAAGTGTGGTTGAAGATGCTAAAAATGTCACCAAATTCCTCTACAACCATACTTGGGTCCTTTCTTTGATGAGACAACACACAAATGGCAAGGACCTTGTGCGACCAGGAGTGACACAATTTGCTAGTCACTTCCTCACATTGCAAAGCATTCTTGGTGCCATTCCTCATCTCATACAGATGTTTGTATCTGATACTTGGGTGCAATCTCCATTTCACAAAAAACTTGAAGTGGAGAAGATTTTAAAAATTGTTTTTGATGACACATTCAAGAAAAATGCAGAGGAGTTGGTTAAGGTAAGTAACAAACACAAACATAAACTTTATAAGTTTATATAAGATACTCTATTTGCTGTTTTTTTTTTAGGGGTTAATTTTGTAATGATTTATAATTTGTTTTCATTTTTTTAGATGACAGAACCTTTGGTAAGGTTTCTTCGTATGGTGGATGGAGAGGGCATGCCAATGGGTTTCATTTATGAGGCCATGGATAGGGCCAAAGAAGCCATTTCACATTACTACGGTGGAAACAAGAAGAAATATGAAATCATTTGGCGCATCATTGATCGTAGATGGACAAACCAACTCCATCAGCCAATACATGCCTTGGCGTACTTCTTGAACCCAAAATTCTACTTCTTTGATTCACTTAAGGTTGATGAGGAGGTCATGGCAGGTGTTATTACATGCATTGATAAGATGGCACCTGAACTTGAGTTGAGAGACAAGGTTTTTGATGAGTTGGAGGTGAGATTTGCTATATCTTCTTTATGAATTTGGCAATGTTGAGTCATTGACTATCTAGAAACATGCATTTTACATACATAGTAACTAATTTTCTATGTTTGATTTAATTTTATTTTTTATCTATTCAAGATCTATAAGGGAGCAGAGGGGAGACTTTTTTCTTCATCCCAAGCAATTGATAGGAGAGGAAACAACAACCAGGTAAAAAATTTAGTTCAATACTACAAGAAAAAAATAGAAAATTGATTCTTATATTTCTTTGCTTAATTCTTATATTTCTTAATGATTTTTTGTAGATTTATGGTGGGAGAATTATGGTGCTGCCACGCCAAATCTTCAAAAGATAGCCGTTCGTATTTTGTCCCAGCCATGTAGTTCTTCTGGGTGTGAACGCAATTGGAGTTTATTTGAGAACGTTCACATGAAGAAGAGAAATAGGTTGACCCAGTAGCGGCTCAATGATCTTGTCTTCGTCCGGTACAACCTTCGCCTTTGAACTAGAAAGGTGGAGGGCATTTCACATGAGTCCATCGACTTAGATGATATCGATCCATATGGTGAATGGACTACCAATGAACAAAATGATGATGATGTCCTCCTTATTGAAGAAGATCTTGAAGAATTGGAGAGAGGAGCAACAGTAGAAGCAGAAGCAACAGAATTGGATGAAATGGAGGATGACGAAGACAGTTTTGATTTTGAAGAACAAGAAACAATTGTAGCATGGGCACCTTCTAGTTCGAGGCCTCAAAAATTGAGTTACATTAGGAGAGAAAAGAGGAAGATGTAGATTTTATTTGGTTGTTTTTCTCATTTTGACATCATTATATCATATGTAAACATTTATAAACTTATGATGCTATTATACATTTGAAAGTTTGAAACTATGAGTATGAATCGTATGATTATGGTTCATGAATGATGAAATTTCAAATATTGAGTGTTTGAAGATCATATGACATGTGTAATGTTTGAATTATGGCTCTTATGTTCTCTAAATGCATTAATTTCTTTTTGTTTTTTTGTAAAACTACGGTTTTCTTCTTTGCGGAGTCCTAGCCGAGTTTTTTGCCGAGTCCCGAGTCCGAGTCCTATTTTGGGCTGCCGAGTCCACGGTGAGTCCAAGTTTTAAAACTATGCTTGCAACAACCTGACAATATACATGGAAAAGGCATCATTAAACCTTCTGTAATGAGATATAGCTTGCAGGTGCAGCTGAGGATAATAGTCATAAACTTTGAATTGTCCATCTCCGTTTCCAACTCTCCCCTTGCAATTCAGTCCTAGATAGCTCTCGTTTCTAGCAAGCATATATATAACATATGAGCTCATATAAAATATTTTTGTCTCCTGCAAACTCTTCAACTAATCATCGATATTGCTGCTGATCATTTCAGCCCAATCTATCATTCTCTTTCCACTTATAATTTTTTCAATGAAGAAGAACATCCAGGGCTCGAAATTCGTTGATTGCGGGTAGCCCATGATGTGATTCAGAAATACAACCCTATAATTGATTTTCTGATGGAAATCAGACTTGTGAAGCTTCTTAGTGTTGGCAAGAGACACTGCTAGGACTCATTAGTGTTGTCATTGATGGCAACAAAATCTATCCCACACATCCGCAGTACATAATATGTCTATACCGGAAGTCAGATTGAAGATTGTTTTGGTCCGGTGGACAAGATCAGAGTATGTAACATGGTCTGACAATCAGGTCCGGATCTCTCAGATGGTGTAACTCAGTAAGTTGCGGACTTGGACAAGTCAAGAGGGGTATCATTACTATTGTATTCCAGAGATTTAGCCTCCGGTGATAAAGCATGAAAAAGATATGAGCATCTGAGTGTTGGGTTCCAGTCAGGCAGAGCATACAGAGGAAGAACTGACCGACAGAGTATCAGACTTCAATCCGGATGTGTAAAAGGTGTTGATCAAGCAATTTGTGGTAGTGTACATTATTGGCCAACATAATTAATGACTTCTATGCCTAAGTTTTTGATGCGCATCATTAATCAAGCATGGATTCAGCGGACAGATCAATAACTTGCAAATATCTCAAGTGTTCCTATTGCCGACTAAAAAGGTGAAGGAAATTCTTAATGTGGATATATATATCCGATAGATTCAAGCTTGTGAGTGTGTGAAGGATATGGTTCAAGTAGAAAGGTGCGAAGAAAGGCAGAGATAAGTGTGTGGACAACACTTCAAGCCTGGAATGTGACAGAATAGCAGCACTGAGAAGAGGAAGAATGAAATGTGCCAGATCAGTATATTGTGCCTAACCGGAACTGAACTCTTGCATATGTAGATGCTTCTCATCAGTTCAAATACTTGGATATCTTCTGTAAGTTCTGTAGACAGTGTGTCTCTTGTAGGCAGTGTGCCTCTTGTGAGCAGTGTGCTCGGGTAGCGAGCCCTAATTGGCAAGTGCCATTTTGTACTCCTTTATTCTTTTAACAGAGAATACAATCTTGGGTTAGTCACCCCGTGGTTTTTCCCTTAACAGGGTTTCCATGTAAAAATCCTTGTGTTATGTGTGTTAATTTTATTTTTGTTCTTAAGGTTGCATATGCTTTTATGTTTTGATATATCACTGAATATTGAGATAACAAAAGAAAAGAAAAATAAGGAAGTTTTGAGATAACTGATTCACCCCCCCCTCAGTTATTTGCCTTGTTTCCAACAATTGGTATCAGAGCCAAGTTCCTCTGAAAAGTCTAACAGCTTGAGGAAGATCTAGAAATCTCAATGGATGAATATGGTATGAAAGAACAACTACAATCTGCCTTATATGATTTTGAACAATCCTAGTTTGAAGTCAATACTTTGAGAGAACAACTTAAGGAGCTTGATGATTTCATCAATGAACTGAAAGAAAAACTTAGTATCTCCATGAAAAAGAGAAAGGAACTTCAGAAATTGGTAGAACAAAATGAAACCAATAATACTGATGAGGATCTGAATGAGAAAACTAAGCTGTGTGAGAAACTGTCAAAAGAAGTCATTATGATAAGACATGAAATGGAATCAGGAGTTATAAAATTCACCCAAGAAATTGAAGAGAAGAGAAAGACTGAAGATAACCTAAAACAATCTCTCAAGGAGAAAACAGAGGACTGCCACAAAATGTATAGAATAATCAGACATCTTGAATCTGATTTTGAAGAAGCCAGATATAATGAAGAACAACTTGAGAGCCAGATTGACACTCTTAAACAAGATCTTCAATCTACAAATGATTACAAAGAAAAATTCAAGATAAGCTCAGCCCAACTTGAAGTTCTTCTGGAAAGCCAAAAGAGGGTAGATGATAAGCGTGGCTTGGGATATGAGAAAGGTGAAAGCTTTGGATCTGGTCAAAAGAACTTTGGATCAGGAAGTCAAATAAATAGGCCTAGAAGACCTCCGGTAAGACAACCAAATGCCCAAAGATTACCATCCTTCAATGGATACTGCTTCAATTGCAACAATTTCAATCATAAATCAACTCAGTGTAAGAACAGAATGAATCAGAACAATCCATCCTTTGCTGGTCAATGTTTTAATTGCAAAAGGTATGGTCACAAATCTCATGAATGCAGAAATATGCAAATGAGAAATTCTTTCAATGGTAGATGCTTTACATGCAATAGAATGGGCATATGACTAATTAGTGCAGATCAAGAGGATATCAATCAAATAAGCAAGGAAATGTTGTGTGTTGCAATTGCAATAAATCTGGTCATATAGCTAGATTCTACAGAAGCAGAAATCATGATGGAAAAGGTCTGGTGAAACATGATCAGAAACAAGACAAAGGCAAAAGTAAAGTAAATGCGGATGAGATTTAGAAGGAGATGAGCAAGACTTGGGTAAAGAAGAATGTGATGAACATTGGTGATGGGTCCGCACCAGAATCCGGTGCTAATAATGTTAGCTGCCGTTGCACCAAAAGATCGACCTATTAATGCCCGATACAACCACTTGACTTAACAAGCACGGGAGGCGGTTAAGCCCTTGTCGCAAACCATTGCAGCGCAGTGCTGAACAAGGAGACCAAGGGTCACACCTTGCAACAATCGCCCCCATCGCTAGTGCGGGGTTTGAACCTGTTGTTGTGACCAAATCACACATCACCCCATTAGGAATAGGGATCCCCCCTTTTTTTGAGCTCTGTGCTTTCAATGAGTTTTCAATGAGTTTTTGATGATGTCCTGGGTATCTCCCTCTGCCGATCCGGTAAGGATTCCCCTTTCTATGATCTTTGGTTCATGATTAGGAGGCAGATGAACTTGCAATAATGAAGAATCTTGATCAAATCCCATCTAGATAATGAATCTTGAGGTTAATCTTGAAGAATGTTTGAGACCCTGAAAAGACTAAGTCTGGAGCCTAAAATCCTGAAAATCCTGAAAAATGGCTAAGTCTGAAATCTGGTGAATCCTCCAAATTCTATATTTTGCATCTTAAATCCGGTGGATTCGGGACCTATCTCAAACATCCTGAAAGGTATATTGAAAAATATTTAAAGTATATTTTTCAATATACCTTTACCCTCGCGATCCTGAAAAACGCCTAACTTTTCCAGAGGATTCAAAGATTTGATCTAGTGCGACGGGATGTCCAAGTGGCGCAAAATCTTGGCGCAAAATCACGAGGAAAAAGGCGCTAGAAGATGATGATTTCCACTTGATGAACCAATGCGCCCATCTAAAACCTTGATCTAATGCGAAAAAGCATGAGGATTTCAATCACTCATCTAATGCGCCCAAACGAAAAGATCATTTTGAGGGAAAAGATGAGGATTTAAAACACTCAAGTAATGCGAAAATGAAAGGACAAGTCTAGGAACGAATCTTGGAGCGAATTAAAGATGATAAGTGTCAGAGGATTTGAAAAGCTCAACCAATGCGCTAGGAAGAAGGATGGATCCCAAAATCTAAAATTTTTGAAGAGAAACTTGAGGATTTCAATCCCTTAACTGATGCGCCACCTAGAAAGAAGAAGAAGTCTTAAGGTTTTGACTTGAGAAGGATCTAGTTTGAAGAGGATTTCAAAAGCTTAAGTGATGCGCCAAAACTTGAGGATTTTTATCCTTCAACTGATGCGCCAATGGACAACTCCCAAACATTCAACGCAAGTGCTAGAACCACTTCACTAATGTGAGACTAGAAGATTCAAAAAGCCTATCTAATGCGCTAGAAGCATGAGGATTTCAATCTTTGATCTAATGCGCCTATCCCATGTCAAGTCTCCAAGGCGAAATCTAGAAGACTTCCAAAGCCTCATCTAATGCGACCTCACGAGGGGAAACTCCAGAGATTCTAAAAAGCTGATCTAGTGCGCCCAAGTAGTTTCAATGTGAAGTTTGAAGGATCCTTATCCAAATCGAAATCCAGAGGATTCTCCATCCTCAAACCAATGCGCCCTACAAGGAGGAAAGTGGACATCCAAGGTCAAGCCTTCAAGGTTTTAGTTCAGAGGATTTTAAAGCCTTATCTCATGCGCCAACATCATGAATACCCTTAAGTTTTGAAGCTTCCAACAAGGTGATCTAATGCGCCAACTTCAAAGTTCTCTAAAGCGCAACATAAGGAAGAATGAGATTTATTTCTAGAGGATTTTTATTCCTCATCTAATGCGCCAACACCATGCATGATTCATTTCAAGGTAAAGGCCATCTAATATACCAAAGGTTTGAAGATTCCAATATAGTGAACTAATGCGCCACTTCCAAGACCCTTATCAAAATGCTCAACAGGAAGAAATCAGAGGCGGCATCTAGTGCGCCATACATGAAGGGAGAACAAAGTTGGTTTTGAAGACTTCAAACTACCTATCTAATGCGCTAGGAACAAGAGGATTTCAATCTTTAAACCAATGCGCCACTCCCTTAAGCAAGTGAAAACGAGTTCAAACCAAAGTAATGTTGAGAGGATTTTTATCCTTCATCCAATGCGAAATGCTAGGAGGGATCAAAAACTTGATCCAAAGCGCCTAGAGGATGAGGATTTTGAAAGTGTGATCTAATGCGATTATCAAAGAATCAAGTCTTAGAGTGAAATTCTAGAGGAATTCAATCTTTGATCCAAAGCGCCACTAAATCAAGGTAGTCTAGGCAAAATTCAGAGATTTTCAAGATGAATCTAAAGTACCCAACTACAGCGCTACCTTATGAAGGGAAGTAAAGTCAAGTGTTGAAGGCAAACTTTAGAGGCTTATCAAGGAGGAATCTAGGAAGAATTCACTTATCTCAACCAGCACGCCATCTTAGTAAAGTTTTCATATCATTCAAGTTAGACATCAAAGTCCTTAACTCATGTGCTTAGATTAGAAATGCTTGTAATGATTCTTATGTATTATGTGTTATCGAAAGGGGATTGATGCTGTTTCTTTACTTGTGTTGCAGCAAAAAAGGAGAAATCATCTAAAGATCAAGTGATAAGAACCTTTGACAAGCAACGAATGAGAAAATAGCAAGGCATCATGTAGCTGTTTCAAGGGTATCCTTCATCATCCTTGTGTTGGAATTCTTCATCAAGTGGCATCAAGTTAAGATTGTCTAGAAGACATCCATCCGAAGGACATCATCTTCATCAAAACTTTCTAAGACATCCAATCTACTTCAAGTTCTTTCGAGCTTCAAGATCATCTTCAAGGAATCATTTCATCAACTACATCATGATCATCAAGAGCAAGTGTTTGAATCACTTTCACCTTGCGGAGGGAACATTACTCTAAAGGATTATACCTCAAATCTTCTACATCATCGAGTTGGAACACTTCATTGAAACTTCCAAAGGCATTCATCCATCTAAACTTCAAGACTTTACAATTTCAAGTCCAAGAGAGTCTTCTACTCCACATGAAGAAGCATCAAGGAAGATCATCAACTTACCTACAAGAAGAAGAAAGAATCATGAAGTTAGTCAAGTGAAGCAACAAGTATCATACATCCAGTTACAAGAAGAATGAATAAGGCAAAGATCTACAAGATGTATTCCTAAACATACAAGTTCTAGCAATCACATTGAATACATCACATAAAGATGATACAATTTTCAAAGTATGCTCAATTGGCATCTATGTGGCGAGTACACATCATTCAATTTTGATTAGCCGCATTATTTAATGCATTAAGTGTATCATTTAATGAAAGAAGCCAAAGGGATTCCTATGTGGAGGAATATTTTAAATGCTTTCGCCTTACCTTATCACATTGGAAAACGTGCCTTCATTGCCTCCCTCTTTTGTACTAAAAATAGAAAGTTGTTGTAACTACCTGTGAGGTGGCACGATCTAGACCCTTGGCTATCGAATTGATCTTGGCCATTCATTGTATTCTGGGCACTATATAAAGGCCTTGTTGCCTCATTTGTAAAGATATAGATTTTAGATTTTAGGAGTAGAATAAAAGAGACTCTCAAAATTCTTTGAGAGGACTTGAAATTGTTGTAAATATTCCTCAAGGTTAATGCAAAAGACATTGGAGCTACTTGTTTGGTGTTAAGTATTATCTTGTGGAGTAACATGGTTTCCTGAATCTTGATGGAATTAAGAGATGTTTCAAATAGCTTCGAAATAGATTAGAAGTGCATTGATGTAATGAATATGCGTAAAGATATTTGATGAATTCTTCTGGTTCATACTTTTCGTGTATTGTCGAAGGCAACCCACTTTGCAAAGTTAGACTGAACCTTCATTTTCTTTAGTTCGGTTGTGAATGCTTGTTCAAATTGCGCCAGCTGTGGGTGTTTGGATGGAGATTTACAACATGAAAATCCTTGAGTTTCCTTAGAAGATTGCACCGGCTTCGTGTAGTTGTTGGTTCTCATGGCGAAGCGAAGTCTGGTTTCATGAGGAGTTTGTCTATCTTTACATGTTTCATTATCTCATTGTCCTTAGATTAGCCTTCTAAACCCTTACCCCCTTTTTTCATTTTCTTTATCATAGAAACTCTGTATATAAATCATCCACACTGAAAGGAGGAATAAGTCGAATGAAAGGAGAAGAGTCTATGTAAGTCCCTTTGTGTTTAACAGCAAAATCATACTTAGTCACTGAGCTGTCTCTTACCAAAAATCATCAGAAGGAACCTTGGAGTCATCTTGTTTGATCACCTAGTTCAGCATTCGAGAGGCTTTGCTCAAGAGGGAGTCAGATACTTAGTATTTTACTCTAATTGTTGAATTGTCGAAAAACAATCATCAACACCTGTGACCTTGGCTCTGATACCAATTGTTAGCTGCCGTTGCACCAAAAGATCGACCTATTAATGCCCGATACAACCACTTGACTTAACAAGCACAGGAGGCGGTTAAGCCCTTGTCTCAAACCACCGCAGCGCAGCGCTGAACAAGGAGACCAAGGGTCACACCTTGCAACAGATAATCCCTCCAAAAATTAAAAAGTGAGCTCTGGCTCAGGGGGAGCTACAGAGAAGATCAAATTTCCCCAGCCAGTTAGGAAGTGCTTGAATTTGGCACATTGAGTAAACATTTGATGTTGCGGATTAAAGGGTTCTTAGAGAATCCTTCAAAGAGCCTTCAGCCAGATTGTGAGGGGTCCACATGAAGATTCAAAAGGTTTATGACCACTTGAGTAGATCCGGTTCTGGAACCATTCGGTGTTAACAAAGCAATGCAAATTGATCCGGTATGATTTGGAAACGCAATATTCGGATCTACAGATCCAGAAGAAAGTCTTTAAGACACATGGGTGTTATCAACACACTAAGGCACAAATTTGAAGATCCGCAAGGCGATTTATGAAAAGCTCGCTTGAGAAACAGGTAACCGATTGACATAAAGGGTTGTGCATTTATTACAATGATAAATTAGGTTTAGTTGAAGAATAAAAGGGTCTTCACTTGCCATTTATCACACTTTGCATTCAAAACGAAGAAGAGAGAAGAGCTTTGAGAAGAGATTCTACAGTTTACTCAAGTTCAAGCTGAAGATCGAATTCAAAGAGAAAATCACTCCGACATTTGCTTCAAACCCTAAGGCACGAAAAGATGTTAGGGTTTATATCCATGCAAACATTGAAGATTTTGGAGACTCAAAATTGATCGACATCTATCAAAATCGGTTAATGGATGAGAATTTTGAACTCAGACCTGAATTCAAGGCCCTAAGGGACAAACATTTCGAACATTGCATACATTTTCCATCTTTTGCAGAAGACGAATGGGTCCAGTATGTTAAGTAGGATGCATGATAATTTTATGTGGCTAATGAGGCCATTCAAGATAACCAAAGATGCCATCAGGGCTGTGACTGGACTGCACTCAACTGGTGGGTTACCCACACTCAAATCTGTGAAGAACCAAACGGTAACTGAAGCCACCAGATCAAAATTTGACAAGAGAGCAATGACCATAGATGACATCACAGATCCGGATGTCAAGTTTGCTTCAATGATAATTGGGTACAACATCTTTCACTCAAGTAGGCAAAATTCTGTGTCTGGCACAACAATCTATGCTGCATATCAGATGCTAAAGGAAGATGCAGATTATGATCTGTGTGAGCTTCTACTAAGTCAACTGATGAAAAACTTGCAGAAGATCAAGAAAGACAAGAATTCTTTTTTCAAATATGGTAGTCTAATCCTGTGTTTGTTTTTCTACTATATGAATCAACTGCCTGGATCAAAGGGTTGGGTCTGGCAAAATGACAAACCCGTTGCAATTCAAATTAGAGATTACATATATGGACTTGGTAATGCTCAAGCCCAAAACTCAGCTCTCTGGGGTTATTTTAAGAACTTCTAAAGCATGATGCATGCCAGAGAGAGAATACCATAGTCCATAGTTGAGAAATACAAGGACACAGTTTGCTTTATGGTTGACATTGATCAATGTCTAATGGAGGCAGTTTAGCCAAGAATTGTGTGGATAATGCCCATGGGATATGAGGTCGATGAAAACATTTTGGAGATACATGTCCAACACTTGCTGGGCCAACCTAAAGACACTGAAGCATAAAGGTTTGGCACCTTTGAAGAGCTAAGCATAAAAATACATGTTGAGTTAAGGCAGCCTGAGATGAAAAGAAAAGTAAGAAAGGAAGTTGAAGAAGTTGCAAAAAGATTTGGCATATCTAAAGAGGGAGTTCATGCAAATAGAGAGAAAATTGAGAAGTCAGAAAAAGAAAGACAAGAAGCAAGGAAAAAAAGTATTCTGGTGCAAGCCTCCCCTCGGACTAGATCTTCCAAGAGTTCTGCCCCTGTCACTTCTAAAAGCTCAAAGACTACCAAACCGGAAGTCAAGCCTTCCGGCAAAGGTGAGAAAGAATGAAGACCAAAGCCTCAAGAACTTATATAAGCCAAAAGGATGATGAAGAGACTGAATCAGACGAGGAAATCAGGAAAGTAAAGAAGAAAAGAACATCCGGGAAGCCCTCTGATAACAGAAAAGAGGAAGAGAAGACAGAGGAATTTGTTGAGAAACCCACTCTCTCAATTGAAGACATCATTAAGGCAGTAACTGTGGATGGAAACCTGCAGCCGGTAATAGAATTTTATGATGAATACAATGATGCAGACAAGAGAATACTTGAGGAGGCAACTGCCAGGTATTTGAATATCTATAACAAAGCATTCACTGAAATAATTTCATTAATTCCAAAGAGCCTAGAAGAAGTATTGGAGCAAAGAAAAGAGAATGCAAAGGCAAAAGATTTGGAGATCCAGGAGCAGATAGTGATACAACTATGTCCTTCTATCACTCCAAAGCAAATGCACATAGTTTTCAAGGATAGTAAAGATGATTTCCGGAGCAAGTCCAGAATGAACAAACTTATGCTTGGAGAAACTGATCAAATAGCTGATGAAACGAGAAATTCTCCGGAAAGCCTTGAAAAGGTTTAATCTTCCCATTGTAGAGGAGGCAGATGAAGAGACTGTAGGAATACACACAACACTGAGAGGGGGGGGTGAATCGGTGTTGTTAACAATTTTAACACTTTTTAGACCTTTTGATAAACTTAACTTCACAATTATAGAATTCTTCAGATAGATAAAAAGATTATGCAGAGTATCAACACAAAATTTGACACAAGAAATTTCCCGAGTGGAAAACCCTCCTGGGGTATAAAAACCACTCAACTGCCTCACTGGCTTAACAAAAATTCAGATTTACAACTCTCACTGACATTACAATTTTGCCTCACTGGCATATTGTACTTCTCTGCATGTCTCACTGACATTACAACATCAAAAATTTCAATGAAAAATATAACTCAGGGGGTTTCCCTGTTTCAATAAAAACCTTATTTCTCCCTTTTAAAACAAACAAAAATATATTCTTTGCAATCAAACTTCAACTGTCATCATCATCTACAATCAATCAATTTTGATCTTCAAAATACTTCATACCTCTGCAAAACAATCTCAAAATTTAATTCACCATTTCATGAATTTTCTCACTGTGCAATACTGAACAATTGACCCTCTCTGAGAAATTATTGTCTTTTAACACTTCCACCTTCTCTGAGCAAATATTGATCCATCTTGATCATTGAAAAACTCCATCCATTTATTACACCATCATTATTTCAAAAACTCAACATAATTCCCTGTCCAAGAAAATGTTTCTTCATACCTGCAATATACAAAAATACATCTCATAGCAAAATTCCACACCAAAAACTTCTTTCATTCTTCAAGATTATCTCTCATCTACTTCAACTACACCTGCCATTAAAATCTCACTATATATAAAATGAACTTCCACCATTCAATATATCTTTCATTCGATTCAACTCCCAACACCTGCTTTTCATCTCATTCATATCATATTCTCTCAAAAAAACAAACAACAAAACAAAAAATAAAACAACTTCGAAGATCACATTCTTTTCATATTCTTCTCTTTCAGAAACTTTCCAAATTTCACTCTTTCTTTCACAAAAAATCCAACTTCAATGCCCCTTCAACTTCGGTGAGAGATGTGAAGATTAACATGCTTTATTGCCTTTTTAAACAACAGTGAGCATCAAGTTTAATAGGTTGAACTGACCGTTTGAAGATACTTTCTAATTCAAACTCATCCCTCCGATTTGCGGTGCCCGCCGTTTGCAAATTAAACTTGAATCGTTGGATGTGAAGCCTTTTAAAACAACTTATGTCCACCGTTTATGCTAGGGCATCGGGGTCAAGATGACTTACCACATCACGACTAATGCAACCTTCGACCGGTCACTATTGAAACAGAACCTGCTACCACCGGTCACAGCAAAATTATAACATAAAGTGCAAAAATGATGACGGGCAGACTATGATTAGTTGAAATGAGTGTTGAGCACATTGTTTAAAACTTGTTAGGTATTAAGCACTAACCACAATTACCACTCCAAGGACTCTAAACATCATCATATCTTTAGCACAGCAAAATGAACCATATTTCATTAGATTTGTAAAATGTGATGCCACTGTCATGATGCCAATTAGGTGGAGTTAGAATGACACATATTAACCCTTGTCATGTGATACAACTCCAAGAACCTTGCTCTCATTCAACACTGATAATATGTAGTGAATGCCACTAATTAATATGACAGACCAACATAAGAGATGCCATTGATTAAGCAATTGTAATCCACTAAAATGACCAAGTTAGAACAACTTCACACAAGATCAAAACTGAGAGATCACTACCACACTAACCCACTGAAAGATCAAAACTGAGAGATCTGAAAACCATGTCACTGATATCACTACCATGAAAACCATGTCACTGATGTCACTACCATTTTGGCATTAATGAAAAGACAATATGTTCAATAGTACTACAGAGCCTTCCAACATGAATGTTGAAGAATTTCTTGACATGGATGTTGAAGGATTAAAGAAAACTAATGAAGAATCTTCGGACATGGATGTTGAAGGATTAAAGAAACTTAAAGAAGAAAAATCTGAGGACTTAGACTCCTCTGTTCTGAAAGAGGAAGTTCACAAAGCAGAAAGCACTGGTAATGTCACCCCTTCAGATCCCACAGTTGCCAAAACAAATCTTCCGGGCATTGGAGAAAAAGAGGAAGGAAGAGGAGAAGACATGGAGATGCAAGAAAAAGAGGATAAAGCAAAAGAAGAAGAACAAGCAGAAAAGGTTTGTACTGACACATCCAAACCGGACTGTCCTAATATTTCTGAAGGAAAGAAGTCCGAATCACCAGCAAGAGACACTGTAGAATTTTCTGAACAAAGAAGTTGTGGAGTTATGTAATATCCCTTGCCACTTTTGAACTCAATATGCTGATATAAAGCTCAAGGAATATTGTCAAACACTTGGCATACAAAGTCTAAACCTGCTGTTATGAATTTTCTAATTGTCTTCTTTGAGTTCATACGCTGCTAATGATGTTATTGAATGCTTCTAACAATGCAAGGCTGTTATAGAAATGATATACTAGCTGTTTCAGAGCTTTGGCATACATATAAGTGACTGTATTTAACTAGTACAGCTAGTTGACATTAAGACAAACACTTTCCATGCATCCCAATATAGCCAATATACACCCACAGCCACTAGGCATTTATGCAAACACTTGGCAAGCAAAGGCTCTTGACGAAATATGCAAATCACTATACAAACAACCACCTTCAGCCAATAGGCATTTTCACAAACATTTGGCATGCATACTCATATGATAATCTAGAGCTCAATCAATATAAGCATTACATCAAATAATTGGCATACAAATTTCCCCTTCTTAATTGAATGCAATCTCTAGTACAATGCTGATATAACTACCCAATACTCTTGACTTACAATGAAATCCCAATCTGATATAAATGTTTATCTATAGCAGCACCTAATGCAAATTGACTTAACAATGCAAATACTCTAACAAAACATTGAGGAACCTGATACACAGTCGATATGCCTGAGATATTGAAGCAACACTTGTTGATGATGAAACCCCACTAAAAATGGTGAAATGGCCCCTCTATGTGTGAAGTCACCCCTACCCTTGCCTGGCAATATTTAAGATAAATAAATGCAGCAATTAAACTCCACTTCTTGGCACCTGAAATGATCAGTAGGACCAAAGGATCAAAATGCAACAATACCCAGAACCATAGGATGCTTCAATGATGAGATATGAACAAAAATGTCTTGCCAATGGCACCCTTGCTGTAGTATATCAGTCCTCAAAATTAATTAATTGCAGCCTTGAACCTCCTCCAATTTGCCTTTGAAATGATTGTCTCGGCAAAAGGAATTGATTGCTCAAATACCCAGAACGATTTGATGCTTCAACAGTGCACAATGAGCAAATATCCATGTCTCACATAGGCTGTTCAAACCCCATAACAACAGACTGATGAAAAATTGCAGACCTCAGAAAACCCTTCCAATGACTGAAAATAAACTCTAATTAAAAATATGTAAATCCTCCAATGTAGCACAGATTGGACCCCTGAAGTGAAGCCCACAATGAAGCAATAATTCAGCTGATATTTCACAACCTCAAAATTGCATAACCAATTGGGAGTTTTCGTTCCCAATGGCTGGAAAAATGGCAGAACCCTAGCTGGACTCACCACCAAACAAACTTAGGTCAAGTATCCAATTCTTCATGTCCAAGAATGAGCCCATAAGATCCTTTTATTCTTTTCTTGGGGAAGCTCACACACTTTCTTTTCAATGTGGGATAAAAGATATACTTTATATTTGCACTTTATTATAATATTATAATATAACATTAAAATATATAAAGTGCAAAACATAATGTCAAAACATAACATGAGGTTTCCCAAATTAGAAACATTTGTAATAACATAGTAGAACCTCCATATAATCACCAAATCCATGAAAGAAAGCCAACCGCTGATCGGGTAACTGCCAAGAAAACCCTCTAATCAAACTGTATTAGCCTATGAGAGCCAAGAATAGGCTAAACCCTCTGCGAGCTGATGCTCATGAAAATGGGGACATTACAAGTTAGATGAACCGGAGTTGTTTCAAGGGCCTCTAAATCTAGACACTCACTCTCCGGTATAGATGATGAAGATAGCATCATTCGCTCAGGCCAAGGCTAAAGAGAAACTTTTGAAATCACATATGGAGGATTGTGAGTTGTTGGAGATTGCATCTGGGATGCTGGAGAAGATTATGCCAAGTTATCAAAAGGATCCTTCTGCCTCTCCATCTGGTAATCTGAAAAACTTAGTCAATTCTGTTAACACTCATTTTGAATCCTTAGAGAAATCAACAGAAAACAAGGTCTAGAAAGAGTGGGGAAAAGATTCACTAAGGTACAAGGACTTATTGCAAATGATAGAAGAACCTTAGGCATTGGCATAAAGAGCCTTGAAAACGCTCTTAAGGATGGTGGGGACATATACAAATTTTGTTTAACTTGGCCCAAAGTGACAGAGAACATTGAGAAGAAAGTGAAAGAACAAAAGAAAGTGAAAGAACAAAAAGGAAAACTGTCAAGTTTATCTCAGAATTTTGTTCCCCTTACTGCCTCTTTGGTGAATCATGAATGTCAAGCTATTGCTATAATAAATGAAATAAAAGAGCTGGTTAAAGAGAAAAAGAACATAATGGATAGAATGGGTCAGCTCAGAGGGATAATCATCCCTAAGTTAGAGGCAATGTATGATGCCTTGACAGATGCACAAAATACAATCTAGACCAGTGATCCAACAGACTTAAAGAGGGTAGAAGCATATGCGTTTTTGTTAAGTGGACACATCTCCATTTTGGACAGAATGAAGAGGAGTTGGGCCACAGAGTTTGTACAGTTGAAGACAACCTTTGCGGATATACTTAAGTATATGTAAGTATTGTTGATGATGTTTTCTTGACAACAACAATATTAGAATAAAACACCAAGTGCTCTATCCTCTCTTGAACAAAGCGTCTCGAATGCTAAACTAAATGATCGAATAAGAACACTCCAAGGTTCCTTGTACGTGATTTGCAACTGATAGCCTCGGTGGTGTGATGTGATTTGCTGTCACAAAGCGACTTACGTAGAATTGTCACCTCACTCCATTCAAACAAGTTACATCCTCATGAAATGGAACTTTTCAAATTGATTATAAGAAAATGAAAAAAGAGAAAGGATTCTAATCTAAGAACAATAATATAATGCACATGCTACGATAGACAAATTCCTCGTGTAACCTTACTCCGTTTCACCATGAGAACTAACAATTACACGAAGCAGGTGCAATCTCCAAAGGTAACTCAATGATTTTCATACTGTAAACCTCCATCCAAACAGCCACAACTGGCGCAGTTTGAACGCACATTCACAATCGAACTTAAGCAAATGTAGTTCAGGCTAACTTTGCACGATGACTTGCCAGCGACAAACCATCAAAAGTATGAACCAAGGAGGAGTTCATCAAATATCTTTAGCATATACATCACATCAATGAACTTTATCTACCCTACTATCTAAGCTTCTTGGAAACACATCCCCATCATATTCAAGAACTTGAAACCATGCTAACATTTCAAAGCCACAAGATCACCATGCAAAACAACAACAATGAGCTTGTATTACTTTTGAAATGTGTGATTACAACAATCTCATGTCTCTCTTCATGACTTTGAAGAGCTCCCTCTCTACTCTACTCCTACTTGATCTCTACTTCTAATCTCCTAATGTCTCTAATGATTCTCCCCCCTATGCCTAAATGAGAGTAGTGAGCCTTTTATAGAGCTCAAGAATTACAATGAATGGCCCAAATTGATTTAGCAATCAATGGCCGAGATTGAGACAACAAGGCAGTTTGTTACAAAATTTGCTATTTTTAGAACATGAGAGGCAATGAAGGCACATTTTCCAATGTGATAAGCATTTTTGGAGCATTTTTATGGTGGGCCCTCTTGAATGAATTACATGGCAGAATGCAGTTGGCTTGATGATGTGTACGTGCCACCTCAGCATCTTCAAACGAACTAGTCTAGTTCACCTCATGTTCACTTTACTTAGAATATTTTCTTCTTGTTGTCTTTGATGTAACTCATGGATCGCTTTGATGATCATGCTCTCTCATCTTGTGATGTACTCTTGCAGGACTCTTGACTCTTGGAGTGTTGAGGTGGAAGATGTCTTGTGCGTGACTTCTTGCATATGATGGATGCACATGAAATAGACAAATCTGGATGATGACCTCCTTCTCATGCGTGGCGTAAGATGAACTTGATGTAAGAGCTCTCCTCCATGCGGCGATGATGACAACTTTGAGCAACTTTCCTTCACCTTCCAAACTTCTCATGTATGAACTCTCGCCATTCACTTCCTTGGATCCTCCATCACCTACAAAAACACATCAAATTAAGACTTGATATAAAGGATTTTCAATAACAAATTACATTCATCTTAAGCATAAAACATACCTTTTCGCATAAAATCCATGCCTAAGTCTCTGGACTGCCTATGTTGGGCAGATTTGGAGGGTGTGTGCGGAGTGTGTTGTGGACAAGACCTTGTCTAGATGAAGGGCTCAAGGCCGCCTAGCATAGGCGGGTTTGAGGGAGGTGTGAGGATTTTTCATGACTTAGACAATTTTGGCTTCGTTTTGACAATTTAAGAGCTCCTTTGCTTGCTTCCTTGATAATTCAACCTCCTTGCATGAGATAGACAACCTTGGGAAGAAGGGCAGACTTGAATAGAGTGCATGGAGTGAATGATGTGGAGAACATGCATGATGGTGGAAGTCACTTGACAAGGCGGGTTTGGAGGTGATAGGTGGAGGATGTCATGTGAATGACATGATGTTATCCGAGTGAATGGTCCAAGACCGCCCAGCATGGGCGGGCTTGAAGGTGAGTTAAGGAATTTCATACTTAGACAAATTTTACTTCATGATTCCTCCTTGTCTGTATCACCTTGCAAGGTTTAACTTCTATACATACTTAGGCGAGGTTAGAAGGCAAATTTGAAATGTTTGATAGACTTATCCTTTATGTCATAGTGAAATCCGCCTAGGCTAGGTGGCCTTGAAGATGTTGTGTGGAGTGGCCAATATAACCCCTTCAAACTTGCCTTATTTTCCCTTAACAACTTCCACTTTTCATTGATTGACCTTGCAACTTACCTCTAGTGGATGAGTGAATTGAGGAGGCTTATGCGGAGTGATCAACATCCAATTCCAAGCTCACCCTACACAAACTCTCATAACATTCTTCTTGAGCGGATCTAGAGCTGATAGGCGGATGATGTGTTGTGGTGGACATGTAGTCCAAGCAGGGAGTTGAAGGTCGCCTAGCAAGGGCGGGTTTGAATGGTAAGCTTGGATTTTTCAACTCTAAACTTCATTTGATGCTTGTTTCTTCTTTATGACGACTCTTTTTCTTGAACTTGCTTAAGACTTAGCCATTTTGAGGTGTTTGTGAAGTGAGAAGGCAAACGTTGAGATGTTAGGTGACCTTGTCCATCTGCATTGGTGAAATCCGCCTAAGAAGGGCGGGATTGGAGGTGTTACTTGGATTTTGCAACTTAGAACATTTTTCACTCTTCTAGGCCTGATTGCCACACCTATGAAGTACTTCATTTTCATCAATTCATTGATCTCTTCTTGCAAATTGCATTGTCTTCACTCTGAGCGGCTTTGGAGGCAGTGTATGGAATGTTTCATGTGGGACAAGACACAGTCCATGGGCACCTCTTGAGGCTGCCCAAGTAGGGCAGGTTTAGAGGTGACCCTTGGACTGCTCCTCAAAATGCCTTAAAATACATTCAAACCTATCAAATCTTCATGATCTCCTTGCACTTTAACTCAAAATATTGCAAACTTGATAGGTCTTCTCCTTGAGCGGGTTTGAGGGTGCTGTCTGGAGAGTGTCATGTGCAGGAGGTGGAGTTGTCCAAGCATAGAGCTCAAGGCCGCCTAGCATGGGCGGGATTGTAGGTAGGGTGTGGATTTTCATAAGACTTAGCCAATTTTTAGACTTCACTCTCTTTGAATGACCCTCTCCAAGTTGTGAAGCGTCATGATGGGTTAGAGGATCAAGATATAGTAATTGCAGTGCTTAGACACCAAAATTCCAAGCTTACCTCTCTAGGCCGCCCAAGTAAGGCGGGTTTGAGAGTAGGTCTTGAACTTTTGTCACTTAGAAACTTCTCATTCCTTCAACTTGAGTATCTTGTAATGTCCCCCTCTTAGCTCACTCCAGAGGATCAGGATTAGCCTATAATTGACTTCCGTAGGCTAGTGGATGTGTATAGGAAGTCATCCCAGTGACTTACTATTTTTAGTAAGTTGGGAGCCAGGGTTGCTATTTTTAGCAGGGCAGATATGATTGGACAGGGCATGTGAATTCAGGGTCTCGATATCACTAGGAAATTCCAGTTGGTGAGAAAAGAATTAAATTAAAGATTTAATTCATATTTATTTATGAGACCAACATAATATAAAGTAATGTTATAAAGTCACTTTATTTAAGTTATGACTTAAAGTGACCTTCCTAGGGATGGATGCCCTCATGGTGGTACAAGGTGATGTTTTAAATAAAAATAAATTAAAAATTCTCTCTTGGGCATTGGAAAAGGAAGGCAAATAAAAGACCAAAAGTGACTTCATTTTGGCATGCTTGCTTATATGACATTTTGCTCTGAGATTGAGTTTGCTGCAGCATTGGGGTTTTGAGCTTGGCTCTTTTGGTTTGGATTTTCGAATTGCAGAGACGGAAACCTTTGCATTTCGCCTTTCCTCATGTATGAGAGAGTGCATCAGGAGAGGATTTGGGGAAGCTTCACACAGGAGCTTTATTTGTGCATCCCGGAAAGCATTTTGGAGATTTTTCGAAGAGGGAATGAAGACATTTGGAGAAGTTTGAGGTTGCAGATCCGATTTCAGTTTTGGAGGAGTGAAACAAGGTTATTTGAAGAGTTTATTTGCTGTTGCAGAACCTTTTGTGCAGGCCGTACCCTTACACAACAGGCCGTACCTTCCTAGGAGGCCGTACTTCTTTGTGGCTGCAAATTGGTGACCTTTTTGAAGAGTTTTCTAGGTATTTTGGAGTTGTTTGTGCTCTGCAGACAAAACAGAAACAAAACAAAAGTTTTTTTGAGGTGATTGGGAGTCATTTATTGCTGTTGTACACTCTCAGCTGGCCGTACTACCCCAAGGAGGACGTGGGTACTAAGGATTGGCAATCCTTCACTGTTTGGTGACTCTTTCCTTCCCAAATCTTGGCGTTAGGAGCTGTTCTTGCTGTTGCTATTGATTGTATCTCATTACTCCTTCATTCCTCGAAGTTGTGAGTGATTCTCCATGACCATTGTTGCTGGTCCGGCGACAGCATCCGGACGAAGTTGTAAACGGTGATATGGTTATGTACTCATAATTCATATTTTGGTCAAATACAATCTGGGTTGGTGTTATTTTGTTTATATCTATCTTAGTTTTTTCTGGGTTTTCTTTATATGCCGTATTTTCTATGATATTGTTGCAAAAAACCCTACATGCAAAACATGCAATAAAACCCTAAACGGCAAACCAACAAAAAACACAAAAATCAGTCAGTGCAAAAAAACATATACAGTGGGGTGTATGTTACAGTGGTATCAGAGCAGAAAATCTTGCCATCCTGTGGGGGTCAATATGACATGCAGTTGAAAAATGAGACATGCGACCGTCGGATAGATACCCTTTCAGAAATACTAGGGCAAGGCAAGGGATTCAGGAAGGTGAAATACCACAGTTAGTAGAACCTGAGCGACCGGTACCTATAGTTGATCCATTTGAGGAAGAGATAGTGGTTGCAGCTACTGATGAAGATTCCTTAGTTTCGCGCACAGACCCATTTTTAGGAGAGTTACCACCAGATACAGAACACACAGAAGAAATGGGTGATCGGGAGGTTGAGGAGCCTAGTTTACGAGAGATCCTAAATGTGCTCACCAGGAGCTCAGTAGCATTAGAGAGAGAGCTGAGGGATTCTCGATGGGAGATGATGGAGACACAGACTGAGATAGGACACTCCCTTGCACAGTTGCTTGATGGGTTGAATAATAGAGAAAATCACCGTGACAGGAACAGGTACAATGGTGACAGGAATAGGAACAATGACGGTGATAGATAGAGAAATAATCAGGGTGACAGAAATTGGAACAATGATGGAGACAGGAACAGGCATAACGTGGGTGATAGACATAATGGTGACAGGATCCTAGGGGACAGAAATAATGGAGATCGAAATCACAATGGTGACAGACACAGGGTCAGAGATGATGAGGACGAGGCCTCAGTGACTCATAGGAGGGCTTCGCAGTTTACAGCAGGAGACAGACCTGGCATCCCTACATTCGTTCCCAGGAACCATGCTCCTGAACAGGATCCCACACAGGCTGAGTTTCAGGACGAGATTCTGAGGGATTGGAGAGCCTCTAGTGCAGAGTTCAGAGCTGAGATGACTTTTGCAGAATACTTTGACATTAGGTTAAGGAGTAGACCTCGCAGAGGAGGTAGACCTCAAAACCAGGAACTACAGAAGAAAGTGAGTAAGATGACACTTCCCTATTTTGATGGGTCAGGAAAAACCACTGCTAGAGCTTGGGTGCAGAAGTTAGATAGTTATTTGCAGATTAGTCCTATGCCGGAGGAGGATGCCATCACTTATGCTGCATTGCATTTGGAGGGAGTAGCACACAAGTGGTGGAGTAACGGGAAGGTCACACTTGGGCATGATCAGATTACATCATATGTAGAGTTTACACCCGTCTGATTGATAGATTTGATAAGGACCCGGAACTGCAGTTTAAGGAGTTAGCACAGTTGAGGTAGACTGGATCATTAGACTCCTACATTTCTGAGTTTCAGGACCTATCTGTCATGGTCCCAGATTTATCTGAGCGCAGATTAGTGATTCTCTTCATTGATGGACTATCAGACCCACTCCGTGGTTGGGTTAAGGGTTTCGACCCTGCTACACTCCAAGAGGCCATGAAAAAAGCCCGAGACATGGAATCATCAGTGTGGAGGAGTAAATTTCAGTCTAAGGGATCTTTTCATAGGAGGGATAAGGAGAAGGAGAAAAAACCATTCCACAAGGATGTGGATCAGCATAGGGATAGATCTAATAGATTGATAGATGAACAATTGAATGAGTAACGAAGGAAGAAATTGTGTTTGCATTGCAAAGAACCATGGGACCCTTTCCATAAGTGCTCACAGAAGGCTAAGGCCAAACTAATTGAATACTACTCAGCTGAAGAATCACATTCGGAAGGATTAGATACAGAGTCAGATCAGCATTCAGAGTGTCGTGACAGTGGGGATGAGAGAGCTTCACATCACAGTGCTGATAGTGGTGGTTGTATTGCCTAGCTGTCAAGTTTCCAGAAGGTTGGTTCATTTAGGGTGCGTGGTGTACTAGGTGGGCAGCGTATTATTATCCTTATTGATACGGGAGCCACTCACAATTTTATTGATGAGGGATTAGTTGCTCGCAGAGGACTAAAAGTGGAAGAATTTTAAGGCTTTAAGGTGATGGTTGCCGACGGATTCAAAATACATTGTACGAGGAAGATTTCAGGGCTGAAAATCATCATGGGGGACTATGAGCTAGTGGATGACTTCTACGTGGTTGGCATAGGGGAAACAGATGTAGTGCTTGGCATGCATTGGATGAACCAGTTGGAGGAGTTCACGATAAATCTTAAGAAGATGGAAATGAGGTTTGAATATAATGGGAGGAAAATATGCCTTAGGGGAATTTCAGACGGTGGGCCTAGAGTTGTATCACTGTGAAGGATGGAGAGACTCTTGAGACATGATCAGGTTGAGTGGGCAGCAGAGTGTCTTATTATGCTCGAGTCTCCACCACAACAGAAGGACAGTTACCACCTTGATATTCAGAAGCTGTTAACCAAGCACAGTAAGGTGTTTGGGGATATACCACCTGGAGTACCCCCTGACAGAGGAACAGAGCATGTCATCGAGCTAGAGGATGGGACTAAGCCCATCATGATTACACCATACCGTCATCCAAAGAGGCTTAAGGATGAGATTGAGAAAACTATCAAGGAGCTTCTGGAGATGGGACATATTAGGCCTAGCAAAAGCCCATTTGCTTTTGCGGTTGTATTGGTTAAGAAGAAGGATGGGACAATCAGAATGTGTATTGACTACAGGGCCTTGAACAAGAAAACTATAAAAAACAGGTACCCAATTCCTAGGATAGATGAATTGATAGACGAGCTACATGGTGCCTGCTATTTTTCTAAGATTGATTTGAGATCTGGATACCATCAGATCAGGATGAGGGCAGAGGACATTGAGAAGACTGCTTTCAGATGTCACTATGGTCATTTTGAGTTTTTAGTCATGCCCTTCGGATTGACTAACGCACGTGCGACCTTTTAGAGTTGTATGAATCAGATTTTCAGACAGCAGCTCAGGAAATTTGTTTTGATCTTCTTTGATGATATTCTAATATTTAGCAGGACTTGGGAAGACCATTTGAGACACCTAGAGGAGGTTTTGAGTATCCTGGAGGGTAATTCACTCTATGCCAAGGAATCTAAATGTGATTTTGGAATGACAGAATTACTTTACCTTGGCCACATTATCAGTGCAGATGGAGTCAGAGTGGATCCAGAGAAAATAAAGGCAATAATTGATTGGCCTTCACCCACAAACCTCACACAGCTTAAGGGGTTTTTTGGACTTTGTGGGTTTTACAGACGATTTGTTAAGGGGTTCTCCCAAATAGCAGCACCATTGACTGATCTAACGAAGAAGGGAGCCTTTGGATGGAGTGACACAACCCATCAGTGCTTTGACAGGTTCAAACACTTGATGTCTACATGCTCGGTTTTAGCAATCCCTGACTTTGCTAAACCTTTTGAGTTACAGTGTGATGCCTCTGGAGAGGGGATTGGGGCTGTGCTAATGCAGGAGAAGCACTCGATAGCTTTTGAGAGCAGAAAACTTCGGGGTGTGGAGAGGAGTTACTCGGTATATGACCGAGAGATGTTGGCCATTATGCATGCATTGGCCAAATTCAGGCAGTACCTAGCTGGGGGTAGATTCATAATCAGGACAGATCATAATAGCATCAAATATTTCATGAACCAGAAAGACCTGAATGACAGACAACAAAAGTGGGTCAGCAGACTGCAGGCTTATGACTTTGACATTGAGTATGTCAAAGGGAAGAAAAATGTAGTTGCAGATGCGTTGTCCAGACGACCTCACTTGTGTTTGGTTGGTGAGATCTCTGCTGATTGGAAGGATGAGATCATGGCAGAGTATGTTAAAGACTCTTGGGTTGCGGGAGTCGTTGAGGGCACCATCAGAGATGAAAAATATTCTGTGGTGAGTGATTTGATTATGTACAAGGATAGAATATTTTTGGTGCCCAATTCATAGTTCAAACAGAAGATTATCAAAACTTTCCATGACACACCCATGGCTGGCCATCCTGGATTCTTTAAGACATACAAACAGATTCGGGAGAGGTTTACGTGGAAAGGATTAAAGGACGAGGTACAGAAGTATGTTCGTGAGTGCCCCATTTGCCAACAGAATAAGCATGAGCATACCTTTCCAGCGGGATTACTACAGCCATTACCCATTCCCGATCAGAAATGGGAATGCATCTCCATGGATTTCATTACAGGGTTGCCGAAGGTACAGGGTAAGGATTGCATCTATGTGGTGGTTGATAGACTCACCAAATTTGCACATTTCTTTGCTATTTCAGCAACCTACACAGCTGCTCAAGTGGCTGACCTATTTTTCAGGGAGATATTTAAGTTACACGGGGTACCCAGGAGCATAGTCAATGACAGGGACAGCAGGTTCCTGAGCATTTTCTGGCAGGAGTTGTTCAGGTTGTGTGGTACAGAGTTGACTCCTAGCACTAGCTACCACCCGTAGATTGATGGACAAACAGAGGTGGTAAATAAATGGATCGAGGGGTACCTACGTAATTATGTTTCGGGACAGCAGAAGGCTTGGATCAGATGGTTGCACCTAGGGGAGTACTGTTACAATACTACACACCACATGTCCATTCAGATGACTCCTTTTAGGGCACTCTACGATTATGATGCCCCTTGCTTTACAGATCTCTTGCTTGGTGATAGTCGGGTGCCTAAGGCTAAGGATCTTCTATAGGACAGCCAAGACATCGTCAGGGAGCTTAAGGAGAACATACAACAGGCACAGAATCAGCAGAAGTTGTATGCTGATCAGCACCGATATGTTTAAGTATAAGTCAGATATTGTTTGACTTATAATTTAAATATTTATCAATATACTTCTAGGATGTTTGAGATAGGTCCTGGATCCATAGGATTTAGCATGCAGATTCTAGATTTCTGAGGATCCACCAGATTTCAGACTTGTCATTTTTTCAGGATTTTCAGGATATCAGAGTTAGTCATTTTCAGGGTCTCAGTGACATGCATCAGGATGAAGGCATATAGACCTCTTGGCAAGAAACTGTCGAGACATGGGCAAAACAACACTACCAAAACCCAACAAGCTCAGAGCAAAACTAAACTTTAAAGCAAAATGAAGCGAGAAAGCAAAAAAAGAGGGGGTCCCCATTTTCAATGGGGCGATGTGTGATTACATCACAACAAGTATAACATATGATTTGTATGTACTGACCAAATCACACATCGCCCCATTGCAAATGGGGACCCCCTTTTTTTTTGAGCTCCGATGCTTTGCATGAAGTTCTGACGATGCCTTAGGTTCGTTTCCTCTGTCAATCCAACAAGAGGTCTTTCTCCTAGAAGGTTTTTGTTTTATAATTGGAGGTCTCATCTGGAATATGAACTTGCATTGATGAAGAGTCTTGACCATATCCCATCCAGATAATGAACATTGAGATCGATCCTGAAGTATGTTTGAGATCCTGAAAGACTAAGTCTGGAGCCTGAAACCCTGAAATCCTGAAAAATTGACTAAGTCTGAAATCTGGTGAATCCTCCAAATTCTATATTCTGCATGTTAAATCCGGTGGATTCGAGACCTATCTCAAACATCCTGAAAGGTATATTGAAAAATATTTAAAGTATAATCTCTCAACTTATACTTAAATATATTTTTCAATATACCTTTACCTCACGAACCCTGAAAAATGCCTAAGTTCCCAGAGGATTCAAAAAGCTGATCCAATGCGACGGGATATCAAAGTGGCACAAAATCTTCATAAATCACGCCGCTTTCAAGATGATTTCAAGTTGATGATCCCTTGCGCTTGAACAAATGCGCCGATTTGTAGAGGATTTTGAAGGTGTGAACCAATGCGCCAAAGGTAGCAAAGATGATAATTCCGACCTCATCTAATCCGCCAATTTGAAGATGATTTCGAGAATGCTATCTATTGCGCCATACTCTAGAGGATCTTGGAAGGCCTATCTAATGCGCAAATTGCAAGAAGATTTCAAATGCTTGAAGTGATGCGCTACAATGATGCAAATTCCTAGAGGATCTTCTATACCTTATCTAATGCGCCAAACATGAGGGAGATTCATAAGGTGTCATCTAATGTGCCTAAGTCAAGTGGATCAAAGCAAATTTCAGAGGACTTCAACATGCCTATCCAATGCGAAAATCCAGAGGATTCTAATATGATGATCCAATCCGCCAAAACCCAGTAAGGAAGATCTTTTGCGCTTGATAGAAGGTTTCAAAGCAAGTATTCAGAGGATTTCAAATTCTCAACCAATGTGAAAATCTTAGACCTCCAACCAAGGTCAAATTCAAAGGTTAAATCTTAGAGCCAATTTTAGAAGATTTCAAAGCTCTTATCCAAAGAGCCATCATTAAGGATGATTTCGAAGCCTTCATCCAAAGCGCTAAATGTGGAAGAAGGTAGGGGAATTCAAAAATAAATCAAGTACACTAAATCCTAGAAGATTTCAAATGGGTCATCTAATGCGCCTAAGTCATGAAGATTCCAACGTGGGCAAGTAATGCGCCACTTCAAAGGATCCTTTGTCCTTCAACCAATGTATCCAAAGAAGAAGAAATCAAAGGTGTCAACCGGAGCGCTCAATCTAAGTTGTCAAAACCTTGATCCATTTTGCAAAAGCTAGAGGAATTCATATTGCTTAACCAATGCGCCAAAGGTGGAAGGAAGTAAGAGATTTCAAAAAAACAAAAAACGCCAACTTGAAGAGGATTTTGAAATCCTTATCCAATGCAACCTAAGGTGAAGGAGGGGTTTTGTTACATTAAGGGTTTTTAGAGGATCTCAATCCCTTGGTCCAACGCGCCTAAGAAGGAGGTGATTCTTTTCAAATTTTAAGGCATACTTACCAGAGAATTCCACACCTTGAAGTGATGCACCAAAATAAATAAAATTCCAGAGGATTTTGACACCTTGAAGTAATGCACCTAGGTTATAGGGTTTCAAGATTCAAGTGCCATTTTGATGAGGAATTCATTTTCTCTATCTAATGCGCCACCCTTTAAAGGAGATGTTGAGATACCAAATTGATGCGAAAGAGGTTTAGTTTCAAGAAGACTTCAACATGCTTATCTAATGCGAAATCTAGAAGAAATCAAAACTTGATCTAAAGCGCTTAGAGGAAGAGGATTCGAAAGGTATGAACTAGTGCGCCAATCTAGAAGATTCAAAGACCTTCATCTAATCCGCCAATCTAGAAGGATTCATAACCCTCAACCAGTGCGCCAGACAAGAAGAAAATCAAGAGGATTTTGAAATCCTTATCCAATGTGACTTATCTAGTGCATCAATTCTAGGAGAAACTAAAACCTTTGTCTAAAGCGCTACCTTATGAAGGGAAGTAAAGTCAAATGTTGAAGGCAAACTTTAGAGGCTTATCAAGGAGGAATCCAGGAGGAATTCACTTACCTCAACCAGCGCGCCATCTTAGTGTGAAGTCTAGATAAAGTTTTCATATCATTCAAGTTAGACATCAAAGTCCTCAACTCATGTGCTTAGATTAGAAATGCTTGTAATGATTCTTATGTATTATGTGTTATCGAAAGGGGACTGATGCTGTTTCTTTACTTGTGTTGCAGCAAAAAGGAGGAATCATCTAAAGATCAAGTGATAAGAACCTTTGACAAGTAAGGAATGAGAAAAGAGCAAGGCATCATGTAGCTGTTTCAAGGGTATCCTTCATCATCCTTGTGTTGGAACTCCTCATCAAGTGGCATCATGTTCAAAGACAAGGCATACACTCATCCAAGCTTCAAGTCAAGTTCTTCCAACCTTCGAAGATCATCATCAACTTCTACATCAAGCAAAGACACTTCATCTATTCAATTTCAAGTTCCAGTACAACTTCAAGTCCAAGAGAGAGTCTTCTACTTTCAAGACCAAGGAAACATCATTAGCTTCATTATCTACTCATTCTTCGAGAAGGAGCATCATCAAAGGAGATTATCATCATCAACTTACCTACAAGAAGAAGAAAGAATTACAAAGTCAATCAAATGAGCTACAAGTATCATACATCCAGTTGCAAGGAGATGTACAAGGCAAAGATCTATAAGATGTATTCCTAAACATAAAAGTTCAAACAATCACATTGAATACATCACATAAAGATGATACAATTTTCAAAGTATGCTGAGTTGGCATCTATGTGGCGAGAACACATCATTTTAAATGCATTAAATGTATCATTTAATAAAAGAAGTCAAAGGGATTCCTATGTGGAAGATATTTTAAATGCTTTCGCCTTACCTTATCACATTGGAAAATGTGCCTTCATTGCCTCTCTCTTTTTTGCTAAAAATAGCAAATTGTTGTAACTACCTCTGAGGTGGCACGATCTAGACCCTTGGCTATCAAATTGATCTAAGCCATTCATTGTAATACTGGAGCACTATATAAAGGCTTTGTTGCCTCATTTGTAATTCATTAGAGAATAGATTGTAGACAAGTAGGAGTAGATTAGGAGACTCTCAAAATTCTCTGAGAGGATTTGAAATTGTTGTAAATATTTCCCAAGGTTAATGCAAAAGACATTGGAAGTTTATTTGGTGTTCAAGTGTTGTCTTGTGGAATCGCATGGTTTCTTGTACTTCAATGGAATGGAGAGATGTTTCAAATAGATTAGAGCTTTTTGATGTAATGTTTGTTGTACTGAATATTTGATCAACTCCTAGCTCATGCTTTTAACATTCATCGCTGGTGAATTGTTGTGTAAAGCTAGTCTGAGCCATATTTGTATAAGTTCGATTGTGGATGCTTGTTTGAGTTGCGCCATCTTATGGGTGCTCATATGAACCTTCATGATTTGAAAACCATTCGCAAACCTTAGGAGATTGCACCAACTTCATGTAGTTGTAGGCATCCTTGGCGAAGTGGAGTTAGGTTTAAATCAGGAGTTTGTCTGTTCGATACCTCATCATTGCTTCATTGACCTTAGATTAGTTTTCCTGAACCCTTATCCTTTTTTACTTTTCTTTATCATTGAGACCCTGAATACATCATCCACACTGAAAGGAGGAATAAGCTAAACAAGTATGAAGAAGAATCTGCATAAGTCCCTTTGTGATTATCAGCAAGATCACATGTAATCACTGAGTTAACCCATCAGGAATCATAAATAAGGAACCTTGGAGTTACTTCACTGGATCACATAGTTCAGCCTTTGAAGAGCTTTATTCAAGAGAGAGTGGGATACTCTAGTGTTTTACTCTATTGTTGACTTGTCTAAAACAATCATCAACAAGTGACATGCATCAGGATGAAGGCATATAGACCTCTTGGCAAGAAATTGTCGAGACATGGGCAAAACAACACTACCAAAACCCTACAAGCTCAGAGCAAAACTAAACTTTAAAGCAAAATGAAGCGAGAAAGCAAAAAAAGAGGGGGTCCCCATTTTCAATGGGGCGATGTGTGATTACATCACAACAAGTATAACATATGATTTGTATGTACATATGCGGCCATGTATATAACAATTTTTGCACAATTTTATAAGCGGTTCCCACCCTTTGCCATTGATGTCAAAGGGGGAGTGAAGAATAGTGAAAAATGAGGAATCCAGCAAAGGGGGAGCTCCGATAAAACAGTGTAAAGAAACAGAGCACAAGCAAAGGGGGAGTTATTGCGACAGTCATTTTTCACTAAGTGTTGCCATCAATGCCAAAGGGGGAGATTGTTGGCAAGAGACACTGCTAGGACTCATTAGTGTTGTCATTGATGGCAACAAAATCTATCCCACACATCCGTAGGACATAATATGCCTATACCGGAAGTCAGATTGAAGATTGTTTTGGTTCGGTGGACAAGATCAAAATATGTAACATGGTCTGACAATCAGGTCCGGATCTCTCAGATGGTGTAACTCAGTAAGTTGCGGACTTGGACAAGTCAAGAGGGGTATCATTATGATTGTATTCCAGAGATTTAGCCTCCGGTGATAAAGCATGAAAAAGATATGAGCATCTAAGTGTTGGGTTCCAGTTAGGCAGAGAAGACAGAGGAAGAACTGACCGACACAGTATCAGACTTCAATCTGGATGTGTAAAAGGTGTTGATCAAGCAATTTGTGGCAGTATACATTATTGGATGACATGATTAATGACTTCTATGCCTAAGTTTTTGATGCGCATCATTAATCAAGCATGGATTCAGCGGACATATCAATAACTTGCAAATATCTCAAGTGTTTCTGTTGCCGACTAAGAAGTTGAAGGAAATTCTTAATGCGGATATATATATCCGATAGATTCAAGCTTGTGAGTGTGTGAAGGATATGGTTCAAGTAGAAAGGTGCGAAGAAAGGCAGAGATAAGTGTGTGGACAGCACTTCAAGCCTGGAATGTGACAGAATAGCAGCATTGAGAAGAGGAAGAATGAAATGTGCCAGATTAGTATGTTGTGCCTAACCAGAACTGAACTCTTGCATATGTAGATGCTTCTCATCAGTTCAAATACTTAGATATCTTTTGTAAGTTCTGTAGACAGTGTGTCTCTTGTAGGCAGTGTGCCTCTTGTGAGCAGTGTGCTCAGGCAGTGAGCCCTAATTGGCAAGTGCCATTTTGTACTCCTTTATTCTTTTAACAGAGAATACAATCTTGGGTTAGTCACCTCGTGGTTTTTCCCTTAACAGGGTTTCCACGTAAAAATCCTTGTGTTATGTGTGTTAATTTTATTTCTGTTCTTAAAGTTGCATATGCTTTTATGTTTTGATATATCACTGAATATTGAGATAACAAAAGAAAAGAAAAATAAGAAAATTTTGAGATAACTGATTCACCCTCCCTCTCAGTTATCTGCCTTGTTTCCAACACTTAGGTACTTTGCTTACATGTGGCCTTGGTTGCACCAACCAGTTGTTTATCACTTCGATGCACTTTTCAGGTCTAGCCAGATAAAGTTGCAAGGCAGTCTCCTTGGTACAGAAAGTAGTAGTTTTGTATGAAGGAATGCTGAAAGCTTCTGCGATTGCCTCTTTCCTTAGATGAGCCAGTACTTTGCCATCTCTGGTCACAATGCATCTCTTTTCGTGATTATAATGCTTAGCACATTCCAACATCAATTCTGGAACAACATTGCCGGCGGGAAATAAGCAGCTTGAATAATACCGTTTTTCAACATTCGCCTGACCAAATCCGAAGAGTTGGGTTTGTATAAGTTTTGTTGAATCTCCTCAATGTTGGTTCTTCCCAGATTAGTGTCGCTGAGATTTCGCCACTTCGACGTGATCTTCGTTTCTGGCCATGTTCCCTTCATATCGCTCCTCATCAGTGCCTGTCTGTCTTTTGCACTCATTACTCACCAACATGAATATCCAAAATCAGCGTTTTGAAATAATGCTTTAAAAAGGTGCAAAAGGACAAAATCCTACTAAACATATGTGGTATTTAAAATATGCAATTTAAAATCACCTTGTCCTTTCACAAAGAAAGTTATTAATATGGAATTTGCAAAACCTATCTCAACCCTTCAATGAATTTTGCTCCTAACTTGCCACTTTCGCAATATGATCTGCTCATTAAATCAATGTAGGAATAAACAAACACTCCTTAAATACCGGTATCATTAGTTTTACAATTACGTCCATTGATATTTAAACAACTCAATTCACTACTTGGGCAAATTTATTCAAATTTCTCGATCACAAGCTTGTGTCTGGAATTGCAATAAAGAAAATTGATTTCGAAGCACCAAACACTTCTAAAAGCTATCCGTGCCCTTAGCTAAAATCGATTATGCTCTAAGATAGACCTGTGAAATTTCCTATGTAGTGTTGCTGATCAATGCCTAAATGTCACCAAAAAAAACTTACAACCTTTAATCACTGCTTCAGATATCTTGCTCCCTCTATGAACATTGCAGGCTTAAACCTTGTTGAATGCTTCTACATTTGAGCGATGCTGCCATATATTCGAGTGATGTTGTTTATAATTAGCAGATGCATATCGTTACACTCTAATTATGGTCTCTCGGTGCTCAGTATTATGAACACGAACCTGTGTTATTCTTAGACAATGTTATTTTTAGACAATGCATAACTTCCTACTTCAGTTTGCCTTGAATGATTCTACCAGAAATCGTAACCGTTGAGAGAAAAGAGGAGGGGTGGTCGCGTAGACAATCTCTATCTTTACGCATTCCTGCCATCGGTCAGCATACCTGGCGGACCCTCCACTTTGACCTGCATAACATACAAATTGCAAAGGAATATCAAAAGTCCGCTACATCTCTATGCTATGTGCCTTGCAAATAGATCGTGGGAGTCCGCTTGAGCGGATATTTCAACTGTCGAGGCATAACACAAACAATGCTATTGGGTTAACAAAGTCTGCCCATAGCGAACTGAGCGAACAATTTAACTCGGTGTGCAATTTTCAAAATGTTCCTCATGTATTGAAAATGTCCGCCTCAAGGGACCTTAGATATGATTATGCACGACCAAAAGCTCAACCATTCTAACCTTGTTTCATTCCTTGCTTTACCAACTCGCTCCTCACAGGACACAAAGTAAATATTGAGAAGTGCTAGGGGCAGACTTCTGAGGCCATCGCACATGAGGAGCAAAACATCTTGCAAAGTGAGGCAAAAGGTCCGCTTTAGATGAATATGGGAATGTTGTGAGCAACCCAAACACTAAACAGTGAAAGCGAACCCTCTAAAATGATGCATCAAAGAGACGACATATATATTGGCTTCCACAACTCCATCCAACCAATCCCAGACTTCCAGTCCTGGACAACTTCAAACTTCACTAAGTCACATCACACAATTTGAGTCCTGAGGTGAGCACTCTATTTTGCAAAAATCGACCATTTTATTAAAGCATTCAATATATTTGATCACAACAAACCTCTGCCAACACCTCACACATGCAGGGAAACTTCAATGAATGCCTAGTCAAAAACTCAAAACACGGGGGTCCCCATGCTCGATGGGGCGATGTTGGGAATACATCACAACATGACCCTCTAGGCAAGTACGACCTGCACAGAAGATGTACTGCCAGCATGTGAACCTCCTTCAAGTACTTCCTGGATGCACAAATGGAACCCCTGTGTGAAGCTCCTCTAACCCCTTCTTGATGCAATCTCTCATATGCGAGGAAAGGCGAATCTGCAAAGGTTTTCGTCTCTGCAAATCGATAATTGAACCAAAGAGCCAAGCTGCATGGGCAAACTCAATGTGAGCAAATTTAATCAACATAGCATAATGAAATGAAGCTTTCTTTTGGTCTTTTATTTGCCCTCAACTCCAACGCCCAAGATGAGAGGGATTTTAATTAATTTTTAATTTTAAATCATCCCGTTATCTCTCCATGAGGGGGCGCTCATCC
Organism: Cunninghamia lanceolata; assembly: GCA_027924645.1. NCBI lineage: Eukaryota > Viridiplantae > Streptophyta > Pinopsida > Cupressales > Cupressaceae > Cunninghamia > Cunninghamia lanceolata. Next base: position 12,712,050 of record BSBN01000803.1, read on the forward strand.
CTAGGCACACAACTTGTACTTTAAGTTACAACTTTATGTTATAAAGTTGAGTTATAATATAACTTAAAGTCACCTTTAAAATATAATAAGTTAAATATTTAATTTAACTTATGATAAATCGAACAATGCTCTAGAAGATTCGACCCCGTGAATCTCGTGCCCTGGCTCCTGCACTGCCCTGCTAAAAATAGAAACTGGCCCTGTCACGACTTACTACAAATAGTAAGTCCCCAAATTGACTCCCTAAACACTGCCATTAGCCTACGTGAGTCTCGTGATAGGCTAAAACTTGGCCAACAACTGACTGGGCTAAGTAGGGGACATTATAAAATTGCTGCAATAAGTCACTTACAGGCTATGTGTACTGAGTTTTTCCTAATTTGTTGGGTTGGTATAGATCCTTAAAGGTGCTGCATTGGACCACACAACCAGGGGTATTCCTTTTCAGCTCTTTCTTCATTTTATTTGCCGAAACCTAGTTACTTTCTGGAGGTCTGAACCCATGAATTTGGTGTAGTTCTGAACCCTGCATAAACTTCATAGACAGCTCCTGAAAATTCATGTTAATATCACTAAGTAGTCTTAAGTTTTAACCATGGGATCCTTAAAATTACATCAGCACCACCTAATGGCACAATATAAAAATTAGATTTCACAGAATAAGTCCCCATGCATAGGATGGGCCATTTAATGCATGTATGACATTGAAGGTGGGAGCCATCAACAATACTAATGCCAAAGGAAGTGCACTGTACTTGATAAACCCAGGGCAGGGTATATCTTTAAATCCAAGAAGTTATGACTGTAATGTTATTGTTATGTATTTATTTTTTAAGGTTCTATAATGTCTATAATGAATGCCTTATCATTGTTATCATATAAGTATTTGAAATTTCCCTTTATTTTAAAAAAATTCTTAATTTTTTAGTAGCCGTCCCCTGACGTCCCCTAAAAAATGGCCCCAAAAAAGTTGTCCCGGGAAATCTTCCCGCCGTCCCCGCCAGTCCCTATAATAAGCTACCCTGATTTTTTTTTTGAAACACACAAGATGACAACACTAAATGTTATGAGCAAGATTCCTCCACACTCTTCTGATCACCCAGATCCCGATGTGGGCAAGGTGAGAGCATACAAGTGCTTTAGAGTTAGCATTCCAATCATAATCAAACTGAAGTAACAATCTTCCACTTATTCAATGGGCATCCACTCAGATGTGGGAATGAGCATGAAATGTAAACATCCACTTATGCAGTGGGAAATACAAGAAAGGTAAACCAGGTGCATCCACTTATTCAGCGGGAACCTGAGCAATGAAGCACAGGAAGAAAGAGGCACATCCACTTATTTCGTGGGAAGCCATTGCAATGTTTGCAACTATGAGAGAATTACAATGAGGATTCATCATGTTATAACCATAGAAGATTAGTTCATAAACCCAATTTCAGAGATGAAGAATATAACCATGAACAAATCTGGGAAGATGTATTAGACTGATCATAACATATTACCTTGCCACTATTTATTGGCTGTGATCAGAAATGATACTGCTGTTGCTGTACGGTGGACCCTGCAGAGGTAAAAGCATCATCCAATGATCTGAAACTTCATCTAAACTGCTCTCCAAGTTCACACATCTTCAGCACTGTCCAAGACGCCTCTATATGACTGATTTCCCACTCACAGTCTGCAGCGAAACAGGCAGAAAGTCCTCACGTCCGCACTGGCCTGCTACGGCCTGCTGGTTGGTACGACAGGGCTGGAAACACTCCAATCAGCATAAAAATGACTGCAAACTGCTCAGAACTGAGCATTCTCTCCTAGCAAATAAGATGCAACTTCAAACCCAAGCATTATCCTTTGAACCTAAGCCCAACAAACAAACTTTCCCAAGCACTGGTACGGCCTAGTACTGCAGAAGTACGGCCTGATAAAGACCACCCAAACAGCAGCAGAACACAAGGGAAATAAGTCTGAAATGTTTGCTGAGATCAGGCAGAAATTAAGCTAGCAAGATTTAAACATACTATGCATTGTCTTCACCACAAAGACAAGCACCAACATCCAGGGAATGGCCAAATCTGTACGGCCAGGAAAGCTCTCAGTATTACCCAAGTGAAACTCACACATCAACACCAAAAACCATATCAAATCCTACACAACAGAAAACAAAATATTATCAATCCAAAATCTATCAGTAAAAATCAAACTCCATGAAGCTCAGTGTGATTCTTGGATGGAATCACCTCAAACTAGCTAGGGTGGATCTTTCACTACCAAAACTGATCTTCTCCAAGAGGGTTTTCGTCCTCAATAAGGAAAGGAAGAACACACAGGTTCACTCCAGCAGAGTAACAATACAATTTCCAGCATAACTCTCCAAATGAGCTCTCAACCCCTTTATATAGGCACTTTTTAGGAGTTTGCACAATAAAATGAATTATAAAATAGAAAAATAGACTTTTCTCTGCAAACTCCAATATTTCACCACATTAGCTCTTACTTTTATGTGCTTAAGTAAAAGACTGACTTTTGCCCTTTCCATTGAGCTATCATACCCTTGCACTATATAATTATTTTTCAACTTATAAGTCTAAGTGCAAACAACTAACTGTCAGCTCATTAAAATAATTGCTTTTTGTGGAAAATCCCAAACTTCACTAAAATGCCAAATAAATTGAACCAACATGCTCCATATGGTTTGGGATGAATAATGACACCTGTTGTGACCAAATCACACATCGCCCCATTGCAAATGGGGACCCCCCTTTTTTTTTTGAATTCCAGTGCTTTGCTGAGTCCAGGATGATGTCCTTTTGCATGATGAAGTCAGTATTACCTGAGTCCTTAGCTTCGTGATGAATCTTAGAGCCCCTTGATGACCTGATCCTGATGTTTGAGACCCTGAAAATGACTTAAGTCTGGTATCCTGATCCTGAAGATCCTGAAATTGGCTAAGTCTGAAATCTGGTGGATCCTCAAAAATCTAGAATCTGCATGTGAAATCTGGTGAATTTCTTATACTTTAAATATTTTTCAATATACCTTTCAGGATGTTTGAGATAGGTCTCAGATCCAAACTTATACTTAAATATATTTTTCAATATACCTTACCTCGGGCACTTTCAGTTCTGGGCGCGAAATTGCTCCAGGGTCACCTCAAAACTCCACCTAGAATTTAGGGCGCCTTCCATCATCTAGACAACCTCAAAATTGCGCCTAGAGTTGAAGTAGAAGACTTAGGCGCCATTCCTTGTTGGTCCTACCAGTTTTAGGCGCCTTGATGTGAGGATGGAGTTTAAGACAGTGACAAGTTGGCGCCTAGGAATACAAAGTGGTAGAAGTCCAACTCATATTGGCGCCTTAGCATGAAGAGATGTTCAAACTAACCCAAAGTTGCGCCTTAGCATGAAAGAGCATGATATGTTTAAACTAACTCCTATCATGATGTTTGAGATCCTGAAAATAACTAAGTCTGGTAGCCTGAAATCCTGAAACACTGAAAAATTGGCTAAGTCTGAAATCTAGTGGATCCTCCAAATTCTATAAGCTACATGTTAAATCCAGTGGATCTGAGACCTATCTCAAACATCCTGAAAGGTATATTGAAAAATATTTAAAGTATAAGAAATTCAATCTCTCAACTTATACTATATTTTTCAATATACCTTACCTTGGCGACTTGCATTTTTGGGCGCGAATTTCCTCTAGTACTTGGGCGCATTTTCCCACCTCTGCCAACTTACATCAGCGCCTAGGGAAAGATCAACCTCCAAAACGCTCCAAGATTGCGCCCAAGGTTGAAGGAATGAGTTTTGGCGCCATTTCTTGTTACTCCTGCCAGTTTTAGGCGCCTTGATGTGAAGTAAGATTTGAACTAATGATATTTGCGCCTTGAGTTGACATGATTGAGTTTAGGCGCCCATTCTTTGTTCCCTTTTGCCATTTTTGGCACCTTGAAGAATTGAGCGCCTTGAGCATCAACAATTAGCGCCTAAGGGAAAATGGTTGTCTGGACTTCATAACTTTGAGCGCCTTGTATATAAAGTCTCAAAAGGGCGCCTTTTGCCTTCAAGATTGTCTAGTTTTGGTGCTTTCAAGAGGAGTTAATGTATAGGTGGGTGAAAGGAGTCTTCACTTCATTTAGGCGCCAAATTCAACTCAAAACTACCATAAAGTGCGCCTAAACAAAGAGCATGTTTAATCTATCACTGAGGGAAACTTGAGGTGTCTTGAACACTTCCTTGAGCTTGTTTGATGACTTGAATCCATAAGAAGTGAAGCAAATATTTGTATGAGCTTAGGCGCAAATTCATACCTTGGCAATTACAAGGTGCATAAAGCCTATCTTGAACCTTAGGCGCACTTTGCCTCTCAGTAGACCTCCAGGTGGCGCCTTGAAGGAAGTCATGAGTTGACATCAACAAGTAAGCATTTTGAAGGAATGAAACAATCACCAAGTCAACTTGATTGTAGGCGCCTTGCACTTTTACCAACCAAAATAGCGCCTTAGGAAAAACTCACATGAATTAGTATCTAGGAGTAGGCGCTTGGGAGAAAGAAGCCTCCTAAGGCATGTTTTATGGGTTGAGGACTTCAAAATGTCAAGAAGACATCCAAACATAGCTAGGCGCCCATTCCTACCTCTGCCACCTCATTCTGGCGCCTAAGGAAGAAATTGTGTTGAGAGATATCCTTTGAATGAATCTTTTAAGTGGATTGACTTCTTTAAACCTTTACAATTGCTAGAAATCATTTGAAATAATGAATGTGGGACTAATTTGTGTTAGGCGCACTTTGTTCCTATTTTTACCTATATTTGCGCCTAAGCTTGAAAAGGATTATTACATGTTTAAAGTTATTCCTATCTTATGAAGTGATTGATATATTGTTTATCTTGTCTTGTAGGTACATCAAAAGGGATAGGAGTTGTTCGAGGAGTCACCTTTGAGCGAGGAGCTTGGAATCACCTTCAAGGAGGAGTCATCATCTAAAGAATACTTCAAGATCATCAAGACCGAGTACCTAGAGCACTTCATGTTAGATCACATTAACTTCAAGTGTTCATTATCAAGTTGCATCATTGAAGGAAGGATTGTTGGTGAAGTCAAGGAGTCATCAAGGGCAAGTACCTGAGTAGCCTTCAAATTGCAAGAGGAAACATCAATGACATCATGTTAGATCATATCAAGTTCAGGAATGCTTCACCAATGGAATCATGTTCGAAGACTTTCTATCCATCCAAGCTTCAAGTCAAGATCATCTTCAAAGAAGAGATATCATGTAGCAACTCTAAAGGAGTCTTCCACATTCATTCATGCCAGAGACTTAGGATGGAAGTAATCACTCCCAAGGAAACATCACTTCAAAAGGTAGCTGCTCCAAGACGTCACTATCATGTCCCCAATTTTGGAGTAACTTAAAATTGTTTTAATTGTAAATTAATTTTGTAAAGTATTTCATTTACTTTATAAAATTAATATTTTATTTAAGTTACTAAGTCAGTAGTACTACACTTCATTAAAAAGTGTTGTGAACAAACATTTAAAAAGTACAAATGCGAGCATTTAATAAAGTTCATGTTGTTGTGAACAAGCATTTAAAAAGTACAAATGCAAGCATTTAATAAAGTTCATGTAAAAGCATTTAAAATGCTCTGGTCTGATGTGTACATGTAAACTCTCATTTAATAAAATTAGGCTGGGCCTAATTAATGTAATGGCTTTAAAAGCAAGCCTGAGAGTCATTTGAAGTCATGTCTAAATGTCTAAATGTTTTTCAGATACTTGGTTTGGATTTTTGTCTTTTGACAAATTGTATTCAGTTGATTGACAAGGTGATGTTCCCTTGCATTTGCTGAGCCGAGGAGATGTTCCCTTGGTGAATTGTAGAGGTGAAATTGCTTCAGATTTCACAATTGTGCTTCATTGTACTTGGGTTTTCGATATTTGGTCGGAAACCATTTGTGAGTTTCATTGAAGATCTATGTTTGCAGACATTGTTGAATAATCAAAATATATATTACACAGATTTAATGGTTTTATGATTCAAATATCTCTATATTATTTATGTGGAGTTTAATTGCAAATTCATTAGTCCATATCTGCCGTAGGCTTTAAGGAGATAAAATTACAAATTATATGATTGTCATTTAGAGTATATAATTGTTGGCAGACTGAGGGAACAACTTCTGACAGAAATATCTAGTCAGCCATTTTACTAGTAAATCTTTATTTTTCCTTGAGGAAATTCGTGGGTTTATAAAGGAAAACTTGTGGTATTGGAGTTTATATGGTTTGCAAGTTTTCTAGGAGACAAATTGCTGACAATTCTCAGAGCGTGGGTCCCAGCTAGGTGCTTGAGAGTTTTAGTGTGAATTGAAGACCTCTTCAAAAACAATATTTGCAATTGTTGAAATAATCCTGCCAGCGCTCAATAAAGGAGATTAAACTGCAGATTTAAAGATTGTTATTTTGTGATGTTGGTAATATAGGAGACAATCTCTGACATGATTCAGCAGGTCTCATTTGTAAATTAGCATATGAAAATAGTGATTCGCGGGTCCCAGATTTAACAAGAAGTTTGTAGAATAAGATTTAATATGTTGAAATCGCGGGTCTTATATGGAGGTTCATTTATTAATGCCTACATGGAGATTTTTGTTCATGTTTTGAATATTTGAAGGGTCGCGATACCAGTGCTAGCGGCAGCCAAGGCTTTCTATCTTCGTCAGGAGCAATTTGCGGGTCACAGCATTAGGAAGGAGTTGAATAGCAGCGACATGAGTATATTGCAGATATTGAATAGGAAATCACAATGATATCAATGACGCAAAGGATATTGGCAGCGTGGGTTCAAATGTGGAATTGTCTTCAGATTTAAATTAAGTATATATCAAAGGAAGGATTGTAATGCAATAAGTGTTTGAAAGATTAAACAATACACAAAGCAGCTGACTGAGCTTGTAAGAAGATTGTCATAGCATTGCGAGATATTCTATACAGGGAAACCAAGTATCATATAAGGTGAAGCTTGATAGATTCAACAGTGAAGGTAATTCAGGCATAGCAAACTATAGAAAAGAACAGGAACATCATTGGAATGGATTTGTCAATTATCAAGCCTTGATACTTCTTTGGTATGTTCTAGATTCTTGTTGCAAACCTAAGTTGTATAAGGTTTATCATAAGCTGATGAATAAATCTGATAATAGCTGAGATCCATCATTGTCATGTGAATGTGATCTATCTTTCAAATCTTTAATTTGAAATGACTATATCTCTACAACCTATGTGTGAATATGAAAACTAAGTTTGTGCCAAGTATCTGATCAGTATTTTAGCTTATATCTAGTCAGGGATATTAAAGTCACAGCAAGATATATCTCAAGTCCTCTTCATCAAGTGGCATCATGTTCAAAGCCAAGGCATTCATTCATCCAAGCTTCAAGTTAAGATCTCTCAATCTTCAAAGATTCATCCAAGCTTCAAGTCAAGATTCATCAAGTTTCAAGTTCTTCTAATGCCTTCAAGTCTCCTTGAGAGATCATCTCTACACTCCGAAGGGTCACTTCAAAGATCATCTCGAAGAACTACTTCATCAACTTCAAGTCCTTCAAGTTCAAGTCCTTTCATCTTCAAGTCCAAGAGAGACTTCTACTCCGATTCATGAAGCAAGCTCCATCATGTACTCTTACATGAAGGAAGTATATATCATCATCATCTACTCTATTACTTACTCTTCAAGAGGTACTACAAAGAAGATCATCATATATCTTACCTACAAGAAGAAGAAAAAATCATGAAGTTAGACAAATGAGCTACAAGTATCATACATCCAGTTGCAAGAAGATGTACAAGGCGAGATCTACAAGATGTATTCCTAAACATACAAGTTCAAGCAATCACATTGAATACATCACACAAAGATGATACAATTTTCAAAGTATGCTGAGTTGGCATCTATGTGGCGAGTACACATCATTCAATTTTGATTAGCCACATTATTTAATGCATTCAATGTATCATTTAATGAAAGAAGCCAAAGGGATTCCTATGTGGAGGAATATTTTAAATGCTTTCGCCTTACCTTATCACATTGGAAAACGTGCCTTCATTGCCTCTCTCTTATATGCTAAAAATAGCAAATTGTTGTAACTACCTCTGAGGTGGCACGATCTAGACCCTTGGCTATTGAATTAATCTTAGCCCTTCATTGTATTATGGACACTATATAAAGGCCTTGTTGCCTCATTTGTAATACAGTAGATCATTAGTAATAGTAGAGAGTAGATTTTTAGGAATAGAATAGGAGACTCTCAAAATTCTCTGAGAGGATTTGAAGCTGTTGTAAATATTTCTCAAGGTTAATGCAAAAACATTGGAAGTTTATTTGGTGTTAAGTGTTATCTTGTGGAGTAACTTGGTTTCTTGTACTTCAATGGACTAGAGAGATGTTTCAAATAGATTAGAAATAGATTAGAGCTTTTTGATGTAATGTTTGATGTACTGAATATTTGATCAACTCCTAGCTCATGCTTTTAACATTCATCGCTGGTGAATTGTTGTGTAAAGCTAGTCTGAGCCATATTTGTATAAGTTCGATTGTGGATGCTTGTTTGAGCTGCGCCGTCTTATGGGTACTCATATGAACCTTCATGATTGAAAACCATTCGCAAACCTTAGGAGATTGCACCAACTTCATGTAGTTGTAGGCATCCTTGGCGAAGTGAAGTTAGGTTTACTTAGGGGTTTGTCTATTCATACAACATCATTGCTTTATTGACCTTAGATTAACTTTCTGAACCCTTAACCTTTTTCATTTATTTATCATTGAGACCCTGAATACATCATCCATACTGAAAGGAGGAATAAGCTAAACAAGTGTGAAGAAGAATCTGCGTACGTCCCTTTGTGATTATCAGCAAGATCACATGTAATCACTGAGTTAACCCATCAGGGATCATAAAAAGGAACCTTGGAGTTACTTCACTGGATCACATAGTTCAGCCTTTGAAGAGCTTTATTCAAGAGAGAGTGGGATACTCTAGTGTTTTACTCTATTGTTGACTTGTCTAAAAACAATCATCAACAACACCTTCTGAGTGACTTTCTAAAAATAGACGGCTCCTTCAAGAATCTTGGAGAGCTATTTGGGAAGCCGAACAAACTTCCGAAAGTTGCATAGCCATCCTGAGACATCACCGAGCTCAAAGCCAAAGCAAAACATCACAAATAACTGAACCTGTGCTCTCCACAACTTACGAAGCTCTTTAACCAAGCCAAATAGCCTACTGAAGCTCTAGGAAATAGGCTATTGGTCACAAACTTGGCTATACGCCAAATGGGGACATTACAGTCCTCATCTTGGAAACTTGTGGGAGCATAGGAAAATGCGTATCGTCATTCTAATAACATGTTCCCATGCAATTGCTTATTGCTTTATTTTTTTAAGGTTGAGGTGGTCCCATCTAATTTTTTTAATAAGTACAATGTATAATTTGGAATCTTCTCCTTAGCTAGTGGAGCAAGTATAGTTTAAGATTTGAAAGTTCAGCTGTAGATGGAGAGGGGGGCTGAAATAATGCAGCCGCTGCTTAAACACAAATTCGCCTCGTGGCTGCACATTTTCTCTTCCCTCTCTTTTTACTTTCCCTTTTAGATTTTACCTCCAAATTTAGTAATTACAAAAAATCAATAATTTGGTAACTACTTAAAATAAGTAGGAAAAAAACATGGGACCACAAGTCCCAAAAAAATCTCTTAAAAAAATTGAGCAGTATCTGCTAATTTTTTTTTGCTAAGTGGCTGCTTTGGACCTTGCTGTAAGGTGATGAATAGCTGATGCAGTTGGGGATGGGGGTCCCAATTAAGGGATGTCCAAATCTGCAGCCTTAACACACAAATCCACTCACACAATGGAAAATACAAACAAAGGGCATCATTCAACACAATGGAAACTCAACAAATGTTAGATACGATATCTTTATTGATCTTCAGAATTACATCAAGCCGCTCGTTATATATTTAGGCCTTGAAGCCTTTCAACATCCTCATAACCTATAGATCAACTATAGATGTCGTCTTGAGATTTTTCCAATTGGCACTTCATCTTGGGCTAAAGATCTTCAATGAGCATTGTCCATTTTTGTTCCTACTCTATTGGTATATATAGATGTCTTTTTAGTAACATTTTTACACACTCCCAATGAAGAGGGATGACTTCCTATGTACAAAAGGTTTACAATAAAGCCTTGCTTAATTCTAGGCAAGTTAGTTCCTCCAATTAGTCAACTGGTTGCTAAGATTTTCTCCGTGAATGTTGGTGCCATATTATGTCTTCAAGAATGGTTTAGGGTTCAACTTCATTGCACGCTAGAGAAGTGAAAGAACAAAGGCTTTAAGGAAATCATTCAAGTAGATCTAGATCTTGCATCAATCCATAATGATATATCAAGAGCTCCAAAACCACCCATGTTGTTGTGCTGCTCCCTATGTGCACATTCTCAAGCAGTACGACAATGGTTTAAAATTGCTCAAGGCCATCTAAAATTCATGTGGCAACGACTTTGCATTACCACAAGGACTTCTTTGGGCTGGTAAATGTAAATTGCCGGAACCACGGATTCAAACTCTAATTGAAACTTCAAAAACTTGCAAAACACAAGGAAAATAGAAAACTTGTTTTCGGGTGATGCAAGGTTGCTGATCCCTGAGATGCTTCCACATCAATAGTAGGTTTGGGTGATAGGTTGAGGTTGAGGTCAGTTTATGGTCAAAATAAGACAAATTGAGCATCAAGACAATATATTTACAACAAGGCCAAAAATAAATGTAAATTAAAAAGGTAAAAGAACAAGGTATGCACTTTTCTCCTCTAAATTATCATAAAAGAAACATTGTCAATGGTCTATAAAACAATAAAATACAATGTAAACTGCTGGAACTGTGGACTGAAACTCTAACTGAAACTTCAATAACTTGCAAAACATAGAGAAAACACAAAGAAAATAGAAAACTTATTTTTGGATGATTCAAGATTGCTTGACCTCTAAGATGCTTCTGCATCAATAGCAGATGTGGGCGATAGGTTCAGGGTTGAGGTCAGCTTATGCTCAAAATAAGACAAACTGAGCATCAGGACAATATATTTATGACAGCCAAAAATAAAAGTAAAACAAAAAGTAAAAGGACAAGGTATGCACTTTTCTCCTATACACTATCATAAAATAAAAAACATAGTCAATGAACTATACAACAATAAAATACAATGCCAATAACTAAAAAGTGGTACAATAATCCCTATAGTAAGGTCAAAGGTTTTGTCATGTTCCGCCCGCTCGAACCATATGATATTAATTATTTTAATAATAAGTGTTGTTTAACACTATTATAATAAGTAATACCTATATAATAATAATATAAATTATTTTAATAATAATGATTCAAATTGTTGGGCGCTGACCTCCTTGGCATTTTAGCGCCGACTCACCTTCAAATTTGTAGTGTTGACTTGCATCACTGTCATGTCCCCGTTTCCGGCTTGATCATCAAATGAAGAATGAATTAGCCTATTCCTCATTCCTGGAGGCTAATTCTAAATAATGAGGGAATGAACTGGTTTTTGACTAACTTAACTTATTTGTTTTGCAGGAACAAGTCAGAAACTTGAAATTTGGCTAAGTCTGTAAGCCAAGTCATAAGGAAGTTGACTTTTGGAGTCTAGGCGCAAATTCCTCATCAAACTGCTTAAATGAGCGCCCAAGGATATGGAGTCTTCGAACAAGCTTTGGAAGTGCAAGATGATAAGAAGGATTTGTCTTGAAGCATTTCAAATAGGGCGCTTTGATAGGAGAAGGTGATAAGTTTCCACAATGAAGTTTGCTGAATGGATTGGATAGGCAAGAAGGCTTATTCACTTTAGGCGCTAGTATCATGTTGCACCATCCAAAATGAGCGCCTAGAACAACAAGGCGCCAATACATCATTTCAGGGATTCCCCATTTGAGCGCCTAGCATAGGTGGATGTAGATTGAAGTTTTAAAGCTAAGTGAAGACCCTTGAATGAACTCTTAGCACTAGGCGCATGTGTTGGTTGAAGCTCTTTGACTTTGGCGCTTGGGATTGAAAGCATTGTGAGGTGCACCTTTTGGTAAAACACTTCCATTTTGGCGCCTAGGATGAGAACTCACTCACATGGCTTATAACTTTGGAATTGATCAAGTTAGGTGAAGTTGAAGAAGGCAGGTGCACTCTACTGTCTATCTCACCCTTATAGTGCACCCAGACAAATAAGGCGCTTGTTCCATTTGCCTAAGACTCCATTAGCGTCCTAGGTTGATGAACTTTCCAAGACACCTGAAATGGCGCCCAGTGGATCTTTCAAGAAAGGGAAACATTCTCAGTGTTGTTCAGTAATCCAAGTTATAAAGTTAACAAGAAATAGAGCCAGATGATAAAGGCGCACTCCTTGGTCTCCATCACCTCAAAGATGCGCCTAATGCAGTTTGGTGCCAACCTCCCTCTTTCCAACCTCCAAGTGGCGCCTAGAGTCAAAAAGGTTTCCACTGAATAATGTTAAGTGTTTTGAGCATATGGAGTCATCAAACTCTACTAGGCGCATACCTATGCTTTTGCAACCTCAAATTGGCGCCTAGGGTTCAAACATCTTCCTAAGACGTGGTTCTGCTTCTCCATGACCCTGTTTTGGCACCTAAACTTGGAAGCACCTTGTAGACTTGGATTAAGATGGAATTCACCTCCAGGATGTTAGGCGCAATCTCATGACTCCTAAACTTTGAATATGCGCCTAGAGCAAGACTGGGATTTTGAAGCTCCAATTGATCATTTACCTTGATTTGGAGATAGAATGTCATCCAAGGACTCACTAATCTAATGTAGATCTTGATCAAATGTTGAGGCGCACTCTCTAGTCTCTGCCACCTATAAGAAATGCCCAGTTTGGAAAGGCGCCCATTCTGGTCCTCTCTACCCTCAGTTGGCGCCTAACCCTAAGAGACTTGCAACTATGACATCAAATTGGCGCCTAGAACTCATTTGGGCGCCTACTCTTGAATCAAAGTCCAAAAATCTTTGTTGAACAATTGATAAGTGTTTGAAAAAACAATGGAACCTCCAGATTATACTAGGCGCATCTCCATGCCTCTACACCTTCAGATTGGCGCCTAGCATTTAAAAACTTTCTTAATGACTTTGTTTTGGCGCCTAACCTTGAAAAACAATCTAGAGCATCTATAAACTCTAATTGGTGCCTAATGTTGGCCAGGCGCAACTTCAAGAGATCACCTCAACTTGGCGCCCAAGTCAGAAGAACCTTGAATCTGCGCCTAAGGGTTTCTAGGAGTTAAGGTTGTTACAACTACCTGAATGCAAATTGGTCAGAAGGATAGCATTTGGATCCGTGTCAGGGCTTCTGGATAAATTTGCCAACTCAGAATGAGTCATCAGATGGAATATTCCTTTGGATATGCTTCTTGGGAAACGTGCCTTGGTTCCTCTTTGTGCATTGAAAAACGTGCCTTCATTGCCTTTGGAAGGCCTATAAAAGGAGGAGCTCTCTCATTCATTTGTTATCTATTCATTTTGACAAAATTCTCTCTGCAAAGCTATTGAGCTTGTAATCTTGAGGCCTGCGAGTTTCAAGTGTTGGGGTGATGCTCCCTCAACAAGCAAGGTGATGCTCCCTTGTTGTAATGTGAGGTGTTGACATTCAGTTGACATCATTGAGTTTGATTGAGTTGATCAAGTATAGAAGTCATTGTAAACATCAAGGCTTCAAGGCCTTCCTTTTGTAATTCCATTTGAATAAGGTTGTAACTTCATGCTATTGAAAGCATTATCTATGTAATAAGACATTTGCAAGATGATTGAATCAAGCAATAAGACAAGTACCCAGCTTTAAAGTTGATTAATTCAAGTAGTTATCTTTGATGTTTGTCATTAAGTGTTAAGTAGTGATAAGCTAAGTACAAGTAAATTTATCTAAGTTAAGGAAAAATTTTAGTAGAACTAGTTGGGTATCTTACAATCACATTCAAATCTATGAATAGGTATAAAGGAAAGAAAGTTTGTGGGCGAAAGGTATCTTATCTCATAGCCTGCTTGATGTTGTTGTAGGACAGTCACAAAAAAAGGGAGAAAATGTTGACTCAGAGGTTGAGAAGGCTGAGAAATTCATAGGTCATATATGACAAATACATCTTCAAGTGCAAAAGAAGTTGAAAGTGAGTTAAGAAAGGTACAAGCGAAGACATGATCAGCATGTTGCAAGTATGAGGTGAGCCAGTGTTGTCATTGATGTCAACATACTCATATTGCATTGGCAAGAAGGATTGGATGAACTGTGAGCTGAGGATATTGAGAAAATTAGTCTCAAACAGGAACAGTGAAGAACAGTGATGAGAAGAAGGCAAAAGTACTCAATAAATTGATGACCAAAGGATGCAGATTAAAGGGTTTGTAGATATGAGTCTTGAGATGATCCAGTTAAGTTTTTAGAGGTCCGCATGCAGATTTGAAGAAGTTGTGATTGATCAAGTAGAACCGGTTCCGGGAAGTGCTCCGGAGTGACAGAGTGATACAAAGAGGTTCGGTGAGATCCGGAAATGCATTATCCTATCTTGCGGATTGGATGGAATATTTGGGATGTCCTTGTGATGTGTCATCTCAATTTGTTCATGATTTGGAGGTCCGGAAGCACATGTTTCAGTATGACAGTGGCGGTAGACTGTGTTCTTGAAGTTCCGGATGAGGAAGAGAAGAGATTCCGGTGAGCAGAGGAAGTGCGGATGTTCCTGGTCATTCAGGCAAGCTTGTGAAGGTTCTTGGATCGTGTTGAGGTTGTGTTGTTGATCCGCATTGGTGGTAGAGCCCGGAATTGAAGATATTCTTCCGGATGAAGTTCTTGTTCAGACTAGCCGACCGGATGAGTTGTTCATCTTGCGAATGTTCTTGTGGTGGCCGACCGGATGTGTTATTCATCCTGCGAATGTTCTAATGGTTGATTGCCGACTTAGATGATTGTTCCTAAGTCGATGTCTTGTATAAATAAAGGTTTGTGAGTTCATTTCAAAGTGTGTGTTGAAGCGGATGAGTGTGATATAGCGAAAGAGCGAAAGGGCAGAGCAGGTGTGTTTCGAGCTTAAATGGAACTGATCCAGACATGGTGAAGATGTCATTCTCCAGTTCAAGGTTGTGATACTTATGATCTTGTAGACAGTGTGTCTCTTTTGTAGGCAGTGTGCCTCTTTGTGAGCAGTGTGCTCGGGTAGTGAGCCCTGACTGGCATGTGCCATCTGTTTTTCTTATTCTTCTAACAGAGAATAATCCTTGGGTTAATCACCCCGTGGTTTTTCCCTTAACCGGGTTTTCCACGTCAAAAATCTTGGTGTCTAATGTGTTGATGTTAATCTGCTCCGGTGTTTATGCTTTCTGCTTTCATGAATGGTTAATTTATATGCTGTTAACTAACAAAGAAGAATCAAATGTTTGAAGTAGAAGCAAAGTTTTTGCACAACTGATTCACCCCCCCCTCTCAGTTGTGTGCCCTAGATCTAACAATTGGTATCAGAGCCAAGTTCCTCTGAAAGGAGCTTAATCGCTTGAGGAGATCCAGGATGTCATCATACAAGAAGGATAGTCCGAAGTTCGATGGAACCAACTTTACTCTCTTGAAAGGTCGCATGAAATGTCACTTGGAGTGTATGGGAAAAGCATACTTGACCATGGTCACAAAACCATATGTACCTCCACAGGGTGGTCCGATAACTCTGAATGAAATCACAAATGCTAAAAAGAATCTGCGGACCAAAGAAGCTCTTCTAAGCACATTGAATGACTCAGATCTCTCAAATGTTATTGACCTACCAACTGCATATGAGATCTGGACTAAACTGGAACTTCTGTATGAAGGAGATGAGTTTGTCAAGAGTGCAAGGTTGCAAAGTCTGAAAGGGAAATTTGAAAGATTGAAGATGAGAGATGATGAAAATATCACTACCTTTATGCCAAGAGTGAATGAGCTGGTGTGTGGAATCAGGAATGCTGGTGGAGTTCTAGATGAAAATGAAATTGTTTGCAAAATTCTCAGATCCCTTCCTGCTGCCTACAAAATCAAGGTTGCTGCATTGATGAATTCAGAGCCCATACAACTGTCACAAGAGAGCAATTGGCGGGCAAACTGGCTACATTTGAAATGATTGAGTTTGGAGATGATCAACTCAAGACTGAATCTGCATTCAAAGCCAGTGCCTATGTGAAAAGCAAACAAAGATTTGATCCGGGAGAGAACTCTTCAAGAAAGCTGTCATGGTATGACCAAGCAAGGAAAGACATGGAAAACGAAGAAGCAGAAACAGCTCAACTTGAAGCCCTCATTGCAAAGAGACTACCAAGAGGATCCGGTAAGTATGAAGGAAAACTACCCTTTAAGTGTTTCAACTGCAATAAGATTGGTCATTTTGCTTTAAGATGTCCGGAAAGATCTACAAGGTCAAATGCTAACAGATCAAGGTTTCAAAAGAACTGCTATTATGTTCGTGAAGAAGATGATAATGAAGGAGTAATAGATGATGAATCAGAAATAGGAAGCAAATCCGGAAATGAATGGGTGTTTATTGCCATCAAGGAAGAAGATTCAATATCCTCTGAATCTGTCAATCATAAGGTTGTTGAAAGAGCTTTGGCTACCCAAGTTGAAGAAAAGGATGATTGGGTTATTGACAGTGGATGTTCTCACCATATGACAGGTGACAAGAACAAGTTCTTAGATTTGGAAAGGTATGAAGGAGGAATGGTAAAGTTTGGTGATAATTCTGTTGGTAGAATCAGAGGTAGGGGAACTATTTCTTTTGATGGAAAGAGCAAAACCGGTAATGTTCTATATGTTGAAGGACAAGCACAATCTTCTCAGTGTTGGTCAGTTGATGGATAAAGGCTATGATCTCCGGTTCAAGAATGGAAGGTGCAGGATCTTTGAAAGCTCCGGAACTGAGATTGCATCCGGTACTCAAACAAAAGGTAATATCTTCTATCTAGTTGGTTCAAATAAAAGTTGTTTGTTTGTTCAAGTTGATCAGAGTTGGTTATGGCATAGAAGAATGTGTCATGTGAATTTTGACAACATCATCAAGATAAGCAATACTCAGGTTGTAAGAGATCTTCCAAAATTGGTGAAACCTATTGGTACCCATTTTGGCCTAGAGGTTGAGCTTGCATGTTGGAGGGTTTTTTCATTTAAACCCTAGGTCTTCTTGTCCATCAGCAAGAGCTTGGCCTATCGGCGAGCTATTTTTTGTTCCCTCCGATATGTTTGGTTCGGCCGATGGAAATGCCATCGGTGTGATATTCATCGTCGGCAGGCTTCATTTGTGTTTGGCCGATGGATGTTATCGGCGTGTGTTGTATTGTCGGCGTGAGTGTTTTGAGTTGTGCCGATGATGGGGGGCTTGGCTGATGGGACCAAGGAGGATGTGTCTATCGAGGTGACAAGTTCTATCGGTGTAGGCATTTTGTTGTTCGCCGATGGCTTTGGTCATACCGACAGGCGAGGAATGTGGAGACTTCATCGGTGAGAGTTTGGTCCATCAGCTGGGGAGCTTTGGGTTTGGCTGATAGTGTTGATATCGCCGATGGAGGGATTTGGAACGAGCATCGGTGTGACTTTGTGCGATTGGCCGAAGAGTTTTTGACTTGCCCGATGGTGTATGTCACACCGACGGAAGGAGGAGGCCAGGGTCCATCGGCGTGAGTTGTGTTGTCGATGAGCATCTTTTCTGTTATGCCGATGGTCTATGTCTTGGCGACGGGTGTGTTTGGAGTGGACCATCGAGATGACTTAGTATGTTGGCGAGGGAATTTTGGGCTAGCCCGACGGTTGTTGTCTGGCTGACGAAGTATGTTTTGGTGGCCATCGGGGAGACTCGTATTGTCGGTGGGAGTTTGGAGAGTTAGCCTGATGGTCAGTCTCTGGCCGATGAGGGGAATGTAATGAAACGGTCGGCGAGACTATTGAGGTCGGCCAGAGGATTTTTGGATGCTCCGATGGAGGGAGTCACGCCGACGGGGGTGCAGAGTGTAGTTTGTGGTCATCGGCCAGACTATTGATGTCGGGATGAGTTTTGTGGAGTTGGCCGATGGTTCTTCTCTGGCCGATATGGAAGTTGTAGGCTTTCAGGAGGTGTCGTCGGTGAGACTTGATAGATCGGCAGGGGGATTTGGGAGTTGGCCGATGGCCTGGGTCTGGGCGATGGGCTTTGGGTGAAGGAGCGTGTGTCAAGCGTGGCAAAAGCGCTCGACACCTATTATGCAAGTGACTATGCTTTTAAACTACTAAGGTGGTTTCTGCATCATGCATGTGGGATTAATCCCCTTGCATTATTTTTTGAACCTGTGGTAAACGCATTTTGGCGGGAGGTTGTTTTTGAACGCTGCGAGAGTTTTCAAGCGGCCGCGGGTGGTTGAGCCATCAATGGCGATTGTGCTGAGGCGTGGGCGAGTTGTTGAACAGTCATGTACCCAATTTTTGGCATGAGGACTTCTAGATGGTGGCACAGGGCTCGAGGCCACCATTGTCTACTTTCTGTCTCTGCAGCAATAAATTCTGAGCGCCATTCCTTTGAAGGATCTGTATCTGGCGGATTTTTGTAAAAGCCTTGTAATTAATTGCTGTAAGGTACACTTTCTGGCCAATATAGGCAGACTGTGTTACCATTTTTGTTGTTGTTGAAAGTTGAACATTTTGGCTCTGTAATGCAATACAGTTGGATTTGGTTGCTCTGTACAGCTAAACTTGTGAGTTTATGTATCTCCTGTTGTATGTTTTTGCATGAATCCACTGATTTCATGGTCAATTCTATATGAATAATTCTATGTTTGCATGTGTTATGCTAATTCTGTCTCCAATTTTGCATGTATCTTTCTTCTGAGTCTAGGTATTCAAGGAATGTCTAAGATTCTAGAACATAGAATTCCTGTGTTGAATGTCTGATCTTTTAACTTCTGCTCAAGGGGTAGATTAAACTGTTTTCAGATTGAACATTGGGAAGGGTATACTGTAATAGGGATGCCATAAGTATAGATAGCTTAACACTCTATATTGGGAGATATCTGTAAGGTAGGTATCATATGTATCCCCCTAAAATCCAGTTTTAGTTGTTCATGCATATCATTCACAGGTGTATGTCTACTGACTCCAGGCCCTGGATAGGCACCAATCTCGCTTTGTGTTTGTGTTACAACCATGTCCAGCTTTGCATCCAAACTTAAAATCAAAATCAAAATCTAAAACAACCTTTAGGACATTAGAATTAGTTTTAGGATCCTCAGTCCTCTGTCTACAACTGCAAATAGGCCCAAAGCTAGCCCCTTTGCTCTTATCTTTCAGTTTTGGTCTACTTACAGGAGAACTTATCTGCTTTCTGTCAGCATCCCAGCCTTTGTATGTATATCCTCATGGATGCTGAGTAGGGAATACCCCCCTAGGTTTTGCAGAGCCTGAAGAAGAAGAGGAGATAAAATATAGAGTCTATCTCCTATACTGTTGGCCCCTGACCCAGAGATCCTGTTGATCATTGATGGCTACCTTGTAGGGAAATCTGGGAATAAGCATCCAGTCTGGGAAAAAACCAACAAAACCTACAAATAGTTCGTGCAAAGAATGTCAGCTAGGTAAACAGAGCAGAGTCTCTTTCAAAAGCAAGGATCAGTCCTCTACCGGATTATTGGAATTAGTCCATACTAATCTCTGTGGTTCGACAAGAATCAAGAGTATGCAAGATGATAGATATTTCATGTTACTGATTGATGATCATTCCCGGATGATGTGGGTTACCTTCCTAAAAGAGAAATCAGAAGCCCTTGAGAAGTTCAAAATCTTTAAAGCAGATTTGAAGTTGTGATTGATCAAGTAGAACCGGTTCCGGGAAGTGCTCCGGAGTGACAGAGTGATACAAAGAGGTCCGGTGAGATCCGGAAATGCATTATCCTATCTTGCGGATTGGATGGAATATTTGGGATGTCCTTGTGATGTGTCATCTCAATTTGTTCATGATTTGGAGGTCCGGAAGCACATGTTTCAGTATGACAGTGGCGGTAGACTGTGTTCTTGAAGTTTCGGATGAGGAAGAGGAGATTCTGGTGAGCAGAGGAAGTGCGGATGTTCCTGGTCATTCAGGCAAGCTTGTGAAGGTTCTTGGATCGTGTTGAGGTTGTGTTGTTGATCTGCATTGGTGGTAGAGCCCGGAATTGAAGATATTCTTCCGGATGAAGTTCTTGTTCAGACTAGCCGACCGGATGAGTTGTTCATCTTGCGAATGTTCTTGTGGTGGCCGACCGGATGTGTTATTCATCCTGCGAATGTTCTAATGGTTGATTGCCGACTTAGATGATTGTTCCTAAGTTGGTGTCTTGTATAAATAAAGGTTTGTGAGTTCATTTCAAAGTGTGTGTTGAAGCGGATGAGTGTGATATAGCGAAAGAGCGAAAGGGCAGAGCAGGTGTGTTTCGAGCTTAAATGGAATTGATCCAGACATGGTGAAGATGTCATTCTCCAGTTCAAGGTTGTGATACTTATGATCTTGTAGACAGTGTGTCTCTTTTGTAGGCAATGTGCCTCTTTGTGAGCAGTGTGCTCGGGTAGTGAGCCCTGACTGGCATGTGCCATCTGTTTTTCTTATTCTTCTAACAGAGAATAATCCTTGGGTTAATCACCCCGTGGTTTTTCCCTTAACCGGGTTTTCCACGTCAAAAATCTTGGTGTCTAATGTGTTGATGTTAATCTGCTCCGGTGTTTATGTTTTCTGCTTTCATGAATGGTTAATTTATATGCTGTTAACTAACAAAGAAGAATCAAATGTTTGAAGTAGAAGCAAAGTTTTTGCACAACTAATTCACCCCCCCTCTCAGTTGTGTACCCTAGATCTAACACAGCACGCCCTGAGCATAAGTGTAAGGTGAGTTACAAGGTTTCGTTGTACATGAGAAAAGATAGACTACAAGAAGCAACATAGAAGATGAAACTCTTTGTTATTTTGGAGTATGTTGCTAAGAATGCATTTTGACTTGGTTTGCCACCATACATAAAAATCTACTTGGTGGTCAGCGTATAAAACCCATGTTTGTTTTAGGAGGAAGAAGAGGTGGTGTTACCTTCAATGGAAGATCTCACTCCAAGTCCTTTGGAAGGACTGGAATTGTACTAAGTTGCCAGTTCTGGTACGGGTTCAAGTTCGGGTTTGGTCAAATTTTTTTTGGGTGTGGGTTTGTTTTGGGTTCGTCCATACAAAAACATATAAAAATCAGAAATATATTCATATTTGTAGCAGTAATTAAGTTTGGAATACCATAGCATCATGAATATGATCATATAATAAACAAAACCACACTAGTATTAGAAATTAAAAACACTACAATGTCAATTAGTCAAACACGAACGTTGAATGTCATGATATATGACCTTGATAATCAAAAAATCAAAATTATAATGCCTAGATTTATTTTTTTATAAATCTGGGCATTATAATCTGTTCTTTCACTAGGAACAAACGATGTTCACTTCCAAGTCACAAGTGAAAAATATGACCTTGATAATGTAGCAGACTTTCAGAGTGTAGATCAGTACTGAAAGGATCAGTGACTTGCATTCACATGGTTGTTTCTGTATACCTAAAA
The DNA here is from genome assembly GCA_027924645.1 of Cunninghamia lanceolata. Classification (NCBI taxonomy): domain Eukaryota; kingdom Viridiplantae; phylum Streptophyta; class Pinopsida; order Cupressales; family Cupressaceae; genus Cunninghamia; species Cunninghamia lanceolata. The sequence continues at coordinate 12,733,733 of BSBN01000803.1, forward strand.
AAGTAAAATGTTCTGCCCCCACGAGGTCACCATAAAAAAATTTATGCATCTTTTCTCTTATTGTCTTCTTTAATGTTTTTTCTTTTTTAGATTTTCAATTAAGAATCCATAAAATATAAATAGAAAACATTAAGAAGGAGGGATAAAAAGAGTGAGAGAAAGAATCAGTTAAGGATATGTTCCATTTGGCATTTACCTTAACTTGATGCCTTAAGGATATATGACCTTGATAATCAAAAAAATCAAAATTATGTTGACATGAATGAGAGTCAAATCACCAAAAACAATAAAAAATTGCCCCAGATTTATAAAAAATTAATCAAAAATTCGCTTTTTTGGCCATCCTGCCACGGGTTTTGTCTGGGTTCTGCTGTAGGTTCGTCCCAGACGGACCTACAGGACCCTGGCCGAACCCCCGAGAGGACTGGACCAGGATCCGGACCCAGGGTGGACCGAATCGGGACCCAGGCCGTAGATGGGGGGGGGGCAAGAACCGGTAACTTAGTTGGAACATGATATGGTTCTTCAAAAGGAGAGGCGAACATGTAGAGGATTGCAAGAAACATGGTTGGTTGGTTTGAAAGGACAACTTCCAACCAAGGCAAAATGGCACCCTAAAGAGGATGTTGGAAAGAGATTTCAACATCTAATGAGTTCTTGAGTTGCTGGGGAGCAAAGGCACCCTAATTGGGGAGGTATGATTCAAAAACGGTCCTTTATACAATCAAACGATTGGATGTTTTTCCTTTAGTCAAGGAAAGGCTAGTTTTAGGAATTCCTTCACAAGGGAGTACATTGTTCTTTAGTTTTGGAACACCATGAACTTGTGTGGAGTGTTGTTGAAGACTTGGGATGATTCAAAGCATCTCGGGGAAGAAGACAAACTTGTGTGTAGGCATTAGAAGACATTGGTTTTTGAGTTATGGTGAAATTGCCACTTGTCACAAGAGGCTAACTTTGTGATTGCCTTGACAAATTCATCTAGACTGCAATGGATGCCCCTTGGTGAAACTGGCGAATTTGCTATATGACAAGCAGAGGATTTTAATGTTCAGAGTTTTGATTGTCCAATTCGACTTCTTGGCATTGGTTTGTGACATGTGTGCTTGAGCCCCAAAGAGATGTGGAAGAGTCTATGTATTAACCAGATTTGGGCGTGGAACAAGGGTTGGCACTCATGTTTTCTTCTTGGAGGAAGGGTTTTGCAAGTTGTCACTGTTGAGCAGGGTTCTTGGAGCTGCATTGTATCTTGTAGGTTGTACGAGCTCTTTTACATGGATGTGGAGCTTGGTTGGTTGAGACATGACCTTACTACTTTGTAACTTGATTGAAATGATAGCAGAGACGAGGAGTTCTTGCTCCTCTTCTTGGAGTTTTTCCCCCGTTTAGGATTTCTCCAAGTCAAACTTCTTGATACAGTCATTATCATGCAGTCTATTGTTGCTGTTTCATGTTTCTATGCTCTTTGTGATAAGTATGAATGCAAACACATGTATGTTAAGTGGATATATTTCTGATAACACTAACAACACATGTAAGAGGTGTTTGTGAGAAGTCACACGTAGAGAATCGATTCTTGGTGAGCTGTATGGGAGTATCTCCCTCAGTTTACAGATCACTTTCACCCAACTATAGGAGCTCTTATATTCATTCTAGTTCTTGTTACAATGCCAATGATAACCCCTATTTGCAATGAGTTGCTTGATCATTGTCATACGTTGCCAAATCAGTGAAATTAGTTGAATTTGAAAGCTCTAGCCAACCCTTGGCGAATTCTCAGCCATTTTAAATTATACCTGTGTTTATGTGTTCTAAAATAAACAAATATCAGGAGAAAATACAATAATATAACTCCAGGCTACCTTTGTTAAAAAGCTAAACAAGAGATTAAAAAACAACAATAAACAGTTTTAAAAAAGCTCTTGTGCAGCTTGGAAGGAAATTTTAAATAACATACAAAAATATAATTAAAAGCCTTACCTTGAATGAAGATTCTTCTTGAGACAGGTTTCTTAATCTTCCTAGCCCATATCTAACACTCCTCAAGGTATAGGAGTAGTGGGGGCACGGGTTTTGAACCCAAAGAAAACTTGCATCCTTGAGCAATGTGTAGAAATGCAGTTTTGGGTGAGTGAAAATGAGAATTAGGGATTTATTCATGCTTTTGTTAGTGATTTAGAAGTCAATTTTTAGGGTTGTTAGTTTTTTTTTTTTTTTTGGGGGGGGGGGGGTGGTTCTGTTAAATCACTTTTTTTGTTTTTGTTTTTGTTCTGCTAAATCATTTTTTTTTTGTGGGAACCTGGAGGGTTCTTCCTGGATTTGCCCAGGTTCACCCAAGGTTTGACCCATAGTTGGCCTTGGTATGTCTTAGACATACTTGGGCCAAATATGCAGGCCAGCGTGGACTGCAACCAGTACCCAATCCAGACATTTTTGGGTTCAGGCAGGTTTCTGGGCAAAACCAGCTTCACAATACATAATCATATATCATCTGCCATTTAAGGACTAAAATTGGAGCTTCTGAGTGCTGAAATACTCTATATCATCAGGCAAGGAGCTAACTTCTCATTACTCTTCTTCAACTGACCCTTGATGTCTTTAATAGAATAAGGAGTGAGGTGCTTGTTCCCTCCCCTTTGACCAAACACTCATCCCAAAAACCCTGTTTATTGAAACTCTTCATCAAATAAGGGTGTGTTACAAGCAACTGCTCATGGACTCAAATTGTCTTCAAAGGTCGAGATACACAGCAACCAAAATGTTGCTTGTGTAGATCCCACTCTTGCTTTGGATGTGGATGTTGTGAGCCCTAGAATGTTTCTGAAGCCAACAATCATGCAGGGAGTCAAATAAATGTAATCCTGTTGGGACAAAACAAGAAAAGCCGATTACTAGTGTTACTGCTACTATAAAACTAGAAGTTCATCTTAGCTCAGATGCAAAGGTTTGAAATTTCCGCTGTAGTTTATGCTCCTATTCACTTTAAGAAAAGAAAGCTAATAAGATCAAATAACTGCAATATCAGTAAAATACTCATATACTGATATTACTGGACTAAATCTAAACTCTTCTCCACTATGCTTAATTTGAAAATTTTCTGTAGTACATACACTGTCAAATTCTTTTTCCATTATGTACAATTTATGCCTTATCAATTGATCACTGCTTTAAATTTGCAGGATGTTGTTTATGCAGATTTTGAGTTCTTTGACCCCAAACAGGATGATTTCCATGGGGTCAAAAATCTACTGAAGGCATACTGTGACGGGATTGACTGGGATTTAAGTGGTTTCGTTGACATGATTTTGGCTCAGACAACGGTTGGCACTGTTATCAAGACAGATGAAGATAGCCTCTTTGGTGTTGTCACGGCTATTAACCTAGCAAGATATAAGGTTAGCTGGTTTCACATGGAGCACTTGCTTGTTTATTTTTAGATTCTCTTTGCTACTTCTCTGTTTGGAACACAATTACATCTGTTAATCTTATTTTATCTTTTAAGTTGTGTGTAGTAACTTTTCACGTCAGAGTGCATCTATATCCACTTTGTACAATTCTGTACACAATCTTTTCTTTAGTCCATCCTGATAGCCATTCATTATTAGAAGTCCATTTGGTTAATATGTATTCTTTTGCCTGGGAGAGTTGGGTGGTGAATACAGCAGAGGGAACACAAATTGAAATAACCTATGGTCAAAAGACCATGAATTTTAGTTCCTAGCTATTAATGGTCAAAAGACCATTAATGTATTCAAATTCTGAATACATTAATCAAATCAGTCAAGCACCTGGTCTTTCTCTGGCACTGGACCTCCCATTGCATCCAACAAGGCACCTACTGGCTCCTTCAACTTAACGCTAAGAGTCACATTTCAAGTGTACCTGCAACTATTGCTCCCACAGTAGCAGAATCAATGCTCAATACCATGTGATAAATATCTAGATTGAGATCCTAGAAACACAGTCTTCAACCAGATCTGATCTAATTGCTGCCAAGTTGCAAACAATGAAATTAAAGCAGATAAATATCATTTTCCCCTGAACTTAAATGCACTTTAATAAACCACCAAAGCTTTTAATAGCAGCAAGAAGATGAACTTTGTATTTTAGTAATATCTTTCAATAGAACCAAGCTTTATTTTTATATTAAAAAAAAATGCTACTCTCAAATTCTTCAATTCTAAAAGCTGTGAAAGTGCCTCTCACTCAAAAAACAACTATAAACTAAAAGGAATGATAACTTCTTCCTAAATCATCCTGTAGACACCTAAAATTGTCCATTCTTCATGTCATCCTTAAATCTCCCGAAACATTCCTAAATACCCCTAAACCACCTTTCTACCACATTTAACTGAATAAACACATGTTTAGACAGTTGATTAATCAATTCCCCTTTAAATCGTGATTAAATGATATTTTATTGTCAAAATCACTATTCATGTACTATTCACTATTCATTTGTACCTGCATTGGTAGTTGCACAATGCATCATTACTTATCCCTAGCCTAAATGATTTATTAATCATTTTCCCCTTCCTCTATAGTTTAAACATTAGATAAATTTAATTTATTTATTATCCCCTTTTCCCATCCCATGAATTAAACAAATTTTTACATTTATTTAATTCCCTGTTTTCTACACTTTTGATTAGGTGACCTAAACCTAATTAATTATCTAATCCCCTACTTGTACGTTCCATTATCCTAACCTAACCCTAGTCAACTCCTCCCCATCCCCCTAAATGTACAAAGACATGGCCTCTTGTACATGACCACATGGCCTTCTTACAAAAGCATGGTCAAGGTCTTTTGTACAAAGGTCCTTTTGGTCCTTTTTGTCGTCCTTCAATCCTAGCCATCCCCTTCTTCTAAGACCCCTTTTTCACCATTGATTCCTCCTTAATCTAAGGATATCCCTTCTCATCCAACCAATGCTTGCCACTTGGCAAGTGCTCATGTATCCAAGTCTCTCAACAATCCTCCACCCTTGATCCTTCAAATCAATCCTAGCCCTCCATCTGTTTACCGCAATATGGTGTTTCAGACCAAACTTGGAGTAAACAGAAATATACAGCAATAACTATAAAGCATATGATTCATACCAGAATTGCACAGGATCAAACATTGTTCCCATTCATTGAGTATATCAGTATTACACTACAATGTTACAATGTTGTGGGGTCGCCCCGACTACAAAGTATTAAGCCAATATATAACTTGGCCAAGGTTGGTTGAGATACCAACCGTTGGCAACGACTCTATAACTATCCAACTATCGGGGTTAATTTTCGATAACACTCCTAACATAACAACACTAATTAATTTATGATTATTTACTTGGCCGACTACGGCCGACTACAATTATGACCGACTACATCATCCCCCCCACAAAATTAATCGTCTTCCAGACGATAGAAAACCATCAAGTGACATTAAGTAAGCTTTTGCCGACAACAATGCTGAAGTAGGAGCTGTGTAAAAGTAGAACCAACACATTTGGAACACCTGCCAGTAGACCAACCAACCAAGGGACCCAATCTAATAATCCACTCAGCTGTTTATTTTTTCTGGCAGTTTCTATTCTCACAACAAACATGCGGCATTTCTTCCTTTTTGTCTCAGAATCTGTGCTCTGATTTTTGAGCTAGTTTTCTTGTCTTGAGATTTTTGTCATCTAGTTTTTGTCCATTCTCTGATATCTTGTTTTTTGTGCCTCGCCCAGCATGACGACGGCGTCTTTTGTCACGCACACTGAGCAGAAGGAATCTGCGGACTATGCCTTTATGGCTAAGCGACCTGCAGATCATGTCAAATCTTCTGCCTGGTACATTGACTCAGGTGCCTCCTGACACTTCACAAATCGGCGAGACTGGTTCACAGAGTACACGCCTTTCAAAGATTCTGTAATCTTTGGAGGCGGCGAAGAGTATACTATTGTCCGAAAAGGCAATGTACAGATTTAGTCTGGAGGGAGAAATTTGATATTTCTCGATGTATACTTTGTTCCTGGTAAGGAGCTGAACCTTCTCTCCGTCAGTCAGATAATGAGGCACTCACCTCATCTGGATGTTGTTTTTAGGATGCATACCTGCAACATAGTGGATCGTGAGACACGCACCACCGTTGCCCAAGGACTTGAAGATCATGGTCTGTATAGACTTGTTGATTCTGGTGATTCTCAATAGCACGCCATGGCAGCTAGGAGTACATCCATCAGCAAACTCTGCAATCAGTGTTATGGGCACCTAAACATGCACTACCTCTCTCAGTTAGCTCGGGAGGATCTGGTTGGTGGTCTTCCAGAGATTCAAACTCAGATTCCTGGCATATGCGATGCATGTCAAGCTAGCAAACAACATCGGACTCCTTTTCCAGATGGTGATAAATGGAGAGCATCCAAGGTTTTGTAGTTGGTTCACGCTGATGTATGTGGACCTATGAACACTCCTTCCATTACTGGGTGCAGATATTTCCTGCTATTTGTTGATGATTTCAGCATAAAGATGTGGGTGTACTTCTTGAAAAACAAATCTGATGTGTTTGGTACATTTCAGCAGTTCAAGGCCTTGGTTGAAAAAGAGTTAGGTTGTTCAATAGTCACTCTTAGGTCTAATAATGGGGGGGAGTTTTGCTCTTCCACCTTCTCTCATTTCTGTGCTGAACATGGCATCAAACGCCAGCTTACCACACCTTACACCCCTCGGCAGAATGGTGTTGTTGAGCGTCGGAATTGCACCATTACTGAGATGGCACATTCTATGTTGGAGCATAGAACTGTTCCTAAGAAATTCTGGGCTGAAGCAATTTACACTACTGTCTATCTTCTGAACCGGTCTCCTACTTATGCCGTCAAGAAGATGACTCCTGAAGAAGCTTGGTCTGGACGTAAGCCTCGCGTCAACCATCTAAAGGTTTTTGGCTCCACTGCTCATGTTTGGATTCCAGGTGCCAAGCGCACCAAGCTGGACTCCAAAAGTCAGAAACTCATGTTCACTGGTTACAGTGAAAATCATAAAGCATACAGATTGATTAATGTAGACATTGATCGTCTCATATTTAGTCGTGATGTAGTGGTTGATAAGACTACTGGGCCCTTTCTTTTGCCTACTTTTGTTATTCCTGAGGACCAGCCTTTGAAGGCTTCAGATGTGGATATCTGCCTTCCCCTAGCTCCACTTGATGGGAGGGATTTTGCGGTTGTGCCACCAACTTAGCTTGCTGTTCCACCACACGCCCCGCCTCAGGATATTCTGGATCCTCCTAATCTTGTTCCAGCCACACCAGGTGATGTTGCACCTGTTTCAGATGTTGGTACATCTACCCTTCGGCCTAAATGGTGGGCCAAAACCATTGGTGATCTCTATGATAATGAATTGATTGAGGGTAGATCGGCTCAGAAGAAGAGCAAGCAGTGGAATACTGTCAATTTTGCTCTTATGGCCAACCTTCACAGTATTTCGGAGCCTTAGACATATTCGGAGGCTAAAGGCATACTTGAGTGGGAATAGGCTATGGAAGCTGAGCATCATAGCCTTCTAAAGAACAATACTTGGGTCCTTTCTGATCTTCCACTTGGGAAGAAGCCCATTGGCTGCAAATGGGTGTACAAAGTCAAGTACAAGGCTGATGGGATTCTTGACAAATATAAGGCTAGGTTGGTCGCCAAAGGTTACTCACAAAAAGATGTTGACTATGAGGAGACTTTTGCTCCTATAGCTAAAATGAGTACCATTCGGCTTGTTCTTGCTATGGCAGCCCAACTTGGGTGGAAAGTCCGTCAAATGGACGTCAAGAGTGCCTTCCTTAATGGCGATTTGCAGGAAGAAGTTTACATGACACAACCTCCTGGCTTCAAGGTTGCAGGCAAAGAACACCGGGTGTGCAAACTGGTGAAAACTCTCTATGGCCTCAAACAGGCTCCATGGGCATGGTACATCAAGATTGATAAGTACCTCATGGATCGTGGTTTTCAGAGGAGCCCTTCGGATTCGAATCTGTATGTCCAACAATATGCTGATGACAACCTTTACATCGTTATCTATGTCGATGATCTGATTATTATTGGCAGCTCTGAGCAGTTGATTCAGGGGATCAAACAAGATCTTAGTCAAACATTTGACATGACTGACTTGGGCCTCCTACATTATTTCCTAGGTATTGAGGTTTGGTAGCACCCTGACCGCATCTTCATCTCTCAGTCAAAGTATGCAAGAGGTTTGTTGGACAAATTCTGGATGATAGACTGCAAACTTGCTTCTACACCTATGGAAAAAGGGCTGAAACTCTCAGCTAATTCAGACTCTCCTACAGAGAATGAATTCGCATTCAAGCAGTTAGTGGGCAGCCTCATCTATCTTACTGCCACTAGACCTGATCTTAGTTTTGCAGTCAATAACATCTCTCATTTCATGATAGCTCCTAAAGCTGAACATTGAGTTGCAGCAAAGCATGTGTTGAGATATGTGCAAGGCATTTCTGACTTTGGCATTCTGTATGGCTAGTGCGAAGACCCTCAACTGATTGGTTTTATAAATTCAGATTGTGCAGGTTCTGTTGATGACAGAAAATCTACCTCTGGGTATGTTTTCAGTTTGGGAACAGGTGCAATCACATGGACAAGCAAGAAGCAACAGGCAGTGGCTCTCTCCTCCATAGAAGCTGAATATAGGGGAGCTGTTAAAGCAGCCTGTGAAGTAGTTTGGCTTTGACAGATGCTTTTAGACATGAACATGTCTCCAGCCGGGCCTTCACCCTTATATTGTGACAATCAAGGGGTGCTGAAACTTGCCAAAAATCATGTCTTCCGTGAACGGACTTGAAACATACACCCCACTGTATATGTTTGCCTCCAACTAATTTTTTTTTGTATTTTTTTGTTTTCTGCTATTTAGGGTTTATAGATTGTTTTGCATGTTGGATTTTCGCATTGCATGTATGAAATATGAAATATATGAACAAACCCAGAAAATATAGAATGATTTTGCATAAATGAAACACAACCCAAATCATAAAACGCAATAAAACTAATTATAATGCAATACCCACTTGGAAAACTTCAACTTTGTTTCAATGCCGAAATTGGACCAGCATACATTGCCTCGGGAAATCACCCAGAAATGTCTACAATGAAGTCTTTCTGCTGTTAAGGGAACTACAGTACAAAATATGGCCTTGGACGCCAAGAATGGTTAGAGAATGATCACCCAACAAAGAGAAATAACAACCTATAGCACCCACATCCTTCCTGGAGTGGTACGACCTCCTAGGAGCAAGGAGCAGCAACAAACTTTTACAAAACCCTCTCTTTTTTTCCTTCAGTTTGACCTGCACATAGTCTACACCTCCAATCGACCCCCTTTGAGTGATGGCAGCCACTAAAATCAAGAGAAATAGCAGAAGCAAGGAGGTACGGCCTTGCAATGAGGAGTACGGCCTGCAGCAGAAGTACGACCAGGTCTGATGCTTCTAAACAACCACAAAAACTCTCTCCAATGCACTCAATCTGTTCACCAACAACTTATTCTCAGTTGCAAATCACAGCTCTTGAAAGATATCTTGATTTCGTGCTCAAAACTCCTCAAAATGTGTTTCCTAAAAGCCCAAATGAATCCTCTGAATGAAACTCTAATAACCCCTTCTTGATGCACTCCTTCATACATGAGGAATGGCGAATCTGCAAAAGGTTTTCGTCTCTGCAAATCAATGATTGAAACCAAAGACCCAAGCTCAAACCCTATGCACGAGCAAAACTCAATATCATAGCCAAAATATCATAAAGCATGCATGTTCAAATGAGGTTTCTTTTTGCCCTTTTATTTCCCAAGAAGTGAGAGGGAATTTTAATTTATTTTGCATTTTAAAATATTGCCTTTGAGTACCATGGGTGCTCATCCCTAGAGGGCCACTTTTAAGTTACAACTTAAAGTTTATAAAGTGACCTTCTAACATAACTTTATATTATGTCGATCTCATAAATATGAATTAAATCTTTAATTTAATTCATTTCGCGCTAAATGAAGTTTCTAGTTGTATTGAGATCTTGAATTCTGAGGCCCTGTCCATCTCTGCCTGCCCTGCTAAAAATAGAAACCCTGGCTCTCGACTTACTAAAAATAGTAAGTCATTGAAACGACTTCCTACACAAATCTATTAGCCTACGGAAGTCAATTATAGGCTAATCCCAAGCTTTTGATGCAGTGAGCTAAATGGGGGACATTATAGTCCGCCCTTCCCAAGATTGCTTGTCCTCAAGCAACCTTAACTCTGGGTGCTGCAATATTTGCTCACTCTCCTAGGTGGCATCCTCAACTGGTAGGTTCTTCCACTTGACCAAGTACTCTCTGATGACCCGTTTCCTTAGATGTCTCTCCCGGGTGTCAATGATAGTCTCAGGTACTAAGATCAACTTACCCTCCTCATCCAATGGTGGAAGCTCTGCAGAGGGAACTATGTTGTGGCCAAGAGCTTTCTTCAGCCTGGAAACATGAAACACATTATGCACCTTGCTATCTGATGGAAGCTCAAGCTCATAAGCCACCTCAACCACTTGTCTGATAATCCTGAAAGGACCATAAAATCTGGGCTTTAACTTCTCTGCTCCACTCTTCTTGAGAGTGGACTATCTGTAGGATTGGAGCCTCAAATACACCATGTCTCCAACCTCGAAACTCCTCTCCACTCGGTTTTGATCAGCATACAACTTCTGTTGATTCTGGGCCTGCTGTATATTCTCCTTAAGCTCCTTGAGAATGTCCTGGCTATCCTGCAAAAGATCCTTAGCCTTAGGCACTCGACTGTCACCAAGCAAGAGATTTGTGAAGCATGGGGCATCGTAACCATATAGTGCCCTGAAAGGACTCATCTGAATAGACATGTGATGTGTAGTGTTGTAGCAGTACTCCCCTAGGTGCAACCATCTAATCCAGGCCTTCTGCTGCCCCAAAACATAATTACGCAGGTACCCCTCTAACCATTTATTTACCACCTCTGTTTGTCCATTCGTCTGCGGATGGTAGCTAGTGCTAGGAGTCAACTCTGTACCACACAACTTACAAGTCCTGCCAAAATATACTCAGGAACCTGCTGTCCCTGTCACTGACTATGCTCCTGGGTACCCCATGTAACCTGAATATCTCCCTGAAGAATAAATCAGCCACTTGCATAGCTGTATAGGTGTAATGTTCCGTTTTCTGGCTTGATCTTTTACAGTTGACCGTTGGCCTATTCCGGAGACCCGTAGGCTACTCGGAGGTTGAAATTGGGGTTTAATGTTTGGTGGTTGCTTTTGTTCGTGGATTGTGGTTTGGTTGGCGGTTTCTTTCCGGGTTTGTTCTCCTTAGTCCCTGTTGGTTACGGCTATTTTTAGTAAGTTCAGGATTGGCACCAGAACGGGATTTTGAGAGTGGGGTTGGATTCGTCTTGTCAAGACCTTTCCAACGAGCTATAGATCATTGAATTCCGACTTCATCTTGGCCTCCGTTTTAAAGTCCGTAAATTAAACATTATTATTTAATATTAATGTTGTTTTAAAAGAGGGGACTTTAAGGGTGAGGTTGAAAAAGAGGATTATATTATTTTCCCTCTCATGTTTTATCCCATATGCAAGAGGATTTTAGAGACTCCCAGTTGGAAAAGTATAAAAGGAGGAAGAGTGCTCTCATTTCGGCATCCGAAATCTTGATAATGTTATGCTGCCGGATTGGCCTTGGGATTGCTTCGAGGAATGTATGCCTCCTAGCTTGGCATTGCTTCTCGCTTGAAAGATAGCGACTAGTGGTGAAATAGTCTAGTTTGTGAGTTTACATTGGGATTTGTGCATTGTCATCAGCTTTTGGCTTTAGTTCAGTTTTGCATATTAGAGTTTTTCCGGCATTGCATTTTTAGCTACAGCAGATTTGTGTTTTATTCATAAGTCAAAAAACAACAAAAATATTGTTCTGGGTATTCTCTTATTCTCATTGTCTGGTCAAGGCGTCACTTTCATCCAGTTTGCAGATTTTTTTGAGATAGCTGTGATTTTTAAAAGGCAGATCGCCCTTTCTTGAAGGCCGTACCCTCTGCTGATGCATTGGAATCTGTGCATAAATAATACATGGCATTTTGATCTGTTTTCAGTGTTCTATCCTAAGCATCATCATTCTTAGGGAATATTGCATTTTGTTTGAAGTCAGTTGGATGAGTTATGAGGGAGATATGAGCATATGAGTAAATTCATAGGTTGCTAGTTTTAATTTAAAGGCGAATGAGATTCATTTTGTAAACTGACAGTAGTACTGACAGTAATTCTCAATCTTGTTCAATTCTGATTTGTAATGCTCAACTCTACTTCCAGTATTTGCTATTGTATTTACTTTACCTCCGCCCTATGGTAGCTACTTTCCCATTCCGGGATAGAAAGCACATTCTGGGTGTTGAGTACTTTCAGCATTACAGTTATTTCTTTCAAGCATTGTAATTTGTAATACTCCGCCATATGGTCGCCTCAACTCCATATTGGATTGGGTAGCACATACTTGGTGTCGAGTTCTCTTTCAGTACTTAGTGTAGAAGACCCTCTGACCATATGCTCGCCATCATTGGCGCCATTCTTGGTTAGAGTTATTGCATAAGCATTTTGATTAAGATCCTCTGACCAATGCTCACACCTTGCCCACATCGGGATCCTGGTGTACATTCTGGTTAGAGTTGCTTCAGCAACGTTTTGGTTTAGCTGCTAACCTTAACGGGTGCATTTGTTTGTAATTTGTAATTTGAAAAACCAAAAAAATTTGGCTCGGAATATTTCAGTGGTATCAAAGCCACGCATCCTGCCATCTTGTGAAAACAACCTTCTATGAGTGACAGAGAACAGAGGTACTTAGCAAGAGAATACAAGAAGGCTACCAGTCAGTTTCATTGGCATCAGGCCCCAGAAGGTCAGACAGCTTTAGAGGTATTAAGAGCCAATTAGGAGTCTTCTCCTGAAGGAGAAATGGGGGATAATGAGGGGACGTCGGGAGGTAACAAAGATAATAATGGGAAAGGAAGAGAAAGATCATTAAGTCCGGCAAAGAGGTTCGAGAGGAAGATGGATACTTTAATGGATATGATATCTCTCATGATGGGGAGAATGGGTCAGAACCAACCTCTACTGAACAATTCAGGACATGGTGGAGAACACAGTGCCACCAACCAGCATAACGGACATGCTGCTCAGCCTGCTTCAAATAACACAAACATTTCTTCCAGGCCATTCAAACCCACTTTCTTGGCACCAATAAAAGCTCATCTTGATCCAGAAGAAAATGTGTCATTTGTTGAACAGTTGAGACTTGGCCGCGCTGAGTATGATTCTCTACCTGATGAAATTAAGGCAGATATGTCTTATAATGATTTTATGGATCATAAAAGGAAGGATAGAGGACAAGGAAGACATTATGAACAAAGGAGGACAATAGTTCATGGGGATTTGCATCAAGCTATCAACAAGGTTATGCTTCCACATTTTGATGGGAGTGACAATAGTTCAGCTAGAGCTTGGATACAGAAGTTAGACAACTATCTAGCTCTTAGACCCATGGAGGAGGAGGAGGTGATTAAGTTCGCTACGCTACACCTGGATGGGGTGGCGCACGAGTGGTGGTACCATGGTCTAGTCACCTTGGGTCATCGGTCTATCACTACCTATGATGAGTTTACCAATAAGCTCATAGAGAGATTTGAGAAAAAAGATCTAGAAGTGCATTTCAGAGAATTGGCACAACTTAAACAATATGGTACAGTTGATGCCTACATAGCTGAGTTTCAAAGGCTTTCAGTCATGGTCACAGGAGTCACTGAGAGGCGCTTGGTGATCCTATTCAGTGAAGGATTGACGGAGCCACTCAAGGGTTGGATCAAAGCTTTTGATCCACCTTCTCTACAAGAGGCAATGAAGAAGGCAAGAAAGATGGAGTGGGCTGCTCCTAAAGCAAAGTTTCAACCCAAGCCATCATTTCACAAAAGAGATAAAGGAAAAAGACCTCAGCATAAGGAGTTCAAACAGCATCAACCTCATGTCACAAGGTTGGATCCCGAGACACTTAATGAACTCAGAAGAAAAGGGTTATGTTTCCGGTGTAGAGAAAAATGGTCCCAAGATCATGTTTGCCCAAAAGGAGGCAAATTTCATCAAATTGAATACTATTCAGCTGAAGAAAGTAATTCTGATTTGTCAGACCAGCAGTCTGATTCTGAAGACAGTGAAGTGGAAAAGGTCCCAGAGGAATCCGAAGATGAAAAGGGAAGTGGAGGCACTTTGGCTCAACTTTCGAGCTTTCAAAGGAATGAATCCTTCAAAGTTCGAGGGATGATTAAGGGGCAACGCATAGTTGCTTTGATTGACACTGGAGCAACGCATAACTTCATTGATGAAGCTGTGGTGGCAAAGAAGGGGCTGCAAACAGAAGAGTTTGAAGGCTTCAAGGTTATGGTTGCTGATGGTTTTCACATCACCTGCACCAAGAAGATCTCAAACATGACCATGCAAGTGGGAAACTATGAAGTCAAGGACGACTTCTATGTAGTCAAAATTGGAGATACGGATGCCGTCCTAGGCATTCAATGGCTGCGTTCACTCGGGGAGATCACTCTAAATCTGCAAACCATGGAGCTCAAGTTTCAATCCGAAGGGAAGAATGTAGTGATAAGAGGAATGTCCAATGGTGGTCCTCGGATTGTGTCATTCAAGAGGATGGCGAGGCTGATTCGTCATGATCAAGTTGAGTGGGCTGCAGAGTGTATGATTCTTCCTGCTAGTCCGGTTGAAACAAAGAGAGACTACCCTCCTGATATTCAGTCTTTACTCACAAAGAAGAGCAAGGTGTTTGCTGATTTACCTCCTGGACCACCTCTTGATCGAGGTTCAGAGCATGTCATAGAGCTCAAAGAAGGAGCTAAACCAGTTATTACAACTCCTTATCGGTATCCTAAGAAGCAAAAGGACGAGATTGAGAAAAACATTCGAGAACTCTTGGAGATGGGCTTCATTCGTCCAAGCAAGAGCCCCTTTGCTTCGGCAGTTGTCCTGGTAAAGAAGGACGGTACCATCCGCATGTGTGTGGACTATCGTGCTTTGAATCAAAGCACCATCAAAAATCGATATCCCATCCCGAGGATAGATGAGCTCATTGATGAGCTACATGGAGCCAAGTTCTTTTCAAAGATCGATTTGAGATCGGGTTATCACCAGATTCAGATGAGAGGATCTGATGTTGAGAAGACAGCATTTAGATGTCACTATGGCCACTTCGAGTTTCTAGTCATGCCATTTGGGTTAACTAATGCTCCTGCTACCTTCCAGTCATGTATGAACAAAATCTTTCAGAAGCAGTTGAGGAAGTTTGTATTGATATTTTTTGATGACATCCTGATCTACAGCAAGACATGGGAAGAACATCTCAAGCACTTGGAGGAAGTGCTTAGCATCCGGGAATCAGAGAGTTTGTTTGCCAAAGAATCCAAATGTGAATTTGGAATGAAGGAGTTACTTTACCTTGGCCATATAATCAGTGCTGAAGGAGTGAAGGTTGATCCTGAAAAGATCAAGGCAATTGTTGATTGGCCACCTCCTGAGAATTTGACTCATCTGAAAGGATTTTTGGGTCTTTGTGGATTCTACAGAAGATTTGTGAAGGGCTACTCTCAGAATGCTGCTCCTCTTACTGACCTCACGAAAAGGGGTGCCTTTTGTTGGTCAGAAAAGGCTCAAACTACTTTTGATAAATTTAAAGGGATCATGAGCTCTTGTCCGGTGTTAGCTATCCCAGACTTCTCCAAGCCGTTCGAGCTACAGTGTGATGCATCCGGTGAAGGAGTTGGCGCTGTTTTGATGCAAGACAAACATCCCATTGTGTTTGAAAGCAGAAAATTAAGAGGTGTTGAAAGGACCTACTCCATCTACGACAAGGAGATGCTTGCCATTATGCATGCATTAGCCAAGTTCAGACAGTACTTGGTGGGAAGCAAGTTTGTGGTCAAGACTGATCACAATAGCCTCAAGCACTTCATGCATCAAAGAGATTTGAACGAGAGGCAACAAAAGTGGGTGAGTAAGCTTCAAGCTTACGATTTTGACATCGAATATGTCAAAGGGAAAAACAATATTGTGGCTGATGCTCTATCTAGGAGACCTCATTTGAGCTCATTGTGTGAGCTTACAGCTAATTGGAGGGACATGTTGCTTGCTGATTATGCCAAAAATCAGTTTGCAACTAGCATCATTGAGGGTACTTTTCTTGACGAAAGGTACAAAGTGGTCGAAGGGCTGATACACTACAAGGGTAGAATCTTTGTGGTGGCTGATTCTAAGCTCAAAAAGAAGATTTTGTTGACCTTTCATGACATTCCACTTGTTGGTCATCAAGGGTTTTTCAAGACATATAGGCAGATCAGAGAAAGATTTTCTTGGAAAGGGCTGAAAGGGGAGGTTCAACGATACATTCAGGAGTGTCCCACTTGTCAGATGAACAAAAATGAGCATACTTTACCAGCTGGTCTTCTGCAACCTCTTCCCATTCCCAATCAAAAATGGGAAAGCATATCAATGGACTTCATCACTGGGTTGCCCAAGGTTCAAGGTAAAGACTGTATCTATGTTGTAGTGGACAGATTAACAAAATTTGCTCACTTCTTCGCCATTGCCAGCTCTTTTTCAGCAGCCCAAGTTGCAGATCTATTTTTTCATGAGGTGTTTAAATTACATGGGTTGCCAAAAAACATTGTGAGTGATAGGGACAGCAAGTTCCTAAGCACTTTTTGGCAAGAGGTTTTCAGAATGAGTGGTACAGTGCTTACTCCAAGCACTAGTTATCACCCTCAAACAGATGGACAAACGGAGATAGTGAACAAGTGGTTGGAAGGTTACCTGAGAAACTATGTTTCGGAGCAGCAAAGAGCTTGGGTGAAGTGGCTTCACATGGGCGAGTATTGTTATAATTCTACTTTTCACATGTCAATAAGGATGTCACCTTTCATGGCTCTTTACGGTTATGAGGCTCCTAGCTTTGCTGATTTGGTGTTTGGTGATAGCAAAGCCCCTCAGGCCAAAGATTTGTTGCAGCAGAGTCAAGATATCTTGAACTCATTGAAGAACAATCTTCAGATTGCACAAAATCAGCAGAAGATGTACGCTGATCAGCGGCGTGTTGAGCGCTCTTTTGAAGTTGGAGATATGGTTTATCTTCGACTACAACCTTATAGACAGTCCACTCTCAAGAAAAGTGGAGCTGAGAAGCTCAAACCACGTTTCTATGGGCCGTTCAAGGTCACTAGGAAGGTGGGGGCAGTAGCTTATGAGTTGGAGCTACCTTCGGATAGCAGAGTGCACAATGTATTCCACGTGTCTCGCCTCAAGAAGGCACTTGGACACAATGTTGTTGCTTCATCACAGTTGCCACCTTTGGATGAAGAAGGACAGTTAGTTTTGATTCCAGAAGAGATTCTTGATTCCAGGGAGCATTCCTTGAGGAAAAGAACTATCAGAGAGTATTTGGTGAAGTGGAAGAACTTGCCTATGGAGGATGCTACTTGGGAGAATGATGAGATTCTGCAGCATCCAGGCTTGCAATTGCTTGAGGACAAGCAATCTTGGGAAGGGCGGACTGTAATGTTCCGTTTTCTAGCTTGATCTTTTACAGTTGACCGTTGGCCTATTCCGGAGACCCGTAGGCTACTCGGAGGTTGAAATTGGGGTTTAATGTTTGGTGGTTGCTTTTGTTCGTGGATTGTGGTTTGGTTGGCGGTTTCTTTCCGGGTTTGTTCTCCTTAGTCCCTGTTGGTTACGGCTATTTTTAGTAAGTTCAGGATTGGCACTAGAACGGGATTTTGAGAGTGGGGTTGGATTCGTCTTGTCAAGACCTTTCCAACGAGCTATAGATCATTGAATTCCGACTTCATCTTGGCCTCCATTTTAAAGTCCGTAAATTAAACATTATTATTTAATATTAATGTTGTTTTAAAAGAGGGGACTTTAAGGGTGAGGTTGAAAAAGAGGATTATATTATTTTCCCTCATGTTTTATCCCATATGCAAGAGGATTTTAGAGACTCCCAGTTGGAAAAGTATAAAAGGAGGAAGAGTGCTCTCATTTCGGCATCCGAAATCTTGATAATGTTATGCTGCCGGATTGGCCTTGGGATTGCTTCGAGGAATGTATGCCTCCTAGCTTGGCATTGCTTCTCGCTTGAAAGATAGCGACTAGTGGTGAAATAGTCTAGTTTGTGAGTTTACATTGGGATTTGTGCATTGTAATCAGCTTTTGGCTTTAGTTCAATTTTGCATATTAGAGTTTTTCCGGCATTGCATTTTTAGCTACAGCAGATTTGTGTTTTATTCATAAGTGAAAAAACAACAAAAATATTGTTCTGGGTATTCTCTTATTCTCATTGTCTGGTCAAGGCGTCACTTTCATCCAGTTTGCAGATTTTTTTGAGATAGCTGTGATTTTTAAAAGGCAGATCGCCCTTTCTTGAAGGCCGTACCCTCTGCTGATGCATTGGAATCTGTGCATAAATAATACATGGCATTTTGATCTGTTTTCAATGTTCTATCCTAAGCATCATCATTCTTAGGGAATATTGCATTTTGTTTCAAGTCAGTTGGATGAGTTATGAGGGAGATATGAGCATATGAGTAAATTCATAGGTTGCTGGTTTTAATTTAAAGGCGCATGAGATTCATTTTGTAAACTGACAGTAGTACTGGCAGTAATTCTCAATCTTGTTCAATTCTAATTTGTAATGCTCAACTCTACTTCCAGTATTTGCTTTTGTATTTACTTTACCTCCGCCCTATGGTAGCTACTTTCCCATTTCGGGATAGAAAGCACATTCTGGGTGTTGAGTACTTTCAGCATTACAGTTATTTCTTTCAAGCATTGTAATTTGTAATACTCCGCCATATGGTCGCCTCAACTCCATATTGGATTGGGTAGCACATACTTGGTGTCGGGTTCTCTTTCAGTACTTAGTGTAGAAGACCCTCTGACCATATGCTCGCCATCATTGGCGCCATTCTTGGTTAGAGTTATTGCATAAGCATTTTGATTAAGATCCTCTGACCAATGCTCACACCTTGCCCACATTGGGATCCTGGTGTACTTTCTGGTTAGAGTTGCTTCAGCAACGTTTTGGTTTAGCTGCTAACCTTAACAGGTGCATTTGTTTGTAATTTGTAATTTGAAAAAACAAAAAAATTTGGCTCGGAATATTTCAATAGGTTGCTGAAATGACAAGGAAATTTGCAAATTTGGTGAGTCTATCGATCACCACATATATGCAGTCCTTCCCTTGTACCTTCGGCAACCCTGTAATGAGATCCATGGAGATATATTCCCATTTCTGATCGGGAATGGGTAATGGCTGTAGCAGTCCCACTGGAAAGGTATGGTCATGCTTATTCTGTTGGCAAATGGGACACTCACGAATATACTTCTGCACTTTGTCCTTCAATCCTTTTCATATAAACCTCTCCCGAATCTGTTTGTATGTCTTAAAGAATCTAGGATGGCCAGCCATGGGTGTGTCATGGAAAGTTTTGATAAGTTTCTGCTTAAACTGCGAATTGGGCACCAAGAATATCCTGTCTTTGTACATAAT
Source organism: Cunninghamia lanceolata (assembly GCA_027924645.1). Taxonomy (NCBI): domain Eukaryota; kingdom Viridiplantae; phylum Streptophyta; class Pinopsida; order Cupressales; family Cupressaceae; genus Cunninghamia; species Cunninghamia lanceolata. The sequence continues at coordinate 12,753,346 of BSBN01000803.1, forward strand.
CAAATCACTCACCACAGAATATCTCTCGTCTCTGACTGTTCCCTCAATGACTCCCGCAGCCCAAGAGTCCTTAACATACTCTGCCATGATCTCCTCTTTCCAATCAGCAAAGATCTCCCCTACCAAACACAAGTGAGATCGTCTGGACAAGGCATTTGCAACTACATTTTTCTTTCTTTTGACATACTCAATGTCAAAATCATATGCCTGCAGTCTGTTGACCCACTTTTGTTGTCTGTCATTCAGGTCTTTCTAGTTCATGAAGTATTTGACGCTGTTATGATCTATCCTGATTATGAATCTACCCCCAACTAGATACTGTCTGAATTTGGCCAATGCATGCATAATGGCCAATATCTCTCGGTCATATACCGAGCAGCTCCTCTCTACACCCTGAAGTTTTTTGCTCTCAAAAGCTATTGGGTGCTTCTCCTGCATAAGCACAGCCCCGATCCCTTCTCCAGAAGCATCACACTGTAACTCAAACGGTTTAGCAAAGTCAGGGATCGCTAATACCGGACATGTAGACATCAAGTGCTTGAACTTGTCGAAGCACTGCTGGGCTATGTCACTCCATTCAAAGGCTCCCTTCTTTGTCAGATCAGTCAATGGTGCTGCTCTCTGTGAGAACCCCTTAACAAACCGTCTGTAAAACCCACAAAGCCCAAAAAACCCCTTAAGCTGTGTAAGGTTTGTGGGTGGAGGCCAATCAAGTATTGCCTTAATTTTCTCTGGATCCACTCTGACCCCATTTGAACTGATAATGTGGCCAAGGTAAAGTAATTCTGTCATCCCAAAATCACACTTAGATTCCTTGGCATAGAGCGAATTACTCTCCAAGATGCTCAGAAGCTCCTCTAGATGTCTCAAGTGGTCCTCCCAAGTCCTGCTAAATATCAGAATATCATCAAAGAAGATCAAAACAAATTTCCTGAGCTACTACCTGAAAATTTCATTCATACAACTCTGGAAAGTAGCAGGGGCATTAGTCAACCTGAAAGGCATGACTAGGAACTCGAAGTGTCCATAGTGGCATCTAAAAGCAGTCTTCTCAATGTCTTCTGCCCGCATCTTGATCTAATGGTATCCAGATCTCAAATCAATCTTAGAAAAATAATAGGCACCATGTAGCTCATCTATTAATTCATCTATCCTAGGAATTGGATACCTATTCTTTATAGTTTTCTTGTTTAAGGCCCGGTAGTCTATACACATTCTGATTGTCCCATCCTTCTTGACCAATACAACTGCAGAAGCAAATGGCCTTTTGCTAGGCCTAATGTGTCCCATCTCCAGAAGCTCCTTAAAGGTTTGCTCAATCTCATCCTTAGGCCTTATTGGATGGCGGTATGGTGTGATCATGATGGGCTTAGTCCCATCCTCCAACTCGATGATGTGCTCTATGCCTCTATTAGGAGGCACTCTAGGTGGTATATCCCCAAACACCTTACTGTGCTTGGTTAGCAACTTCTGAATATCAGGATGATAGCTATCCTTCTGTCGTGGTGGGGACTTTGGCATAATAAGGCACTCTGCTGCCCACTCAACCTGGTCATGTCTCAAGAGCCTCTCCATCCTCTTCAAGGATACAACTTGAGGTCCACCATATGAGATTCCCCTAAGGCATATTTTTCTCCCATTATACTCGAATCTCATCTCCATCTTCTTGATGTTCATGGTGAATTCCTCCAACTGGCTCATCCACTGCATGCCAAGTACCACATCTGTATCCCCAATATCAACTACATAAAAGTCTTCGACTAGCTCATAATCACCCATGATGATTTTCAGTCCTGATATCTTCCTGGTGCAATGCATTTTGAATCCGTCGGCCATCATCACCTTAAAGCCTTCAAATTCTTTTGTTTTCAGCCTCCTGCGAGCAACTTACCCCTCATCAATGTTTGAATGCTGATCTGACTCTGTGTCTGATACCTCTGATTGTGACTTCTCAGCTGAATAGTACTCAATGAGTTTGGCCTTAGCCTTATGTGAGCACTTATGCGAAGGATCCCATGGTTCTTTGCAATGAAAGCACAACTTCTTGCTTCTGTACTCATTCAACTGTTCATTTGTTAACCTGTTGGATCGATCCTTGTGCTGATCAACATCTCTGTGGAATGGTTTCTTCTCCTTCTCCTTGTCCCTCCTGTGAGGAAACCCCTTAGACTAGAATTTACTCCTCCACATTGATGACTCCATGTCCTGGGCCTTTTTCATGGCCTCCTAGAGTATAGTAGGGTCAAAACCCTTAACCCAACCACGAAGTGGGTTAGATAAACCATCAATGAAGAGAATCACTAATTTGCGCTCAGATAAATTTGGGACCATAACAGACAGGTCCTGAAACTCAGAAATGTAAGAGTCTAATGATCCACTCTGCCTTAGCTGTGCTAACTCCTTAAACTGAAGTTCCGGATCCTTCTTGTCAAATCTGTTGATCAGACGGGTTGTGAACTCCACATATGAAGTGATTTGATTGTGCCCTAATGTAACCTTCCCATTACTCCACCACTTGTGTGCCACTCGCTCCAAATGTAATGCAGCATAAGTGATGGCATCCTGCTCAGGCATAGGACTGATCTGCAAGTAGCTATCCAGCTTCTGCACCCAAGCCCTAGCAGTGGTCTTTCCTAATCCGTCAAAATAGGGAAGTGTCATCTTACTCACCTTCTTCTGTAACTCCTGGTTCTGAGGTCTACCTCCTCTACGAGGTCTATTCTTCATCCTAATATCAGAGTATTTTGCAAAAGTCATCTCATTCTTGAACTCTACGCTAGATGCCCTCCAATCCATCATAATTTCCTCCTGAAACTTGGCCTGTGTGTGATCCTATTCAGGAACTTGGTTCCTGGGAGCAAATGTGGGAATGCTAGGTCTGTCACCTACTGTAAACTGGGAAGCCCTCCTATGAGTCACTGAGCAAATGTGGGAATGCTAGGTCTGTCACCTACTGTAAACTGGGAAGCCCTCCTATGAGTCACTGAGGCCTCATCCTCATCATCTCTGAACCTATATCTATCACCATTATTGTTTCGATCTCCATTATTCCTGTCCCCCTAGTTCCTGTTGCCATTGTGCCTATTACCCACATTATGCCTATTCCTGTCTCCGTCATTATTCCTATTCTTGTCACCATCATTATTTCTATGTTTGTTGCTGTCATTGTTTTTGTTTCTGTCACCATTGTTCCTGTGCTTGTTCCTATCATGGTAATTATCCCTGTTATTCATTCCATCCCTCAGCTGCACGAGGACTTGTGCTATCTTTGCCTGTGAGTCCCTCAATTCCTGTCGGGAATCCCTCAACTCTCTAGTGCTACTGAGCTCCTGGTGAGCACATTCAAAATCTCGCATAAACTAGGCTCATCAACCTCTCTGTCACCCATCTCCTCTGAAGGCTCTGAATGATGTGGTAACTCCCCTGAAAAAGGATCTATTTGAGAAACTAAGGAATCCTCGTCAGTGCCTGCAACCACTATCTCGTCCTCAAATGGGTCTGTTGGTGGTACAGGATTCTCTGGTTCTGTCAACTGTGGAAACTGTGTTCCTTGTCTTGCCCTAGTGTTTCGAAAAGGATATCTGTTTGTAGGTCGCATGTCTCATTTTTCTCAACTGTATGTCATATTAACCCCACATGATGGCAAGATTTTCCGCTCTAATACCACTAAAACATACATCCCATTGTATATGTTTGCCTCCAACTGATTTTTTTTGTATTTTTTTGTTTTCTGCTGTTTAGGGTTTATAGATTGTTTTGCATGTTGGATTTTCGCATTGCATGTATGAAATATGAAATATATGAACAAACCCAGAAAAATATAGAATGATTTTGCATAAACAAAACACAACCTAGATCATAAAATGCAATAAAACTAATTATAATGCAATATCCACTTGGAAAACTTCAACTTTGTTTCAATGCTGAAATTGGACCAGCATACATTGCCTCGGGAAATCACTCAGAAATGTCTACAATGAAGTCTTTCTGCTGTTAAGGGAACTGCAGTACAAAATATGGCCTTGGACACCAAGAATGGTGAGAGAATGATCACCCAACAAAGACAAATAACAACCTACAGCACCCACATCCTTCCTGGAGTGGTACGACCTCCTAGGAGGAAGAAGCAGCAACAAACTTTCACAGAAACCTCTTTTTTTCCTTCAGTTTGACCTGCACACAGTCTACACCTCCAATCGACCCCCTTTCAGTGATGGCAGCCACTAAAATCAAGAGAAATAGCAAAAACAAGGAGGTACGACCTTGCAATGAGGAGTACGACCTTCAACAGAAGTACGGCTAGGTCTGATGCTTCTAAACAGCCACAAAAACTCTCTCCAATGCACTCAATCTGTTCACCAACAACTTATTCTTAGCTGCAAATCACAACTCCTGAAAGATATCTTCATTCCGTGCTCAAAACTCCTCAAAATGTGTTTCCTAAAAGCCCAAATGAATCCTCTGAATGAAGACTCCAATAACCCCTTCTTGATTGGTGCAGGAGCACCCTAAGAGAACACCTTTGAGCAAAAAGACACAAATGATCAAAGGAGGAGCCCATGGATCAAATCAAATCAAATGGAACATCCTAGAACCAATTATGGCATATTGTAATGGGCAACCAATTATGGCATATTGTAATGGGCAAAATGATGTAATGATCAAATGTCCTGAGGGTCCTGGTAAGGACCCTAGGACCAAAAAAATAATGTAAGTGGGCCAATAGTGCCTCTAGAGTCAAATAAGAGTCAATTAGAGGTGTCTAAGGCTAGGAATAAGGTATAATGATCCTAAGAAGATCAACCATGATGACCATGATGTTTTGGTAGAGTAAAAGTCACTTAAAACAAAGTTTAATATTCAAATTTTTGAATAATGCATTTAGGTGGGAAAATCAAGACTGAATTGTTTTGGAAGTTTAACCATCTCCAACCTTTGGGAATTGGTTGTGGGAGTCAGGACAAATGTTATATAAACCTTCCCAAGGCATTGGATGGACGGCAATAAAACTTTTGAAGGACTGTTTTGTACGGCAGCCAAAGGAATAGCAGCAATTTTCAGTTTCCTTGCATTTTCTTCTCATTTTCTGTTGATTCTTTGAGATTTGGTGTTTGGCAAATGTTTTAGACTCTCATCTAACAATAGTAGATCACTTTCCATGCTCTGAGAAGGTTTTTGTAGATAGTTTTATTGCTGTTTGTGTTGACTGTCCTCAAGAACAGCAGACTGTTCTGTGTAGTTTGAGAGGTGACAATGCATTATAGGACCTTCCCATGAATGTAAGAACTTGTTTCTCATGGTGTAGGTCCTTAATAACATGTATAATATGATTCTAACCTTTGCAAAGCAGGAGGAGTGCAAATAGACAGGTGATCACCGTTGAAAGTCTGAGATTGCATGTGGAAAGAGCATTGAAATGGTGGCTTAGTTATAGCAGCAGGAGATTGGCCTTAATAAAGTGATGGTTTTATGTTTGCTAAGGTTTAATATGGTCAAGGACATGGTGTTAGACCTTTGAATGAGGTCTGGAAGTGATTGGAAGTGGGAGATCTAGCAAGCCCTAGGTTTTGAGGCCTAGAAAGGGGGGTTTTGTATTTAAACATGCAAATGAGCAAACCACTGGTTGAAACCTTGAAAATCCTTTGTTTTTAATCCTTTCCTAAGACTGTTTTTAGGTTTGGAGTGAGGGGGATAAGTATTTAATAGGGTTCCTTTGTAAAGTGGGCGGATTAGGCCTTGCAAGAAGACAGCAGAGTGTCAGAACAGTCATATTTCGTCCAAAACAACAGTAGGTGAGTTTGGGATATGTTAAAGAACTCAATAGAGGGTACTCAGATCAGTCATTAGATCTGGAAGTGTTTTGGAAAAGTTTGGAGAAAAGTGCAAATTAGTTGCTGAACAGGGCTACAAGGATTAGGCCTGGTTAAGCGGAGTTGTCAAGAACCGGTCAGAAAGGTGCATGAAACCTATTGAATCTTGTTGGTTGGGGTAGGTTGAGACCCTAGAAGGTACAAGAATTCATCTGAGAAGTTGGAATCCAAATTTGAGCCCTTTGGTGGAGTTTAAGGCAAGGAGAAGACTAGAGAAGTCTTATTGGTTGAAGCCACAAGTTATTTGAATCTTTTGATCTTGTTAGATTACCATTGGAGATTTGACACCTCTGCATCATTGATGCACTCTTTCATACACGAGGAACGGTGAATCTGCAAAGGTTTTCGTCTCTGCAAATTGACGATTGAAACCAAAGAGCCAAGCTCAAACCCTATGCACGGGCAAAACTCAATATCGTAGCCAAAATATCATAAAGCATGCATGTTCAAATGAGGTTTCTTTTTGCCCTTTTATTTCCTCCAAGACTCAATGCCCAAGAAGTGAGAGGGAATTTTACTTTATTTTGCATTTTAAAATATTGCCTTTGAGTACCATGGGCGCTCATCCCTAGAGGGGCCACTTTTTAAGTTACAACTTAAAGTTTATAAAGTGACCTTATAACATAACTTTATATTATGTCGATATCATAAATATGAATTAAATCTTTAATTTAATTCATTTTGTGCCAAATGAAGTTTCTAGTTGTATCGAGATCTTGAATTCTCAGGCCCTATCCATCCTTGCTTGCCCTACTAAAAATAAAAACCCTGGCTCTCGACTTACTAAAAATAGTAAGTCACTGAAATGACTTCCTACACAAATCTATTAGCCTACGGAAGTCGATTATAGGCTAATCCCAAGCTTTTGATGCAGTGAGCTAAATGGGGGACATTACAGGACCAAACATGTTGATCTTCATTGTCACTTCATTCGCTAGCTAATTATCATCACTCACTGATTGGTAAGCATCCTCATGTGTGCTATCAACTTCGCACACATCCTCATCAATTCTATTGCTGTTATGAATCTCCTGGGATGGCTCAACTGACATCCTAGAGGCGGCTGAATTGCCAATATCAATGCACACCTCCCCTATCAAAATAGATGCACGCACATCCGTCAAACAATCCTCGGAATCATCTCCATTAGGCAGCGCTTCAATTTTACTCCCATCTTCTAAGGTTTGGTATACCAAATCAAACTCGTTGTGGCATGAATCCACAACACCTATTGCATCACTATCACCCGAAACTAGAGTGTCTGCATTGGGTGAGTCCGCACAACCCTCATTCTCATGTGTAATGGTAGTAACCTTATGCTGATGCAAATAGATCAGACTGCTGCCATAAAAATCAGAACTATTATGGCTTGTATTCTCTTTGCTTTCCTCATGTTTGACACCCATATCTTGTGTGCCAACACTAGAAGTCTCTTCTACAACATTTTCCTCAGGTGCCATAACATTTAAATCACAACTTTGCTCAAAACAATGACTGCTGTCATAAAAATCAGATTTGTTATGAGGGCTGATAACAACCTCTTGAGCGCTGAAAGTAACTTCATTTGCCAAACCATCATCACTTTGTGAATCCCTTTTATTTGTGCATTGGTGGTTAGGCTCCCGAAATTCTCTACAAGAGAAGCATAGACCTTGTCTTCTCATTTGGTTCTTGCTCATTCTTGTAACCTGTAAACCACAAGCAATACATTCTTCTTCTATCAAGAGATGTCTAATTTTCTCAATTTTCTGCTCAACCAAGGTTCTTGATAACTCATGTGCTGTAGGTGAAACAAGCTGTTCTTTTCTCCAAATGCTTAGCAAGTAAGATAATAACATCTTGGAGATATCGTCATCTTCATCTAAAATCATAGACAAGATAGTTTGCATGGCTGCTTTAACATCATCTGCATGATATTTTTTGATTTTATCAAAACAATGGAACATTTCAAGAAGTAAATCATTACACTTAAGATCAACCAAAAAGACCCATGACCTGACTCGAGCCATGATTTCTAACATCTTTGCAATCTTTTTGAAAGATCGACTTCTAGTATCACCCAACCCATGAAAACTTTCAATAATTAGCTGTAAGAACTCCTTCATTAAATCATTATTGTAAGGTGCTTCAGGAGCTGAAATTCTCACGATTTCACTAATGCGTGTGATAATTGCCAATCTTACTTTTTTATCTGGATGCCTCAACAACTTAGGATCACACAACCAAGTCTTTAAAATACCTACAGTCAGCGGCATTTCATGAGGAAGTTGAGGAACTTTAGATAAACATTTCTCAACTTCTTCCATAGTGCTGAGAAATCTCTCATTTGACCAATGCAAAGATCTAAGCTTCAAACTTGCATCAAAAAGTCTTTCACAAAGATCATCTTTCGTGAGAGATGCCATGGATTCACATTCACTGTTCAAATCCTATCAACTGCCCAACTATGAACACTCATGCAAGTGCTGATCACTCACATGCAAAGATAAATTGCATGTCTCATATTTTCATCTGCATGTCTGAATATAACCTCATAGGATGGCAAGATCTTCTGCTCTGATACCACTGTAATGTGTCGTACCTGTTTGTATATTTTTTATAAATATTTTTGTGTTATTTTAATTTTTAGAGTGTGTTCTTTCAGACTAGACAAAAGATGTAGAAGGGGTTTTAGTTTTCTTACAAATGTGTGTTGCTGGAGCATACAATATATGACATATATTGAAAACCCAGAAAAAATACAATGAATTTGCATAAACAAACAATGACCCAGATCATCAAATCACTAAATATTAATTATCGTTACATACCCATGTCAAGTTTTGCACTTTGATATTTATGCTGTAGCCGGACCAGCCAATAGATAGCATTGCTTTCACTCATAGCTCCATGATATTGCGAGATATGTGCATACAATGAGAAGAGATAATCAACAAGGGTCTAGATGCCTCCAATAGAGGGTAACAATGGCTGCTATCAAGAATAACCAACCTCAAACAACTGCAGCGATTTTCCAAGTGAGTGGTACGGCCTTGGTGGTGAATGCACAACAGTATGCCAGCAATAAACTCCTCAGAAATAACTCAATCTGGACCGTATGCCTTGTTGAAGCCAAAACAGAGATATGAGAGTGAACAAATATGCACTAGAATCCTCCAAATCACCTCACACAACAATATGGCCAAGCTGGAAAAGTACAGCTAGCCAGTAGAAAATTGCAGCAATCACAATCGTCACCGAAACACTTCCAAATCCACTCTAAACTATCTTATTAGCTACTCAACAATGTCTTCCGAATATTATAACCCACGAAGCCTCAAATACAATAAAATACTAACTCCAATGAAGCCCAAATGCAAATACTGGATGTATCCACCAATATAGTATTTGCTAATGGAGGTTTTCGTCACCAAAAGCCAAGATCAAATCAATCTTGCAGAGGTTTTCGTCTCAGCAAGACAATACCAAACCCTAGATCCAAGCTCGAGAAACCCTTGAAGGGAAAATCTTAAAGAGAGAAGAAATAATAATCCAAGCATGTCTCAAATGAGGCACTTTTCCCTCTTTTATAACTCTCCAAGAGGGATGTTTTACTTTGGAGGGAAATATTTCTTTTAATTTCATTTTTTAATATTTCCCAATGTGAGTGCTTCATAAAATGACTTAAATGACTTTTAAATATTTTGTTTTTCATCACTTAACCAATAAAACCCAAAGTCTAATATTAAATAATAATATTAATTTACAGACTTTAAAATGAAGGCCCAAATGAACTCAGAATTCAGTGATCTATAGCTCGTCGGAAAGGTCTCGACGAGATGCATCCAACCTCACTCTGAAAATCCCGATCCGACACCGAACCTGAACTTACTAAAAATAGTAACAACCATAAGCAAATTGAGCCAACACAGAGGGTGCCAATTGGATCCACAAACCATCTGATAACTATGAGCTCAATGCAAAGTTTGGGAGAGCCAACAGCTGATTGCCAAGTCACCAAAACAGTGCCAAACTGACACTAAAAATAGTAGTGTTCCCTGAGGACCAAAGAGAACAAACCCAGAAAAACCCAGAAAGATTGTCGACATGCAAGCACTTACTATAAATAGTAAGTACAGACAAGTTGTCCGAGATCTCTCCGAAAAGTGTCAGCTAGCTCCACTGGATCACTCGAACATCTTGGTGACATCGAAATACTCCTTTGGTTATGTTGTCACCAACCTAGAAAGTTAGCTCCAACTGTGCTGCAATAGGACTCGAAAATGGGGACATTACATTTTCACATGAAATTTGAATCAACCTTTACATATGAATGCCACTATCAAGCAATCCCTAGTAAAGAATTATGAAATTTTCATGATTAAAAGGGCCTCCAGAAAATGGTGCAATTTCCAGTGATGCCTAGAAATTGCGCTTTTGGTGCATTTTCCACTATGGCGTGGAATTTGCACTAAAAACCTTACTCAGCCATTTTTCCAGTTTTTCATCTTTTCATTCCTTTGTTTTCAATTTATACACAATCTTATCACTTCTATTCTTAGGGATTGATCTTAGTGTATCTCCATTGTACCTCGTTTGATGGATGACTTCCCTAATTTCTCATCTACACGGAGATTGAGCAAGACTCTGGACGGGGACTCTCTAAACTATTGGTAAAACAAAAGCAAAAATAGGGGTCCCCATTTGCAATGGGGCAATGTGTGATTAGGTCACAACAGGTCCACTTTAGGCCTTGCCATGAGACTAGATAACAAAAGTTTTCCACTTCCTTCAACCCAAAAGAGCACTTTGAAGGTTTCACAAAAAGTTGTTTCCATAGCAGCAAAAATCTTCTGGGGAAAAAAAGGGCAAACCAAAAGTATAAGATTTTTTAAAAAAATCGGGATTTAAATGGGAAAAAAAAGGAAACAAATAGGATTTAAAAAATGTAAAAAATGCCGAAAAAGGGAGAAAAATCTGCTGTTTTTGAAATTAGTAGGCATTTCAATAGCAAAGAGATATAGATTTTTGTCATTTATGTTCATATCGCTGATTACATTGCATTGCATAATGCATACTTCATAGTGTATAAATAATAACGAGATGCTAATAGTTTTCAAAATTTGAATTACCATCTACATTGCACAAATTCAACCTACAAACTAAGTACAAAGTTTCAAAAAATCAGACGTAGCCAATGACTCTAGCTACTACAAAGAGAGCTACACTAGAAGGTTGCAAGTCCAAATGATGAAGCTACTAGTGAGAGCCTCTCCTAAGTCCTTCAATCACATCACTATCAAGGTTGGCATTTGTTAGGATATCAAAATCATCAAGATCAAGGACATCGTCATTAGTAATCCACTTAGAGGCTAGATCGATCTTGTTGAGGTCAATTGGTTGGCCACCCTCAATGGTACCTGATTTTGTCCATATTGAAATTAGTTTTGGCAATTGAAAGTGAAAAAAAATAATGATAACAATTTATAATGATGATTACAAATATTTGGGAACTAGAGTGAAAGGGTAGCTTGGTTAAAATGTACAAACATGTGGCCCTTTTTGTTAAAGGATGCGGGAGATCAAGTGAAAGAAAATACCCTGTTATCTATCACAAAAGTACTGTACTTTATGAGTCACTTTATATTGGTGTCTGTGCTGCAAATATCCATCACTGCTTTCAAAATTGATTGTGGATGAAAGGTGGCAGATGATGAATAAAGGCTGAAGCATATATGATTAAATGCTCGTTGGACTTATGAAAACATATGTGTAATGGTTGACAAAATTAAAGCAGTAAAAAGTTTGGTCAGCATAACGATGCCATGGGTATTGTCATGCTGTTCCTTAGATTGACTTCCATTGACTTTCATGTATGATTTTGTGCATTTATTATCCCAGTATGTTCCTTTGGAATTATTGGAATTTCATTTTATAATTGCATCAGCATAAGCATAGGATATAAGAATATAATTACAGGGATGAACAATGAGAATATAATTACACTTATGAACAAATATGCATAAGCATAGGATTATTTCTGCACACATTCTGCATTATAGTCATAAGATTATGTAAGATTTGAACAACTGTATTTGGGTGCTTATGTCTAACCTTGGCTGGTTAACTTCAACACTTCTTCCTGTCAGCCATTGTATTTTACAAATTTATGTAGGAATGGTTTGAATATAGAATTCATCAAACACTGAAATGTGGAAGGGGCATTTGTGAGAACAAAAGACATGATCAAAATTTCTCAATGAACGCCATGTGTTCAGAATGTAGTCTTTGCAATATCTTCTTCTCTAATCCTAATTTGATCATATCTTGATCTAAGATCTAGTTTGATAAAGAAAACAACACTATAATTCATCAAGCAAATAACCAATTATAGGAATAGGGAACTTATCTTTAATAGTGAGTTTGTTGAGCTCCCTATAGTTAGGGCACATGCGCCAATTGTCATTTTTGTACATGTGGGTAGTGCCAGTGGTATGCTTGAATGCTAGGAGTTATGCTCTTGGGGACTGAATTGTATAGCATTCATGATCCTACAGTGGTGGAAGATCTTTAGGCATTTCTCCAAATGCCACTAGATATTTATCAATTACCACCTTCAGATCTAATGGTGATTCTGATTGAAGTTGTGAGCCCTCCAAAGACAATAATTGTGCCACAAATCTCGAAGAGCCATTTTTAGATTTCTCATCATTTGATAAGAGCTAACCATTTTCAGGTTTTTTGCTTCTTTAATCCCCAAAGTTATATTGTGCGCCCTTCCAACTAGAATATTAGAAAAAGCTCTTGAAAATTCATCTCAATAGTCCCTAGTGTAGTCAGCCATTGTACTCTTAGTAAAATATTAACACCTTCCATGGGAATGGTAAACACAATACTCTCCACTATAATCGCCCATTTCCACCTTAAGATTGTGACACTTACCTAACAATTGACTATGTCACCACTAGCTATCATCACTTGGAACTCTAGTGTAGGGTAAATGAAGTAGTTTAGACGTATTACTAATTTATTGTCAATGAAGTTATGGGTGTGTAAAAATTTCAATCACCTAGTTATAGGAAACAATATCTGATGACGTAGTTGTCACGTCTCAAATTTTGATACCATCTAGGTTTACTTTAAATGGAAATATTTCATGAATAATTATATGCGGATAGATGAATAATTTGTTATGAATATTTTAATATGAAAAGATGTAATGAAATAAATGTAATATTCATGTTAGTAATGCTTCGGTTATTTGGATTACAAATATTTTAATGGGAAATTTGAGTTTACTATGAGTTGCAGGTTGTCGAAGACGAGGGGTGGTTGAGGTAAAGGAGATTAGCATCCTGATAGGGTTAATATGGAGGGATATCACTCACACACTTCACGTAGTGTCATGTAGCTGCATATGTTGCATATTGAAGGATTTAATAGTTTTATTTAAATTGTATTTTTATTTTTTTTGAATTATATATCCCATAGTTAGTTAATGGTGATTTAATTAGATTATTTAATTCATTGTTATTTAAATATCACAAGTGTTTAGAAAATAGAATAATTGATTTAGTTATTTAATTTGTTTTTTTAAGAGAATAATCATATTCTATTTAATTATTAGTTTTATAGATACATTGTGATAAATATGTAAATTATTTTAATAATATTTTTAGAACTAGAAGTAGAATAAAATAAGTTTTTGAAACAAAAACTTAACTTAGGAAAAGAAAAGTTCTAGAAAACGAAACACTTGAGGAAGAGGAAACAATAGAAGAAGAGTTACAAATCATTTCTTGCACACCAAAACTTCTATTTAACATCTTTCATTCTCAAAAAGAGGGAAGCTCTTCATCTTGGAAACGACATTCAAAACAAAAGAATTGTGAAAAGCATTTTGGGTACAAAGAGGGAATAGATTGTATTAAGGAGCGAATTTCCAGGTTCTTATTAAATCTTAATTTTTGTCTGTGGTTATTTGGGTGTTGAATCTTTTCTTATCTGCTAAATACATGATCTTCTGTCTGAAATTGTTGTAAATTCTAGGCTACTGGCTGTAGTTTTGTGAAAGAAATGTTCTGTTCAATATATATATATATATACAGATTACAGTATATATATATATATATATATACAGATTACAGTATATATATATATATACAATTCTATATTAAGATCAATTCATGGTAGATTATAATGAATCGAATAATTCTGTGATGAATCAAATTGTAATTTTTCTTACTAATTGTATTTTTATTCTGATCAAACTAAATAATACTTAGATCCTTTGTATGAATTTGGTAACGATTGTTATACCTTGAATCTAACTGCATTTTAAATTGGAAAGAATATAAATTACACTGGCCATAGGTCGTTAGAAATTGGAATAGGGAATCGACTTCCCAAATGGAGCACTACGGCCCCATTTGGGGACAGTCGCCCAATTTCCATCTGTGCCTTATTCTTTTAAACGGTTTGTAATCGGCCTCAAACAATTGTGAAATCCTTGAATATTTACAATTTATAACATAACTCAGCTACATTTATTCAATTACAGTCCGTTATGTTGATATGTATATATATATATATATATATATATATATACACCAAACGATTATCATTCTCTATTCTTTATGATGTAATGACTGTATCTTTACATTCTGGAAATCGAAAGGTTCTTTATATCAGTTTATAACATAAAGATTATTGTCGAAATTTTATCTTGTTTATTTTCAATATATATGTATATATAAATCTAATATATATATATATATTATGAATATATGTCATATATTTTGAGAGCTAGAAATGAATATGATGAATTAGAACTTCAATGTTGTGTGAGTTTAATTGTCAATTGTATGAGTCCCGATATATATATATATATATATATAAATATATCTGAAAATGAAATTCGTTGTTCTGCAGAAAAAGAAATCATTATTTTGCACTAATAAGAAAGAATTTTTCGAATCATTGAGTTCTTGTTAAAGGTTATTTTTACATTTCAATTACTAGTAGTATAACCAAATTCTTGATTTATGAAAGAAATTTTTTATGTTTAACTGGTAATTCATCACATAGAGAAAAATAGTAAATCTTTCATAAGTAAACCAGTGAAATAATTTGATCAATGGAAATAATTTTTGAGATTATGGAAAACCAAACATAAGAAAACTGTAATGTAAAACTGCATTGTATGTATCTTGGTAAAGTATGAACTTCGGGACAGGATCCTGAATGTGGATCTTATTGTGACCTAATCACACATCGCCCCATCGCGATGGGGACCCCCAATTTTTTTTTAGGATTAGTTGTTTTGTTTTATCTTAGAGTTAGTCAGCGAATAAGCTTTGCAAATGCAGTATAGAGCCTTCCTTAAGTCAAAATCAGAGGGTTTTATGTTAGAGTGAGGTCTTGAGTTCAACATGCTTCAATGAGTGGAGATCTACAAATAGAAATGGTTAAGTATTGATCTAGGTGCCCTTTGTCATCTGCAACACCTTGAGAGTGCGCCTTGAGTGGGAAGGATGATTCAAGTAGTCAACAGGGAGCGCCCTGAGGAGTTAAGACCCTAAGCTGATTCTAATTGTCCAAATCTAAACCTTTTCAATCCAAGGCGCATTTCTATACATGTGTGATCTCATTGGGGCGCCTTGGGAGGAGATTAAACATCTGAAGGAGTCTAGGCGCCTATTGTTGCTCAAATCATCATCATGAGCGCCTAGAGGTAAGTATGCTTGAAATTATGAATCTTGAAGGTATTGAAGCTTGACAAGTCTTCTAAGAGCAATTGTAATGATGGAAGATTGAGGTAAGTGGAGGGGGACCTTATTTGACTAGGCGCCAATTTATACTTAAAGAATCAACTTTGGGCGCCTTGAATGTAAGAAGCTCAAGATCATGAAATCTAATGCCTAAGGGATAGGATAATCTCCAGGAAGTCTAAGTGTAAGTTTAAAATTGCCCCAAAATGACAATTTTAGCACCAAGAGTATCTAGGTGCATTTTCATGCATTTTTATGATAGTTTGGGCGCCTAACATAGGAGGATATGGCTCATTGAGAGCGCCTTAGTCAAGGATGAAGTTGAACTATCATGTGATGAGTTAAGACCCTAGGCACACTTTGCCACCAAGGCAATCTGATTTCAGCGCCTAGTATCAAAGAGAACATGAATTCAATTAAGGCGCCAATCCATGTTAATGAGATCCCAAATCAGCGCCTTGGTTAGGAAATGCATTTTTTGATCATCATAAGATAAATAGCCTCTTTAGAAATTAGAAGAACATTAGGTGCTGATTTAACTCAAACAACCTCATTTAAGCGCCTAGGGGATAGGAAGGCTAGGAACCTTGAATCTTG
Organism: Cunninghamia lanceolata; assembly: GCA_027924645.1. Taxonomy (NCBI): domain Eukaryota; kingdom Viridiplantae; phylum Streptophyta; class Pinopsida; order Cupressales; family Cupressaceae; genus Cunninghamia; species Cunninghamia lanceolata. The sequence goes on from BSBN01000803.1 coordinate 12,769,562, forward strand.
AAATCACCTTGGGGTAAGAAGGTCTTCAAGCAATGATGCCTTGATCAATACATAAGTAAATCACCTAAAGGGTCTAGGTGCTATATCATGCTCTGAACACTACCCAAAGTGCGCCTTAGAGCCTTGTCAAGACCTCAACTAGCTAGGCGCCAATTTTTGTGATTTTAATTATCCATATGCGCCTAACATCAATGGACATTTCATTATGCAAGCTTAAGATTCAAAATATTTCCATTGAACCGTAAAGGGGTTTGAAAGTTTGAAAATAGAGTAAGTACCTTTACATTCCTAGATGGGCGCTTTCCTTGTCTCTTCTACTCAATTTTAGCGCCCTAAGTGGGGAGAGCTTGAAAACTTTGAAATTTGGCATGTAAAGATGGAGAAGTCTCCAGAAAGCTTTAGAAGGTTTAAGAGAGTAAATCAAAAGGTATAGGTCCACTCTTGTGTTGAAATGATCTTGTATGAGTGCCTTGAGAGAGGGTGATGTAGCATCTAGTGACTTGTTGAAAGAAACTAGGCGCCCTATACTGTCAAAATGACCTCAGATCAACGCCTAGGATTATAAGACATCATGCCTTGGATGGGTGCCTTAGGAAGAATACATGAATTTGTCTCATCATCTAAGAACTTAAAGGAGTAAAATATGCATAAAGTCCATGAGATGAATCAAGTTTTAAGAAATCATCCTCCAAGAGTTAGGCACTAATCCACACCTCAATCATCATCACTATGCGCCTAGCAATCAAGGAAGCTTGAAATCATAGATTCAAGTGTATAGAAGCAAGGAGAACTCTTAAGAGGTTGAATGTGAGATAAAGCTTTAAATGTCAAAGATTAGTCCTAAGTAAGCCTAGGCGCCCCTTAATGATAAATCACTTCAATTTGGCACCTATATATAAGAGATTTGTTTCAAATTTTGAAAATTTCAGAACTTTGCATTTAATACTCAACTTGGCCGACCTCTCTACTTGGCCGACCTGCATTTAATGAAGGCAGATTATCTATATAAAGAGGGCGCCCTCTCTCATTTTGGACATCATTCATTCACAACTCATCAAGGAGCAAATTTAGGAGGAGGAGGAGCAGCATTAATAAAGGCAGATCTGCACTTCTGAAGTCTGATTTTTGTCATTTATAACTGATTTTCATCATATTCTACAGAAATCTACACTTATTCTAGGTCTGAAAATTGTTGTAAGGTATGTTTCAGCTACTTTTAATCCATAAAATTGCCTTATTACTTAATTTGCAAATTTTCATAATTTTATCATCCAAAAATCAAGTTTATGATGATAAATTTTATCATTTTAAGTCTCTTATAGAGGTGTTGTCTTGTAGGTAGATGGGCATGACGGCAAAGGAGCGTCAAGTGATGGTCAAGATGGATGCCAAGTCAACTATACCCGACTTCAAGCTTGAGACTCATTGGAAGAATGTGGGAGACATCAATATGGGATACGTCAACCTAGAGGAGATGAAGGATTTCTTGCTCGCCATCACAAGGAATGAAGACATCAAGGCCATTGCAAAGAGTGGAATTGTTCAAGCAGCATGTTTCCCACCTACCCTACCTAGCACTAAATTGGTGTTAGAATGCATTCAACACTATAATAAAGAAAGAAGACAAATTGTGGCTAAAGACGGGACTGTCCTAGCCTACTTGCAAAGAGAAGCTATTTAAGAGATTTTCAACTTTCCGAACCGGAAGACAGTGTTCATTTGTCCTAAGACTGCACAGCATACCTTTGAGGGTAATTCCAAGCACTACATGCAAGAAGTGAGGAAGAAGTGGATGATAGATTCTTCAATCAAGATATACAACTCTGAAGATCCGAAGTTCCATAAGGCGGATTTCAAGGAGAGAAGTTACTTCAACATGTTCTTGAATCGAGTAACAGGTAGGCCTCGATCATCGACTTTTGAAGGATGGATGTATACATACTTTGATCATGTTTTTACAAAGAATAAGATGATTGATTGGGCTGAGCTTATAAGTCATTGCCTTGATGTGCAATTTGAAAGCTTTGATGAGTCAAAGTCCTTCATGACTTCCTATCTTGTTTACATACTGGCGAAGAATGTGGTATATAAGGGATTGACAGCTAAAGGAGAAGTAGGCATAAAATCTGGCCAAATCCTATCACATCAATGCTATACACAGCTCCATTTGAAGAACATCAATCATTATAAGTTATTTAATGATGCCTTTGCCATGTATATAGTAAGGAAGTTGCGAGGAGAATTGCATAGAAGATTGACAGGTGCTGCTAGGAACTTCATTGAACAATATGAAAGATACTATATTCAATATGATAAGTTCACCTATATCAGAATTCAGGGCTTCACGTCCTTTCCATATAGATTGCCAAGGTATCCTACTAATAGGATGGTATTGTTGGAAGTATCGAGACAGTTGTTGGAGTTCCATAAGATGCAAAGGACAAGAAAGAAGGTCGGAGTTCAATTCCCTCTCAAGCTGGGGAGATATTATTCATGTCCATCACTTCAAGCAGCTGAACATTCTGAGATTGAGCTTCAAGCATATCATTTACATCTTCATGATTCAAGGAGGGAGAACTTCGACCCACATGGAGCTATTAAGCAATCATATCCTACCTATCGGCATATAGAGCAACTTGAAGATCATTGGGCAAATGCTATTGATGATGATGATGTAAGGATGCAAAAATGTTCAAGATTGAAATGGGATTTGGTAAGAGCCACAAAAGTGTTGAGGATTCCTGATCAGTTAGATGATGATAGAACTCTTTCAGGTGATGAATACAATAAGATACAGAATCTGCCATATGACATTGACTGGACTAATAGAGAAAGATTATATGATGAAGAGTTGATAGAACCTATCATTGCTATCACTAAGGAACATGCAAAAGAGCAAGTACAAGCACTGATAGATGAAGGAAAGAAGCCCACTTACATTAAGATGGGAGAAGTTGAACAATAAGTACATAGTGCACCTAGCAGAGATTCACAAACCAAGGATAATGAAAGGGATTCAAGTCAATCAAAGAAAAGAAAACAACTTGAATCTGCACAAGGAGAATCGAGTAATAAGAAGAAAAGGATAAGCATTGAAACAACTTCATCTAGGCAACCAGGAGATACTCTAATGAATCAAGATATAGTTGTACATGTTGTTGAAGATGCAGTCCCGGATACCCCCTTTGAAGAGGTGCCTTCAAGTGCACATGATACTGAAATCATTGATGAGGCTAACACTGAAGACAAAGATGAAGCTGAAGAAGAATCATTGCCCGTGCAAGGAAGGCAAGTACAACAGCCAGGAGATTTTTCATCATTGCCGGAGTGGCTACAAGATAGAATTAAAGAAAGCTGTGAAGTGGAAAAATATCATCCTATTCCAGTTGAGGAGTTGCTTCTAGACATGTCTACTGAAAAACCGAAGAAGAAAGCAACTACTCTTTCAAAGATAACAAAAGATGAAGCTGGTGTAAGGAGAGTACATGTAGCTATTCCAAGACTTGAGAAGAATGTAGAAGACATTGCACCTGAAGATTTTGACATCAATACAATTGACTTGGGTCCGTTGACTGGGGCATAAGTAGAAGAACTTCAGGATTCAATTGATAATGCTCAAGCTATCATAAGTCAGGAAACAGAAGGTAGGATTAAGGCTGAGCAAAGTTGTCGAGTATTGGAACAGTATATTCAACACTTAGTTCAACTTCATCCTATCCATCAGCAGGAAAGAGTTTCTACACCACCTATTTTTCCTCCAGAAATAGTTGTACATCTTGAGGGGTTGAGGTCTTCATCTCATAGGTTGAAAGATTGGATGAAAAGGTCAAGGGAAACAACATATAGCTATCTTGAAGATATTATGCAAGTGTATAATAAGGTTGCTAATCTCAAGGAAAGAGTACTTGCATTGTTGATAGCCTGTGTTGAGTTTAAGGTCATCAAAGAACAATAATGCCACATTTGAAGAGTTTGATGGAAACTTCAGTTGATGAGTTGATACATGCTGAGGTGATTAAGGAAGGAATAATGCATGATTTCTTTTCCTGGTACTATCGCTTTCGCAATAAGGGACAACTACTTGATAGAGAGGAAACAAATATGTCAAGGGTAAGAAGTGTGATTCAAAGAATCCAAGATGGAATACATGCATCCTTGATGAAGATATGCAATCCCTTTGGAGGGATGACTATTGAAAGTATGAAAGAACAAGTTCAAGCATTCTACTTTCAAGAGGATGATGTTTTTGATGAGAAGCTTGATAACATATTTTCACTTGTTATCCACCTTGGCGCTATCAAAGCTAGAATAACTGATTGGGAGAAGACACTTGGCCTTTATGCAGCTGATGTGCTTGAAGCCGAAGGGACCACTAGGAATACGCCAAGTGTACCTTTTGATGATATCAAACAAGTGGTGTCCAGATTCATTGAATTTCATAATACTAGTTGATGCAGAGTAAGCAATAGAAACGTGGATAACTGATGTCAGCTCCTCACCCACAAACATTTACTGTTGTCTGTTTCCCCATCGGTCAAATACATTCGGTTTTGTAGATCAGAATTGCTGAAGCCCCCTCTGTTCATTGAACCCATGAACATACAGTTGAACCATTGAACCTTCAACTAAGGGTTGAACCACTGAACTGTTGAACCCTTGAACTGGTTCAACCGTAGATTCAACTATCGCACACTTAACACTATCGGCGATGAACCCGTTGAACCGTTGAACCACTGAACTGGTTCAACCATTGTTTCAGCTATCGGCACCTTTTGCTTCGTTGAACCAAAGAACCTATTGAACCGTTGAACCTTCAATTATTCGGTTCAACATACACTAGCGGTTCAATATACTCCCGTCGCATAGACTATACCGATTTAACCTTCGAGCTCAGTGAACCGTTGAACCTGATACTCCTTGTTGAACCGATGAACCTACTAAACCCACTATATCCGTTGAACCGTTGAATTGGTTCAATCCACCTGCAAACATCATTTTCACAACATATACACAGGAAATTGCTCGCATGCGAATGCGATATGTTCACAGACTGTCTCCTCATACAATTGATGCATATTTGAACTTCCCACTGATAACTTCTTCTGTGACGAATTCTGCAATTTCTAATCTGCCGTGTCCATCGTACACAAGAAAAACAAACAAAAAACTAATATACACAATCCATTCCATTGATTTCACAAAAATCCACCAGTGGAATGGATTTAATCGTGCATCTCGACCATAGAAGAACTAAATGAAACACAAAGCAAATCTATACAAATAATATACAAGACGGTTTGATATATAGAGAATTTACACCGAATTCAGAATTTTGATAGAACACAAATTATAGAATTTCTACTTCATTTCACATTATCGAACACAGACTAATTACAGAGATTTTTTTGAAGGTGGAAGAACTCTCTATTCCTCGACCACCTTCCCTGTTTTGTTACCCGACTCCCTTCTCTGTTTTCGGGATTTTGCTTAAACCAAGATTATAATCAAAACCCTAACTAATCATACGACACCTGTTTATCTCAAGACAACAAAACACCTAGTAATACGACACATTTGGTTAATCCTCTACCTAACCCAAAACAAACATAAAATGCCAACATTAAAACAAACATGAAATGCCAACACAAATGCTACATTTGACAAGTATGAAATGCATAAGCCATATTAAAACTTAGTCTTTTCCCTCAGATGTATATTTGGTTTTCTGAAGGGGTGCTCCTGCACCATACTCCCCAGGAGAAGAGATCTCAAGCCCTTTTGAGATCAGAGTTTGAAGGTCTGCACCATTGTTTGTGATCTGATTGGCAGTCATCCAAATTGCCTCTGAATTAGGTTTCCCATGCCAAGCCACCAAATACTCCATGTACTCTTTGTTCCTTGTCTTCTTTGCCACTCTTGAGTCTAATATCTTTTTCAATTTGGGTGGATCATGCTTAGGAATATCATCATTTGTTGCATCCTGCAATGGTTCCTGTTCTACATCTGTATGCTGCTTGTATGGAGTTAAATCACATACATTGAAAATAGGTGATAATCCAAGATCAGGAGGAAGTTGGATCTCATAGGCATTTTGTCCACACTTCTTTAAAATCTGACATGGGCCAATCTTCCTCTACATTAGCTTGGTATATTTACCTTTTGGGAGCCTCTCCTTCTTCAGATTAACCCATACCAAATCTCCAATATCAAACTGTACATCCCTCTTCTTCTTATCAGCATATGTTTTGTACTTCAATGTGGTCTGTTGAAGCTGGGTCTTGACTTGATCATGCACCTTTTTGATAGTTGAAGCAAAAGCTTCTCCATCTGCACTGATAGGCTCTCCTATAGGCAGATCTCTTAGCTCCAAAATACCTCTTGGATGAATACCATATACTACCTGAAAAGGTGACTTCCCTGTACTCCTATTGATGGTGTCATTATAGGAGAATTCTATTTGTGGTAGGATATTATCCCACTTCTCTCCATGCTGCCTTGTTAAACACCTTAACAGATTTCCCAATGAATGATTAACAACTTCAGTCTGCCCATCTGTTTGAGGATGGTAGGCTGATGAGAAGGACAAATTGGTTCCAAGCTTCTTCCAAAGAGTCCTCCAAAAGTGGCCAATAAACTTTACATCTCTATCTGAGACTATGCTCAATGGCAATCCATGGATCCTCACTATTTCCTTGAAAAACAAATCATCAACATATGAAGTATCACAAGTAGTTTTGCATGGCAAGAAATGTGCCATTTTACTAAATTTGTCTACTATCACAAAAACACTGTCATATCCTTTCCTTGTTCTAGGTAAACCCAATACAAAGTCCATGCTGATGCTCTCCCATGGCCTAGAAGGAATGGGTAGTGGCTGATATAAACCTGCATTTGTGGATCTCCATTTTGCTTTCTGACAGATTACACATGCCTCCACAAATCTTCTCACATCTGACTGCAACTTAGGCCAATAGTAATGCCTGTTCACAAGATCAAGAGTCTTATCTAGACCAAAATGTCCTGCCATAGCCCCACAATGTTTCTCCTGAATAATATTCAGTCTCATAAAACACCTTGGAATACATAACTGCCCACCCTTGAAAAGTAATCCATCTTGGATCAGAAATTCAGAGAACTCAACATGATACTTGTCACCAAAGGAAGTACATACCTTGTAGATCTCTCCAAAGTCTTCATCATCATCATACATGGCCTTTAAGGAATCGATGCCAACACTCTCTAATTGGATCTGACTGATGGTCAGAACCCTCCTTCTCAAAGCATCTACTACTTTGTTCTTAACCCCTTTCTTGTGCTTGAGTGTAAAGGTGAAAGCTTGCAAAGTTTCCACCCACTTCATATGCCTATGGTTCAGCTTCTCTTGACTGTTTATAAAACTGAGGGCCTGATTGTCTCTGAAGACTATGAATTCTTTTGGCATCAAGTAATGCCTCCATTTCTTGAGTGACTGCACAAGAGCATACATCTCCAAATCATATGATGAGTATCTCTTCTTGGCATCATTGAGTTTTTCACTGAAAAATGCAATAGGCCTACCTTCTTGACTGAGTACGGCTCCAATTGCCATGTGGCTGGCATCACATTCTACTTGAAAAATCTTGCTGAAGTCAGGAAGTGCAAGAACTGGTTGCTCTGCCACCTTCCTCTTCAATGTTTCAAAGGAATCATCTGCCTCTTTTGTCCAAGTGAACCTGCACTTCTATCCTCCTTTTATGGTGTCAAGCATGGGTGCACAAACATGACTAAACCCTTTTATAAACTTCCTATAAAAGGTTGCTAACCCATGGAAACTTCTAACATCACTCAAGGTTTTAGGAGTTGGCCAAGACAATATGGTACTTACCTTCTCTTGATCCATTTTCAATTTGTTATGTGAGATAACAAATCCTAAGTAGATGATCTCTTCTTGCATGAACAAACACTTTGCTAAGTTGATCATTAGCTGTTCTTCATGTAACCTTTTGAGGACCAAGTCTATATGGTTGAGGTGCTCTTCCCTTGTATTACTGAAAATCAGGATGTCATCTAAATATACAATGACAAATTTACCTATGAATTCCCTCAGGACCTCATTCATCAACCTCATAAAGGTACTAGGGGCATTGGACAAACCAAAAGGCATGACCTTCCGATCATATAACCCCTCATTGGTCTTAAATGCAGTTTTCCACTCATCTCCTGGCCGAATCCTAATCTGATGATAGCCACTCTTTAAATCTATTTTTGTGAAATAGTTAGCACCTGTAATATCCCCTTCCTGGTAGAAGATATTTTCGATTTTCCAATCACTTAATTAGACATATTTCATTTGTCAATTAAGGTAAAACCCTGGGATTGAGTTCTGATTATATTTCTGCACCTTTCAAATTTATCTCTAACACATAATCTATGACTGTGAATTGCAAATCAATAGCAAATAGAGATAGGCATTTTGTCAAACAGTTTGCGCTAACACTACATATGGCTGGGAATGCACAGATGTATGTATACTGCTGTTCATAAAATTAGAAGTACATGTCTCTAACACTGCTCAGAAATTAGGTGCAACAAAGAACATGTCCAATCCAATGATGAGACTCTAACCACAATATGCTGATATTAATGTATTCCTGATTCAAAGATCATTACTAAAGATACAGCTAACTGGAATGCATAATTAAAAGTATCATACTGATATAAGAAACTCATACAATGTCCAGATTGATACCAATGTGGACAGCAGACTAAGGATGACTCTTTAGATGACAAATTCACTTACAAGTAACCTGCAATTTTCATGTCCCTGCTGCTGTTCTGAATTCTGTAACCAACTGTAAACTGGATTGGTCTGGAGTGTTAGAGGTGACAGCAAATGCTCAAAACTAACTTTTCTAATTAGAAGTTTGAATGCTGTTGTGACTCAGCTTTAGAAAATAATATAGCAGGTTAGACTTCACTTCACAACCTTCCTCATAATCTTATATGGTACGGCAGGTTGGTGTCAGATATTGTCTCATTTTAAAACATCAAATATTGGCATCAACATATAAACATGGGCTCCACAAACTAATTCAAACTAAAAACTGATTTCCTTATGTCTTCAATTGCAAATCTGAGTGGAATCTAGGACCCACCGTAGCTTCAAAGACTCCTCTTCACTATTTAGTGGAGTTTGGGACCCACAATCCACTATTATGTTGATGTTCTCAAATAGAAACCCTACGTAGCACTTCAAAATCAATATTTCAAACAATGTAATTTGCTGACTGGAACAATATGTCAGACTTTGTTCCCTATTAGGTAGCAATACCAATCTTTCAAAAGAAAACACAAATCTGTATTACCAAGCGCTACCTTGTAAGATGATATTTCTTTTTATCACTTATAATGATCTTTCGATAGTGACGGGGTTCCTTTGTTTAATAGATGGCTTCTTTGAAATATATTGCTTGGAATGCACAGGAACCCACGACCTATTCAGCACAATTTCCTTTATTTATTGTGACTTCTCTATGACTCGCGGAAGACTTCAAATATTTTGGATTGGTCTCCAGCGCTATACGGTCATACGGCCAGGAAACTCAAACAATTTTCACATCAGATTTAGATACCAAATATATATCTATCGATCAACATCTTGCAAATTTATATTTATTTGGAAATCAATAAATTTGCAAAACCCCTCTACCTTTTATTACCAAATCTGCATACAATGTCTTCAATGAGGTACAATGATCAGCAATCAGTAATTAACCCACTGAAAACCTAGAACAACACTTTGGAGCACAATTGTGAAGTCTGAAACAACTTCACCTCAATGACGGTAAGGGAACATCTCCAAACCAGAATTTTACCGAGGGATCATCTCCTCGGTACAACGAATGCAAGGGAACATCACCTTGTCAATCGGCTGAATACAATTTGACAAAAGTCATAAACCAAAACATACATATATCCAGACATGACTTCAAATGACTCTCAGGCTTGCTTATAAAGCCATTACATTGATTAGGCCCAGCCTAATTTTATTAAATGAGAGTTTACATCATACCCAAGCATTTTAAATGCTTTTATATGAACTTTATTAAATGCTTGCACTTGAACTTTTTAAATGCTTGTTCATAACACTTTTTAATAAAGTGTAGTACTACTGACTTGAGTAACTTAAATAAAATATTAATTTTATAAAGTAGATAAAAATACTTTACAAAATTAATTTACAATTAAAACAATTTTAAGTTACTCCAAAATTGGGGACATGACAGCACCCCCCAAGCAATTAAGTAAATCTTCTATCCTAGGATTGGGAACCAATACCTGATTGTTATCTTTTTGATAGCCCTTGAATCAGTACAAAGCCTCCAAGTGCCTTCCTTCTTTGGTGCTAGGACAGCCGGTACTGCACATGGACTTAAACTCTTGCCAATTAGGCCTATCTCCAACAATTCCTCAATCTGTCTTGCTACCTCTGCATTCTGTTCTGGGGTAAGCTTGTATGCCGCTTTGTTTGGGAGTGTAGATCCAGGGATCAGATCTATACAATGGCTGATGTCCCTCATAGGTGGTAGGGACCTTGGTATTCCATCAGAGATGATGCCTTGGTACTTGTTCAATTGCTCTTGGACAACAGAATCTATGAACTTTTGCCTCTTCTCTCCCTTAACTTCTTGCTGCTGTTCCTTGTTCACCTTTAGGCATGGAATTAGAGCATATGTAACTGCTCCTTCTAGTATCCCTTTCATGAATTGTTTGCCTTCTACCATCATCACCTTAACTTCTTTCCCTTTTGATTCTAGCTCATTCTCCATTAATGGTAGCAGCTCTATCACCTTACCATTCTTGGTGATTGAATATGTGTTTCTAACTCCATCATGGTATGCTTTCAAGTCATACTGCCATGGTCTTCCAAATAGGAGATGGCAAGCATCCATCTTGGCAATGTCAAACAATAATCTATCCTTATATGGTCCAATTTGAAATTCTACCCAAGCCTGTTCTTCCACAATTGTTTGCTGTCCTTGGTGGAGCCATGAGATCTTGTATGGGCAAGGATGTGGCAGTCTTCTAAGCTTAAGCTTTTCTACCATCTCAATGGACACAAAATTCTCAGTAGATCCAGAGTCAATCAGAACTTTACATACCTTTCCTCCTGCTTTGCAAGTAGTTCTGAAGAGAGACTTCCTTTGTGGAGGTTCTTTTCCAGGCACCTTCATGGTGGTCATTGCTCTCCGAATCATCAAAGATTCCCCTTTCTCAGGATATCCATAACTGTCAGGAGCATTCACACTTTGATTAGTGCTTGAACTTGCTACACTTTGACAATCAGATTCTTGAATCAGATTGATCCTCTTTTCTCCTATTGAACTTGTTGCCTTTGCTGGACATCTGCTGGCTATGTGGCCTTCTTGATTGCAGTTGTAACATCTGATCGGTCCTTTGCCTTGAGATCTTCCTCTAAATGGTGGTCTTCTGCCCCTAAAGTTCCCTCTTTGATTGTAGCTTCCCCCTTGGTTTTGACTGCTATCTCCTCTGTTGTTCTCTTGATTGGATTCACCTTGGTATCCAAATCCCTTTCCTCTGCCTCTGAAAGGACTTCTGCCTCCCCTTTGCTATCTTCCTTTTCCTCTATTGTTCTACTCATGCCTTCTCTTAAATTTCTCTTCCACTTTGAGTGCTAACTGGTAGCACTTTTGGACTGTCTCTGGGTTATGTAGACTTATGTCTTCTTGGATGTTAAATCTCAATCCATTGAGGTATCTTGCTACCTTCTCTTCCTCACCCTCCTTTACCTTTGTCTTGACACAGTTTCATGAACTCTTCTGTGTATGAACTGACATCTAATTCCTTCTGCTTCAAATTTTGTTTCCTTTTATGTAATTGGATGTTGTAATCCAATGGAACATAGGCTTCTTTCACTAAAGCCATCATCTTCTTCCACATAATAACTCTGTTCTTTCCTTCTTTCACCCTGTCATCTTGGATGAAATTCCACCAAGTTAGTGCAGCTCCTTTCATTTTGGATTGAGCTATCTTCACTCTTTGGTGATCTGGTATTTCCTCGGTCTCAAAGAAATTAGTCAAGGAATCTATCCACTCCATCACTGAATCAGGTTCCATTTTTCCTACAAACACTGGCAGGTCTATTTTTCCTTCTCTCCATGGATTTGAGGGCATTGAGTAAGGGTCTCTGGTCTGCAGGAACCTCTATCTCTTCCTGCTTTGGGATCTCCTCTTCATCCCAATCGTCTCGTTTACCAGAACCTTCTTCCCCTTTCCCTACTTTGTCCTTCAACTTCTTTAGTTCTTCTTTCAATGTCTGATCTTGAGCTCGATCTGCTCTGCTCTCTGTCATTTGTTTTCTTACTAAGGCCGTCAACTCAGTGTTGGTCATCTTTGTTGGGTACGTTTCTGACCCTTCTTCTGACATCTTGTCTTCTTCTTCTACCCAAAGAATACAACTTGGCTCTGATACCACTATGATGCAGACTAAGCAACAAAAACATGGATAACTGATGTCAGCTCCTCACCCACAAACATTTACCGTTGTTTGTTTCCCCATCGGTCAAATACATTCAGTTTTGTAGATCAGAATTGCTAAAGCCCCCTTTGTTCATTGAACCCATGAACATACAGTTGAACCATTGAACCTTCAACTAAGGGTTGAACCACTGAACCATTGAACCATTGAACCCTTGAACTGGTTCAACCGCAGATTCAACTATCGCACACTTAACACTATCGGCGATGAACCCGTTGAACCATTGAACCACTGAACTAGTTCAACCATTGTTTCAGCTATCGGCACCTTTTGCTCCGTTGAACCAAAGAACCTATTGAACCATTGAACCTTCAATTATTCGGTTCAACATACACTAGCGGTTCAATATACTCCCATCGCATAGGCTATACTGATTTAACCTTCGAGCTCAGTGAACCGTTGAACCTGATACTCCTTGTTGAACTGACGAACCTAATGAACCCACTGTATCCGTTGAACCGTTGAATTGGTTCAATCCACCTGCAAACATCATTTTCACAACATATACATAGGAAATTGCTCGCATGCGAATGCGATATGTTCACAGACTGTCTCCTCATACAGTTGATGTATATTTGAACTTCCTACTGATAACTTCTTCTGTGACGAATTCTGCAATTTCTAATCTGCCGTGTCCATCGTACACAAGAAAAACAAACAGAAAACTAATATACACAATCCATTCCACTGATTTCACAAAAATCCACCAGTGGAATGGATTTAATCGTGCATCTCGACCACAGAAGAACTAAATGAAACACAAAGCAAATCTATACAAATAATATACAAGACGGTTTGATATATAGAGAATTTACACCGAATTCAGAATTTTGATAGAACACAAATTATAGAATTTCTACTTCTTCATTTCACATTATCGAACATAGACTAATTACAGAGATTTTTCTGAAGGTGGAAGAACTCTCTATTCCTCGACCACCTTCCCTGTTTTGTTACCCGACTCCCTTCTCCTCTGTTTTCGGGAATTTGCTTAAACCAAGATTATAATCAAAACCCTAACTAATCATACGATACCTATTTATCTCAAGATAGCAAAACACCTAGTAATATGACACATTTGGTTAATCCTCCACCTAACCCAAAACAAACATAAAATGCCAACATTAAAACAAACATGAAATGCCAACACAAATGCTACATTTGACAAGTATGAAATGCATAAGCCATATTAAAACTTAGTCTTCTCCCTCAGATGTATATTTGGTTTTCTGAAGGGGTGCTCCTGCACCACTAGTGATGGTTATTCACATGGAGATTCCTCATAGGCTATTGATTTGTGTCATGTCCCCGTTTTCGGCTTGATCATCAAGTAAAGAATGGATTAGCCTATTGATCATTCCCAGAGGCTAATTCAGAATGATGAGGGAATGAATAGGTTTTTGACTAACTTAACTTTACTGTTTTGCAGGATCTAAGTCAGAATCCCAAAATTTGACTAAGTCTGAGAGTCATTTCTTCAATTCCGGTGGTCACTTTGTCAAGAGATGTTTTCATGAAGTTTAGGCGCATTTCTAGGTAATTTAGGCTCATTTTGGCGCCTAACCTTTCAAGACCATTTGTAGCACTCAGAAAGGGATTTAACTTGAAGCGCTCCTTGTGATTAACTTCCTCCAACCTAGCGCGAAGTTCTGAGTGGATGTGGATGAAGCTTTCATGCTTGGGTGCCAATGTCATGTTGAACTCACCCAAATGAGCGCCTTGGGTTTTGAAGGCAAGAACCAAGAAGATGAAGTCATCTATTAACCAATTGAGCATCTCTTATACCTGATCACTCACCAAACATATGTTTGAGGTCATTGGAAGAGCCTAATTGAGCTAAGCGCACTTTCTTGTTCTCATAAACTTCCAGAGTGCACCTAACCTTCATGAGGCGCCAATCCAAGTTTTAACACTCCAAAATGGGTGCCTTGATCTGAGATTGGTTGTTGGAACCATCGAATGAGTAAGGAACTTCTTCAAGTGAACTTCATTTTCAAGGAGATCGAGTGGAAGGTTGGGTTTGTCAAGTATTGATACCAAGGCGCTTATTGGTCCAAGGGTCCTCCATTTGAGCGCCTAGCATGGATGGTTGTTAGATTGAAAATTTTAAAGATAAGAGAAGTCTCTTGGGTAAACTCTTAGCCTAAGTGCATGTGTTGGTCAAAACTCCTTAATTCTGGCGCCTAGGATTGCAAGCTATGTGAGATGCACCTTTTGATGAAACACTTCCATTTTGGCGCCTAGGGTGGGAACCCTCTCAAATGGCTTATAACATTGAAGTTGACTTGATAGAAGAAGGTCAGAAGTCTCTAGAACTAATAGGCAAGTAAGGCGCTTTCCCCATTTGCCAAAGACTCAAATAAGCGCCTTGGTTTGATGGTCACTCCGAACACTTGAAATGGCGCCCAAGGATCTATCAACTGCATCAAGAACTATCTCAAAAGTTGTTCAACAACCTAAGTAAGCCAAGATGATAAAGGTGCACTTCTTGGTCTCTAACATCTCAAAATACACCTAAGCAAGTTGGGCGCAAATCCTCCTCTCTCCAACCTCTAGATGGTGCCTAGACTCTAGAGAACTCATTTGGGTGCTTAATCTTGAATCAAAGTCCAAGAAGTCTTCATTGAATGATTGGTAAGTGTTTGAAAACATATGGAATCACCAAACTTCACTAGGCACATCTCCATGCCTCTACACCCTCAGATTGGCGCCTAGAATTCAAACAGATTCTTAATGATTTTGTTTTGGCGCCTAACCTTGGAAGGACTCTAGAGTCTCTGTAAACTCTAATTGGCGCCTAATTTTGGCAAGGCACAACTTCATGAAGAGATCACCTCAATTTGGCGCCCAAGTCAGAAGACCCCTAAAATTGCGCCTAAGTGTTTCTAGAAGAAGATAAGGGAGTTACATTGCTTGAATTCTCATTGGTCAAAGGAATGGCATTTGGATCCATGTCAGGGCCTCTGGATAAGATTGCCAACTCAGGATGAGTTGTCAAGAGGAATATTCTCCTAAATATGCTCCTTGGAAAATGTGCCTTCATTCCCTTTTGGAAGGCCTATAAAAGGAGGAGCTCTCTCATTCATTTGATATCTAATCTTTTGGCGAATTTCTCTCTGTGAAGCTTTTTGCTTGTCTTGAGGCCTACGAGTTTCAAGTAGTTGGGGTGATGCTCCCTCAACAGTGATAAGGTGATGCTCCCTTGTCAAGTTGTGAGGTGTTAACACTTAGTTGACATCATTGTGCTCAATAGAGTTGATCAATTGTGGAATCATTGTAAACATCAAGGCTTCAAGGCCTCTCTTGTAATCCATTTGAATAAGATTGTATAATCATGCTATTGAAGGCATTATCTTTTGTAATAAGACATTTACAATAAGTTGAATCAAGCAATAAGACAAGTACCCAGCTTCAAGATTGATTCATTCAAGTTGTTATCTTTGATGTATGTCATTAAGTTGTTGAGTAGTTGATGAGTTAAGTGCAAGTAAATTGGTCTAAGTAAGGAAAAATTTTAGTAGAACTAGTTGGGTATCTTACAATTTGTCATCCTTATCTTCTTGGGAAACGTGTCTTTGTTCCCTCCATATACTAAAAATAGAAGTTTGTTGTAACTGCCTGTAAGGTGACATAATCTGGTCCATTGGCTTTGCCAATCGATCTTGACCATTCATGTATTCTTGAGGCCTATATAAGGACTCCTTTTGCTCTCATTTGTAAGATTGAAGACTCTGAAAATTGTTGCAAGAGCTCTTTTGAAATAATATAAGACTCATTGTTTGGTGATTCTCTATATGTTTCTAAGTGTTGCATGGTTTCTGATCTCTTCAAGCAAATGTTAAATTAGATTAAGTTTTTCTTTTAAGTGTTATGTTAGTTGGTGGAAGATTTTATTATTGTTTCTTGGTGGAATCCATATGTTCAAACCATTTGTGATTTGTGGCTTGCAAGTTACAGTGTATGGTTGGTCTGAACGAACTGAACTTAACTTTGATCATTTATGTTTGTTGAATTTCCATGAACATAAGTGATTTGAATATCTTATATAACCCTTAGAAGATTGCATCAACCTTGTGTAGTTGTTTCAACTTGGCGAAACAAAGTTGGTTGATTCCACCTGATTGATAATTATCTCTTACATCTAGGATTAGAGTAGTTTCTTCAACCTATCTTTTGCGCTTTTTTATCTATCATGATTAGGAATTAGGGTCAAGAATGTCATTGCCATATCATACGTTGAAGAATTGTAGTACTTAGAAATTCCAAGTGTTTGCCTCCCATAAGTGAAATGATCAAGTTGTTAGAACAATTGTGTAAGTCCTTTTGTGTTCATCAGCAAAATCACATTAAGTCATTGAGTTATCCATTGCAGATCATAAGAAAAGGAACCTTGGAGTTATCTCGACTGATCATTTTGTTTAGCATTCGATAAGCTTTACTCAAGAGAGAGTTGGATACTCAGTATTCTACTCTATTGTTGACCTGTCTAAAAACAATCATCAACAGGTCTATAGAGAAGATAGTTTTACTTTTTCTAAACCATCATTTTTATTTATTTGCTTGGCCAAGCAACTGTACCATTGAAATAGATGGATTTGTTTTAAAAATCCTAGAACTTTGTAGTCTCTGCCACATCCTGTTGCAAGAGTTTATCATTCTAGGATTAGGATGCATACAGGCAACATGCATGCATCGAGTGATTCCCTCCTGCTTACACCGTTCCAGGTTGCTAGGCTCCTTGTGCAGGTGGTCGGTGCTTTCTTTGAGTTATGAAGAAACCCGGGGAAGTTCAGTACTTCGTGGTTGGGTGGAAAAAGCACCTCAACCACTCTCTTGGTCTTGGTTTGCAGATGATCGAAGGATCGAGACAACCAAGTTATTATTGATATGATATTTGTTTATATATATTCTTTGTATGGCTTCATTGCCAAGTATTGAAATTTGTATCATGATTCTTGAATATCTTGATGATAATTTGTCTTTGTGTAACATTGAAATAGATGTATTGAAACACCAAGTTGGGTGTATGTAAAACTGTTTTGTAATCCATTCAGATATATGGATCATTATTTTATTCATGAATTTGTGTCATTATATGATTTATGGATATTTGTAAAATCATTATTGGTTGACTCTCTTACTTATGCAATATGCTTTTCCTTTCAAGTATTATTTTTTAGTTGGTTAATTTTTCCGCACCTTACAATAATAATATTGTAATTAATGGGTACTTTTAAATAACCTAACCATAGAGACAGTTATCCCGGCTTAGCTGTCTTTCAAAGAACTCTTTGGTCTTAGTGTGTATAAGTTCTTTTGTATCTTCAAACTATTCGTATATAAAATTATATAATCCTTTTATAAATTGCTAGGTGCACGAAGTACCTTAACTGATCCTCTGTTTGACTTTTTTCAGAAGTTTCAAAAAGGGCACGAGGTTTCTTTGATCTGTTTGTTCAATAGATAATGTTTTCCTGCATACTTGTTTTGCTACCAAAATGTAGCAGAGAATTTGATCTTTGGTATCTCTGTTGGAAAAGGAGAATTTTTTTTTAGTTTAATAAGCCGGACTGCTGTTCTTGTAATCTTTCCATAAGTATGTTATAGAATGCACTCTTATGTGTTGACCTTGCTAGTACTTCTAGGTTGGACCATACATTTAGTGGCAAGGAATCATTGAATTATCTTTGCATTTACTTTATTCAACAGGATCGACGCTGCATTATGGAGCTTTGGAAATTCCTCCTTGATAAATCTCTTCAGGAGGCCAATACTATTAAGCTTAAAGCATTTTGGGAAAATAATCCTCATGATGTTGGTCTTCCGGTCTCTGAACGTGTAGTTAATCTTCCTTTCGAGCTTGTACCACCACTTTATGATGCCCTTTTTGATGAAGTATCATGGGCTACTGAAGATGAGGTGCGTGTATAGAAAATGTTTGAGTTGCATTTTCTCTTCAAACTCCTAAATCTTATTCATGTCATACATTTACTAAGAAATACCTCATTTTTGAATTTTCTGTTTTGCACTAAAAGAGATAAGAATGATGATGTGTAACGATTTAGTGAAGAGCAATAAGTTTTTCTGTTTTTATTTTCATGTGCTCAGCCAACACAAGCATTGAGAGATTCCTTCCAATTCAAGCATTATCTTCTTATCACTAAAGTATATCAGGCTGTACAAGATATACAAGGGGAATGCAAGGAAAGAAAAAGAAAAATAAAAAGGGTAAGTAGTTGCTTAGAGTGTGGAGGTTGTGTTATGAGTTGTATTTACTATTTTCTTCTTTGTTATCTATTCAAGTTATCATTTTTCTAACTTAAATAATTGCCAATTAGCTTCTTAGTTTAGTAAGTTGTTAAAAGAGCTGGTTAAACATATCAGATGTAATATGTCATAGTAGACAACCTGATATTCTGTCCTCCTTTCTTGGAAATCTAGAGAAAAAAGGGAAGCTCACAAAATGGGGACAGTGAAGAACAATACAACGGGCAACTTATATATATTAAACCTGAGGATGAAATTTTCCATCAGGTAAACTGAAAATTACAAATTTGTATTATTGCACATCTCAAGTATTATTCTGCATGCCTACTAAAATTTGGAACCCTGCTTATTCTTCTCTCTATTTTGTACTTATGCAGCTAAGTTCTTGGTCTTTCACTTTTCCTCTTCATGCAGAATATCAAGCTACACACGAGGTATTTATTTTGGTTACACTTAAAAGAGATGGAATAAAAATCCATAACATTTCAGGTGCATGATTATAGGGAAGAATGACTTCCATTTATTTTTAAAGCAACATCATGACTATAAATATCTTATTTTAAATACTTTGGCACATATAAATGTTAATAAGAATGGGTGACTACTATAATGAAAGAATGTTTATAATTTGCATTGTTGGATACCTGAGATTTTTACCACTTTGCCCAGAGCATATGTACTGAAGGGCACACTATGGCAAAGAAACATAATGGATCCTATTGCTAATGCAAGTACTATTGCAAGGCCACCACACTTTTTATTCATTGGTACATCATATACATTAAAAATGATAGTTGGCACTCATTGCCTAGCATACATGGTTGTCCCATAACTAATCGTCATTTCACGACTTTATTGGTTGGGTTTCCTATTGTGGCAACATTCATTGCCCAAGTGTGATGCCTTTTCTGCAAACTGTTTGGCACTAAGGTGTGTGAACAGGATGTGTCATATCCAATTCTAAAACAATTTGTGATTACCAAGATTGAAAGGAGTTTAAATTCTCCACTAATGTTGGATAGTGTAAAGTTTAAACAGGTGATTGAAAGAAAGATCAATGTTCCACACATGATCTTAGATTAAACGTCATTTAATGAACTTCCTTTGAATTTCTACTAAAGCTAGGCCAAAATGGTACCACAGTTGCTCATAAATTTTACTTCTATTCAATGGTTGTTCTTGTTTTCTTCTATGGCCACATGCATCAGACATTTTACCTTTATTCCTTGTAAAGATTGTCATTTTGTGTCTTTTGATGTGTTGCCGTCCAACAAGAAACCTTCTCTGCAAGGATTTAACAAGTTGGAGAGTCAAGAGTTCCCTCAGGCCTTGACAAAACATAGCAAATCCTAACAATATATAATATATATTTGACACAAATTAAATTGATCTAGGTGGCAGCTTGAGGAAATAAGATTCCCTCAGGGCTTGACAAAACGGGACAAATCCCAAAAAATATAATATATATTTGACACAAACAAATACAGTTGATCCAGGTGGCAGATTGAGGAAATAAGGTTCCATCATTGGTATTGAATCGACTATAGCTAGAGCTTGCAGTGCATGTAAACCATCCTGTACAATATATTGATAGGAGATTAAATTCAAAATGTGACTGAACAGAACAAAAAATTGCCCTGCCTCCCATAACATGCCCTAGCAATTGTAACTCTGTAAATCAGGTGCCCTAGTGACTAGTGGTGGAGGGGTGGCAATGAGGAGGTGCCTCCCCGGTGTCTCTGAGTCCCGGGGATGGCCCTGTCCCCCAAAATGGCAGATTTTAGGGGGGGATGCACAGTGGAACACTAGTTACCTCCTACCAAACATGATCATGACAGTGCTTTTGTTTTAATGGATAGGTTTTCTACATTGGTTATTTAGTGCATCTCAGTGTGAGATGCTGCGAAGATTTTCTTTCAACATGCATGAGTCAACCATAGTTTCAAATAGGGCCCTAAAATTCTTCAACAGCTTTCGGAAAAGCCTTTGGTCTTGTAAGCACTAAAAACACGCACGAGCTTCCACGAGGACCCTATGATGATGTATAATCCTAATCATGTACATGGAAGTGTGAATATAATGCCCTCTCAACAATGCTTCTCTTGGCGACACGTCGACATCAATTTTTTGCTTCATCGTCTCTTCTCAAGCCTAACTTTTTTTACTTTTGCCCTTGTCGACTATTCTTCTTTTGCCTTCTCGACCTTGCCTACATAGCCAATTTCCATTTTATCATGCTAATTTCACCTTTCCCATGTTCATTTCATCTCACTCCACCCTCTAGAGGCCTTAAAATGACCCCTCAGACCAAACACATCTTTCAGAATTGACTTAACTTTTGTTGATTCTAGATCCCCCCCTTTTATTTCTGGATCCCCACCAAGCGATCTGTTGATGTGTTTTTATGCACATGCAAACTCAGAATAAAATACCAAGTATTCTATCCTCTCTTGAACAAAGTCTCTCAAAGGCTAAACAATGTGATCCAATGAGACAACTCCAAGGTTCACGATATGTCAAGTCTTGACTTGCAATGGATAGACTCAGTAGTTGATGTGATTTGTTGAAAACTCACAAAGGGACTTACGCTGAATTGGCTCCTTTCTCCACTCAAATATGTTATTCTCCTTCTGTGAAGTGGAACTTACTTTTAACCAGCTATGAAAGAAAATGAAAAAAAGGGCAAGCGTTTAGAAAACTATTCTAAGGACAATGATATAATGAAATATGCCAAGATAGACAAACTCCTTATGAAACCAAACTCCGCTTCGCCATGAGGACCAACAACTACACGAAGCCGGTGCAATCTTCTAAGGAAATCCAAGGATTTTCATATTGCAAATCTCCATCCAAACACTCACTGCTGGCGCAGCTTGAACGAGCATCCACAACTGAACTAAAACAAATGTGGTTCATGCTAACTTTGCAAAATGACTTATCAGCGACAAATCATAAAAAGTATGAACCATTTAAGGAATTCATCGATTATCTCCACATATAAACATTACATCAATGAACTTTTAATCTAATTCTATTCTACTTGGAAGCATCTCTCCATCATATTCGAGAATTAGAAACCATGCTAACATTCCTCAATCACACAGAATCACCATGCGAACCAGCAATGAGTTTGTATTGATTTTGGAAATGTACTTTTTACAACAATTTCATATCTCCTCTCAATGATTTCGAAGAGTCTCCTTTACTCTACTCCTATTCTAACAGCATCTACTCCTACTCTTGATTGATCTCCCCCTCTGATACAAATGAGAGAAATGGGCCTTATATAGGCTCCAAAATTACATGAACGGCCAAGATTAATTTGAGAATCAATGGTCCAGATTGAGACAACAAGGCAGTTTGTTACAAAATTACTATTTTAGAATATTGAATGTGAATGGATGATGTGGCAGACTATGATTGGCTTGATGTTGTGCACATGCCACCTCAGCATTGAGCGAACCGGTTTGATTTTTTTTTTCGCGTTCACATTGTTTAGACTTCAGAATATCTTCCCAAATTTTGTCATCTTTTGGAGTAGGCTTCGAATCTGGATTTTCACCTCTGGAACTTGGCTGCTTCGAAGTTAAACTTAAGAATTTTGTCGAATTTTCTTCTTCTAGTTGTCTTCCATGCCTTAGTATAATTTATGGATTTATGATGTTCATGCTCATTTCTCTTCTCATCTTCATGTATTCTCGTAGGATCCTAGCTTTGGATGGTGCAGTAGAAGATGTCTTTGTTCATGACTGTCGAAGTGGATGCCATGATGAATGTTCTCTTTTGCCAGGCGCATGAAATGGATGCTCACTCCCTATGTACAGTGAAGTGATGTTCCTCCTCTGGACATATGTGCAAATGATGATCTTGATGTAGGCACTCCTCCGTGTGGTGATGATGTCTACTTCCTCGAATGCTCTTGAGCACTACTCCTTTTGCTTTGAACTTCTCCATGCAAGCCTTTGCCATTCTCGTTCGCAGATTCTTCATCACCTACAAAAGAGCAACAACTATCAATTGCAAAGATGATAATCACTAACACCATCTAATTACGAATCCTTCTAACATTTATTCAATCAACTTGCAAGATTTCAAGTGCTGATCTTGGGTGTCTATGTATAGGAGTGTTATGCAAAGGAGACTCCAAAGGGTGCCTAGGGCACAGATTTTAAATGTGTATGCATAAGTCTTAAAATGCGCAAGCTGCAAGGTGGTTCCTCAATTATGCCTAGACGTCAATTTTGTTAATGCCTGTATGAAGTGTGCAATACAAACCACCCTAGAATGTGTGCCTAAGTGGAGATGAGGTGCTACTTATAAGTCTTTATGCATAGATGTTTACAATGCAAAGACAAATTGGAAATGCTCCTAGGTGGAAATTTTGGATAGGCTTGCATATTCAAATTTGTCAATTACAAAAGTGAGTCTTAGAGCACTATCTTTATACATAACGCTTGGGTTTGGAAAATGCACGACCCTCCTTTGATATGCGCCCTAGGTGCTGATTTTATGCCTTCATGTATAAGTTGAGAAACATTCAAACACAAGACCACCTTAAAAGTGCGCTTTGGATGCTTTGAATATGATAAGTCTTTAGCAAGGCTTGTGATGTCAACTTCTCGAAGATATGCGCTCTGGATTTTGGGCGGAAATTTCTAACTTTTATGAAAAATGATCATCTTGCGTGAAGTGCGGAGGTGCTATTTTTCCATCTTCATGCAGTGCGTTCAAAATTTAATAACATGAGGCCCTTTTTAAAGTGCGCCATGGGCGCCAATTTCACTTGTTCACGCATAAGTCTTAAAATAGTATGCGAAGTCTCAGCTTAGATGTGCTTTGAATGGACCTTTAGATGTGTCTTGCATAATGTGAGGGACTTGTAAATGTGAATTGTGAGCCAAGGATGAAAACACGTTTAAACGAAATCCTTATTACCTTATGCAGTACCATACGTGATGCGAAAATGAAATATCATGCGCCTATAAGATGAACGGGCAACTTAGTGCACCAGGCATTATTTTTAAAAGGATTCATACCATGCAAGTTATCATCATTTGGCACCTAGGCGGACTTTCTGTGCTCCAACGTATAACTCTAATCACAGAGCAATTCCTAATGTGTCTAAGCAACCTCTTAAATGCTCCCTGTATCACATTCATAATGCCAGAAGGTAGCGAGTGTCTTCGACATGTAAAGTGGACTTTTGGATGCTCCACGCAATCATTCAAATTACAAAGTCACTCAAAAGGTGCGTTTGGGCGGGGATTCAGGTGCTCCATGCATATCATGAAAGAAATATATATTCGTGAGTCAAAGGAATAATAAGCGGATTCAAGTGGACCATTCTTTTTAATCATCTTGCGTAAAAATAATTTGCCAAGTGCCCCTAAAAGTCCGCTTGGGCGGTAGTATTGAATTTGCTCACAAATTGCAAAATCGCATTGAAGGATATGCATCGGCGGAAGTTTCTGAATGCTTGACATATGATAAAAGTGACGTAAAAATGCTATGATAAGCGCATATGAAAGAGCAAACTATGTAGGTGTCTATGCATAGTGGGAAATTCTACATTCGTGCAGACCGACCATAAATATGCGCTCAGGCAAACCTTTGAATTCTCTAACGTACGAATCCAAACTTAGCAAACACAACGCAAATCCATTCATATATGCCAAAGCGGCCTCTTGAATACTCCACGAATATGTTCATAACGCCCAAAGATAGCAAGCAGGCGGTCTTTTCAAATTATTATGCTGAGCAGGAAGATACGAATTGCAATGCAATAGGTGGTTGGGCGGACCTTAGAATGCCTAATGTATACTAGGAAACTCCTATTCGTGCAAGCCAACTATCATCGTGTGCTTGGAGTGGAGATTTGGGTGCCTCATGCATAGCTTGAATTTCTACATTTTGCAAAGTAACTATGAGCTTAGGCGGAGATTTAAGAGCATTATGTATGATCTGAATTTTATTTTATGCGAAATAACTTCTAATTTATGCTCAGAGCAGACTTGCAGGTCCCACGTGCAAGTTAGAAAGGAATATGAATTGCAAAGCAAAGTGGAATGCGCGCTTAAGCGGCCTTTTGTTTGGGCTTGGATAAATTTAAAATTTGCAAATGCAAAGTTGATTGCATTAAGCGCCTAAGCGGCCTTTTTGCATGAATTTGAAATTCAATGGAGTTGAGACAAACTTCAATGGACTCACTGTAGCCTTCAATCATTTGCGAACTTCTTTTGCTCAGACGGGAATTGACTTTACAAAGCATCCTATGGTTTTCGACATAATCCCTTTCATTAATTGCAGACTCTTTGTTAGGGCGCCTAAAGAGACACTTTAACCAATTTTTTGCCAAATTTGACTCTAACTCTCGATTTGGAGTACCTTGATTGAGAACCTTGAGTCACTTCATGATGTTCCGGAGAGACTTATCATTTAGTTCACAGAGGAGACTAAGTCTGAAAACACTTCCTAAGACCTCACAAGCTCAAAACTGCGAAAAAGGTGGGTCCCCATTTGCAATGGGGCGATGTATGATTAGGTCACAACATGACCCTACTAGTGAAAGGGGGTCATGTTTAACTTGCCTGTTTGGCTTAGCTCCAGTGATAAATTGCATCCTTATCCCTTTAAGACCCCTCTCCAACCTGCAATTTTTACCCAAACCCCTTCCTCTATGGGTCGCCCTTGGATCCCCCTAGGTGACCTAGGGTCACCCTCGGGTCACCTGACTTGGTGAAAGGGGTGACCCTGCTGTGTTTTCATCCGTAGATTGTCTTTTAGTTTGGGCCCCAAAAAGCTTCATTTTTTGCTCCAGTTTGCATGAGGATTTGACTTAAACATAGAGTGAACTATTCTTAGCTCATCTACCACCTCTAATCATGCATAATTAGCTCATATGATCTATACTTGTCTGTAATGTCCCCTTCCTAAGTGACACATAGATGTGCAGTGGTTGGCCTATTATTTGGGTTCCTGTAGGTCAAGAAAGTGGCTAGGGGACCTATCCAGAGGCAATGGAGCTTGGCAGGAAGCTTTATAGGCCATTCCAGACAGTTTGCGACA
This sequence comes from Cunninghamia lanceolata, assembly GCA_027924645.1. NCBI lineage: Eukaryota > Viridiplantae > Streptophyta > Pinopsida > Cupressales > Cupressaceae > Cunninghamia > Cunninghamia lanceolata. The sequence continues at coordinate 12,795,432 of BSBN01000803.1, forward strand.
GTCTCCTATTTTTTAGGAAGAGTCCCTATTTTTTAGGGTTTGACTGGGAGTTGACTAGGAGGCATCAGGGGACCTCCAAGAGCATTTTGGGAGATTTGGTCACAGTTCCTATATTTTAGGAGGTATCCCTAATTTTAAGGAGGGGACTGTCAATTAGCCTGCGACATGGCGACCTCACCTTTATGGCACGTGTATCATCAGTTTTCAGTTCCAGATGGCTAGGTGATGGAAATGGAATAAAGGTTAAATATTAAAGTGTTGACTTTAATATTTAATGAGAATAAAATAAAGTGTTTAATAACGCCACTTTATAATAATAAAGTTAAAAAGACCCCCACCTAGTTGACATAATGTTGTTTTAAAAAGGTGGCTTTTTTCACAATGCAAATTGGACCCTCAACTTGGGCACTCAACTTGGAGGAATGAAGATGCTTTTTGAGAATCTTTTTTTGCCCTAAAGTGGATGCCACCCTTGGGGAAACTCATAAAGTGAGTTTAGCTTCTATTTTTTGGTTATCTTTGGCATTTTGACATTCAACCTTTATAGATCTGAACTCTGAGGAAGAGTTGCAGTAGCATTCAGTCCTTTGGGAACGAAAACTCTCAAGGATTATGGTGGATTGGATGACAACCCAGTTCATCTTTGTGGAGGACCTACTCTGGGTCTTCGTTTGGGCATTATTGGACAAGTTTTAGGTGATGCTATTGCAGATCTGAGCTTGCAGCAGTATTATATTAGCAATATCATTCAGATCCATCACACCCAGTTGCATGTAGAGCCTCTCCTAGGCCAATACCACCATTTGTATGGATTTAGCTTTGCAGATCCAGCTTCTACAATGAATATAATGTGCCAATCTGATGGGTATGTGGCTAAATTTCATAGTTGGTGTTTTGCTGATTATTAGTTGCTTTCAATTCCTTGTTTGTCATTGGATCTTATTTGCATGTACATCTTTTTGCCATCCTTGGCAAAAACTACACATCTCAAGAAAACTAAAACCCCCTTCTGCATCTTCTGTCTAGTCTATTAGATCACAAATATATAAAAAAAAAATCATAAAACAATTAAAAAAATACAAAAAAATAATTCATTTTCAGCAGCAATCAGAGTTAGAACCAGCAAGGTTCTTTACAATGGTATCAGAGCTTTGATCCTGCCATTTTGAAGGGTTAGAGCTTCTTATGCATCCAAGACAAGGTGATCCTCACAGGTTTTACACATGCAGAAAAGCTGCATTACAGGGAAACTAGTTTGAGGACATACCATTGGAAACAATGGGTGAGAGGGAAGGTGGTGGTCCACGTCCAAATGAGGTTAACAATGATGAAATAGAAGCTAGAAATATTATGAGAGAACTTGCAACAGGGCAGCATCAGATAGCTGATGTGTTACAGTGACTTACCACAACTATTGAGAATATGACCCCTCTGAGGAGCCCAAATCATGTACAGGAGGAATTGGGTAGTGTTGCTGGAGCCCCACGGGTAAGGACAACACCCTCACGCACCTATGATAGGCCTACATGCCCTACATTCGTGAGGAGTGAACCAGAAGAGGGAGACGTGGTTGAGGAAGGAGGAGATGTAGCCTTTGTTGATAATGTCATGACACTACATGATGAGTGGGAATTATTACCTCAGCCAGTTAAGGATCATCTAAATTTTGACTGATTCATGAGTCAAAAGAGAGAACACAGCAGGCTTAGGCAGGATAGAAGACCCAGGCAGCAAAATCATGATCTTAAGCTTGCAACCGACAAACTTACACTTCCTACTTTTGATGGCAGCGGTAAAATAACAGCAAGGGCATGGATTAGCAAGTTGGATAATTTCCTGACACTACGTTCTATGATAGAAACAAATGCAATTAAGTTTGTAGCACATCATTTAGACGGGGTTGCCTATGATTGGTGGCATCATGGAATGATTACTTTGCAACACAACTTGATCACCACATATCAGGAATTTGTTGATAGTTAAGTTGAATGGTTTGACAGGAAAGATTCAGAGTTGTATTTCAGAGATCTGGCTCAGCTGAAATAGATGGGTAGTTTGGAGTCTTACATCAGTGAATTTCAGAAGCTCTCAATAATGGTCATAGGTATTTCAGAGAGGAGGTTGCTCATATTGTTCATTGAGGGTCTTTATGAATCCATGAAGGGATGGATCAAGGCATTTGATCTCCCTACGCTATAGGAGGCTATGAGGAAGGCACATAGTATGGAACTTTGAGCTCCTCGTACCAAGTTTACTCCAAAACCACCCTCTTCTTTTAATGATAGTACATCAGCCCCAAAGAAACCGGAATATGTTGACCAAAAGAAGAATTTTGCAGCTCCTTTGGATAGAGAAACACTTAATGATTTGCGTAGAAGGAAGCTATGTTTTTATTGCAAGGGTCTTTATGATGAACGTCATGAATGTCCTCTAAGGCCTAAGGGTAGAAACAGACAAATGGAGTGGTTTTATGAGGGTGAAGACGTGGCTGATATGATAGACCAGCAAACTGATCAAGAGGATTTAGGAGCTGAATATTCAGGAAAAAAAATTGAAAGTGAGGGAGAAGCACACTTATAGGAAGCTCACATGTCTAGCATGCAAAAGGAAGGGTCTTTTAGGTTGCATGGGTCTTGGCTGGTCAAAGAGTCATCTCTTTTCTTGATACAGGTGCAACTCATAATTTCATAGATGCATGGTTAGTGGCACAACGTGGGATTCAAACTCAAGAGTTTGAAGGCATACGAGTGAAGGTTGTTGATGGCTACACTTTCAAGTGTGATAGAATGATTCCTGATCTTCCTGTGAAACTAAATAATTATGAGTTTAAAGCTGATTTCTATGTGGTCAATATGGGAGACACGGATTTGGTACTTGGCTGTAAGATACCCAACTAATGCTACTAAAATTTTTCCTTATCTTAGATAAATTTACTTGCTATCAATTCATCAACTACTGCAACAATACAAAGATATACATCAAAGACAACTACTTGAATGAGAGTTGGGTACTTGTCTAGTTACTTGATTCAATCAACTTGCAATGTCTTATTACATGGATAATGCTTTCAATAGCATGAAGTACAACTTATTCAATTACAAAAGGAAAGGCCTTGAAGCCTTGATGTTTACAATAGCGCCTACACTTGATCAACTCAATTGAACTCGATGATGTCAACTGAATGTCAACACCTCACAATATCACAAGGGAGCATCTCCTTGCTTGATTGAGGGAGCATCACCCCAACACTTGAAACTCGCAGGCCTCAAGATTACAAGCTCAACAGCTTTGCAGAGAGAATTTTTTCAAATGAACAGATGCCAAATGAATGAAAGAGCTCCTCCTTTTATAGGCCTTCCAAAGGCAATGAAGGCATGTTTTTCAATGCACAAAAAGGAACCAAGGCACGTTTCCCAAGGGGTATATCCAAGGGAATATTCCATCTGATGACTCATTCTGAGTTGGCAAGCTTATCCAGAGACCTTGACACGGATCCCGAAGACAGTCTGTTGACCAATGAGAGCTTAGGTAGTTCCAACTACCTTATCTCTGACTAGGCGCCATATTGCAAAGTCCTCCATGCTAGGCGCCAACTTGAAAGAGGTAGAAACCAGGATAGGCGCCTTCCCAAGTTAGGCGCTTCCTAGAGATAGCCAAGACTCAGAAAGTGGGCCTCATCAATGATACATGTTTTTTGTTTGTACTCAACCACTTGTCCTGTGATGTTTTCTTGTAGGTGAATGAAGAATTGAGGTGGGGCGCAGTTCCAAGGTGGTACAGGAGGCAAAGTGCGCCCTAGGCAATTGTATGCTCTTCCTTGTCATTTGATCTACTTTTGATAAGTGACCTTTAGACAACATTCTATCTCCTTAGCAAGATGAATGGATCTTCAACATCCAAGTCTAGTTTTAGGCGCATTTTCAAGGCTCTGGATTTATGAGATGGCGCCTACCATCCTGGAGAACTCAATCCAAGTCTACAAAGTGTTTTCAACCTAAGGCGCCAAACAGGGTCATTGAACTATGCCTTAATGAGGTGTCTTGATCCTAGGCGCCGTTTTGAGGTGGCAAGAGCTTGGATTCGCGCCTAATGAAGTTTTGATACTTCCAAACTCTTAACTACATTCATCCAAGCTTAGGCGCTCAAATGGAGAGTCCCTGGAATCATACATGGGCGCCTTGTTGCTCTGGACGCTCATTATAGAATGCTACAACTTAACACTAGCGCCTAGAGGGAATCCACTCAGAAACCTTCATTCTAGATGCTTATCAACTTTCCATCCTGAAGCGCCAATCCATAGGAACTTATTCTAGCGCCTTAGGCGCTCATTCTGGTTTGCACCAAGAGGAATTCGCGCCTAGAGTATTCTCCACACATTCTGAACTTAGAAAATCAAATCAAGTGGGCGCCTTAGGAAGGATGTGACTTTTTTTCTTGCACAATCTTCATCTCAAGCCATATCTAAGTCAAAAAATACCAACTTCTGCCAAGCGCCCTTCATGTTGAGTGAATTGAAAGACCTTTTCATGCTTAGGCACATCATGGTGTCTGTGAAAAGGTGAATTGGCGCCCTCCCTTGAATGGCTCATCCCCATGCAAGTGTTCACTTCCGGAGGCATGAAGTAAGTTCAGAACATCACTGCTATTAGTGCCTACATGATTTGGAGGTTTTGAAGTCCATTTTATCCATGAGGCGCATTTTTGAGATGAACTGGTATGAGTTTGGCGCCCAGTCTTGAATTGCTCAATTCTTCCTTGAGAGCGCTCATACTTGATGTCTTTGCAATGCAAGAAACCAATTGTCTTAGCAAGCGCCCAGGCTTCTTGAGGAGCTTGAGTATCATTCACCCACTGGAGTCTTGTTTAGGCGCCATGAAATACCTAGGCGCTCAGTCAATATTGTTTGACCACAACTTGGCGCCTAAGATGACTTTACTCCCTTAAGTCAAAATCTCATCTCATCTTTCATAAGTACCTCTAATCCAAGTGGATTGGAAGCAACTCCTAGGTTAGGCGCACCTTTAGGCTTGCACAAGGAGGGATTTGCGCCTAAACTTGAGATAATCAACTCCCCTGCAAATGCTTACATTTGAAGTCATCAAGGTGAGTTAGAACACTATTCCCAGTGAGCGCCTTGATTGAATGAAAGATTTAAAGACTACTTCTCCATTTAGGCGCATATCAGAGTAGCTATCACTAGGCGCACATTTGGGAGGATTTGGCATGGAAAATGCGCCTAGCTAGACTTAGCCAATTTCCTGTGAATTTTGAAGTGTATGATGTTTCAAAAGTTGCTAATATCATCTCCACAAATAGCGCCACTCCTTGCCTCATGCCCTGACAACTTGAACAGATGAAATGGCTCTCAAACTTGGCCAAACTTTAAGTTTCTGACTGGGATCCTGCAAAACAATAGAATTGAATTAGTCAAAAACCACTTCATTCTCTTATCATTCTGAATTAGCCTCCGGGAATGATCAATAGGCTAATCCATTCTTTACTGGATGATCAAGCCGGAAACGGGGACATGACATTGGCATGAAGTGGCTTCATGCAATTGGAGAGTTTACACTCAACCTTAGAGACATGGAAATGAAATTCCAGGTGGATGGGGTAAATCATGTATTAAAGGCCATCAAGGATAGCACCTTGAAGGTGATCACTCTTAGGAGAATGGAGAGACTCATTAGAAATGACATGGTGGAGTGGGCAGCAGAATGTCGATTGATGCCTTCTCATAATGAGCAGCAAAAACCAGCCTATCATCCACAGGTTCAGGAGCTCAGAGTCAAGCATGCAAAGGTATTTAGTGACATACCACCTAGTAGACCTCCAGATAGAGGCATAGAGCAAATCATAGAGTTGGAGGAGGGCACCAAGCCCATTATGACTACACCTTACCGGCACCCAAAGCATTTGAAAGATGAAATTGAAAAGACCATCTAGGAACTGTTAGCTATGGGACACATAAGGCCGAGTAAGTCTCCTTTCGCTTCATCAGTTGTTTTGTGAAGAAGAAAGATGGTACACTCAGGATGTGCATTGATTACAGGATGTTGAATAAAAGGACAATTAAGAACAGGTATCCCATTCCTCGCATCGACGAGCTGATAGATGAGCTTCATGGAGCTTGTTATTTCTCCAAGATAGATTTGAGGACTGGATATCACCAGATCAGTGTCAGGGAACAGGATATCGAGAAGACTGCTTTCAGATGTCATTGTGGACACTACGAGTTTTTGGTTATGCCGTTTGGCCTAACCAACACACCAGCTACTTTCCAATCCACTATGAACAGGGTCTTCCAGTCTCAGTTGAGGAGATATGTTCTAGTGTTCTTTGACGACATATTGGTTTACAACAGATCTTGGGAGGAACACATGGCTCATTTGGATATTGTTTTGGGCATACTTGACAGGGAGTCCTTGTACGCCAAGGAGTCCAAGTGTGCATTGGGCATGACAGAGCTTTTATATTTGGGCCACATTATCAGTGCAGAGGGAGTTCGCATGGATCTTGATAAGGTTCGTGCTATTATTGATTGGCCTACTCCTGAGAATTTGACCTAGCTTAGGGGATTTGTTGGTTTATGCACTTTCTATCATCAGTTTGTCAGTGGTTTCTCTAGGCATGCTGCACCACTTACAAATTTGACTAAGAAATGAGCCTTTGTTTGGACACCTTTGGCACAGGAGTGTTTTGAGAAGTTCAAACAGTTGATGACTACTTGCCCAGTCCTAGCTCTGCCAGATTTCACCAAGCCTTTTGAGCTTCATTGTGATGCATGTGGAGAGGGCATTGGTGCCGTGATTATGCAGGATCGTCACCCGATAGCTTTCGAGAGCAGGAAGCTACAAGGTCCTGAGAGGAGCTATAGTATTTATGACAAGGAAATGTTGGCTATCATGCATGTGTTGGCCAAGTTCAGGTAGTACCTTGTGGGCAGTCAGTTCTGTGTCAAAACTGACCATAACAGCTTGAGGCATTTCCTTAGTCAGCGGGACCTAAATGAACATCAACAGAAGTGGGTCAGCAAGTTACAGTCGTATGATTTTGACATCTCCTATTTCAAAGGTAGTCAGAATGTTGTTGCTGACGCCTTATCTCGTCGTCCCCATTTGAGCCCCATGGCAGAGATTTCAAAGGATTGTAGACATTTGATCATTGCAGAGTATGCCATGAACCCATGGGCTTCTGGCATTAATGATGGGACAATAAAGGACAGCATGTACTCTCTTTTGAATGAGCTCATCATTTACAAAGAGAGTATTTTTGGTCCCAGGTTCAGATATGAAGAACAAGGTGTTGAGGACTTTCTGTGATTTACCTATGGCTGGACATCCCGGATACTTTAAGACCTATAGGCAGGTACGGGAGAGATTCACTTGGAAGGGTCTCAAATTTGACGTTCTTCGTTATGTTAGGGAGTGCTTTGTTTGTCAGCAGAACAAACAAGAGCATACATATCCTGCAGGATTGCTTCAGCCACTTCCTATTCCTAAGAGGAAGTGGGAATGCTTATCGATGGACTTTATTATAGGCTTGCCGAAAGCTAAGGGCAGAGATTGTTTATATGTAGTGGTTGATCGGCTGACGAAGTATGCTCACTTCTTTCCAGTTACAACTACATATTCAGCTACACAGGTAGTGGATTTATTCTTTCGTGAGGTATTTAGGCTGCATGGCTTGCCTTGGAGTATTGTCAGTGACAAGGATAGTCGGTTCATGAGCCATTTCTGGCAAGAGCTTTTCAGATTATGTAGGACCAAGTTGACTTCGAGCACTAGGTACCACCCGCAGACCGATGGACAGACAGAGATTGTTAACAAATGGGTGGAGGGATACTTGCGAAACTACATTTTCGGGCAGCAGATGGCTTGGGTTAAGTGGGTACATCTTTGTGAGTTTTGCTATAATTCCACTTACCATATGACTATTCAGATGACACCTTTTAGAGCTCTGTATGGATATGATGCGCCTAGTTTCCTTGATTTATGGCTGAGCGATTGCAAAGTGCCTAGCGCAAGGGATCTGTTACAGGAGAACTAGGATATTATGAGGGCTCTTTGTGAGAATATGCAGAAGGCTCAGAATCAGCAAAAACAGTATGCTGATCAGAGGAGGGTGGAGCGATCTTTTGAGGTTGGGGATATGGTGTATCTGATGCTGCAGCCCTACAGGCAGTCCACTCTTGGGAAGAGGGGCGCAGAGAAACTCAAGCCACGATATTATGGTCTATTTATGATTATTAGGCGAATAGGCGAAGTGGCTTATGAGTTGGATCTACCGACAGATAGCTAGGTGCACGATGTGTTTCATGTGTCACGCCTCAAGAAGGCACTGGGGCAGCATATAGTTCCTTCTACAAATTTACCACCCTTAGATGATGAGGGGAAGTTGGTTTTAGCACTTGAGGGCATCTTGGATTCCAGAGAGCGCCATCTTCGGAGACGGATTATTAGGGAATATTTGGTAAAGTGGAGGGACTTAATAGTGGAGGATGCTACTTGGGAGAGTGAGACTATTTTACAACATCCATCATTGAGTTTGCATGAGGACATGCAAATTCAGGGAAAGCGGACTGTAATGTCCCCTTCCTAAGCGACACATGGATGTGCAGTGGTTGGCCTATTATTTGGGTTCCCGTAGGTCAGCAGAGTGGTTAGGGGACCTATCCAGAGGCAGTGGAGCTTGGCAGGAAGCTTTACAGGCCATTCCAGATAGTTTGCGGCAGTCTCCTATTTTTTAGGAAGGGTCCCTATTTTTTAGGGTTTGACTGGGAGTTGACTAGGAGGCATCAGGGGACCTCCAGGAGCATTTTGGGAGATTTGGTCACAGTTCCTATTTTTTAGGAGGTATCCCTAATTTTTAGGAGGGGACTGTCAGTTAGCCTACCGCATGGCGACCTCACTTTTATGGCACGTGCATCATCAGTTTTCAGTTCCAGATGGCCAGGTGATGGAAATGGAATAAAGGTTAAATATTAAAGTGTTGACTTTAATATTTAATGAGAATAAAATAAAGTGTTTAATAATGCCACTTTATAATATTAAAGTTAAAAGGACCCCCACCTAGTTGACATATTGTTGTTTAAAAAGGTGGCCTTTTTCACAATGCAAATTGGACCCTCAACTTGGGTGCTCAACTTGGAGGAATGAAGATGCTTTAAAAGATGCTTTTGAGATCCTTTTTTGCCCTAAAGTGGACGCCACCCTTGGGGAAACTCATAAAGTGAGTTTAGCTTCTTTTTTTGGTTATCTTTGGCATTTTGACATTCAACCTTTATAGATCTGAACTCTGAGGAAGAGTTGCAGCAGCATTCAGTCCTTTGGGAATGAAAACTCTCAAGGATTATGGTGGATTGGACGACAACCCAGTTCATCTTTGTGGAGGACCTACTCTAGGTCTTCGTTTGGGCATATTGGACAAGTTTTAGGTGACGATATTGCAGATCTGAGCTTGCAGCAGTATTATATCAGCAATATCTTTCAGATCCATCACACCCAGTTGCATGTAGAGCCTCTCCCAGGCCAATACCTCCATTTGTATGCATTTAGCTTTGCAGATCCAGCTTCTACAATGAATATAATGTGCCAATCTGATGGGTATGTGGCTAAATTTCATAGTTGGTGTTTTGCTGATTATTAGTTGCTTTCAATTCCTTGTTTGTCATTGGATCTTATTTGCATGTACATCTTTTTGCCATCCTTGTCAAAAACTACGCATCTCAAGAAAACTAAAACCCCCTTCTGCATCTTCTGTCTAGTAAGATCACAAATATAAAAAAAAAAAAATCATAAAACAACTAAAAAAATACAAAAAAATAATTCATTTTCAGCAGCAGTCAGAGTTAGAACCAGCAGGGTTGCCCCAAAAAGCTCCATTTTTTCCTCTAGTTTTGCATGAGGATTTGACTTAAACATAGAGTGAACTATTCTTAGCTCATCTACCACCTCTAATCATGCATAATTAGCTCGTATGATCTATACTTGTCACCTCTCTAACTCATGCTAACTCCATTTTTGTAGTTTGTGATAAGCCATCATAGCTTCATCACTCCTCTTTCAGCCCAATCTTCTCTTCAATCTATATAGTTAACTCTCCAATCAAGAGAGTTAACTCCCCAATCATCCGCATCCTTCATGTGCTCTTCCAAGCTATATATACCTCCCTCCCTCAAGCAATAAGGGAGGCAAATCCATTGTTGCAGTCAATTTTGAAGCTTTTCTTTTGCTTTCCAATAGCATTCTCATGCTCTTTGTAGGACGTAGGTGCCTTTTGCTTTAGTATTTGTTGCCCAAGCCTTCAAAGGCTGCATTTAGCGTTATTATGCTCATGAATTTCCCAAGCCCAAGTGCTTCAATGCTTTCATAAGCTCTCCCAATTCATAGCTTTTTTAAGCTCACTCATTTGCTCTCTTCCCAATTGCTGCCAAGAGGAGGACCCTGCTGCTGCAAGAGGATGAAGAGGTTACCGAAACAAGGATTCTTGAGGGTAGTGAAAAGGCTCATGGGTCGATCACAATCCAGGTTTTTCATGCTTTATTAGATAACTAAATCACAATTTGCTCTTGGGAATAGTAATCTTGTGTTGCAATTTTCTTGATAAATTCATTTCAAAGTCGATTAGATTAGTTTGCTTAAAATAGTTTGAATTGCAACTTTAGATTAAATTTCATAATTCACACTTTTAATTCTATGATTAGCACAAAAATCTCTTCGAAAATACCAAAAACATAGTATAAATTGCATTAGGTAATCTCATATTAATTTGCATTCATCTTTTGATTTCCTAGTTAATTAGTTCATTTTAAATTTCAATTCCAGAAAAGAAATAAAAAAGTCGTTTGCATACATACTAGTTGCATACATATCAAAAACCCAAAAAAAATACAAGAACATTAGAACTTAGAAAAAGTCAAACCCTCGATTCGATCACGAGGCAGGGTTCAACAAAACAAGCGTTCACAAACTACTCGATTTCGTCACGAGGTCAAAAAGTTGAGAGAACTCACACAAAACCTTAGATAACATCATTAAGTCAAAAGTCAACTCTTGGTCAACTCAAGTCTATTCTCTCTATCCAAGCATATGAATGTGCCCTAGAATTAGAGGTGAGTGGGTGAAGGGTATCCTTAAGGAGATTGAAGAATTTCATCCTAGGCGACAACTAGCACAACAAACACAAGAAGAACAAGGACACATGCTTAGGTTAATTCAACACAGAGAACAAATACAAGTTCAAGCCATCGAAGAAAGATTACAACATGCTAGGCTTATCAACGACTGCAATAGACATCTATCTAGATTCTAGAACACAAGAAACCCAAACAAGAGATTGATAATTAGTGACCCTTCGGGTCATATTATTATCTCCACCACAACGGTCATAGAATAACAGCAAACTGCAGCAGGCCTCAGGACTGAACGATTGCTCTTCATGACGTTCTGCTCCCAAGAGAATAGAACCACCCCTCGATTGGCTTTTGCCATGAGAGTGAGAGTGACTTGGAGGTCACGGGTGTGCTTGTGTCGAAGCTGACTCATCTGCGTTTGTATGCTGCGTCACGTTTTGAGGAGTACAGGTCCATGATGGATACAACCCTGATTAAATGTCAAAAACTTTCCATCCTTAAGACTAGTAGACAAACAATGGTGGCCATTAAAATGACAATACATCTACTGAGAATGTATATCTCTAAACATCACTTGTACATGGGATGATAGCTTGCCTTTCTTTTAGTACAACCTATTTTGAAGTTTGTTTAGAGTTTTAGTTCAACAGATTCTCCTTCAACTTCAAAAGAATATGATAAAGCAACAATGTTTGTTGAGTATATTTAGCCGATAGGCTATTAGTGGGAGAACCATTGCCGAAAAATTATGATCACCGTATTATTCCAATATTCCTATGCGTTTGCCTGTGAATTTCGTTTGCCGTTTGCCGTTAAGTGTAAATTGCTCAGTTGCCAGATAATTTCATTATATACAGTGTCAAAGCATAATATTTTGTTTTTCCTGCCACACGTTGCCTGACAACAGTGACGGCCTCCTCTTTTTGAGAGTTTTAAACCCCTTTCTGTGCCACTAAAAAGACAGATTTCTTAGATTTTATATTCCTTCCAAACAACTTCAGATTTATCAGGAGTTTTGCAAGAGAAAACCTCACATAAACTTAGTTATATTGGCTGGGCGTAAACGTAGCTGCCACTCTATGATATAGTTTTTTGATAAAAGGGGTAAAAATTTTATTGAAGCAACAAGAAAGTTACAAAAAAGACCAATAGGCACCAAGGGAACCCCAAAAGAGCCCTGTGCCAAACCAATTACATATTATTGTCCTCCAAAACAATCTTTTCCAAAGCCTCCACATAATTAGGAGGCAAATGGCCCCAATCACTGGCATCCCACCCCTCCTCCCGTTCCGAAGCCCACTTGGCTAGGCAATCCACCGCTCTATTCCATTCCCTAGGAATATGGCGAAAGGAGATAGACTCCAAAGAACTACACAAGTTCAAACTCTGCTTAACCACCAAAGCCAAATGCCAACTAGCTCCCTCCAGCCTCTGATCCTTTAACATATCCACAACAATCTGTGAATCAGATTCACAAATAATCTGCCTCCAACCTAGAGAGCTCCCTCTTTCCATCACATGAAGAATAGCCAGAGCCTCCATAAAGTTATTAGTTTGCTGTCCTTTATACACAGAAAAGCGAAAAACCACACCACCTCTACTATCCCTACCAATACTCCCAATCCCTGCATGTCCAAGATTCCCCCTAGAGGAGCCATTAGTATTCACTTTCAAGATACCGTCCGGAGGGGGCATCCACCTACCATCCCTCTGAATTTTTTGCTTATTATGGAAAATCATCTCCCAATAGGGATTCCCAGCCCTCCAACCTCCAACCCCAAGTTCCTTATGGTCCTCACATCATGAGGATCCACAATATCAGATAAGTCACATTTCACAGAAATGGTCTCTTGGACCCTGCTAAGAATCTTGTTCCATAACTGGGCCACCACCATATACACATCTTGAAAAATCCTACGGTTCCTTTCCAGCCACATTCCAGAGAATAAAAGTTGGGCCAATGATCCAAGCAACCTTAAGAAAAGATGTCTAAGCAGGAGGTCTACCCAGACTAGCCCAAAAGTCAACCAAAGAAGAGGCATGGACACAAGAATGGTTCCAAGGCTCCCACCAACGGTGCCAAATCGCTCAAGCAAAATGGCACTGAAAGAACAAGTGAGATGAGTCCTCCTCACTACTCCTACAGAGAAAACAAATAGAAGGGCCTTGGAAGCCTCTCCTCCTCAGATTATCTTAGGTTAGGCATCTATTCTGGACCACCAGCCATAAGAAAAAATTACATTTAGGCCAAGAAAATTTGTTCCAAACCTGTTTCCACCAAGGAACACCAACCCTTCCATACATCTATCTATCTAGCTCCAAGTAGCCTGAAGCAATAGAAAACCGTCCTTTCGGATCAGAGCCCCAAGCCAGAATGTCCCTCCCAGGAAGAGAATTTCACAATCTATTAGCCAAAATCCTAGCAAGCTCCTGGCGAGCCTCCTCAGTGTCACTTGGCGGCCATTCCTGCAAAACCTTCCAGTGCACCACCTCCATCTGACCCAAAACTTGAGTCGTTTTAAAAGCCCCCATCTTACTCCAGCCAGCAGCAAGAAAACTGTCACATAGAGGTTGTAAGTGAGCTAAACTGACAGGATAGGAGGATGCCCATCCCAAGAATCATGCCAGAAGAGAGCCTCAGAGCCCCTATTGGAGATCCAAAAGCGACCCTGTTTAATCAGTTTTGCCCCTCTTTTAAGAGTCACCCAAATCATGGATCCCTTTCCTGAAAGGTTATACCGAGGGACCTCCACAAAACTAACACCTGTAAGATACCCGAGGGTGAGAATTCGAGCCCAATCCTGATCCTGACAATTACACCAACGCCAATAGAGTTTGGCAGCCAAGGCTTGCCCACTCAACCCTGCAGGTTTAAGGCCAAGTCCACCTTCTTGCTTTGGTCTACACATTGAATCCCACTTCACCAGGCTCCATTTCAAGGAGGCTAAATTGCCAATCTACAGAAATTGATGGGCAAGGGCATCAAACTCCTTAACAAAGCACGTAGGGGCAACCTGAACAAAACATCTGTAAATAGGAAGGGCCTGAACAACCTACTTCAAAAGAGTCACCCGACTAGCCGATGAAAGCCATTGACAAGTCCAGTGGCAAACCCTGCTATGAAGCTTGTCCAAAACATCCTACCAAAGCTCATGGAGGGAAGCCCCCACCGAGATGGGGACCCCAAGATAAGACAACGGGAGAGCACCAATCTAAAATCGGAGGATCTGAGCAATCCTATTTTGAATGAGACACGGAGTATTGAAAAAGAATATAGAGGACTTAGCCTCATTGATCTTTTGACTAGAAGCAGCCAAGTAAATGTCCAAAGTCTTCCTTAAATTCACTGCCTTCTGAATCCTAGCCAAACCCATTAAGGCTGTGTCATCCACAAACTGCAAGTGAGAATGAGGAGGCACCCTACCCTCCCAGCTCCAACCTTGTATCAATCCTTGGTTAACTTGAGATTTGATAAACCTTCCCAGCCCCTCAACCATAATAATAAACAGGTAGGATGAGAGAGGATCCCCCTGGCTGAGACCCCTTGAAGCACTGAACAACTCCGAAGGCTCCCCATTAATAAAGACAGAAAAAGAAGAGGAGGTAACACAACTCATGACCCAATCAATCCAAGCTCTGCCAAATCCAAAGGCTTGAAGAACTTTCCGCAGAAAGGCCCATCTAACCCTGTCATAAGCCTTAGCCATATCAAGCTTGATGAACATGGCTTTCTCCTTCAAGTTCGCCATAGAATGAATAGCCTCAGTAGCAACCACAACCCCATCCTGGATCTGCCTGCTAGCAACAAATCCACCCTGTTCTTCAAATATCAAAGAGTGAAGCCACGGCTTAAGCCTCGCTGCAATCAATTTGGTAATGATTTTGTAGACCACATTATAGAGAGCGATAGGTCTAAAGTGATCCAAACAGTTAGCTCCCTCCCTCTTGGGAATAAGAGCTTAAAAAGTAGAATTCAGAGCCCGCAACATTTGCTTATTGCAGTGCGACCCCTGGACCACCTCAAGAAGGTCTAATTTGATAACACCCCAAAACTTCTGAAAATTCAATAGGAAAGCCATCTAGACTTGGAGCTTTACCTTTTTTCATTTGGAACACAACCTCTTCTAGCTCAGACAGAGAAATAGGACGCATGATATTTTCATTCATCTCATGAGAGACCAGGCCAGGAATGCAATCAAGATAAGGTTTTCCTCACCAGAGGTCGGAAGAGAGTCCTTAGTAAAAAGATCAGAAAAGAAGCGAGAAGCCTCCCTAGAGATCTCATCCCTAGAAACAAGCTGCACCCCCTCTGGCAACACCAAAGATGGAATAATATTTCCAAACCTTCTAGCCTTGACAAAATTATGGAAGAAGGCAGTATTGCAGTCCCCTTCTTGAAGCCAAACCACACGAGACTTTTGCTTCCAGAAGATCTCCTCACGTAGCTCCTATTCCTCAAGCTCCTTGACAGCAATGGCTTCCTTCCTAAGCAACTCTTCAGTAAGACCATGATCACGGATTTGGCAGGTAATGGTGTCCAAGCTAGCTTGGGCTGACAATTTGTTGAGGCGAAGATGGCCAAAGCAAAGCCTGTTCCACTTCCTGAGCCGAAACTTCACATACTATAACTGCTTGGCAAAGGAATACATAGCTCTACCATGATCCGGCTTTCCTTGGATCCACCAACTACTCAACAGATCATACAAGGAGGGGTCCCGTAACCACATTAACTAGAATTTAAAGGATGGTTTCTTAGAAGTCCTGAACGATGCTGCATATAGCTTAATTGGCCAATGATCTGATCCTTTCCAATCCAGAATCTCAGAACTAGTAGTCCACCTGTCACTAACCCAAAAACAGGATACAAGAAATCTGTCAAACCTTTCAGAAATAGCATTATCCCCACACCTCCTATTATTCCAAGTGAAGGTCCCATTATTTGACTTCACATCAACTAACTGTAGCAGCTCTATATTATCCCTTAGAAGGCTAGCGGACGAATCAAGCCTAGCATTCCCACCACATTTTTCCTCCAGACAAACAATCGCATTAAATCCCCAGCAACAACCTACGGGAGCAAGGGAGCCAGAGACCAGATATAATTGACATGAGACCACTACTGAACTTTACCAATAAAATCAGAAGGAGCATACACATTAGAAAAGAGGCAGGTTTCACCCGATTCCAGGCTAGAAGCAATCACATACAAGGAAGAGCGGCATGAGAACCACTCGAGAGGAACAATCTTCCTTGGATCCCAAAAACAAGCCACACCCCCTAAGTTGCCTTGAGGACCAACACACTGACACGAGCCATGAGGCCAGATGTAGGGAGCACGATTCAGCATACAATCCACATATAGCTTGGTTTCCTGAAGAAAGACCATATCAAGACAATGAACACTAATCATCTCACGAATAGCCTTTTGTCTAGGGATTCTATTCATACCCCTCACATTCCAAGAGATAACAATCATTGCTAAGAGTGGGAAAAGTGGGAGTCAATGGTCTTCAATAACCCTGCTTCCACCAAATTCTCACCAATTAATTTAACCTTCTCTATGTCCTTGCGCCCTGCCTTAGAAGCCTTCTCCGAAGGTCCCTTTTTAAGAGACTTCGGTTGCAGACCAAGAGCCTGCATGGTCCTGCTATTCTTACCCAAATCCAAGGCCTCCCCTGGTAGCAAGTGAGTTGAGTCCGCCAAGGTTGCCAACCCCTGCAGGACTAGAGGCCCACTCGGTTCAGGTTCAGCTGAAATCTGCGGTGGCCCATCTGTAATCATACGCTCAACCTCTATTTCCCCTACTCGCAATTTCAGAAGGTCATTTCTTTTATCCTTTGAGAAATCCACTCCCAAGGATCCAGCACCAGTTGATAAATCAACCGGAATTCCCTCCTCTTGAGTCAAATTTTCTAGAGCATCACACCGATTAAAAGCCCCATCATATTGCCTATCCTTCAAAGTTCTCTTCAGACCCCTTCGCTTATTGCGAGTCTTGATCGGGAAAAACCCTCCTTATCTGCCCCATCAACAACCATGGGAGTCTTCCCCTTATCATTTTTAGGATCTAAAATGGGGGTTGAGTTAGCTGCCCCAACCACCTGATTAGATTGAGGACACTTCCTTTGTAGGTGTCCATACTCATGGCAGAACCGAAATCTGAATGGAAGAGTTTCATAATCTAGCCGTTGGACCCAAGAATCGGATCCTAGGCATAGCTCCAGAGAATCTGGCAAAGGGTTATTTAAATCTATTTCAACACAAACACGAGCATAGGTAATTACTTTTTGATCCAAAGTTTGTTGAGCAGAACTGACCAGCTTACCAAGGAGCAAAGCAATCATATGCAAGATGTCACTCCTCCAAAACTCTAAAGGGAGTTGAGGAAGATGAACCCAAACTGGAACCCACGTAGGGAGCTCCTTAGCCGAATTGAAACCCACATGCCAGGGTTTCATGAATAGTCCAATTTGATGAAAAAATAAGGCCCACCCTTGAAAGCCCTATTTCAATTTGACATGCATGTAAACACAACAATAAAATAATTGTTGGCTGCCAACTTTATCTCCATCTCACCCTCTGGATTCCAAACCTTCCGGGCCCAGGTCTCCAAAACTGGCAATGAGAGACAGATCCCCATGAATTTGCAAATCAGAGCATGATTATTCAAGTATGCAACATCTTCTGCAATAGACTCCGGTTGGATAACCAACACCGGGCGCGCTTGGCTTCTCTCCACGCATCCATTCACTTTTTTTATTCGTAATAAACCTTTCTCTGAAGAGGAACCTTCACCAATTGAAGGCATATTTAAATTCTTCAAAGATTTTGCTTGCATGGATGGATCAGTAAGATCCATACCTCCCACAACCCAAGGCACAGCAAAGAGTCTCCAAAACAATAGAAGAAACAAAGCAGCTCCCACACAACTGCGTAGAAGCCCGCAGAAAGAAGACCCAAATGCTGGCAACGCAACCTCAAGGAAAAAGCTTACAGCACCAAAAAATGACTCCCCCAGCCTCACAAACACCACAGCAAACCACCCCACAGATCCCTGCACACATGCACCATAGAAGAAGAAGAGGTGGCTAGGGTTTCCCCTAGCCCGCGCAGCAGCGGCAGAACGCCATCTTTCCTGGGGCAGATCTCATTTCGCCACTCTATGATATAGTTAACATTCACACGTCTTTCTAATTTTTAAAATAGGAAACTGTCGATTTGTTGTTGTATTGTATATACACTGAGGAGATTGCCTGGATATAATTTCCAGATTGCCTTTGAATCTGAGGTATTGATACAGGCCTAATGCAAGCTTTAATATAAAACTAATAACAATAACATTATTTGATGCTTTTATTGCTCACAGTTGCTTTTGTTAACATGTATTATTTTTTTCTTTAACTTAGAAAATTGAATTTTATTTACTAGGATTAAAAATATATTGTTTGTTGAATTTTTTTTTTTAAATTCTGATGATTTCTAATGTATTTATAATTACAAACTTCATAATTGTTATTCTGTAATATATTTAACCTCCTCTTTTTCAATGATAGCCATATTTCCTGAAATTATGGATTTAAAAAACTCAAATGTGGACAACATTACCTTTATGGTTTTAAATTTTTAAATATACATTCATATTTTAATTTATAGATGAATAGTTGGATTAGATATAAAAGTTTTATGTATATTTTTCAAGTTGTTAATTTTTTTATTATAAAATATTGAAATTGTTATGGGTATTTATCAATTCTTACATTATACTAATAATATATTTGTTAACAACTTTTAGAAAATAAAAGAGAGAAAAAAAGAGAGATGAATTGAGAAAGATAGATATCTCTGCACATCTGTAGTTGATTACATGGCGAAGGGCATATATGTGTATTTTATTGCTCACAACGTCTTCTACTTCTGGTAATATGCATTCTTTTTCTCTTTAATCAATATTTCATAGTTTAGGTGCATTCTTTTTCTCTTTAATCAATATTTCATAGTTTAGGGGATGGTTTTTATTTGTTTATACGAATAAAAATATATCAAATATTAAAACTCAAATTTATATCAAATATTTTAAATTTATATTTTTTTTTATATATATTAAAATTCAAAATTATATCAAATATTTTAAATTTATATTAAAACTTCCATAGTAATTTTCCCACAAATTTATATCAAATATTAAAATTCAAACTTATATATATTAAAATTAAAATTTGCATCAAATATTTTAAATTTATGTTATTTTTTAACAACTGTGTCTAAAAATTTGCCGAGAAAGTTGGATCAGATATTTTTTGGTCATACTTTTCCGTTTAAGAAATACAGCAAAATTTAGCTGTTAAGACTTTGTGTGTTAGCCATAAGTAGTACCGGGAATAAATCTTTTGTGTATTTCATTGCTCACAGCGTCTTTTGCTTCTTGTAATATGCATTCTTTTTCTCTTTAATCAATTTGTTTACATGAATAAAAATATATTTACACACTTTTAGAAATAAAAATATCTAGTTTTTCATGACTTTTTTAGTTAAAAATTAATAGAACTAAATTGATCATATTCACTATTTCATCCTATCGGCCAATTCGTTGCGCGTAAATTTCGTGCAACTGCTAGTAAGTAACAAGTCCAGGACATCCTTCAGAAAATCGATGCCAAACTTCAGGCACCACTCTAATAGCAACAACTCTTCTGGTCACTAAAGCTTCTAATGCTGTAGAGACAAAAGAACCAGGGTCGGGAGGCACGATAAAGGACGAGGGTCCCTATCCATAGTAGGGTGAACTGCTTAATTTTAATCTCTATATAAGATTGGTTGTTAGAAGCTGATTGGATTGGGCATATTGTGGATGCCCCTTAGTGGGTATTCGTCCATCTGTGATGATAGATTTACTTTGGGGCTATATAACAACATATTTGATCCTCATTCATCTCCTACTATTGGATGGGGTATATATTAGTTGATCCTCATTTATCTACTCATTCATTGGAAGGGATGAATAGGGGGATGGCATCCTAAGCAGACCTGATAAGGGATGGGTTACTGACCGGAATGGAAGAAGAGAGATGAGAATTGGAAGACTGCCTACTGGCCACTTTCATAAAGAAAGACTTAGCGATTCTTACAGGAAGACGAGGCCTCTTTGCTATGGTCGTGGGATAAAATGCCTTTGAACTTAATCTATCATCCTGCCTTGGGTTGTGTGTTGATTTTATTTAGAGCTTCTATGTCCATATCTTCCACTCTTGCTAGAAGCACGAACAACAGCAGAACAACTCCAGCCAGAGGAATTTAATTCTTGTTATCGCAAATATGATACATGATTTTTCTTTGTTTGCACAGTTGATGGTCAGAACACAAACTTCATGTACTTACAAGGTTTGATTGCACTACTTATCAGAATCTATTTGAGGGCATGCTACCCCTGTATATGTACACTTATATATTAGGCTTACATGATTTTATAGGTGATTCTTTTCCTTGGGCTAGTGACCCATCTGAGTGGAAAATGGGGAACTTGTAGGTATTGTTGCTCCCAGTTATCATTGTTTATGCTGACTTAATTTTATGCTACTAAAGATATACAGAAAACAGGGAATTTTCCTCCGTGCTTGAATTATCTGATCTTGACATTTATGCCTGTCAAAGTTAATTAGTTTCTATTTATCAAATTCCAAATGTGAATAACTTCTCTCATTTTCAAACCTCTTTGACTTACAGTGTAGTGATTTTTTTGAAAAAAGTTATACATGGCATTCATAATTCCCGGCAGCAAAATATTTTTTGCTTAAATGCTATATTCTGTAGAATTTGAAGTTGTGGCCTTATCAACTATTATCTTTTTATCCACGGATTGCATTTTATATTTAATTAATTAAAGCTGAGTTAATATTCAAATTACTGGATTATGATGTCTCGCAGCTTGAAAATCTGAAGACAGTGCAACTTATTATGGCTGTGAAGGCGGAGAAGATTCAAACATTTCGAGCTCAATTGAAAGTTCTTCTAGATGAATCTTAAGTGTAATGTTTTGCAAAATTTGTAATTAGATTTTTGAGGATTTTTGTGCTATGTATTTTCCATCCCTCATTTCACAATTTTTTTGATGAATTTGGCGTAAGCCCTTGTAAGAGATGATATTTTGGAAAGAAATTACTTTTTATGGAAATTCTTAAAGCTCAAGTTCAACATTGGCTTGTAAACTGAACAAGCCGCTGGTAGTGCAGGGTGGGGTAGTTTTTTTCTGGCAGGGGTTAATTGCTGAGCTGTCGAGGCTGCCTGCACTCAGTTTAAGAATGACGTGTTATGCAATGTGCCAGCATTATTCAAGAGGCAGGGAATCCGATAGGCCTGTGCCTTTACATGTGTCAGGCAGACTTGCCACCCAATGTTTAGATTTGAGCATATGATCTAGTGAATGCTAATGCAACATGTTGCAACAATGTGATATTTGCAACTTCACAAGCAGACACACCTTTGCCATGCAGGGCACATTGTAAAAAGCCTAAATGTGTATCGGTTTATCATGCCAATGCAGCCGGAAAATGAAACTGATCTGTAACACTTCATTAGCATGGAAAACCATGATAGGTTTCATTTTGATTGTGTTTGGAGCATATATCCTGCCCGAATCAGAAGCAAAATTTTGGAGACTACTTGCAGCAGCTACCAACCTAGTTATAAGCCCTATTAGATCATTTTTTTTTTCATTTAGAAATAGATTATTATTATTTTATTTAGAAAAAACATTTTTTCAATCTTTATTCAGAAAGGATTTTTATTTCATTGAAGAGGGCTAAAATGGTAAACCTAAAATGGTTAAAGTGAATTTTATCCTCTTCTAAATTTATGCTAATACAAATTAATGATTAATCAAATAAATCCTATCTAAACTAACATAAATGAGCTGAGCCTAATATATGATAAGTAAAATGTAATTGAAAAAAAGAGTTAGGGTATTTAGCTCTTTGAATGGATGATGTATGAATTGGTCGTGATGTGTCAGTAGTCACACTTTTGATATTGAATTTTGCCTATAGTTGTCAAATCTTGTTGAATTGATGTATCCTCTAACTTTGTAAATCAACTAGATATAATTGCCATTGGGATTATGCTTAAGCTTATGATCCTATTCTTTTTTCTGCAATTGTTTAAGTCTGCTATTTGCCTCTGGTTTCATTACTATTGCTTTTGAACATATGCTGATGTCATGGTGGTGTTTATGAACATCTTTAAGGAACCTGCTATCCTAGGTTGTGGAAGTGTACTAACTTCCCCCTTGCACATTGGCCAAATTTGTCATTCATTGTTTTCATGAGGAATGAATAATAAAAGGATGTCAAAATGGAAGGAGTTGGATGTAGATGTGTCTCTAATACAATGATGCTCCTTTATTGCTATGATATAAAATGATAAAAAAATATGCATTCTTGTTTTCACAATGAGTAATGAATAAAAAAGGATGTTGAAATGGAAGGAATTGGATGCAGACGCGTCTCTAATATGACATGCGAATGATTCTATGGGATGCTTTTTTAATGATTATGATGCTTCAAGGATTGTCTTTAAATAGGCAATCCTAAGCTCTTAATTCCAAAGTTTTACTCTCAAGTCGACTGACAACAATAATATTTTGTATTAGGGTGGATGGAATCGCATCACCGATTTTGTATAGGATACATAATTTAGTAGCCATGGTGTTGAGGATAAGGTAAGATTGAGATTAGAAATGGGTCCAAACCATTGGGGATAGAAGGCTAAAGTGCAAGGTTGAGGTAGGGTCTGATCGACTTAGGCATTGTAACTCTCAAATTAGACACTAGAACAACATACTTACCAACAAAGCTAAAGTGACTAAGACACAAGTAATGTGTGAAGTATGCACTTCTTTTTGTTGTAGAATTGTATAACCTCGTTTAGATCATAGTCTCAATTCTTTGCCAACACCAACAAGAATCTTAGTCCATCTATTATTGACACTTATCTGTTTTAATGATAATAGGGTTTATCCTCTAATTAAAGGGGTTTGATTAGCATGTAGTTGCGCAAGTCTTAGGGAACCTTGTGTAGATGTCTATAGTTCTTTGTGCTACCATGTAAGCTTCAACATCTTGTGCCAATGCTCAAGCTTGTTTAGTGTTTTGTGCTAGCACACAAGTCTCAATGTCGTTGCATGCCACCATGCATGACTTAGCATCACTTCACATGCCATTTAATGGTCACCACAATTAGAAGTCCTACATGTGGCATCCACAACATTTTCCTTAAGACTCTAGGATTAGAATGTCAATCGTTAGGAACTCAACAACCAAGTAGTTGGAAGGTTAAGTAGTTTGGGACATATATTGCTTCACCTTCCTATACTTATTATACATTGTTGGTTAACAGATTTCTCACCTAACTCTATATACTCATGCTCAAACAAGTGACAAATGTAATTAACAGTTGAGCCTAATGTATTGGTATTCTACACAGACTCTCTACTTATTTAACAAGGCACATCTACCTTCGACAGATGTTCTGATGAATAGGAAAGACCCAAGATTGCTTTTAACCAAAAAGCAAAAACAAAGGCCGAGCTTTTGACTAGAAAGCAGTAAAGGTAAATTCACAACCCAATCACTTGAAGTTCAAAGACTTCCAACCACATAACATGAATCAATAATAGACCACTTAAATACACATATTCACCACTTCAAATTATATATCAACAGATAGACTATTCTCAGCAGTGAGCAAGATTTATAAACATCCAACCACCAAGACACATGAATAACATTAACATCAGCAACAATACATTCAACTTAAGAAGAACATGAATTCAAATAACCATAACACCCAATCTATGATCACCCAAATCTCCACTGTATTAACTTATATTGCATATATCAAAGTAGCTGAGAACGAAATTAACTATCACCCTTGCAAAATAAAGTTTGTTAAAAGATCTAGAATTCGACTAGCTATCCAGAATTTATAGCTAAGCCAAATCATAACTATCTTTAAAAACATAACGGCTTCTTGAAATAGCCGATTAAAAGATGTTTAAAGAATAATTATAATAAAAGGGCCCTCTAGAGCCAATAGTTTTAGAGCAAATATGAGATAACTAAAAACATGAAATTTGAAATCAATCGAGGATTTGTAAATCCCCATCGCCATCATCCACCTCGTCCATCTCTTCATCTTCTTTCGACTGCTCGCCTTCTCCAGTGACACTTTGTGCCGCCTGAGGTACCTGTGCTCGCAACCTGGTTTTATAGACTCTGTACTTGTTGATGACAGGTGTTAATGACACGCTTGGTCAAGACCCTGTCATACTAATGCGACGCTTCTTCATGACTGCCCTGACGGAGTCTGTCACCTTATGATGCATTTCATCAATGCCACTTTTGCAACTGTTAATATAGGCCGCCAATTTAGAGAGCTTACCCAATGAATCCCCTGTGATTGCATCATAATTCACTACTTCTTGTTGCAAGTATGAGGTTAACCAGTGTTGTCATTGATGTCAACATACTCATATTGCATTGGTAAGAAGGTTTGGATGAGCTGTGTGTTGAGGATATTGAGAAAAGTAGTCTCAATCAGGAACAGTGAAGAACAGTGATAAGAAGAAGGCAAATGTACTCAATAGGTTGAGAATCAGAGGATGCGGATTAAAGGGTTTGTAGATATGAGTCTTGAGATGATCCAGTTAAGATTTCAGAGGTCCACATGAAGATATGAAAAAGTTGTGATCGGTCAAGTAGAACCGGTTCCGGGTGTTGTTCCGGAGTGACAGAGTGTTACAAAAAGGTCCGGTGAGATCCGGAGGAGCATTATCAGATTCTGTGGATTGGAAGGAGTGTTTGGAATGTCCTTGTGATGTGTCATCTCGGGTTGTACAAAGTTTGGAGGTCTGGAAGAACCTTTTTCAGTTTGACAGTCGCGACAGACTGTGTTTTTGAAGTTCCGGATGAAGAGGAGAAGAGATTCCTGTGAGTAGAGGAAGTGCGGATGTACCTGGTCAATCAGGCAAGCTTGTGAAGGTTCTTGGATCATGTTGAGGTTATGTTGTCGGTTCGCATTGGTGGTAGAGCCCAGAATTGAAGATATTCTTCCAGATGAAGTTCTTGTTCAGACTAGCCGACCGGATGAGTTGATCATCTTGCGAATGTCCTTATGGTTGATTGCCGACTTAGATGATTGTTCCTAAGTCGATGTCTTGTATAAATGAAGGTTTGTGAGTTCATTTCAAAGGGTGGTGTGGAGCGGATGAGAGTGGTATAGCGAAAGAGCGAAGGGCAGAGCAGAAGTATCTCGGGCTTAAATGGAACTGATCCAGACATGGTAAAGATGTCAATCTCCAGTTCAAGTTTGTGATTTTTATCACTTTGTAGACAGTGTGTCTCTTGTAGGCAGTGTGCCTCTTTGTGAGCAGTGTGCTCGGGCAGTGAGCCCTAATTGGCATGTGCCATTCATTTTTCTTATTCTTCTAACAAAGAATAATCCTTGGGTTAATCACCCCGTGGTTTTTCCCTTAACCGGGTTTTCCACGTCAAAATCTTGGTGTCCAATGTGTTGATGTTTATCTGCTCTTGTGTTTATGCATTATGCTTTCATGGATGGTTAATTGATATGCTATTAACTAACAAAGAAGAATCAAGTGTTTGAAGTAGAAGCAAGTTTTTGTACAACTGATTCACCCCCCCTCTCAGTTGTGTGCCCTAGATCTAACAATTGGTATCAAAGCTAAGTTCCTCTGAAATGAGCTTAACCGCTTGAGGAGATCCAGGATGTCGTCATACAAGAAGGATAGTCTGAAGTTCAATGGAACCAACTTCACTCTCTGGAAAGGTCGCATGAAATGTCATTTGGAGTGTATGGGAAAAGCATACTTGACCATGGTCTCAAAACCATATGTTCCTCCACAGGGTGGTCCGACAACTCTGAATGAAATCACAGATCCTAAAAATAATTTGCGGACCAAGGAAGCTCTTCTAAGCGCATTGAATGACTCAGATCTCTCAAATGTTATTGACCTACCAACTGCATATGAGATCTGGACTAAACTGGAACTTTTGTATGAAGGAGATGAGTTTGTCAAGAGTGCAAGGTTGCAAAGTCTGAAAGGGAAATTTGAAAGATTGAAGATGAGAGATGATGAAAATATCACTACCTTTATGCCACGAGTGAATGAGCTAGTATGTGGAATCAAGAATGCTGGCGGAGTTCTGGATGAAAATGAAATTGTTTGCAAAATTCTCAGATCCCTTCCTGCTGCCTACAAAATCAAGGTGGCTGCCATTGATGAATTTAGAGCCCATACAACTGTGACAAGAGAGCAACTGGCTGGCAAACTGGCTGCATTTGAAATGACTGAGTTTGGAGATGATCCCCCCAAGACTGAATCTGCATTCAAAGCCAGTGCCTATGTGAAAGGCAAACAAAGATTTGATCCGGGAGAGAACTCTTCAAGGAAGCTGTCATGGTATGAACAAGCAAGGAAAGGTATGGAAGAGGAAGAAGCAGAAACAGCTCAACTTGAAGCCCTCATTGCAAAAAGACTGCCAAGAGGATCCGGTAAGTATGAAGGAAAATTACCTTTTAAATGCTTCAACTGCAATAAGATTGGTCACTTTGCCTCAAGATGTCCGGAAAGATCTACAAGGTCAGATTCTAACAAACAAAGGTTTCAAAAGAATTGTTATTATGTTCATGAAGAAGCTGATAATGAAGGAGTAACAGATGATGAATCAGAGATAGGAGACAAATCCAGAAATGAATGGGTGCTTATTGCTATCAGGGAAGAAGATCCAATATCTATCAATTATAAAGGTGAAGAAAGAGCTTTGGCTGCCCAAGTTCAAGAAAAGGATGATTGGGTTATTGACAGTGGATGCTCTCACCATATGACAGATGACAAGAAAAAGTTCTTAGAGTTGGAAAGATATGAAGGGGGAGTGGTAAAGTTTGGTGATAATTCAGCTGGTAGAATCAAAGGAAGAGGAACTATATCTTTTAATGGAAGAAACAAAACTGGTATTGTGTTGTATGTTGAAGGTCTGAAGCACAATCTTCTCAGTGTTGGACAGTTGGTGGACAAAGGTTATGATCTCCGATTCAAAGATAGAAAATGCAGAATCTTAAAAAGATCCGGAACAGAGATTGCATCCGGTACTCAAACTAAAGGTAATATCTTTCACTTGGTTGGTACTGATAAAAGTTGTCTGCTTGTTCAAGTTGATCAGAGCTGGTTATGGCATAGAAGGATGTGTCATGTTAATTTCGATAACATCATTAGGATAAGCAATACTCAGGCTGTTAGAGATCTTCCAAAATTGGTAAAACCTACAAATGGTTTGTGCAAAGAATGTTAGCTAGGTAAACAGAGTAGAGTTTCATTCAAAAGCAAAGATCAGTCCTCTACTAGATTATTGGAATTAGTTCATACTGATCTATGTGGTCCGACAAGAGTCAAGAGTTTGCAAGGTGATAGATACTTCATGTTACTAATTGATGATTATTCCCGGATAATGTGGGTCACCTTTCTGAAAGAGAAGTTAGAAGCCTTTGAAAAGTTCAAGATCTTCAAAGCTATGGTAGAGAATCAAACCGGATTAAAACTGAAGTGTTTGAGGTCTGATAGAGGTGGTGAATTCACATCTAGTGAGTTCATAGACTTCTGTGAGAAGCATGGTATAAAGAGATAGTTGTCTGCTCCTAGGACTCCATAGCATAATGGAGTAGTTGAGAGAAAGAACCGAACCATCCAGGAAGCTACCAGGACAATGATGTTGGAAGCAAATGTTCCTCAAGTGTTTTGGAGAGAAGCTATCAGCACTGCAGTCTACACCTTCAATCGAGTTCAAATCAGAAACAATACCGGTAAGACCCCATATGAACTTTGGTTTGGCATCACTCCTACTGTGAGATATTTCAGAGTATTTGGTAGCAAGTGTTATATTAAAAGAGATGAAGATCTAGGGAAGTTTGATGCTAGAAGTGATGAAGGAATTTTCTTGGGTTACTCCACTCAAAGCAAAGCATACCGGTGTTACAATAAGAGACTGAGAAAGATGATAGAAAGTACTAATGTGAAAGTAGATGAAGGAATTGAGAAGCCCTCAAGATTTTATGAGTTTGATGAAGATGATCAAGATGGTGTTCAGGTTCAAGGAGCTCAATCTTCTCCGGTAAGTCAGAGTCAGACAAATCCGGTAAATCAGGAAGAAGAGATAGGTCTGAATGAGCATGATCAAGAAGAAGCAGTGCAAGATACTCCCAAAATTCCAAGGTATGTAACTCTAAATCACTTTGAAGATCAGATCATAGGTGGCAAAAGCAAAGGGGTACAAACAAGGAGGAGAATTGCTCAAAATTCAAAGATTGAACCTAAGACAATAAATGAAGCTTGCAATGATGAAAACTGGACCAAAGCAATGGAAGAAGAATTGATTGAAATTAAGAAAAATCATACTTGGGATGTTGTTCCCAGACCTAGAGACAAGAATGTGATTGGAACCAAATGGGTCTTCCGGAACAAACTGAATGAAGTTGGTGAAGTAATCAGAAACAAAGCTAGATTGGTCTGCAAAGGCTACTCTCAAATAGAAGGAATTGATTTTGAAGAGACCTTTGCTCCGGTGGCAAGAATAGAAGCAGTCAAATTATTTCTTGCATTTGCTGCCTTCAAAGACTTCAAGGTATATCAGATGGATGTCAAGTCTGCCTTCCTAAATGGTGATCTGGAAGAAGAAGTTTACATTGAACAACCGAATAGATTTCAATTGTCTGATAATGATATGGTCTGCAAGTTGAAGAAAGCATTGTATGGATTGAAGCAAGCCCCAAGAACATGGTATGAAAGGTTGGATAAGCATCTTGTGCAGATTGGATTCAACAAAGGTACTGCTGACAGTAACTTATATTTCAAAATTGATCATGAAAACATTTTGATTGTTGAAGTGTTTGTGGATAATATCATTTTTGGAGGAAGAGATAGTATGTGTAAAACTTTTGCAAATCAGATGAAAAGTGAGTTTGAAATGTCTATGCTTGGTGAAATGAATTTCTTCTTGGGTTTGCAAATTACTCAAACAAAGAAAGGGATCTTCATTTCTCAGACCAAATATGTGAAAGAATTGTTGAGGAAATTCGGTATGGAAGATTCAAAGCCAATGAACACTCCTATGGCAACCGGATGTAAGTTGAGCAAAGATGATGACTCTCCGAAGGCAGATCAGACAAAGTATAGATCAATGATTGGTGGATTGTTGTATCTCACTCAGACTAGACTAGATATAATACAGGCTGTTGGTCTTGTGGCAAGATTTCAGGCTGATCCTAGAGAATCTCATGTTATGGCAATCAAAAGAATTTTTAGGTATTTGAAAGGAACGGTTGAGTATGGTCTATGGTATCCTAGAGATCTGGATTTCTCTCTTCATGCATATACAGATGCAGATTGGGCAGGAGATGTGGATGACCAGAAGAGCACCAGTGGTGGAGCATTCTTTTTGAGAAAGAGATTGGTTTCTTGGCTAAGCAAGAAACAAGATGCAATATCTCTGTCTACAACTGAAGCAGAATACATTGCAGCAGCAGATAGTTGCACTCAAATCTTATGGATGAAGCAGATGCTAAGAGACATTAAAGTTGAATATGAGGAGCCTATCACAATTTTCTGTGATAATTCAAGTGCAATTAACATTTCTAAAAATCCGGTATTGCATTCTAAGACTAAGCACATATCTATCAAGTTTCACTTTCTGAGAGAACAAGTGAACAAGGATGAAGTCAGATTGGAGTATGTACCCTCCAAGGATCAGATTGCAGATATTTCTACTAAACCTCTCCCCAAGGACTCTTTTGAGTATCTCCGGGAGAAGTTAGGGGTCATGGCCCCTCCGGTGATGAACTAGGATGCACTGATGTGCATCAGTCCGGTGGATATTACAGTCATATCTTGTGATCCGGATTGATAATGGGGAGCTGCTACTAAGGGGGAGCAGCTGGTATGATTCTGATATGTTACAAGTGCAAGTATGAGCCCTTTGCCATTGATGTCAAAGGGGGAGAGAAGACATGTGAAAAACAAGTGGTTGATGATCAAAGGGGGAGCAGTAAAGGAAGAGAAGACATGTGAAGAGTTGTTGCTGATAGGGGGAGCTGTGACAGAAAAGAGAAGTTCTTGTCTTGATGGTTTTTCACATCATATGTTGCCATCAATGACAAAGGGGGAGATTGTTGCAAGTATGAGGTTAACTAGTGTTTTCATTGATGTCAACATACTCATATTGCATTGGTAAGAAGGTTTGGATGAGCTGTGTGTTGAGGATATTGAGAAAAGTAGTCTCAATCAAGAACAGTGAAGAACAGTGATAAGAAGAAGGCAAATGTACTCAATAGGTTGAGAATCAGAGGATGCGGATTAAAGGGTTTGTAGATATGAGTCTTGAGATGATCCAATTAAGATTTCAAAGGTCCGCATGAAGATATGAAAAAGTTGTGATCAGTCAAGTAGAACCGGTTCCGGGTGTTGTTCCAGAGTGACAGAGTGTTACAAAAAGGTCCGGTGAGATCCAGAGGAGCATTGTCAGACTCTGGGGATTGGAAGGAGTGTTTGGGATGTCCTTGTGATGTGTCATCTCGGGTTGTACAAAGTTTGGAGGTCCGGAAGAACCTTTTTCAGTTTGACAGTCGCGACAGACTGTGTTCTTGAAGTTCCGGATGAAGAGGAGAAGAGATCCCTGTGAGTAGAGGAAGTGCGGATGTACCTGGTCAATCAGGCAAGCTTGTGAAGGTTCTTGGATCATGTTGAGGTTATGTTGTCGGTCCGCATTGGTGGTAGAGCCCGGAATTGAAGATATTCTTCCAGATGAAGTTCTTGTTCAGACTAGCCGACCGGATGAGTTGATCATCTTGCGAATGTCCTTATGGTTGATTGCCGACTTAGATGATTGTTCCTAAGTCGATGTCTTGTATAAATGAAGGTTTGTGAGTTCATTTCAAAGGGTGGTGTGGAGCAAATGAGAGTGGTATAGTGAAAGAGCGAAGGGCAGAGAAGAAGTATCTTGGACTTAAATGGAACTGATCCAGACATGGTAAAGATGTCAATCTCCAGTTCAAGTTTGTGATTCTTATCACTTTGTAGACAGTGTGTCTCTTGTAGGCAGTGTGCCTCTTTGTGAGCAGTGTGCTCGGGCAGTGAGCCCTAATTGGCATGTGCCATTCATTTTTCTTATTCTTCTAACAGAGAATAATCCTTGGGTTAATCACCCCGTGGTTTTTCCCTTAACCGGGTTTTCCACGTCAAAATCTTGGTGTCCAATGTGTTGATGTGTTGATGTTTATCTGCTCTTGTGTTTATGCATTATGCTTTCATGGATGGTTAATTGATATGCTATTAACTAACAAAGAAGAATCAAGTGTTTGAAGTAGAAGCAAGTTTTTGTACAACTGATTCACCCCCCCTCTCAGTTGTGTGCCCTAGATCTAACACTTCTTCTGTTACCACCCTCTTGAAATTTTGTTTAATTACCTTGACATCCAAAAGTTTCTCATCGTCGGACCTGTTAGCCCCTACCCCCAAAGTAGCGAAATCCTTTTTGATTCAAATCATCTCCTTGTAATAGACTGTAATTGCCTTCCCCATCTCTTCTATTGTAGTTATGATACAGAGTTTCCATTCTATAGCATCAGCCCATACAGCAGTATCTAGCTCTCCAGGATTAGCTATAACTTCTTCAATCATCAAGATACCAGGATCCATGTTGGCTATCTCTTGTATTTCCTTAGAGGCTATATTCAAATTGTGGTGATCACTTCGGGCTTTATCAAACTCTAATATCAAGACCTCCCTCTTAGCATGTATTGAATCAAACAATTTCACTGCCTCCTCAACAAAAATGAGGCCATCAAAAACAATCTTTTCAACCCATTGGTCCATAGCCTTCCTTAGAGATAGAGAAGTCTTAACTTGTTGAAGCAAATTTGAATCAAGGGTATGGAGCTTGACATCTGAGGAGGCCTCAGTTGAGGGTGTTATTATTTCAGCAATTGAATTAGCAAAAGAGGACAAGGAACTTACATGTGCCAACAATTTTGAATTTTCTTCTTACAATCCCTTTACTCTTTTAGAGATATTATCAACCGAATATTGGACATGATACAAATCACTCTCA
The DNA here is from genome assembly GCA_027924645.1 of Cunninghamia lanceolata. NCBI lineage: Eukaryota > Viridiplantae > Streptophyta > Pinopsida > Cupressales > Cupressaceae > Cunninghamia > Cunninghamia lanceolata. The sequence goes on from BSBN01000803.1 coordinate 12,827,733, forward strand.
GTCGTTGATGGTTCCAGATCCACTTGACTTACTTTGAAGTTAGCTTCTGTCACTTCATCTTCATTCTTATCTATCAGTGGGTCTGTAATCTCTAGAAACGAGTTTCCTGAGGTGGCATCAGTCACTATTCTTGACATTCTCTTTGCATGCTTGGGTTTTGGAACCATTTGCAATAAACTGACCACAGTATCGACACCCTCATTAGTAGGAAGAGTGTATCTCTTCTTCTTCTGAACTACTTTTTTCAACCAATTTGGAGATGGGGCTGACGCATTGGCAACATTGGAAGTAGCAACTACAGGCACAAAGTGGGAATTTTGTTCCGGCAGTTCTCTTTATTGTGGGGAGTTTGGCGGGCTAAGTAAGGAATGCAAGAAATTATCTTCTCCAATTTGAGAGAAAATAAAAGAATTAGAATCATTTAAATGATTGTTAGGTTGAGGCACATGGTCTTCTTTGGATGACGAAGTAGCCAATCTGGTATTTCTTTTCACTGTTTGGACATCCTGCTCACAAGTAGTTTTCATCCTCCCAGTTTATTCAGGTGGCCTTTCATCATCACCATTTGATTGTGAGCCGACTCTCTCAAGAGTCGGGTCCAAACTAGATGATTTTCTATATGAATGGGTAGTCTGAGATCTAGCTTGATTATGAGAGGCTGAGTCCCTCGATGTCGTGGAGCCAGCACACTCCTTAACCTTTCCTTTTAACCACTTTTCTGTTCTTCTTAACACATGTAAAGAAAGTAACATAATATCAGTGACTTTCTTTTCAGACCATCTTATAGGAGGCATGGGTTCCCTTGACACTGCATCATAGCCTTCATCTAACATATCTGAAAAATCATCAGTCATATCAGGGACTTGGATGTTTAGCTTGAAGGCATGAACTTGATCTATAGTCAGTCTCATCCACTTCTTCTCTGAACTTCCCTCTCATCAACACAAGCCTCCCAAAAATCCTCGAGTTGAGGTTGGTGTGAGTAAGAACCACCTCCATGCATGTTTTCCTTTATAAAATTCTTACTATCAAAAGACACATGAGGGAACAAACTATGAAGACTAAACTCTGACAATAACTTGTCAACATTCTAGGCGCCATCATTACATTTACAGGAATAAAAAGACAAAGGCATAGGGAAATAGTACCCTTTCCTTTTCATAGCCTGGTATTTAACATTCACAGCTGCCATTTGGCAGCATAACTCTAGCAACACCAAATAATTAGAAGGGTACTGCGATAATTTTAATGGGGCATTTTCAAAACCCCCGATTCTCAAATAGGGGAAGCGGTCAAATTGTATATAAAAGCTTCCAAATTTCATAACCAGGGCAGATGCTTCAACTGAAAACCTTTTCTCCATTGAGCCATCAATTTTCTTAGCTAACATCATAGAAAAAGCATCATTAACATGCCTAAAGTCTTTCATACCTTCATTTTTCTGTAATTCAGGAAAAACTTGATACACAGGTGTACTTGCCATAGGAGTCCCTTGAATCCTCAAACTAGGCCAAGTAGTCTATCTTCGAGCCAATATATAGACTAGCTAGGAACACATGTGGAAGCTCGCATTTCTTGCAAAATTCATCAGCTGTTCATGCAAACACTCACTGATAATCTTTGGCCAGTTGATGCGGTGGTCTCCACAAATCAATAGAATAAATCTGCACATCCAAAATTCAAAAGCATCCGACTCGGGACTCCCAACCACTCTATTCAACAATGTTACCATATCTGAAATCTCTTCTTTGAAATAGCTCCTTTTCAGATTGGTGGGAAGCCGAGACTTACCAGTCTTCTCAATTTCTAACTAATGCTTAGCAACACAAGTGCGACACCAATCTTTCCTTTCAGTGTAATAATTCCAGGCTGAAGATATAGGAACATTAACATTGTCTTCATTCTCTTCTAAATTCAGCGCTGAAGCAATAGATTCAGAGTCAATTTTCACCACAACAACACCACTAGAGGTCCTTATCTCTTGGGAATCTGGAAAATACCCATTGGCGCACGCAACCATCAACTCGTGACAATGCACAACAAGCGGAAAACCAGCAGCTTTATCCAAGCTGCTAGTGGTAATCTTCTCTACCAAGGGAGTTCGATTTTCAGACTGCATTCTCCTCCAAAAGTCATCCAAATCAACGTGGCCTAAATTAGTATCTCTTACTTCAGAAAGACCATTCTCCACTATAGAGGCCACAAGAGTTCCTTGGAATTTGAACTTCATTTTTATGTACTCAAGAAATCAGAAAGCTAGAGACTTGAAAATGTATGCAGAAAACATAGGATGAGACAAGACACCAATAGGAATCTCCTTGCACAGATACATGGGAATGAAAATTTCTAACTCCTTGGAGAAAATGTTATGCCTTTATAAAGAGAGAGAGCTGCTAGTTATGCTAACCTATGAAAATAGAACTATGCTAATACATCGCACGTAGCAAACTAGCCATTTAACCTTCTGCAACACATTCCCTTGCAAAACAATATCACCTTAGGCGAGCTTAAGAACTTATCAAAGTCATTTCTCATAAATTCGCTAAAGGAAGATATTAAATGCTAGCGGCGAATTTATCTTTATAACTCATAAATGCATGCCTCGAGTTTCCCTCCAAAAATTGTGCCACTGTGTTTTCATGTATTTTTAATTGAACACAAAGTGAGAAGTGCCATTGTTTTGTACTGTATGCCAGCGCAACAAGAAATGCCATATGGAAAGGTGTGATGTTCGAAGTCGGCAAGTCGGGCGAAAGTTGAACTTTTGAACTAGGAGTCGGAGGTTCGAAACTTCAAAGAACTCCCGACCTCCTGACAACAAAGAAAAACTTTACCATCAAGACACAAGGGAAAACTCGAAGCGCGGGTCCTTAAGGCAAGTTGGTAAGTTGGGTAGTTCAAGAACTTGTGAACCCGTCGAGTTTAGTTCAAAGATGTAAAGGATCGTTGACAACTCTGAAAATGACTAAGTAAAAATTAGGCCCGAAGAAGAACAAAGGGAAAGACTGACAAATAATGAAGGAAAAACAATGAAGGGGCATGGAGACATTTTTTGAAGAAAAAGGGAGCAACAACTGGCTCTAATTGGGGACAAGGACTCAGGAGGACGCAGAGAACCCATACAAACTATGGCAAACAAGCCTTATTCCATGGGCAATAGAGTGACACCAAAAACGAGACAACACAACAACATAAAAACAAGGAAAAAAACTATGGTACAGAGCAAGACTCAGAAACTTTACCAATTGCATAATTTCAGATCTTGCCCATTGTAGGCAAGAGTTAGCGATGTCCCATCAGGGTAAGCCAACAAAAATGCATTCTCTCCCACAACCTCTCTGATCTTGAAGGGTCCTTTCCACAAAGAATCAAATTTCTTATGGGCACCTTTTGGTTCCCTCCTATCCCATAGAAGCACAGAATCTCCCACAATAAAACTCCTCGGTTTAGACCTTTTATCAAAAAATTTCTTAACAGTGTGTTGGTGTTTGGCAATTCTATCCACAACAACCTCTCTCTGCTCTTCTAAATGGATCAAGTATAATATCCTCTTCTCCAGTGCTGATTGAAACTGTTCATCTTCAATTGCTTTCTGCAAATTCAATGCAAACAGTTCTAGGGGAATAGGGATTGCGCTATCAATACTATAAATCAACTAAAAATAAGACATACCAATAGCCCTTTTATATGTTATCCTATCAGCCCAAAGAGCATCATACAGACTCTTATGCCATCCCCTTTGATTTGTTTCCACCAGCTTTTTGACAATAGAGATAAGGTTTTTGTTACTTGATTCTACTTGCCCGTTGCCTTGTGGGTAATAATCAGATGAATGGGCAAGACTAATACCAAAATCATAACAGAATAGAGTAATTTCAGCAGAAGAAAAGCTTGAAGCATTATCAGTCACCAGCTTCTTAGGCACACCTAACCTGACCAAAATGTTCTCCTTAAGAAAGGTGCAAATTACCTTAGAAGTAGTACTTTCACCGAGATAGCTTCTACCCACTTGGTGAAATAATCCATTGCTGTTAGGATATGAGTATGTCCAGCACTAGAATTAGGATTAATTGTTCCAATGAAATCTAAACCCTATTGCTGAAATGGTTCATCTATAACCACCGGTCTCAAAGGTAATGCATCTAACTGAGGTCTACCTGTGAATTTTGAACATTTCTCACACTTCGATACCCACTCATAGGCATCCTTGAACATACCAGGCCAGTAAAAACATTGCCTCAGTATCTTGAAAGTTGTCACTGATGCAGAGAAATGTGCTCCACAAGCTTCATTATGGAAGGCTTCTAGCAATTTCTTCTGTTGTTCCTTATCCACGCATCTTAGGAAAGTTCCATCTACTCCCCTTTTATATAGGTTACCTTCCCAGATAATGTATTTATGTGCCTTAAGATTTAGGTTTCTTTTTTCCTTGGAAGAGAGGTGAGATGGACAATCACCATAAGTTAAGAAATAAGAAACATCAAAGAACCAGTCATCAGTATTACTAGTGAAAAGAACCAAGGATGATTCTTCATTTCCTTCGACCTCACTTTCAACAATCATTTTGCACAATCCTTTGCCTCTAACTAGATTGGTGGGTTTGATCTCAGTGTCATACTCTTTAACTTTATCTATCCAAGTTCCTCTATTATTGCATCCAATCTCTTGCTGAGTGAGAATACTTTTTATAGCCGATTATGAGACATAAACAAGTGAATGCAAGATATAAAATTTGAAGCTCTTTAAGGCTTTCACCACTGCATATGCATGTTTCTCCAAAGCATAGTATTTAATCTCATATTTCTTTAATGGCACACCCATGAAAGCAATGGGAGCTTCTATTCCTTGTTCGTTCTTCTGCAACAAGATTGCTAATAGAGCATGTTTAGAGGCATAGCAATAGATGATAAAGTCCTTTTGAAAATCAAGATGCACAAGTGTGGGCGTATTAGCAATGGCTCTTTTAATGTCTTTGAATGCTTTCTTCCCTTTGGCACTCCACTTGAAGATAGGATGGTTCTTCATCATTTCTGCAATATGTCTGGTCAACTCAACAAAGTCGACAAACCTTCTTACAAAATTTACTTGACCGAAAAAGGATCTCGTGTTGTTCTTGGTCATGGATAAACTCAGCTGTTGAATTGCCCTGACCCTCTCTGGATCAATTTTATTCCATCCTTTGAAACAATAAGCCCTAATAGCCTTCCTTCAGTAACTGCAAAGATTGATTTCTTGGGATTCAAAGAGATGCCATTTTCTCTACATTGTTGCAGAACTACTTCCAAGTCGTGCAAGTGATTCACTCTTTTCTTAGAGAAAACCGTTAAATCATCAAGATAAACCACTATGATTTTGTTTTTCAAATCACTAAAAGACAGATCCATTGCTCTCTGAAATGTGGCCCCAACATTAATAAGATCAAAAGGCATTCTATTATATGCAAAGACACCAATTGGAGTAGTAAAAGTTGTTTTATGCTGGTCTTCTTGGGCCACTCCAATTTGATTGTATCCTAAAAATCTGTCGAGCATAGACATCATCTCTGAACTAGACATAATTTGTAAAATATGATCCATCACTGATAAGGGATAGTTATCCTTCAGAAAGGCTTGATTTGGATTCCTGAAATCAACATAAATCTAAATTTCCCCATTCTTCTTCCTGACAGGTACAATATTTGCCACCCAAGTAGAATGGTGAATAGGGTAAATGATTTTGGCTTTAAGCATTTTGTCAATTTCATTGAAGATGGCTTCAGCTACTTTTGGATTATAAGTTCTTTTCTTTTTCCTGAAGGGTATGGTGTTAGCTTTCAGCGGAATATGATGTACTTCTCCATTCCTGAATTTCTTTAGATCAGCATAACACCATGCAAAAACATCCTTATACCTAGTAAGCAAAGAAATCAAACATTCCCTTTCTCCCTTAGAACAACATTTACCTATACAATCTTCGGATCAGCTTCAGTGCCATAATTCACCCTATCAAAATCGGCCGAAGTTGTGATGGAAACTTTATTCTTCTTCTTAAGGTATTGATCATGTCGATTGAAAAGATCTTTGAGAGAGGCTAGTCTTTTAGGAATTTTATTTCCTTTTAACTGTACAATCCCTGAGCTTGAGTCATTAGAAGATTGTATTTCTCCTTCCAAAACATCATTGCTTTCATCACTACTACCCTCAAAGAATATACTAGCAAAAGATTCATCTTTTTCAAGAAATGAAATAATTTGTTGATCAGAATTAAAAACTTGCCTATGATTAACTTTGTTAGGAACACTAGGCCTGTATACTATTTCAATCCTATATGATTTATCTTTGAAATCTAGATGCAGTAAGAGAAGAGATGCTGAAACAGCTAAGGAATCGACCCTAGTATTCTGTTCTCTGGGTACTGCCTCTATAGAAAAAGCATCAAAGTCTTCAACACAGTCCCACACCCTATTCCGGTAATGTCTCACTCTCCCATTTTTAACTGTGTACAATTTTCTCACTTGTTTAACAATTAACTCAACATCACCTTTGACTTTCAACTGTTTCACGCCTTTTCCTTGGCTAGTTCCAGACCTAATAACAAGGCCTCATATTCTGTGGTGTTATTTGTATTTTCAAACTCAAGTTTAAAAGCAAAAGGAAAGACATAACCATCTGGTGAGATCAAAACAACCCCTACCCCAGACCCTGCAGTAGAACAACTCCCATCAAATTCTAGAGTCCACAATTCATCAACCAGGTCGGGGCTAATTAGATTCATATCTTCATTCTCTATTGATGTGCACATGTAGGTACCAGGTCCAGTTTCTACAAACAAAATGTCTGCTCTAGGGTCCAGATTTAAGCACAGTAAATTTGGCCTTAGGTTCAGGATTGAGGTGAACTTTCTTCCCGTCTACAAGTATTAGGGCATGTGACCAATCCATTTGAATTTCCCCACCTAGGTCTTTGTAAAAACTACGACTCAAGAGCATCCCATAATTGGTAGGTATATCTGCCACATGGATAGTTAGCTTCAATCTTTTCTTTGTGAAGGCGGCTAAAGCAGTTTGAGCATCTTTAATTTGACCCAAGATAGGTATCGGAGAGTCATCCATTGAAAAACATTTGCCATGGGAGGGTGTATATGATAAGCCTAGGGCTTTAGCAACTTGAGTAGGCATTACATTCTCTGAAGCTCCAAAATCAATGACACAATTACTAAGCTTATAACCAACAATGTACAAGGAGACATAAAAAGGTTTTGCTTTATTAAAATGATTCTGAGGATTAAGATCTTGAGAACATGTATTTAAACAGTTTTGGCTCTTGGTAAGCACTTTAATATCACTAGATATTTGAGCATTACAATTTGAAGGAGATGGTTCCTGTCTAACATATCTGACTAGTCTATCAAGTTTAGATGGATTAAGTCTCAAATATCCAGCTTGGAAAATCTCAATCTTTATATTTTTACATGATTCTACAATATCAAATGAACTTGTGACAAGATTTTGAGAAGATGAAGTAGATGGTACCTCAGCATCTACAACTTTGGGTGTCACGTTCTCTGTTTTCTTGGTATTGTTCTGCCTGGTCAAGATATATTTGGGAGAAGATGATGGATTACTAGGCTGGCTTTGGGAGTTCTGCCCTCTTTGTGCTTGTTGAACCCTAGTAAACACCGCACAGTTGGAGTTGTCAACTTCAGTATGTACATCTTCTCCACTTCCTTGATCTAATTCATATTCAAAGAAATTCACACTGACATCACTAGGTGTAGGGGGTTCTTCCACAAGATGCTCCTCTGCATGTTCGTTCATGGAAAACATTTGCATGAATCTCATCATCTCAGGACAAGACGCTCCATCATGGTCAGAAGTAAGATGAAAGTTGCATACCATATGATTATTTTTACTAGTTGAGGGCCCTCCTTCAATAGCTAACCATTGAGTAGGACCAGGTAATTGCAATGTCCTATTATAACCTCCTTGAGGAGATTGTTGAGGACCTTTAGGCATCTGATGTTTCAAAGTAATAATGTCATTAGCCAACCTCTGAATGATAGGGTCGATGGAACTAGCTACTGAGGGTTTGCTAGTTTGTAACTCTCTTTTCCATTTTCCTGTAGTAATTAGATCATCCTCCACAGCAATAGCCAATGATTGGGCATCACCCAGGTTAGGATCTCCTTGTCTTTTAATAGCATAACTGACATTAGGTGGCAATGAATTGATAAAGAAACACATAATTAATCTGTCTCTGAGTCTGACATTCACAAGAATTCTATTTGCAAGTCTGTTAAACTTGGCTACATACTCCCTCATTTGCTCATGAATCTCTTTCTTCATAGAGGAGAGTTGGACTACCAAGGTATGTTCATTATCAGTTGTTTTAAATATATCTTCAAATTGTTGTCTCATTGCAACCCAATTTCTAATAGAGGCGTTAGGAAGGTGATAAAACCATTCATCAGCTGTATCAACGAGTGACTCAACAAATAGCCTGACAGACACATCTTCATGTTGGAATCCAACAATAGAACATGTAACAAAGAAAGCATTGATGTGCTCTTTGGGAGTAACCTTGCCATCACCCCTGAACTTAGGTAGGATTTTACCTGATCCTCTAGGCAGATCATGCAGGTTAGCACCAAGCCTAAGAGGCCCAATAGCATCACCCCATGGAATAGGTGGAGGTTGTGGGTGAGCCATATTAAAAGGAGGGAAATTTACTTGTAATGGTAAAACAGTACCGTGCAGAGTCAAGCTTTGACAAGATGAACTAGTGGTACCTCTTGTAGGTGGAGGAGAGGATGGTCTACTCAAAGATTTGGCTCTTTTAATGGGAGGAAAATGAGTGAAATTTAAAGATTGAAGTAAATCAAAGTCAATATCAGCTATACCCTTTCGTCTATCCCCTCGTGTATATTTTTTCATAGCCTACTTCTATAGGTATATCAACAAAACAATTAAGTAGAGTCGCCAAACCACTTACTGGTTGTTACGGGGGAGAGATGGTCTTGTAGGAATCTGATTCCCTGGTCTGGCAGTGGGGTTTCTGTTAAAAATGAAGGTAGAACTGCTGCTATAAACTTTAAAATTTTGTATATGCAAGGTTGAAATAAAGATTAATGAAAGGAAGCTAGGTGTGCGGAAAATGCTTCCAACACTAATCTAATGATGAGAGGGCTATGCAAATTCAATTTAATCCTTATCACTATAACAACATATCACATCTAATAGAGATATTACAACACTACAGAAGAACCAAAAAGTAGATAGAAGAAGAGAGACAAAGATTTATAGTGGGGAAAACCCTTATCGGGTAAAAAACCCCACACTTAGAAACCTGCACAATGTATTAACAAATCTGAAAGAATGTTTACAATACACTTGCAATGCAAGCTTCAATGGTCTTTGACATTCGTGTCTGGAGTCAATCTAACAGTATAACAGTACCTGTAAACTTGTGATCCAAACTCCATCTCCAAGAACCTGTTTATATAGAATATACAAGGCAAATTAGGTCCTATCTTGGGATGGGTGTCCAACTTGGCTTCATGGATCAAAACCCACACCTAAGGACACTTGGTAAACATTTTAGAATGTGCCTGACACTTGTCCACAACTCCCATCCCAAAGAGGTCGCTTATTTCCAAAATGGGCTATGACAGATGCTCTTACGACACTTACGACCGTCATAGAATCTGTCATAGCGGTTACAACTTACAGTTGTAAGAGAATCTGTTATACACATGCTATAAATAGCATATTCTCTTACAACATGTCATAGCCCACCTTGGGGCACCCAAATATGCCTTATTCAAAGATGCTTCACGACACATGTCCTCACCTGTCTTACAAACTTCTATTTCTGACTCTTACATGTCATAGATTATGTCATAGGAATCCGTCATAACCGTTTCAGTCAATATTCCCTTACACAACATGGAAGATGCTAACACATGAAAAAATGCTCATACCACAAAGTGGGATGCCTATCTCCTCATGTGAGGACAAAATTACAAGTTGTCATATTCCATGTAGGATTGACACATCACCGTGCCACATCCCACAATATGACAATATGGAATTTCCAAATATTTACAACATAGGCAATTAAATAATAAATACAAACATTAATAATATAAGGAATTACCAATGTTGAGACACCTTAATTCCCAACATTCTCCCACTTGTTGAACACCTTGTAAGAGCCAATAGAAAAACATGAATTAACTGCTATAGGCCAAGAGGCCCATAGACTCCGAACACCATCTGAACTTCTCTATGCCCACTAGTTTCGTCAATGCATCTGCAACATTCTTCAAAGTATCTACCTTCTCCAAATTTACCTTTCCATCCTCAACCATGTCTTGCATGAAGTGAAACTGAACATCAATGTGCCTTGTTCTAGCATGGAAAGTTGGATTCTTTGCAAGGCAAATTGCACTCTGACTGTCACAACTGAACGTGATCTGACCTGTATCAACACTGATATCTAAACACAATCTCTTAAGCCAAATGGCTTCTTTACAAGCATGAGTTACTGCCATATACTTAGTTAGCTTCTGTCATGGACAAAGCAACAATAGGTTGTCGCTTACTCATCCAATTAATAGCACTACCAAACAGTGTAAACACATAAGCACTGGTGGATCTCTTGTTGTCAATGTCACCTGCCCAATCTGAATCCACAAATCCATGAATGTCAACGGAATTCAGAGGTCCTGAAACATTATCGTGATAGCAAATAGAATACTCAGAAGTACCCCTCAAATATCTGAACACTCACTTAATTGCATCCCAATGAACCCGTCCATGATTAGCCATAAATCAACTAAGGACTCCCACTGCTTGGGCAATGTCTGGTCTTGTGCAGACCATAGCATACATCAAAGTGCCAACAACACTAGCATAAGGTACTCTTCGCATGTCCTCCACCTCACTAGGAGATTTTGGACAATCCTCAATAGAAAACTTTGTCCCCAAAGAAATAGGAACACACAATGGTCTACAATCTGCCATGCTGAACCTGTCCAACATGGTCTTCACATACTTACTTTGGATTAACCAAAGTTTTTTGTTGGTTCTGTCTCTTCTGATTTCGATTCCTAGAATGTACCTAGCTACCCCTAAATCTTTCATTTCAAACTGTGCTGACAACTAAGATTTAAAATCAGAAATCATATTCTTACCCTTCCCAATTGTTGTGTGGTTACACAACACGCCCCATTTTAACTTGGCAAAACAGGGACCCAACTTGTGGCTTGGCTTGTTTGTTCTCTGGCGGTCTGGTAAAAGTAAGTCAGGTGCATCATCATGTGAAGTTAGGATGAGGTAAGTCACCATTATGAGGTCAGTTTGTCAAATTTCATATTTCATTTCTATGACCTCATAGTTTGAAAGGGTACTAAAATTCACGTAGGTTTGTCTTTTGCATCATCTTGATATTCTTCAGGATGTGAGAGTTATGAACGGTCAAAGTTTGGTCAAACTTGATATTCACAAGAGAGGAAGATCATATTTTTATAGCTTGTCATCTTTTTGAAGATCATCATCATATTTTGAAACATCCCCCGACAATATCCTGCGGCTCAAATATCCGAACGTCAACTTTAAGTGGTAGTAAGCCTTCCCCGTCAAGCGGTCTTTTGTATCGCGAGCGTCATGTTTTTAAATGTAACCCGATATTTCTTAATATCCTCCTGACGCGAAATATCACCCTCAGCAAATATCCTGATGACATCATCCAAACCGGATAAACGAAGAAGCAGATATAATGATGACATCATCATCACATTCATATTTCGACAGGATATTTTTCCAAACATGATCATGTTCGCCTAACATGACGATGACATCATGATGCCTTTCCGATACAAAGAACGAATATCAGGATGAAGTCATCCCGATATTCTAAAAGAGGGACATGTAAGTTTGTCTCGTCATCATCATATTTTGAAACATCACCCGATTCACCGAAATATCCTCCTGATGTACTAAACATAAACAAAGGTGCTTTTGTCACCCTAATCTTGTTGCGATAACAATTTCAATATGAGGGAGGAGGATGATATTCAAACTCAACCTGATATTTGCGACTATCATCCTACCCTCATGATATCCTGTCATATGGATATCCCCCCGCTCCCATTGCTGCCATTATCATTTAATGCGCGCAGACATGGTAGGTAGTTCCCGCCGGCCTCGGAACCCAATGAAACTCCTGGCAAGATCCTGCATTTTCGCACGAATAATCAAGGAATGTAATCTAACTTGTCAGAGTTGCCGTAAGTGTACCCTAACTGCGAGGATTAAAAGGTAATTCAGCCACCATTTTCACATTTACCTTGCGATAAACTTGTTTTACAAAGCACCAGCTTCCATATCCGCATACCAGCTACTGTTGCGCGATTTGAGCTCACAGACAGAGAGAAGGGGGTGATCATCAGCTGAATTAGGAACGTTGTTGGTAATCCACTGGTATAAAAGAGAAATCTGCATAACCAGGTAAGTAAATGAAACCCTCATCATGTCATTATTGTTCAGGTATGATGATAGAGGTTTTGGTCTATACATGTAATGGTGAAGAAATACAGTAGGCATAGTAATTTTAATTGCAATATGTATGCATGTATATACCTGTTGTGAGTTAGGATTGTTGTTAATTACAGGTACTCATGGCTGACAAATGGTACGTTAAATGTCAAGAAGAATTCAATAGGCCTATGTTCTCTTCTCAGAGGGGAGTCCTGTTCAAATATGGAGCAATTACAGATACCCATCAGGGGAGCACTAATCTGGAGGCCTGGTCAGCTAAACTGAATGATGGGTAGGACAAGAGTCCTATGCTGGACGCGGTATTTGTGTCAGGAATGTGGAACACTGCTGGTTTCCCATATTCCATGGAATCTCTGGAGCTGGTTATAGAATGTGCCCGAAATTATAATCCTCAGACGAGGCAAGTGATAAAACACAGGAGAATATATGCAGACCTCTCCATCAAGGGTCTCTCCCAGACATTTGGATTGCCATTGGGCAGTAAAGTAAAGAGTGTGGACCTAAGAAAGGCAGAAAAGGAGTATGAGGCCAACAAGAAATCAGCCAGAAAGAACATGTATCAATGGCGAGTAGAGAACAGCACATATCCTGCTGCAGCTAAACTCCCAGTACATATGTTTAAGTATGATTTCAGTGAGGAGTACCAGTATATGATTGCACTCCTGAGTCGAGTAACAGGCCAACCTGATACTGGTAGTTTAAGGGATTGGATGTATGGAGTTATAATGATGTGTATGTATTCGAACACCAAGCCACTGTGGGGCCAAATAATAAGTGATGCTCTGCATGAGCAGCTGATGAACCTGGGAGGTTCAAATTGTGCATTTTACATGACATCCTATATTGTTTATTCTTGTGCTTATAGAGGCACTTTTGATGCTTTAGTTACAGATGGGAAGCTCATAGGCACAAATGCTGCATACATCTGGGATCATCATCCCCAGTTGCAGAGAACCAACTACTTCAGGGACTACAAACTGGTCAATGATGCATTCTCTATGCATCTGGTAAGGACCATGGAAGAAGACAGAACAAAAAGATTGAGCATGGAGGCTCAGGAGGTAGTCTACAGGCATGGGGCCTAGTATATATAGTTTGCAACCTTCTCTTACATAAGGGTTGAAGGTTTTGAGGAACATCCCCTCATGCTGCCGAGGTATCCCACAGATGCAGTGATATTAAAGGAATTTATCAGGCAGGGCTCCGTGATGATAAAGATGTACAAGGATGCCAAGAAGCTGCCACCAATTTTGTTCCCAGTCAGCATTGGCAACTATATGTGCCTAGATTTTGACAATATAAAGAAGGTGATGGTCACCCTGAATAAAATGAATCTACAGCCTTTCCCAATAACAAGACCATATGATCCTTATGGCAGGATACAGAAGATACTAGGAAATCCTATTCACCAGAGGCACCTAGAGGATTTTTGGGCTGACTGCGAAGATGAGGCAGAAGCCAGGAGAAGAAGGTATCAGAGGTTGACTCTGAACCAAATTAGGACTTTTGATTGCATCTCCCTTCCCCAGCAATTGAAGAAGGATGATGGCAGGATAATGGCAGATGAGTATGAAAAAAAGAAGATATACAATGATACCATCTCTGCACCTGACCTCACCATGCAGGAGGACATATCTTTGGACCCATTCATTGCCAGGACCATACAACTAACTCAAGCTTGGGTCGATGATCAGGTGGAGGCATTGAAAAAGAAAGGTGTTGCCATTATGGTGGACAACAAAAAGAAGGGCCAAGATATTCCTGGGGAGGTATATGATGACTTCCTGCTTGAGAAGAGGAAACTAAGGGAGACAAGTTACCTCCACCACAAAAACAGAGAAAAAGACCCCCAAGGGGCAAGAAAGTGGATACACAACCCAAAGGGGTTATAATTGACAGGGCAGTATTCACAGCTGAGGAGGTGGCAGGATCAGGATCAGAGTCGGAATCCCGTCCAAAGAAAGAAAATCCCAAGAAGAGTAAGACAGCAGAGGTTGGAATAACTGAGACCCTAGAAGTGGGTCAATCCTCGGGAAAATGTGATACAGAGGATATCCTCATGGAGGAGAAGCCTGAAGAGGAAGAAGCTCCGCTAGTAATAAAGAGAAAGAGGAGAGCTCCATAGGTGCTGGTGTCTACCACACCTAAGAAACAAAGGACCTCCATGAGAGGTGGAATAAGCCAACCCCCGACACTATTACAAGGGGAAGGTAGTGAAGTACCAAAGGAACTTCAGCATAATGTTCCACTTCCTACCATAGTCAAGTTCAAAACTGAACTTGCGGTAGAGTAACTTAAAGAAACCTCTTAGACACAAGCGGAAGGACATGTCTCGCTTGATGAGACAATAAATTTGTCTGACGATGAGGTAGTGCAGGATGTGGCTACACAGAAGATGGAAACACTTGCTGTGGATGTAAGTATGACTCCTCACAAGCCTCCACCAGTTCAAACTGTGCTTGAGGAGATGAAACAAGCAGAAGAAGAGCAAGAAAAGAGCCCAGAGTAGGTGGCTCAAGAGATAGGGCTAGAAGCATTGATCACAGAGGTGACCAGTCCTGTAGTGGTGGATCTGACAGAGAAATAGGATGCAAGTCCTGAACAGCCAGCAGGATCACCTGACAAAGGTCACCCAACCGAAGAGATAGAGATGGCAGAATCAGAGGGCCATGCTCTTGAAACAGGCTAACAAGATCCACAGGACACATCAGAGGAACCTGCTATATTAGAGGTTCAGGAAGCATGAGCTGATGAAGAGAAAGAAGCACTAGAGGATCCAGCTGCCAAAATACAAGAAGTTGATAGTGCAGGCTTGGAAGAAATAATAGTTGCAGAACAACCGCCAGCACCTCGGGTAGGATCTCCAGTATCTGGTGAAGTGGATAAGCAGCAAGGGGAAGAATTGGGAATAGATGAAGTAATGACAGAAGAAGGTCATGATCATCATGATCAGCCAATAGACGCGCCACAGGGTTCCCCGCACCAGGAAGATGCTCCCCTAGAGAAGGAAATTCCTCAACAGGAGGAGGTGCCACAGGGTCAACAACAAAGCGAGCATCAAGAAGAAGAAAAGGAAAAGTCATCATCTCCACAACATCTGCTGGTAGAAACAGGAGATATGGGTGAATATCATCATGATGCTGAGAAACATGATCGGGTACCTCCATGGTTAGCAAAAGAAGTAAATGTTGAAGAGGAGTTTGAAATTCAAGAGTTCGACGTCTCCACCTTGTTCTCCGCCAATCTAATGAAACCCAGGAGGAAGGCCAGGATGACATCGGCCATCAAAAGAGATCCGGCAACAGGGAGAAGGACTGCACAAATTGCCATACCTGCGGTGGAGAAAGAAAAAGGTAAAATCACTGTGGATGAATTTTAGATCAGCACAGTAGATTTAGGCTTTGCTAATGAAGACCAAGAAGGTCAGGAGGGCAAAGATATTATTGACTCTCTAATTCAAAAGGTGAAAAGAGAGAAGGAGAAAAATAAGCAACATAAAGAGCACATTGCTCAGTTGCATGCCTATATCAAAGGGCTAACTAATCTTGATGATACCACAACTGAACGTGCAGTCCCATTGACTGCCATTTCTTAGGAGGAGGTAAATAAATTGGACCTCATGAAGCATGAGGCGTCCGTAATAAAGAAATGGATGTCATCCGCATTGGATGATGCTTTGGAAATAATGAAAGCCTCTTTGAAGAGGTGGAGCATTTTGAGGGACTCCAAGACCAAGGTGGATAAATTGCAGATGCAGACCGGAAAGAGGTCTTACAAACTGGAGAGAGTCCTGAGCCTTTTAGGGGAAATAAAGGGGATAAATCCTCAACTACTTATCAGTAAGCAGGTGCTAAATAGTAATATCGCATTATTGATAGATATCTGGTATAAAGACACTTAGTTTGAGTGTGGAGTCCTCAAAAGATGTAATAATAAGCTGAGGGATATCAGCATGAGGCTACGGGATTTAATGGTTGAAGAAGCGGTGATATTGGAAACATTAGAAGGCAAGGTGGAAGGTAAAATAGAAAATCAAGATGAAGAGTCCGCCATTAAAGCTGTACACAGCAACTTCCAATTAGAAGTAGATGGTCCACCTGTCCCTTTGACAGAAGAACTGATAGATAAGATAATGAGGATCAAGGTCCAGATGGAGAAATAAAAAGAGACACTGTAGGACAGGAAAAATAAGCTTGATAATAGCAGAGACAAATATGAAGCCCATAGGCACGCCATTATCAAAGCAAAAACTCAAGATGGCGGAGGGATAGATCAAGTTGTGCATTCTTATGAGCAGGTCCGTAGTAGTCTGCAGCCCCATATGCAGCAGCATCATCATCAGGATAGTGAAAGTTCAGAAAGTAATGCACATGATGATGACCCGCATGAATCAGCTGAGGAGCATGATGAAGATACATCATGAAGGGGATAGCAGCATAAGTAGTATAGATAGTTGCCAGCTGGCAACTTGTGCCATTTTGTAAAGGTTGACGAAGTCAGATGAATCGTGACCGTAGATCTGTATTGATAAATCAAGATCATAGATCTTTTCGTAATGGATTCCTCACCTTATTCTATAAAAGGTGGTGGAATGCCTTATTGAAAACATTCGAAACTTAATTGAAATTTGTTTGCTGAAGTATTCAGGGCTCATTTCAAAGCTATTGCATATGTACATGTCTTTTGCATACTTAATGAAAGAGAAGAGTATTTCGATTACAAATCTTCGTAAATCTTGAGTAATCTGTGTCTGAATTCTGGATATGTGCTTTGATTTGCTGCATCCCTTGGAGTGCTCATCATGTTGCATATATTGTTTTCATTCCTCATCCTTTGAAGTTTGCATCAACTGTATCTAGCTGTGGAATATCCTGGTGAACATATAATTTGATTTCTTCTCCTCATGACAGTATCAAGTATGTATGTGGATCAATAGCTAAAGGTTCAACATTAAATAGAAGCATTTCTTCAATTTCTTTTAAATTTCAAGAGCATTTCATCTCCATAATTGCAAATAATTGATAATCTTAAGTAAATAACATAAATATGCAGACATCTCGTAGATAATCGTAAATATTTAGCATATTTGAATACAAAGCATGTAGAATTGAAAATATCATGCAAAGATTGAGGTATTTCCACATCTTCTCATCAAATAATTGCATAACATAACTTCTCTGTAAAGAATTTCTGCAGGAATGTCATGATGATGATAAAATTCCACGTAAGGCCCCAAAATGGAAACAGCAACTCACATTAACCTCTGAGTGACTTCAGACGATTAAGACCTAATCACCGGAGACTTGAGATCCTGAATTCTTTGAATTCATAGTATCTTTCAAGATGAATAAAGGTTAATGTGTACTTTTATTCTATGTTTGTTTGTGACTAACATCATGACCAACACCAATGAGCAACATATCATCAACATATAGTGCAACAATGAGAATATGATCACCATCAAACTTATAATACACACAGTGATCTGATTTCGATCTCACAAATCCAATTGACAACACAAAAGCATCAAACTTCAAGTACCATCTCCTAGGGGATTACATCAAACCATACAAAGACTTCTTAAGTTTACAAACCAAATTTTCTTTACCTTTCACCATGTAATGCTCTGGCTGTGACATGTAGATTTCTTCCTCCAAGTCACCTGAAGGAAAGCTGTCTTCACATCCATTTGTTCTACCTCCAAGTCATAAGCTGCTGCAAGAGACAATAGGAATCTAATGGATGTCAGCTTTGCAACAGGAGAGAAGATCTCACCATAATCTATACCCTCCACTTGTGATTACGCCTTCGCAACCAATCTGGACTTATACTTCTCAACACTGCCATCTGCACCAAATTTCTTCTTGAACACCCATTTACATCCAGCGGGTTTTTGTCTAGGAGGCAAAGGCACCAAGTCCCAAGTTTGATTCTTTTCCAAAGAAGCCATTTCATCCTCCATGGCCTCCTTCTAGGAACCTACATCTTTCATGTCCATAACTTCTGATATAGTTCTAGGTTCATCATTGTTAGTAAGCAAAGCAAAAGCACAACTAGAATCAAGCAATGTAAAACTAAACCTTTCAGGTTGCTTTCTTATCCATGTAGACCTCCTCAAGAGCTAAGGTTGAGGTTCAACTTCTTCATCTGACACCATAGCCAATGAAAATACACTTAATAGTCTTGTTCTCCAACTTTGACCGCTTCTCCCTAGGCACATGTACATATGCCTCACAGCTAAAAACACAAAGATGCCTTATTGAAGGCTTTCTACCAGACCACACCTCCATGGGTGTCTTTCCAACAAGAGCTGATGTAGGAGATCTATTAATAAGATAGCAAGCAGTGGCAATAGCTTCAGCCTAAAACTTTTGTTCTAGGCCAGCTCCACTAAGCATACTCCTAGCCTTCTCCATTAGTGTCATGTTCATCCTCTCTGCAATTCCATTTTGCTGTGGGGTGTATGGATTTGTCTTATGTCTTTCAATCCCAAGCTCCTTGCAATATTTATCAAATTCTGTAGAACAGAACTCACCATCGTTGTTAGTTCTTAAACATTTAATCTTTTTACCAGTCTAATTTTCAGCAAAGGCCTTAAACTCCTTAAACTTGCTATAGACTTCAGATTTGCTTCTGAGAAAATAAATCCATGTCCTTCTACTGTAATTATCTATAAAAGATACAAAGTATACAGATTTTGATAACAAAGGAACATTAACAGGACCAAACACATTAGAACGAACAAGTTCCAACACACCAGAAGACTTGCAAGAACTCGAATAAAACTGAACACAGTTTTGTTTCCCATATATACAATGTTTACAAAAGTTGAACTCAAGATTACAATCATCTAACCCCTCAACAAGGTTTTTATTTTTTAGGGTACGCTGACCCTTCTCACCAATGTGGCCAAATCTCTTATGCCATAACATTGTCTTTTCAGAAGGAAGTTTAACTTCCAAGGCATGATTACAAACATCATGTTGGTAAGAGACACTATGTGGCTTCATTATTGTTATCATTGATGGCAACAAAGTCTATCCCACACATCCACAACACATAGTATGCCTATACCGGAAGACAGATTGAAGAATGTTATGGTTCGGTGAACAAGAACAGAGCATGCAACAAGATCTGACAATCAGGTCTGGATCTCTTAGATGGTGTAACTTAGATAGTTGTAGATTTGGACAAGTCAAGAGGAGTACCATGACTGCTACATTCTAGAGATTGAGCCTTCGGTGATGAAAGAGTGAAAAGATATGAGCACCTAAGTGTTAGCTTCTTGATAGGCAGAGTAGACTGAGAAAGAACTGACCGACAGAGCATCAGACTTTAATCTGGATGAGAAATTGATTGTGGTCAAGCTATTTAAGAGATCATACATGGTTGGCCAACATGAATGATGACTTCTATGTCTATGTCCTTGATACACATCACATATTGAGCATGGATTCAACCGACAAATTAGTGTCTTGGGAATATCTTTAGTATTTCAGTTGTCGACTGGGAAGATGTTGAAATCCTTGATGCAGATATATATACCAAATGGATTTTGGTATGAAGTAAGGAGTTGTGTGTGGAAGTGTATGAGGAAAGGCAGAGAGAAGTGTGGAAGTAGTAATACAAGTCCGGTATGTAACAGAACAACAGAGGAAGAATGAAGTGCATTAGATTAGTATATTGAGCCTAACTGGAACTGAACCTCAGCATATGTGGATGCCTCTCATCAGTTCAAACACCTGGTTACTTTCTATATACCTTTGTTGTTATATGGAGCCTAATCAGACTCGGAGGTTATATTTACCCCACTTTTATCAGCGCGGTTTCCCCCCAAATTCCTATGGGGTCAAGGGGCAGCGCCCCCAAGATGGGGTCAAGGGGCAGCGCCTCTTGCGGGGTCCAGGGGCAGCGCCCCTGGCGCGTTCCCTGTCGCGATACAGGGCGGGGTCGAGGGGCAGCGCCCCCGAAACCTCACACGGTTTTTTATTATTTTATAATGCACCGGGAGTTAATTTTTTCATTGACCAACATAAGAAAACCCTATTTTGTAACCGACAAAAGCTTGATAAAAAGCAGCTAAGGGTTAGGGTTTTGATATTGTATTGTAGCATTTGCAGCGGTATTGAGTTGCAGGGATTGCTGATTGTAATCGGTTTGATTTACTGGATAATAATATTGGACTCTCTGTTTGGTGGATGTAGCCCGAGTTTGGGTGAACCACGTTAAAACTTGTCTCTCGCTATTATTATTTCTGTGTATTTCCATTTCTCTGTTTAATCTTTATTTGCATTTAATTGATATCTTCTGCCGGCTAACCCTAACAAGTGGTATCAGAGCGAGGTTGTGTTCGATTATCATCTGTAGGAAAGTCTCACGGTTGAGTGGGAGCAATGGCGGACGAGGGTAAAATGAAGGTTGATAAATTCAATGGGCAGAACTATCAGTTATGGAAGATGCAGATGGAGGATTACCTCTATCAAAAGGATTTATGGAGGCCGTTGGAAGGAGTAGCCAAGAAACCGGCAACAATGTCTGATGAGGATTGGAATCTTCTTGACAGAAAGGCACTGGGAACCATTCGGTTGTGCCTGGCACCGTCGGTGGCATTCAATATAACAGAAGCGAAGACGACAGATGGTCTGATGAAAGCTTTGGCAAAATTGTATGAAAAACCCTCAGCTTCAAATAAGGTATTTCTCATGAAGCAGTTGTTTAATTTGAAAATGGTTGAAGG
The DNA here is from genome assembly GCA_027924645.1 of Cunninghamia lanceolata. Lineage (NCBI taxonomy): Eukaryota > Viridiplantae > Streptophyta > Pinopsida > Cupressales > Cupressaceae > Cunninghamia > Cunninghamia lanceolata. The sequence continues at coordinate 12,849,008 of BSBN01000803.1, forward strand.
TGGATCTATGACAGGTCATTTAAATGAATTTAATATGATTGTCAGTCAATTGACTTCTGTAAATGTAAAATTTGATGAAGAAGTTAGAGCTCTCTTGATATTATGTTCATTGCTTGAAAGCTGGGATAGTTTGGTAATGGCGGTTAGTAACTCTATTTCTGGTTCAAATACCCTAAAATTTGATGATGTTGTTGGTGTTATTCTGAGTGAGGAAATTCGTAAGAAAAGCTCAGGTGGATCCAAATCAGCCAGTGTTTTGAATACAGAAAGCAGGGGCAGATCAAAGGAGAGAGGAAAAGGTTCTGGAGGTCATGGGAAGTCACGAGGAAAATCAAAGGACAAAAGATCCCAAACCAGAGGACAGAAGGATTGTTGGTACTATGGAAAACCAGGTCATCTGAAGAAAGATTGCTGGTCTCAGAAAAATAAAGGAGACAAACAAGAAGGCAATAAGGAAGCAAATGTGGTAAGCAATAAGTCTGAAGATGATGCTTTGATTCTTTCCTTAGATAATGCTGATGATTCATGGGTTTTAGATTCAGGGGCCTCATTTCATGCTACGCCCCATAGAAGTTATTTCCTTGATTATGTCCAAGGGGATTTTGGGCTGGTTTATTTGGGAGATAACGAACCCTGTCAGATTGTTGGAAAGGGAAGAATCAAAATTAAGTTGCAGAATGGGAATCATTGGCTACTACAAGAGGTAAGGCATGTTCCAAGGCTCAGTAGGAATTTAATTTCAGCAGGGCAGCTAACTGAACAAGGTTGCACTGTTACATTTACTGATAAAAATTGGAAGGTTTCAAAAGGTGCCTTAGTAGTAGCAAAAGGTGTGAAAGTAGGCACCTTATATCTTTGTACAGGTCATACTGTTCCTTCTACTTTAGCTGTTACAGAGAAAAAACAAACAGGTTCAGGAACAGTTGCTGCAGGTTTGCAGGAAGAGACTGGAAAAGTTACTGCAAGTTCTGAGACAACACTGTGGCATAACAGACTTGGGCATATGAGTGAAAAAGGTATGAAGGTACTTCATTTTAAGAAAGTTTTACCAGGTCTGAAATGTATTAATATGGATTTCTATGAAAGTTGTGTGTATGGAAAACAAAAGAGAGTCAGTTTTCTTAAGGATGGGAAGCAAAAAAAAAATGAAAAGTTGGAGCTTGTGCATACAGATGTATGGGGACCAGCTCAGGCATCTTCTCTTGGTGGCTCTCGGTATTATGTTACATTCATAGATGATGCAACTAGGAAGGTCTAGATTTATTTTCTTAGACAGAAATCTGATGTATTTGAAACATTTAAGAAATGGAGAAGCTTGGTTGAGAATGAGACGGGTAAAAGATTAAAATGTCTCAGATCTGATAATGGCGGTGAGTATTGCAGCAAAGAATTTGAAGATTATTGTTCCTTTAATGGAATTCATAGGCAGAAAACGGTTCCAGGGACTCCACAGGAAAATGGAGTGGCTGAACGCATGAATAGGACAATAATGGAGCGTGTAAGGACCATGAGATTGCATGCTGGGCTACCTTTAAACATGTGGGCAGAGGCTGTCAACACTGCTGTATATTTAATTAACAGAGGTCCTTCAGTTTCTTTGGGCTGTGGTATTCCAGAGGAAGCATGGACAGGCATGAAGGTGAGTTATTCTTTTCTGAAAACCTTCGGCTATGAAGCATTTGCACATATAGATTCTGAACATAGAACCAAGCTGGATGCAAAATCAAAAAGGTGTACCTTTGTTGGATATGGCATTGATGAATTTGGTTATAGGCTTTGGGATTTTGAAAATCAAAAAATTGTGAGAAGTGGGGATGTTATATTCAATGAGAAGGTGTTGTACAAAGATCAGTTGCAGCAGCATGAGAAGAAAGAAAAGGATTATGTGGTGCTGGATGATACTCCAAATAGTGATGTTCTAGTGGTTCCTCATGCTCCGCAACAACAACTAGAAATACCACAAACTCCAGTGAATGTTAGACGGTCCACAAGGATAAGTAGACCTCCTGAAAGGTTTTCTCCCTCTTTGTATTCTATTTTGTTAACAGATGCTGGTGAACCAGAAGGGTATGATGAAGCTATGCAGGTGGATACACAAGTTCAGTGGGAGCTTGCAATGAAAGAAGAAATGGACTCCTTGCTGAAAAATCAGACTTGGGAATTATGTAAGTTACCTACAGAAAAAAGGGCTTTACCAAATAAATGGGTTTATAGGCTGAAAGAGGAAGATGGAGGTAAGAAAAGATTTAAGGCCAGGTTAGTTGTAAAAGGATTTGCACAGAAAAATGGCATTGATTTTGATGAGATATTTTCTCCGGTTGTCAAGATGACTTCTATTCGTACTGTTTTAAGTCTTGTGGCTGCTGAAGATTTACATTTGGAACAGCTAGATGTTAAAACTGCCTTTCTCCATGGTGATTTGGAGGAGGAGATCTATATGGAACAGCCCCAAGGATTTGAGGTCAAAGGTAAGGAGAAACTAGTGTGCAGATTGAAGAAGAGTTTGTATGGCCTGAAACAAGCACCTCGGCAATGGTATTTGAAATTTGATAGTTTTATGGCTGAGCAAGGCTACAGCAGGTGTAATTCTGACCATTGTGTTTATTTTAAGAGGTTAGATAATGACAGCTACATTATTTTATGTTTATATGTTGATGACATGCTTGTAGCTGGGTCTAACATGGATCACATAAGCGAGTTGAAACAGTAGTTGGCACAATCATTTGATATGAAGGATTTGGGGGCAGCAAAATAAATCCTTGGTATGACAATTTGTAGAGATAGGCCGAACAGAAAATTGACTCTATCTCAGGCTGCTTATGTTGAAAAGGTGTTGCAGAGATTCCACATGGAGAATGCAAAAGCTGTCAGCACACCTTTGCCTAGTCATTTGAAATTGACTAAGGACATGTGTCCTAAGACACAAGAGGAGGAAGAGAAAATGTCCAAGGTACCATATGCTTCAGCTGTAGGTAGTTTAATGTATGCCATGGTATGCACAAGACCAGATATTGCACATGCTATAGGAGTCGTTAGCCGGTATATGAGTCATCCCGGATTAGAGCATTGGAATGCGGTAAAATGGATTCTCAGATATTTGAGAGGTACATCTAATAAACACTTATGTTTTGGGGGCTCTACTACTGATTTAGCAGGTTATGTAGACTCAGATTTGGCAGGAGATATTGATACTAGGCAGAGTACTATAGGTTATGTCTTTACTGTAGGTGGAACAACGGTAAGTTGGATTTCCAGGTTGCAAAAGGTGGTTGCTTTATCCACCACAGAGGCAGAATATGTAGCTGCAACAGAGGCAAGCAAGGAGATGATATGGCTACAATCTTTCATGAATGAATTGGGCACACAACAGGTTAACAGTTATTTGTTTACAGACAGCCAGAGTGCCATACATCTTGCAAAGAATTCTACCTTGCATTCAAAGACCAAACATATACAGTTGAGGTATCACTTCATACGGTCAGTGTTGGATGATGGACAGTTACAGCTGGCAAAGATACATACAGATGACAATCCAACAGATATGTTTACAAAGGCAGTGACAAGGGAGAAGCTGAGCTCCTCTTTAGCTTCGGTTGGTCTTCTAGACTGAACACAACAAAAATCGAACAGCAGAGTCCAGGGTGCTTATTTCCAGTGGGAGCTACAGGGTCAGTGATGTTATGATCAGTCTCCAAGTGGGAGATGATATGGTGTGGAGTCTGATCAGTCTCCAAGTGGGAGATTGTTGTTATATGGAGCCTAATCAGACTCGGAGGTTATATTTACCCCACTTTTATTGGCGCGGTTTCCCCCCAAATTCCTACGGGGTCAAGGGGCAGCGCCCCTGGCGCGTTCCCTGTCGCGATACAGGGCGGGGTCGAGGGGCAGCGCCCCCGTGGGGGCTCGGGGGCAACGCCCCCGAAACCTCACATGGTTTTTTATTATTTTATAATGCACCGGGAGTTAATTTTTTCATTGACCGACATAAGAAAACCCTATTTTGTAACAGACAAAAGCTTGATAAAAAGCGGCTAAGGGTTAGGGTTTTGATATTGTATTGTAGCATTTGCAGCAGTATTGAGTTGCAGGGATTGCTGATTGTAATCAGTTTGTTTTACTGGATAATAATATTGGACTCTCTGTTTCGTGGATGTAGCCCGAGTTTGGGTGAACCACGTTAAAACTTGTCTCTCGCTATTATTATTTCTGTGTATTTCCATTTCTCTGTTTAATCTTTATTTGCATTTAATTGATATCTTCTGCCGGCTAACCCTAACAACCTTGTAGACAGTGAGTCTCTTGTAGGCACTGTGCCTCTTGTGAGCAGTGAACTCGGGCAGTGAGCCCTAATTGGCAAGTGCCATTTTGTACTTCTTATTCTTTTAATAGAGAATACAATCTTGGGTTAGTCACCCTGTGGTTTTTCCCTTAAAAGGGTTTTCCACGTAAAAATCCTTGTGTTATGTGTGTTGTTTTATTTATGCTCTTATGTTTTGATGCTGCATTAATATTAAAGAAGAAAAGAAAGTTAAGATATTTAAGATAACTGATTCACCCCGCCTCCTCAATTATCTGCCTTGTTTCCAACAATTGGTATCAGAGCTAAGTTCCTCTAAATAGAGCCTAATAGCTTGAGGAAGATCTGGGAATCTCAATGGATATGTATGGTATGAAGGAACAACTTCAGTCTACCTTAGATGATCTTGAGCAATCTCACTCTGAATTCAACAACTTGAGAGAAAGACTCAAACAAGATGATGATTTCATAAATGAGCTAAAAGAAAAATTGAGTATCTCTCTGAAAAAGAGAAAGGAACTAATTCAACAATTAGCAAGTCAAAATGAAGCCAATGATACTAATGAAGATCTGAATGAGAAAAACAAGCTATGTGAGAAGCTATCAAAAGAGGTCATTATGGTTAGACATGAAATGGAATCAGGGGTTATGAGATTCACCCAAGGAATTGAAGAGAAAAGAAAAATTGAAGATAATCTAAAACAATCTCTCAAGAAGTCAGAGGACTGCCACAAAATGGATAGAATAATCAGGCATCTGGAATCTGATCTTGAAGAAGTTAGAGATAATAAAGAACAAATTGAGAATCAGATAGACACTCTTAAAAGGGATCTTCAAACAACAAATGAATACAAAGAGAAATTCAAGATAAGCTCTGCTCAACTTGAAGTTCTTCTTGAAAGCCAAAAGAGGGTAGATGACAAGCATGGCTTGGGATATGAGAAAGGTGAAAGCTCCAGATCCGGTCAGAAAAACTCTGGATCAGGAAATCCAAGGAATAGGCCTAGAAGACCTCCGATAAGGCAACCAAATGCTCAAAGATATCCATCCTTCAATGGATACTGCTACAATTGTAACAATTTTGGTCATAAAGCAACTCAGTGCAGAAAAAGAATGAATCAGACTAATTCATCCTTCTCCAGATAATGTTTCAACTGCAAAAGGTATGGTCACAAATCTCATGAATGCGGAAATATGCAAATAAACAATTCATTCAATGGTAGATGCTTTGCATGCAATAGAATGGGACATATGGCTAATCAATGCAGATCTAAAGGATATCAACCACATATGCAAAGAAATGTTGTTTGCTACAATTGCAATAGATCCGGTCATATTACCAAATTTTGCAGAAGTAAGAATCAAGATAAAAAGGGTCCGGTGCATCATAATCAAAATCAAGACAAAGGAAAAGGAAAAGTGAATGCGGATGAAGTTCAAAGGGAGATGAACAAAATTTGGGTGAAGAGAAGTACATAAAATGTTGGGGATGGATCTGCACCAGAATCTGGTGCTGATATTCCTTTCGAAAACTAAACAGATGAGCTATGGCTCAGGGGGAGTCACAAAGGAAAATAAATTCCCCCAGCCAATCAATTGGTGCCTAAATTTGGCAAATGGAATGTTACGGATTAAAGGGCTCTCAGAGAAATGTCCAAATAACCCTCAGTAAAAATATGAAAGATCCACAAGGAGTTTTGAAGAGTTTGATCAGTCAAGATTGATCCAGTTTGACAGCCATCCGATAAAGCAGGATCTTCATAGACAGATCCGGTATGATTCAAAAGTGAAATATATTTATCTGCGGACTCATGGCATGATTGGAGGAAAGAAGATACTTTGTCAATTATCATTGAAAATGTTCTAAGTGCATCTCAGTGGTTCATAAAGATCTCTCTCAGAACAAGGTAACCGGATGACTTAAGTTGTGCATTTATTACAATAAAAATTTAGGGTTTGCGTAGAGATAAAAGGGTTCTTTTATTCATCACTTGCACATTTGCATTCAAAAAGAAGAAAGGAAGAGCTCTGCAGCAAGATTGTTACAACCCTCTCAAAGATCAACCGCAGAATCTGATTCAACCAGCAATCTTTTCCGGTGAATATTGTGAACCCTAGAAGCGTGAAAAGGTATTTCGATTTCTAAATATTTCTCTTTAAGTCTTTTGCAAAGATGGCTACTCATATGGTTGTTAAGATCACTGATAGGTCGTGCCCAAAGTTTAAGAAACACCCCTACAAATCCCTAGAAGTTGATCCCTTAGGCACCTTTTCTAGCATTCTGCATGGGGTTCTGCACGTAGAAGATGTTAGGGTATACATCCATGCAAATATTGAGGAATTTGGAGAATCAAAGATGATGGATATATACCATAAACAACTAATAGATGAAACCTTTGAACTCAAACCTCAATACAAGGCCATCCGAGATAAGCATTTTGGACATTGTATCCACTTTCCCTGTTTTGTAGAAGATGAATGGGTCCGGTATGTTCTTAGTAGAATACATGACAACTTCATGTGGTTGTTGAAGCCCTTAAAGATAAAAAAGGATGCAATTAGGGCAGTAACTGGTTTGCACTCATCTGGTGGGTTGCCTACTCTCAAATCGGTCAAGAACCAAATAGTAAGTGAGGCTACCAGATCAAAGTTTGACAAAAGAGCAATGACAATAGAAGATATCACAGATCCGGATATCAAATTTGCCTTTATGATAATTGGCTATAAAATATATCATTCCAGTAGGGAGAACTCTGTGTCCAGAATTGCAATTTCTACTGCATATCAGATGCTAAGGGAAAATGCAGACTATGATCTATGCGAGCTTCTCCTGAGCCAACTGTTAGAAAACTTGCACAAGATCAAGAAGGACAAGAAGAACTCATTCAAGTATGGTGGTTTAATACTGTGTTTATTCTTTTACTATATGAATGAGCTACCCGGATCAAGTGGTTGGGTATGGCAAAATGACAGACCAGTTGCCATACAAATCAGAGATTATATGTATGGGCTCGGTGATGCCAAAGCTCAAAGTACATCACTCTGGGGATACTTCAAAAACTTCTAAAGTTTGATGCAAGCCAGAGAAAGAATTCCACAAACAATAGTTGAAAAATACAAAGATACAGTGTATTTCATGGTAGACACTGATCAATGCCTAATGGAGGTAGTTGAGCCCAGAACAGTCTGGATTATGCCAATGGGCTATGAGGTAGATGAGAAAATCTTGGAGTTGTATGTCCAACACTTGCTAAGTCAGCCTAAGGACCCTGAGGCAGAAATGTTTGGAAACTTTCAAGAATTGAGTGTAAAAATACATGTTGAACTAAGGCAACCTAAAATAAAAAGAAAAGTCAGAAAGGAAGTAGAGGAAATTGCCAAGAGATATGGGATATCAAAAGAGGCAGTTGATGCAAACAGAGAGAAAGTAGAAAGAGATGAGAAAGAGAGACAAGAAGCATAAAGAGAAAGTGTTCCGGTACAAGCCCCCTCCTGGACTTGATCCTCAAAGAGCTCCGCACCTGCCACCTCTAAGAGCCCAAAAGCCTCAAACCGGAAGCCAAGTCATCCGGAAAGGGAGAGAAGAGAACAAAGACAAAGGCCACAAGGTCATACACAAGCCAAAAGGATGATGAAGAAACATAGTCAGATGAAGAAGTTAAGAAAATGAGGAAGAAGAAGAAAACATCTGGGGAGTCCTCTACCGGTACAAACAAAGAAGAAGAGGCAGAAGAATTTGTTGAAAGGCCTACTCTCTCTATTGATGATATCATCAAGGTAGTCACTATGGATGGGAACCTACAACCAGTCACAGAATTTTATGATGATTATAGTGATATTGACAAGAATTTTGGAGGAAGCCACAGTTAAGTACCTAAACATTTATAATAAAGCATTCATTGAAATCATTTCCGTAATTCCCAAAAGTCTAGAGAAGGTACTTGAACTCAGAAAGGAGAATGCCAAGGAAAAGGATTTAGAGATCTGGGAACAGATTGTAATTCATCTCTATCCTTCCATTACTCCAAAACAAATGACCATGATCTTTAAGGACTGCAAGGATGGGTTCTGGAGAAAAGCCAGAATGAACAAACTTATGCTTGGAGAGACTGATTAGGTGGCAAAAGAAACATAAGACATCCTCCGAAATGCCTTCAAGAAATTCAATCTTCCTGTTATAGAGGACATAGATGAAGAACCTTCTTCCAGGGATGTCGAAGGATTAAGTGCATCAAAAGAAGAATCTACTGAGAAAATTGTAGAAGAGTCAAAGGAGATAGGTGAGGAGAGGACTAAGGACTTGGATTCCTCTGTTTTAGAAGAGCAAGTCCATGAAGATGTAAACATCTCTCTTCTGAATTCCCCTGCAGACTCCAAAATTGAAGTAGAAGGAAGAAAAGAGGAGAAATTGAGTCAAGTAGAGGAGGGAAAGGGAAGAGAAGAAGAACACACAGAGAAGATCTCTGATGACAATTATGAGGATGCAAAAGGAAAGAAGACTTTGTCTTCAACAAGAGACACTGTAGAAGCAGTGAAAAACTTCTTAACCAAAGAGATGATGGAAATAGATGAACCGGAACTATTTCAAGGACCACTCAATTTTGACTCCCTCTATCCGGTCCAGACAATGAAGGTAGCATCTTTTGCTCAAGCTAAAGCAAAAGAAAAGCTTCTGAAGTCTCACATGGAAGACTGTGAGCTGATAGAGATTGCATCCGGTGTGCTAGAGAAGATCATGCCATCCTTCCAAAAGGATCTTTCGGCCTCTTCATCCAGTAACTTGAAATCTCTAGTTAACTCTGTTAGCACCCATTTTGATTCTTTGGAGAAATCGACAGAAGAGAAAGTCTGGAAAGAATTTTTGGGAAAGAGATTCACTGAAGTGCAGGGACTCATAACTAATGATAGGAGGACCCTAGATATTAGCATAAAGAGCCTAGAAAATGCTCTTATAGATGGTGGAGAAATATATAAATTTTGTCTATTCTGGTCTAAAGTGACAGAGGATATTGAAAAGAAGGTAAAAGAACAAGAACATAAACTGTCAAGTTTATCTCAGAATTTTGATCCCCTCACCACATCTTTAATGAATCAAGAGTGTCAGGCCATCGCCATTATAAATGAAATAAAGAGGCTTGAAAAAGAGAGGAAGAATATAATAAGTAGGATGAGTGAACTAAGAGGGATAATTATCGCCAAGTTATAGGCCATGCATGAGGCCTTAACTGATGCTCAGACCACAGCCCGGACTAGTGATTCGACAGACTTAAGAAGGGGAGAAGCTTTTGCATTTTTGTTGAGTGGCCACATCTCAATTTTGGATGGGATGAAGTAGAGTTGGGCGATAGAAGTTGTACAGTTGAAGACTACCTTTGCAGATATACTTAAGTATATGTAAGTATGACATGCATATATACTTATGCGGCTATGTATAGGTTGATTTTTGTAAATTTTGGTGTGCAGATTCCACCCTTTGCCATTGATGTCAAAGGGGGAGTGAGAAGTAGTGAAAAATGTGGAATCCAGCTAAGGGGGAGCTCCGGTAAAAGTGTACATAAGACAAAAGCATCAGCCAAGGGGGACTTTGCTATGATACTTAGTCATTTTTCACTAAGTGTTGCCCTCAATGCCAAAGGGGGAGATTGTTGGCAAGAGACACTGTGTGGCTTCATTATTGTTGTCATTGATGGCAACAAAATCTATCCCACACATCCACAACACATAGTATGCTGGAAGATAGATTGAAGAATGTTATGGTCCAGTGAACAAGAACAGAGCATGCAACAAGGTCTGACAATCAGGTCCAGATCTCTCAGATGGTGTAACTCAGATAGTTGCAGACTTAACAAGTCAAGAGGAGTACCATGACTACTACATTTCAGAGATTGAGCCCCCGGTGATGAAAGAGTGAAAATATATGAGCATCTAAGTGTTGGGTTCCTAACAGGTAGAGTAGACTGAGAAAGAACTGACTGACAGAGCATCCGACTTTAATCCGGATGAGAAATTGATGGTGGTCAAGCTATTTAAGAGATCATACATGGTTGGCCGACATGAATGATGACTTCATGTCTATGTCCTTGATACACATCACATATTAAGTATGGATTCAACTGACAGATCAGTGTCTTAGAAATATCTTTAGTATTTCGGTTGCCGACTAGGAAGATGTTGAAATCCTTGATGTGGATATATATACCAAATGGATTTTGGTATGAAGTAAGGAGTTGTGTGTGGAAGTGTGTGAGGAAAGGCAGAGAGAAGTGTGGAAGCATAAATACAAGTCTGGTATGTAACATAATAGCAGCATTAGAGCAGAGGAAGAATGAAGTGCATTAGATCAATATATTGAGCCTAACCAGAACTGAACCTTAGCATATGTGGATGCCTCTCATTAGTTCAAACACCTGGTTACTTTCTATATACCTTGTAGACAGTGAGTCTCTTATATGTAGTGTGGGTCTTGTGAGCAGTGTGCTCGGGCAGTGAGCCCTAATTGGCAAGTACCATTTTGTACTTCTTATTCTTTTAACAGAGAATACAATTTTGGGTTAGTCACCTCGTGGTTTTTCCCTTAACAAGGTTTTCCACGTAAAAATCCTTGTGTTATGTGTGTTGATTTTATTTATGCTCTCATGATTATGTATGCTCTTATGTTTTGATGCTGCATTAATAGTAAAGAAGAAAAGAAAGTTAAGATATTTAAGATATCTGATTCACCCCCTTCTTAGTTATCTGCCTTGTTTTCAACACATCAGAACTAGAAACAACAGATCTCTTAACTGCTCATTCAGATGGTGGGGATGAAGTGACTGATGCCCTCTTCCTTGAGTTAGAAGAACTATTGCATTGTGAAATGCATGCCTCCAGCTGAAACAAAGTACCTCTCCTAGTACCCTTAGCAAGCACCATAGCTCCTCTAGTCATCTTGCATCCTTCTTTTGAAAAGACAACTTGTACACCTGTATCATTCAAACTACTTATAGAAAGTAGGTTCCATGCTAAGCCTGGGATATGCATAACCCTAGAGATCCCCTTCACTTGATGATCAGGGAATTAGATAGAGACTCTTCCACGACCAACAATCTTCAAATGAGAGTCCTCACCCAGATACACCTTTCCACCATCGAACTCCTCATACTTAGTGAACCAGTCTCGATGTGAGGTCATGTGGAATGATGTACTAGAGTCGATCAGCCACACATCATCAGATGCATGGGTTGCCAGAGCTGTGATGAAAGCATCACCATCATCTTGTGATCTGTCAGAATTTGAATCAGGAGCTTTCTTCTTCTTCTTTTTCTTCTCCTCTTTGCACTCCTTTAAAAAATGCTCAGATTTACCACAGTTCCAACAGATAGCCTTGGACTTTCCAGGAGATTTGGATCTCCCACAGGATTTGGATCTACCCTTTTCAGTTTTCTTGTCCTTCTTTTTCCCTTTCTCCTTGGGTCTTCCACAAACCGCAAGAGCCTCTTTGGCTGCATCAGAAGACTTTCTCTGCATCTCTTTAGATAACAGTGAAAAAACCACTTCATCCATTTTGAATGTGAATGCGGTGCTTCCAATAGCCATGACAAGGTGATCCCATAAGTCCGGTAAAGAACACAACAGGGTCATACACCGATCCTCCTCCTCCATCTTCACACCAATAGATGTCAATTATGCAACCAGCATGTTAAAGGTATTCATATGTTCAGCGATAGATCCTCCATCCTCCATTCGAAGAGAATACAACTTCTTTCTTAGAAAAAGTTTATTAACCAGGGATTTTTCTTGATACACATCTCCCAACTTCTTCCAAAGTAGTTTTGCAGTAGTCTCCTCATGGACATTTAATAGAACAAAATCAATAAGACTAAGTCTTATGAGACCCTTAGTCTTCCAATCCTTGAGATCCCACTCGTCTTGTGACATTGCAGCTGGTTTAGTTCCATTAACACTTTCCCAAAGGTCTCGGTCAACAAGCAAGTCTTCCATCTTGAGCTTCCACAACTTGAAATTAGTGCCATTGAATTTCTCCACTTCAAATCTTTCGGATGTGCTTGCCATCTCCTTGCTGCAATAGAAATCAGAATACTCTGTATAGACTCCCACTCAATTTAAGATCATCTCAAAAAACCCCTACCCAACATCTAAGACCAAAACTGGCCAGGCTCTGATACCAACTGAAAGGAAGCTAGGTATGCGGAAAACACTTCCTACACTAATCTAATGAGGAGAGGGCTATGCAAATTCAATTTAATCCTTATCACTACAGAAACATATCACATCTAATAGAGATATTACAACAATACACAATAACCAAAAAGTAGATAGAAGAAGAGAGACAAAGATTTACGGTGGGGAAAACCCTTATCGGGTGAAAAACCTCACACTCAAAAACCTGCACAATGTATTAACAAATCTGAAAGAATGTTTACAATACACTTGCAATGAAAGCTTCAATGGTCTTCAACACTCACGTCTAGAGTCAATCCGGAAGCATAACAGTACCTGTAAACTTGTGTTCCAAACTCCATCTCCAAGCACCTGTTTATATAGAATATACAAGGCAAATTAGGTCCTATCTTGGGATGGGCGTCCAACTTGGCTTCATGGACCAAAACTCATGCATAAGGACACTTAGTCAACATTGTAGAATGTGCCTGACACTTGTCCACAACTCCCATCCCAAAGAGGTCACCTATTTCCAAAATGGGCTATGATAGATGCTCTTACGACACTTACGACCGTCATAGAATCTGTCATAGAGGTTACAACTTACAGCTGTAAGAGAATCTATCATACACATGCTATAAATAACATATTCTCTTACAACATTTCATAGTCCACCTTGGGGTGCCCAAATATGCCTTATTCAAAGATGCTTCATAACACATGTTCTCACCTATCTTACAAACTTCTATTTCTGACTCTTACATGTCATAGATTCTATCACAGGAACCTGTCATAACTGTTTCAGTCATTATTCCCTTACACAACATGGAAGATGCCGACACATGGAAAAATGCTCCTACCACAAAGTGGGACACCTATATCCTCATGTGAGGACAAAATTACAAGTTGTCGTATTCCATGTAGGATTAACACATCACCGTGCCACATCCCACAATATGACAATATGGAATTTTTAAATATTTACAACATAAGCAATTAAATAATAAATACAAATATTAATAATGTAAAGAATTACCAAGGTTGAGACACCTTAATTCCCAACAATTAATCTGTAACAATTAATGAACAAGTGCTTCTACACTTTTAAACCAATGTAGAAGAGAAGAGAAGAGAAGAGAAAAAGCTTGCACAGTATTTATGTGGAGAAACCCTTTCGGGAAAAAACTCCACACTCAAAGATGTTTCCTACTTGCTTTAAATCTCTTTGGAAAAGATTACATTCAATACTAAAATTCTTTTAAGTTCTTGATGCACTTCAAAAGCTTCTTCAATCTTCAAACCTGTAAAAAACTTCAAAAAAGCTTCTTGCTTTTTTCTTCAAAAACTTCTTCAATAAAAAAACTTCTTCAATAAAAAAGATTCTTCCTTTTTTATTCTAAGTCAAAAAAGATCTTTGCTTTTTTATTCTAAGTCTTTTACAAAAAACTTCTTGCTTTTATCTTCTTAGTCTTTTTCCTCAAAACAACTCTCTGGAAAATGTATGGGGTTCTCAATTAAATAAAAGCACTTCCTTTTAATTCAAGAACTTATTTTTAATTCAAGAACTTCTTAACAAGAGCTTGAAACTCAAAATATAATCAATTACATTTGATCACATATCTTCCAAAGCTCATGCAAAAATTAAGCTCACTTAAATTGAAAAGACTAAACTCAAACAAAGTTCAAACTTTGAGTTAACTACCCCTTCATGATGTGTGCACACAAGTATGCTAAAAATAGCTTTGCCAACATCAAACATATTTCCAAATAAAAGCAACAACTGAAAGTCCGAAGATTGGGTGCTCAAGTTAGCCCAATCTATTTCGGTCAACAAAAGTGATCAACACACACCAATTTTCATGCAAGAACTTGCACAATTGATGTCCCCAATGTTATTCTGAATTACCTTATTCTATACATGCAAGTGACATGCAAACATCGGATCCAACATGCAACTAATACCCATTACTTGAAACACTAAGATGTACCATTCTGCAACTTTCAAGAGTTGGAGTGTCCTGCAAGTAATATCTTAAAACTGACATGCAAACATTTTCAACAACATGCAACTTTTACCCATCACTGAGATGTACCATCCTGTAAATTTCTGGAGTTGGAGTGTTCTGCAAGTAATCTCACAAAATTGACATGCAACTACATGCAAGGTCATATAACTGACATGCAAGAACATGCAAGGTCATACAAGTCTATAGGACTAAGATGCAACAACATGCAAGTGACATGCAACAACATGCAAGCACATGCAAGTGACATGCAACAATATGCAAGGTCATACAAGTCCATAGGAGCAACATGCAGCAACATGCAAGTACATGCAAGTAACATGCAACAACATGCAACAACATGCAAGTACATGCAAGCTACATGCAAAAACATGCAAGTCCATGCAAGCTATTCTGACCACATGCAAGCAATATTCAATTCATGCATCTCTAACATTGTAGTTAACTCCAACATTATATCCATGCAATGTGTCTCAACATTATCCACTCATGTACATAAAAAGCACAACTCCAAGTCTAAATATATGTCCCCATCAAAAGGGGACACCCAAGTTTAACTCCCACTCATTAGGAGTTATCAAACTCTCAAAATAGACTTAGGAGAAGTCAACAAAGTCTTCATGGCCCCCACTCTAAAAATGGATACCCAAGTTTGAACTTATCAATTAGGAATTGATTACAAAAGTCAAAGTGATATAATTAATAAATAATTAATCTCTCAAAGTCTTTATGTGTTGGGGACCACATTCCAAGAACTTTGGAGACACATGAATTGGTTAGGATTACAAGTTAATGGTAACTTATCCCAATATTCTCCCACTTGACATTATACATTGCCATAATTCTAAATGATACAATCAAACTTTAAATCACAGGGGAAAACATCCCTAGCCATCCATGTACCATTGATTCTTCAACATACTTTTGTACTCGAACAAGATACCTGTAAAAGCAACCATGATAACCATCATCTGAAACAAGAACTCCTTACATCATGTCACCCATGATAAACAAGAAACATGCCAAGGTGAAACATATCAACTATCACTGATGTTGGGATAAGGTGCCATTAACCTTGTAAATCCCAATATTGTATTTATTCCATTTATTATTTGTAATTTGTAATTACCCATAAGGGATGTACAAGTTTCACCAGCAGTGGTAAAAATTATTTACTGTCCACGGTAATTACGAAGTTACTGCATGGTAAGCCCCGGAGTTACCGGTGGTAGTTACGGGATGTCATTTACTATGGTAAATGGTAATTGGTAAAAGTGGGGTGCACATGTGGAGGAATAATCTATTTTTAGTGTTATGACACATGTCATAAATGTTGTAAGAGGGTGTAAGAGATTCTATGACAACTGTAAGTTGTCATAAGAATCTATGACACTAATAATAGCATATGACGCATCATAAGATGCTGTAAGTGGCTATTTTTGGCCCCAAGTCGTTCAAGCTTGCATGGGAACATTTTTCCAAGTGTAGGATGCATGTATGACAACATTTATGACCCCGTAAGAGCCTATTCTTGGCTATGGACGCCCAAGGTTGTATTGTTGACTCTTGACAAGTGCTATGGGCTTGTAAGAAGTCATTTAATATCTTGAGGTTGTGTAAATTCTATAAAAACTATAACATAGTAGATGAGATGCATATATAATAGTTTACAGGTACCTAGGTTCTGCCGGAGTGAAGGTTGGAGGACAAAGGAAGTGAATGTATTTGTAATCTCCTTTTGTGAAGATAATACAACTTGGCCTCTTTTCTTGGTGGAGTTTTTTACCCGCAAGGGTTTTCTCCATGTTAAACACTTGTGTTATGTGCTTCATTATGCTTTTGGTATATTTTTGTATTGTGAGTTTATGTTTTGTTACAATCTCCATTAATAACACACAATTAAAGTTTGCTGAAATTTATCTCAAATCAGATTTCCATTGAAGTAGTGTTGTTTTCATTTCTAACATTTGGTATTAGAGCTAGGTTAGCTTTGACTCTTGGGTGGTAGTGTGGAAGTTATAGCTGCAGTGGGAGATTTGGTTGTATTTTTTTTGTAGATCTTGTGTTGTTATTATGGCTGCATCCACTGTTGCATCAACCTCTTGATTGGACATTGAGAAGTTCAACGGAATGGGGTATGAGTTGTGGAAGCTAAAAATGGAATATTTGTTGGTGAAAGAAAGAAACCAATGGTTGGCTGTCCAAAAAAGAAGAAACCTGATGATGTCTCTCAAGATGAGTGGGATAGACTGGATAAGAAGGCATGGGAAACCATCCGCTTGTGTCTTTCAGACTTTGTCCTGTTGAATGTTGCAAAGGAAGAGACTGCATACAAGTTGTGGAAATGGTTGGGTGAGATCTATCAAGCCAAGAGTATGGTAAATAAAATTTATTTAAAAAGAAAATTGTTTTCCATGAAAATGTGAGAAGGTGAATAAGTTGCAGAGCATTTAATTTCTTTTAATTTATTAGTTAGTCAGCTTGATTCAGTAGATGTTGAGGTTAGTGAGGAGGATAAATGTATCTTACTTCTATGTTCTTTACCTGAGTCTTGGGAGAATGTTATCCTTGCTATCACTGGTAACCTTGCGGATCCGAAGTTGGATGCTCTTGTTTCAGTGCTACTGTCACAGGAATTAAGGAAGAAGAGTTCAGATAGTTCAGGGGATGCTCTCGGTGTCAGGGGAAGGTCTAAGGAAAGGGGACCTAAAGGAGATCAGAAAGGGGCTAAGGACAAGTCCAAGGGTTGGTCTAAGACTCCTGGTAAAAAGAACAGAGTTAAGTGTTGGAACTACGGTAAAAGGGGACATGTGAAGGAGTGCAGAAATCCCAAGAAATAGTGGGAGAGTGCTTCGGATAAGTCCTCGAATGTAGGTGAACAAGTTTTACTTTCTGCATGTAATCTTGTTTCTAATGATCATTGGTTGATTGACTCAGGATGCTCATTTCATATGACCCTACATAAGGAATGGTTCTCCTCATATGAAGAATATGATGGAGGTAATATCTACCTTGTTGACAACTCTACATATCTGATTGTCAGGAAAGGAAAGGTATTGTTGTGTTTCAGTGATGGGAGGATTAAAACCCTCCCTGGTGTTTTGCATGTTCCTGGATTAGCTAGAAATCTGATTTCAGTTTTGAAGTTGAATGATTTGGGAATGCATGTGACATTTGACAAGCATGGCTGCAGATTGGCGAGAGGGAACTTGGCGATAGGGAAAGGGAAGAGATTTGGGAACTTGTTTAAGCTTGAAGCCACTACAGTTTGTAATGCCTCCTATGTATCTGAGGCCACTACCAAAAATACATGTATGTTGTGGCACCGTAAATTAGGCCACACAAGCAATAATGTATTGAAAACTATTAAGAATAAAAATTTGTTGGATGGTTTCTTTTATTCTAATGAGCACTTTGATTTTTGTGAGCATTGTGTGTTTGGTAAACAAAAAAAAAATCATTTCCTTCAAGAAGTAATAGAGCAAAAAAGAAGTTAGAAATTATTCATATGGATGTGTTTGGACTTGTGGATAATGAATCTATTGGAAAATCTTGTTATTTTGTAATCTTCATTAATGATGTATCCAAATTTACATGGATTTATTTTATGAATCATAAATATGAAGTTTTCACTAAGTTTAAGGAATTCAAAGTCTTAGTAGAGAACCAATCAGGTTTAAAGATAAAAATATTAAGATTTGACAATGGAGGGGAATATTGCTCTAACAAATTTGATGATTTTTGTAAGCATGCAGGTATAATCAGACAAAAGACAAATTCGTATACACCACATCAGAATGATGTTGCAGAAAGGATGAACCGAACAATTATGGAAAGGGCTAGAAGTATGCTTAGTGATGCACAGTTGGATAAATGCTTTTGGGCAGAGGCTGTGTGTACTGCTTGCTACTTGATAAATAGATCTCCTTGTAAGGCTCTTGATTCGACACCTTATAAAGTGTGGACAGTTAAGAAACCTTCTGTTTCACATTTAAGGGTTTTTGGTTGTGAGGCTTTTATTCATGTGCCTAAGGAAAAGTGATCTAAGTTGGATCTAAAGGCTGAAAAGTGTACATTCATTAGATATGGTGATAATGTGAAATGTTATAAGCTTTGGAATCCACTAGCCCACAAGATTATCTTTTCTAGAGATGTAATTTTCAAGGAACTTAGAGCTATTTCTGAACCTGAGCAGCCAAAATAAAAAGATGAAAAGGTAAAGAGAGTGCACTTTGAGTTAGAGCAGCAAGATGCACCTCAAGAAGAACAAAATGATGGATTAGGGGGTGAAGAAGAAGAAGAAGATTCAAGTAGTTCTGATGAAGATGAATCTATTCTGACAGAAGAAGTTGGTACAAATGATCATGCAGAAGAATGATTAGAGTCTCTTACTCTACCCTTAAGGAGATCCACAAGGCAACAAAATCCATTTGACAGGTATAGCCCACCAGATTTCTGTTGTGTATATGCTTTATTGAGTACTAACGATGAACCTA
Source organism: Cunninghamia lanceolata (assembly GCA_027924645.1). Lineage (NCBI taxonomy): Eukaryota > Viridiplantae > Streptophyta > Pinopsida > Cupressales > Cupressaceae > Cunninghamia > Cunninghamia lanceolata. Next base: position 12,867,985 of record BSBN01000803.1, read on the forward strand.
GATCCTACAGGGAAGCTATTTCTGTAGATGATAGTGAGTCTTGACAGCTAGCCATGTAGGAGGAGATGATGGCTTTGGATTCTAATAACACCTGGGATCTTGTTTGTTTGCCCAAAGGAAGAAAGGCCATAGGATGTAAGTGGGTTTTCAAGAAGAAGTTTGGAGAAGATGGGTCATTAGAGAAGTACAAGGCTAGACTGGTAGCCAAGGGCTACTCCCAGAGAGAGGGAGTTGATTTTGGTGAGATATTCTCTCCTGTTGCTAAATTGACTTCTATTAGATTTCTCTTATCCATTGCTACAGCTTATGATTGGGAGATTGAGCAAATGGATGCTAAGACTGCGTTCTTGCATCAAGATCTTGAAGAAGAAATTTCTATGCAACAACCTACAGGTTTTGAGGTAAAAGGAAAAGAACATTGGGTTTGCAGGTTAAAGAGGTCTCTTTATGGTTTGAAATAGTCCCCCAGAATGTGGTATCAAAAGTTTGATTCATTTGTTTTGAAATTGGGTTTTGTTAGAAGCGAGGAGGATCATTGTGTTTACATTCATTACGCTGATGATTCTATACTAGTTATTGCTTTGTATGTTGATGACATGTTTTTTAAAAATACTAAGGGTATGGTCAGTGAGCTTAAAGCCTAACTTTCAGGTGCATTTGAGATGAAGGATCTTGGTGCTACAAGGTATATTTTGGGAATGGAGATCAGGAGTGACAGAGTTAACAGAAAGCTTTGGTTGTCACAAAGTAAGTATGTGAATACTATTTTGCAAAGGTTTAGTTTGTAGGACTATAATCCAGTTAGAGTTCCTTTACCCATTGGTACTAAGCTTTCATTAGATATGTGTCTAAATACTGAGGATGATCTTGAGGATATGTTTAATGTGCCATATGCTAGTGCTATAGGGAGTTTGATGTATGAAATGGTTTGTACTAAACTAGATATTGCCCAAGGAGTGGGAGTTTTGAGCAGATTTATGTCTAACCCTAGTAGACAACATTGGAACTATGCGAAAAGGGTGTTTAAATATCTTGTAGGTACTCCTGATCATTGTTTGGTTTATTCTAGTGCTGATAGTGCTGATAAATCTTTGGACATACAGGGTTTTGTTGATGCAGATTGGGCAGGTGACTTGGATAGTTGAAGGTCCACAAGTGGCTATGTGTTTACTCTGTTTGCAAGTGCAGTGAGTTGGATGAGTAAGAGGCAGCCCATAGTTGCTTTGTCCACCAAAGAAGCAAAGTATATGGCTGCAACTCATGTCTCTAAGGAGGCAATTTGGTTGAGGAGATTGTGTATAGGTATTGGTTTTGATTGCAGGAACATTCAAATTGGTTGTGATAGACAGAGTGTTATTTGTTTGGCTAAGAATCCCATGTATCATGCTCAGACTAAGCATGTTGATGTTCAGTATCACTTTTTTCGAAAGTTGGTTGCAAATGGAGAGATTGAGTTGAAAAAGATAGACACTCAGGAGAATGTTGCAGATTCATTGACCAAGCCTGTGAGCACAGAGAAGTTCATATGGTGTAGAGAGACCATGGGCCTTATTTCTAGTGCCTGATTATTTTTTATTTGATTTCCTGTGGGTTGATTTACAATGTATAATGTCAAGTGAGAGAATGGTGGGATAAGGTGACATTAACCTTGTAAATCCCAATATTGTATTTATTCCATTTATTATTTGTAATTTGTAATTACCCATAAGGGATGTACAAGTTTCACCGGTAGGGGTAAAAATTATTTACTATCCACGGTAATTACAGAGTTACTGCACGGTAAGTCTCGGAGTTACTGGCGGTAGTTACGGGATGTCATTTACTATGGTAAATGGTAATTGGTCAAAGTGGGGTGCACATGTGGAGGAATAATCTATTTTTAGTGTTATGACGCACGTCATAGATGCTGTAAGAGGGTGTAAGAGATTCTATGACAACTGTAAGTTGTCATAAGAATCTATGACACTAATAATAGCATATGACGCGTAATAAGATGCTGTAAGTGGCTATTTTTGGTCCCAAGTTGTTCAAGCTTGCATGGGAATATTTTTCGAAGTGTAGGATGCATGTATGACAACATTTATGACCCTGTAAGAGCTTATTCTTGGCTATGGACGCCCAAGGTTGTATTGTTGACTCTTGACAAGTGTTATGGGCTTGTAAGAAGTCATTTAATATCTTGAGGTTGTGTAAATTCTATAAAAACCACAGCATAGTAGATAAGATGCATATATAATGGTTTACAGGTACCCAGGTTCTGCAGGAGTGAAGGTTGGAGGACAGAGGAAGTGAATGCATTTGTAATTTCCTTTTGTGAAAATAATACAACTTGGCCTCTTTTCTTGGTGGAGTTTTTTACCCGCAAGGGTTGTCTCCACGTTAAACACTTGTGTTATGTGCTTCATTCTACTTCTGGTATATTTTGTATTGTGGGTTTATGTTTTGTTACAATCTCCATTAATAACACACAGTTAAAGTTTGCTGAAATTTATCTCAAATCAGATTTTTATTGAAGTAGTGTTGCTTTCATTTCTAACAACTAAAACCTACACCAATCTCAACATGAACACAAGTATCAAATCATATGATAACATAATACTCTGAGTGTCTGCCACACTCATACCAAATGGAAAAGCAACCACAACAAGTTGCTAGCTCATCCAAAAACATCCATACCTCAAAACCAGGGTAACCAAAACCATCATAGGTAGAACTTCATACCATCAACATACCAACCCAAAATTGCAATCAAGTCCCTGTAAAACAATCCTACTAATCATCCATCCTCCCATCTCAATGCAACATGCCAATGTACAAATGATGAAAGACAAGGTCAACAAACAAAATATGCAATAACACTGAATGGATCTGTGGATATTGATAGTCCACATCCATGTCTTCAGTGGAACCAATGGGTAAAGACAACCCACTAAACTTGCACAACTCGTAGATCCAAATAGTGAAATATTTAAAATCATTTTCACATCAATAACCTACAAATTGAGACAACCAAGAAGATATTGTGACAATAAAGAGCATATAGATCCAAGAACTCCCACTGCATGGGTAATGTCAAATCTGAAAATAAGATCAAGGAATTACAAATCCTCCTATAGCACTTCTCTTAGAGGATGTGGCTAAATCCTCTACCATATAGTGTCAAAACATATAATGATATGCATAAAACATCTCTCTTTACTAATCTTTGAATAACTCTCCCAAGTCCTCTTAACTAATGAAGAAAAAGATCAAGGAGCTACCAAATTATTGTTGACAACAATAACACTTGACTCCAATACAAACCTCAACTCCATAAACATGAGAACCTTTAAGAAGAAGATAATATACCAGGAAAGAGAGAAACTACAAAATCATACCATGTCTTTATACCACACTAACCTGTGCCAAACTGTGTAAAGTGAGATCTTTTTCAACATTCCGTGACTAAAAAGATATCAACATCTAACATCCAAATTATGATGAAAACATGGCAGCAATAGATGTTAACCTCTCACTGAAAGTAGATCAAACTAACCAAACATTCCCACAACAAAGGGATTAAGCCCAAAAACCACAAACCATTTCTATACCTCTCCAAAACAAATCCTTAGAACTAGTTCCATAGCTCAAGATCAAATAATAATGAAAACAACAAAAATCCATAAACCCATGCATCTACTTCTCAACAATCCTTTTCAAGACTAGTGTAAAAGAGAAGACAAGATACATATAAAGAATGCATCTAATAATCAGGTGGGCAACACCTATTAGATCATTTACCTGCCGAGTAGACCAAGAGTGGGATACAAGATTGTCTTTGCATATAACACCAAGCAATAAAAGCTTATAATAAAGACAACCTTCTCATAAGGTCTATAATGGACTCACATCCATTTCCAAGTGTAGGCTTCTCGACCCTTTTTGTTGACATCTCATAATGAGAAATATTTCCAACACATATCTCTAAGTTCAAGAGATATCAAGCCTCACCCAATTCTCTCTAGTATCCATGAGTTTTCAACAATCAATCCATGCCAACTTCAAATGCAATCTGCACAATCATGAAGCTCCAAGAAAATGATTAATACTTCAAAACCAAAGAGAACTTAACCAAACCATTGTCAAAGTTCCAACTATAGAATCAAGAACATATCAAGACATCATGATCTAACATCTTCGTAAAAAAATCATATGCTCCAATGAACATATCTTTCTCCCAAGAGCACCTGTATTATGCCAAAAACTCTAACTCATGATCAAGAGTGCATCATGACATAATACTATACATACTTTAAACCAAAGATCATATATCAAAAAATGATAAGTTATAAAATCAACACCTCACCAAAAGCTCCAAGAGTCCTCTATGGAAAACCAAGATGTCAACACCTCTTCAAAAAACATGAAGATCTAGCATTTTCTGTCAATAGAATTAAAAATGTCAAAGAACCCTTACTGCAAACTAAAGGCATGATCTAAGAGCTTCTTATGACACCAACAACCGTTGCAAAAGATCATCCATCTTTTAATCAAAGATTTTGCATGGCTCACAACATTGCAACAACAATAGTTTAGAACCAATATCTTTAAACAAAGAAGATATAACACATTATGTAGCTGCACAAAACTCCCACTGAAAGAGATACCAAGTTATGCATGGTATCATGGTCAACATCATTACCAAAACTCCACTAAAAGTGAAAAAAGCTTCTCATGCAACATAACCTTATTGTTATAGATTCCAATGAATAACTAAATCATGTACTCCGAACTACCCTTTTGTCTCAATACAAAAAATACCAATGTAATCAGGTAACCAAGAAGAGGCCAACCAAATAGAACCCATATCAGCTTATTCACAAGATCTGCACACATGTAACATCTCATAGGAGAAAAACATGATCAGTGCTCCAACCTTTAATAACTAAAAAAATAGATTCAACCCCACATCAGTAACATGTAAAACAAATCTAACCAGGTATAACATGTAGATTTCCAAAATTCAAACACCAGAATCAACTTTAAATTTGATTTGCCAAATAAATCCACATAGGAGAAACCATAGATCATAGGAACCCAACAAGCAGCCTTGCAAATCTAAAATTTTTTCCATCCAGAAAATGTCTGAACACAATTTTCCACAAATCTACAAACCACAGATTTTGATTAACATGTAAAACCTACAAAACCATATCTTTGTAAATCTGAAACCACTTAAACATCCAAACATTCACACCAATGAATACCATCAAATATGTCATCTGAAATAATGGAATATCATGGATCTACAAACCCACAATCTTTTGAAACAGGAAAACTGTGAAAAACCTACATATTCAAAATAGCATGAATATGTGAAAGGAGAAACTAGGTTGTTTAGGAGTGTCCATATCATAAAAATACCAACTCCACAATCTCAATGCAACCAGTGATAAAATTATTTAGTGCTTTCATGTAACCATGGGCTGAAACCATGAACCCAACATAAGCACTCCAAATTGTAGTCCAAGAAATGAATATTTTTCCATGTGATTAAGGTACTAGAAGTAACCACCCAACATAAACACCCTTTCACTGCACATGACCACAAGGTAAAGGAATAAAACCACCAAACAAGAGAATATACATATATTGTCAAAATGGAGCTCCAAATCACTACCACAAGATCAACTTCATAAAGATCCATAACCTTAAGCCTCAAGAGCCCAACAAAGATTCTTTTGACAATAGTCATCTGAGAGAAAAATACAATGGCTTCCAATCTCACAGTTCTGCAAAACCTACAAAACAAAGCTCCCACTATAGCCAAAAAACCTTCAACACTTTAAGAGAAAGGCATCCCTCACTCTACACAACCGTTAGCTCTGATACCAAATATTGAAAATGAAGGTAGAACTGCTGCTATAAACTTTAAAATTTTGTATATGCAAAGCTAAAATAAAGATTAATTTGTAACAATTAATGAACAAGTGCTTATGCACTTTCAAACCAATGTAGAAGAGAAGAGAAGAGAAGAGAAAAAGCTTGCACAATATTTACGTGGAGAAACCCTTTTGGGAAAAAACTCCACACTCAAAGATGTTTCCTGCTTGTATTAAATCTCTTTGGAAAAGATTACATTCAATATTGAAATTCTTCTAAGTTCTTGATGCACTTCAAAAGCTTCTTCAATCTTCAAACCTGTAAAAAAAACTTCAAAAAAACTTCTTGCTTTTTTCTTCAAAAACTTCTTCAATAAAAAAGCTTCTTCCTTTTTTATTCTAAGTCAAAAAAGCTCTTTGCTTTTTTATTCTAAGTCTTTTACAAAAAACTTCTTGCTTTTATCTTCTAAGTCTTTTTCCTCAAAACAACTCTCTAGAAAATGTATGGGGTTCTCAATTAAATAAAAGCACTTCCTTTTAATTCAAGAACTTTTTTTTAATCAAGAATTTCTTTTTAATTCAAGAACTTCTTAACAAGAGCTTGAAACTCAAAATATAATCAATTACATTTGATAACATAGCTTCCAAAGCTCATGCAAAAATCAAGCTCACTTAAATTGAAAAGATTGAAATCAAACAAAGTCCAAACTTTGAGTTAACTGCCCCTTCATCATGTGTGCACACAAGTATGCTAAAAATAGCTTTGCCAACATCAAACATATTTCCAAATAAAAGAAACAACTGAAAGTCCGAAGATTGGGTGCTCAAGTTAGCCCAATCTATTTCAGTCAACAAAAGTGATCAACACACCAATTTTCATGCAAGAACTTGCACAATTGATGTCCCCAATGTTATTCTGAATTACCTTGTTCTGTACATGCAAGTGACGTGCAAACACCAGATCCAACATGCAACTGATACCCATTACTTGAAACACTAAGATGTACCATCCTGCAACTTTCAAGATTTGAAGTGTCCTGCAAGTAATATCTTAAAACTGACATGGAAGCATTTTCAACAACATGCAACTGATACCCATTTCCTGAATCACTGAGATGTACCATCCTACAAATTTCTGGAGTTGTAGTGTTCTGCAAATAATCTCACAAAATTGACATGCAACTACATGCAAGGTCATATAACTAACATGAAATAACATGCAAGGTCATACAAGTCTATAGGACTAAGATGCAACAACATGCAAGCACATGCAAGTGATGTGCAACAACATGCTAGGTCATACAAGTCCATAGGATCAACATGCATCAACATGCAAGTACATGCAAGTAACATGCTACAACATGCAATAACATGCAAGTACATGCAAGCTATTTTGACCACATGCACGCAATATCTAATTCATGCATCTCTAACATTGTAGTTAACGCCAACATTATATCCATGCAAGGTGTCTCAACATTATCCACTCATGTACATAAAAAACAAAACTCCAAGTCTAAATATAAGTCCCCATAAAAAGGGACACCCAAGTTTAACTCCCACTCACTAGGAGTTATCAGACTCTCAAAATAGACTTAGGAGAAGTCAACAAAGTCTTCATGGCCCCCACTCTAAAAATGGATGCCCAAGTTTGAACTTATCAATTAGGAATTGATTGCAAAAGTCAAAGTGATATAATTAATAAATAATTAATCTCTCAAAGTCTTTATGTGTTGGGGAACACATTCCAAGAACTTTAGAGACACATGAATTGGTTAGGATTGCAAGTTAATGGCAACTTATCCCAACAGTTTCTTGGCCTATTGTTAGGAACTGCTTGGATTCGCAAAGGCCTATCTCTCCTTGGCACAAGAACAATTCATTTGATAAAAAATATCTCCTGAGCGTCAGCAAAATGACGTGCGTTTTCTGCTATAATTTCACCAAGTTGTTCTTCTTCTTCTAACACTTTGTCAACTTGGTGATACTGCTGATTAGTTCTTCTGGTCTGCCAGGCAATAAGTCTAAGGCCAGTAATAATATCTTCTTGATCTCCTATTAGCCAATCAATGTTAGGCTGCAAGACTGGCGCACGTCTTCCACAAAGAACCATAAAGTTCAACCAAGCAACTCACAAGAGATTGATATAACAATCTACTCCCCTGTAGAGTCACCAAAAATCTATTGGTTAACAGATTTGTCACCTAACTCTATATACTCATGCTCAGACAAGTGACAAATGTAATCAATAGTTGAGCCTATTGTATTGGTATTCTACATAGACTCTCTGCTTATTTAACAAGGCACAACTACCTTCGACAGATAATCTGATGAATAGGAAAGACCCAAGATTGCTTTTAACCAGAAAGCAAAAACAAAGGCAGAGCTTTTGACTAGGAAGAAGTAAAGGTAAATTCACAACCCAATCACCCAAAGTTCAAACACTTGCAACCACATAACGTGAATCAATAATAGACCACTTAAATATACATATTCACCACTTCAAATTACATATCAACAGATAGACTATTCTCAGCAATGAGCAAGATTTATAAACATCCAACCACCAAGACGCATGAATAACATTAACATTAGCAGCAATGCATTCAACTTAAGAAGAACATGATTTCAAATAACCATAACACCCAGTCTATGATCACCCAAATCTCCACTATATTAACTTATATTGCATATCAAAGTAGTTGAGAACATAATTAACTATCACCCTTGCAAAATAAAGTTTGTCAAAAGACCCAGAATTCAACTAGCTATCCAAAATTTATAGCTAATCCAAATCATAATTGTCTTTAAAAACATAACGACTTCTTCAAATAGCCGATTAAAAGATGTTTAAAGAATAATTATAATAAAAGGGCCCTATAGAGCTAATAGTTTTAGAGCAAATATGAGATAACTAAAAACATGAAATTTGAAATCAATTAAGGATTTGTAAATCCCCATCGCCATCATCCACCTCGTCCATCTCTTCATCTTCTTTCAACTGCTCGCCTTCTCCAGTGACACTTTGCACCGCCTGAGGTACCTGTTCTCGCAACCTGGCTTTATACGCTCTGTACTTGTTGATGACAGGTGTTAATGCAACGCCTAGTGGAGATCCTGTCATACCAATGTGACGCTTCTTCTTCATGACTGCCCTATTAGAGTCTTTCACCTTAGATACATTTCATCCATGCCACTTCTGCAACTATTAATATAGGCTGCCAATTTAGAGAGCTTACCCAATGAATCCCCTGTGACTGCATCCTAATTCACTACTTCTTCCATTATCACCCTCTTGAATTTTTTTTTAATTACCTTAACATCCAAAAGTTTCTCATCGTCAGACCCGTTAGCCTCTACCCCAGAGTAGTGAAATCCTTTTTTATTCTCATCATCTCCTTGTAATAGACTGCAATGACCTTCCCCATCTCCTCTTCTGCTACAATTATGATACAAAGTTTCCATTCTATGGCATCAGCCCATACATTGGTATCTAGCTCTCCAAGATTAGCTATAACTTCTTTAGCCATCAAGATACCAGGATCCATGTTGGCTATCTCTTGTATTTCCTTAGAGGCTATATTCAGACTGTGGTGATCACTTCAGGCTTTATCAAACTCTAATATCAGGACCTCCCTCTTAGCATGTATGGAATCAAACAATTTCAGTGCCTCATCAACAAAAATGAGTCCATCAAAAACAATTTTTTCAACCCATTGGTCCATAGCCTTCCTTAGAGATAGAGAAGTCTTAACTTGTTGAAGCAAATTTGAATCAGGGGTACAGAGATTGACATATGAGGAGGCCTCAGTTGAGGGTGTTATTATTTCAGCAATTGAATTAGCAAAAGAGGACAAGGAACTTACATGTGCCAGTAGTTTTGAATTTTCTTCTTGCAATCCCTTTACTCTTTTAGACATATTATCAACCGAATATTGGACATGATACAAATCACCCTCAGTCATTGATGGTCCTAGATCCACTCGACTTACTCTGAAATCAGCTTCTGTCACTTCATCTTCATTCTTATCTACCAGTGGGTCTGCAATCTCCAGAAACTAGTTTCCTAAGGTGGCATTAGTCACTATTCTTGACATTCTCTTTGCATGCTTGGGTTTGGGAACCATTTGCAATAAACTGGACATAGTATTGACACCCTCATCAGTAGGAAGAGAGTATCTCTTCTTCTTCTAAACTAACTTTTTCAACCAATTTGGAGATGGGGCTGACGCATTGGTAGCATTAGAAGTAGTAACTACAGGCACAGTGTGGGAATTTTGTTATGGCAGTTCTCTTTGTTGTGGGGAGTTTGGTGGGCTAAGTAAGGAATGCAACTAATTATCTTCTCCAATTTGAGAGAAAATAAAAGAATCAGAATCACTTATATGATTGTTAGGTGGGGGCACATGGTTTGCTTTGGATGACGAACCAGACAATCTGGTATTTCTTTTCACTGTTTGGACATCCTACTCAAGTGGTTTTCATCCTCCTAGTTTCTTCAGGTGGCCTTTCATCATCACCATTCGATTGTGAGCCGACTCTCTGGAGAGTCAGGTCCAAACTATATGATTTTCTATATGAATGGGCAGTCTGAGATTTGGGTTGATTATGAGAGGATGACTCCCTCGATGTCGTGGAGATAGCACACTCCTTAACCTTTCCTTTTAACCACTTTTCTGTTCTTCTCAACACATGCAAAGAAAGCAACATAATATCAGTGACTTCTTTCTCATACCATCTTATAGGAGGCATGGGTTCCCTTGACACTGCATCATAGCCTTCATCTAACATATATGAAAAATCATCAGTCATATCAGGGACTTGGATGTTTAGCTTGAAGGCACGGACTTGATCTATAATCAGTGTCATCCACTTTCTTCTCTGAAATTCCCTCTCATCAACACAATCCTCCCAAAAATCCTTGAGTTGAGGTTGGTGTGAGTAAGAACCACCTCCATGCATGTTTTCCTTTATAAAATTCTCACTATCAAAAGACACACGAGGGAACAAACTATGAAGACTGAACTCTGACAATAACTTGTCAACATTCCGGGCACCATGATTACATTTACAGGAATAAAAAGATAAAGACACAAGGAAAGAGTACCCTTTCTTTTTCATAGCCTAGTATTTAATATTCATAGCTGCCATTTGGTGGCATAACTCCAGCAACACCAAATAATCAGAAGGGCACCACGGCAATTATAATGGGGCATTTTCAAAACCCCCAATTCTCAACTAGGAGAAGCGGTCAAATTGTATATAAAAGCTTCCAAATTTCATAACCAGGGCAGATGCTTCAATTGAAAACCTTTTCTCCATTGAGCCATCAATTTTCTTAGCTAACATCATAAAAAGAGCATCATTAACATGCCTAAAGTCTTTCATACCTTTATTTTTCTGTAATTGGGGAAAAGCTTGATACACAAGTGTACTTGCCATAGGACTCCCTTGAATCCTCAAACCAGGCCAAGCAACCTCTCTTCAAGCCAATATATAGACTAGCTGGGAACACATGTGGAAGCTCACATTTCTTGCAAAATTCATTAGCTGTTCATGCAAACACCCACTGATAATCTTCGGCTAGTCGATACAATGGTCTCCACAAATCAATAGAATAAATCTGCACATCCAAAATTCAAAAGCATCCAACTCGGGACTACCAACCACTTGTTCAACAATGTTACCATATCTGAAATCTCTTCTTTGAAATGGCTCCATTTTAGATTGGTGGGAAGTTGAGACTTACCAGTCTTCTCAATTTCTAACCAATGCTTAGGAACATAGGTGTGACACCAATCTTTCCTTTCATTGTAATAATTCTTGGCTAAAGATACAGAAACATCAACATTGTCTTCATACTCTTCTAAATTCAGGGCCAAAGCAACAGATTTAGAATCAATTTTCACCACAACACTACTGGAGGTCCTTATCTCCTGGGAATCTGGAAAATACCCATTGGCACACGCAACCATCAACTTGGGACAATGCACAACAAGTGGAAAACCACCAGCTTTATCCAAGCTGCTAGTGGTAATCTTGTCTTCCAAGGGATTTTGATTTTTAGATTGCATTCTCCTCCAAAAGTCATCTAAATCAACGTGGCCTAAATTAATATCTCTTACTTCAGAAAGACCATTCTCCATTATAGAGGCCACGAGAGTTCCTTGGAATTTGAACTTCATCTTTATGTACTCAAGAAACTAGAAAGCTAGAGACTAGAAAATGTATGCAAAAAACACAGGATGAGACAAGACACCAACATGAATCTCCTTGCACAAATACATGGGAATGAAAATTTCTAACTCTCCAGAGAAACTGTTATGCCTCTATAAAGAGAGAGAGCTGCTAGTTATGCTGACTTGTGAAAATGGAATTGTGTTGATACCTCGCACGTAGCAAACTAGTCGTTTAACCTTCTGCAACACATTCCCTTACAAAACAATATCACCTTATGTGAGATTAAAAACTTATCAAAGTCATTTCTCATAAATTCGCTAAGGGAAGATATTAAATGCTAGTGGTGAATTTATCTTTATAACTCATAAATGCATGCCTCGAGTTTCCCTCCGAAAATTGTGCCATTGTGTGTTCATGTATTTGTTGCAAATATGTGCCTAAGTGGTGTTGTCATTGATGTCAACATATCCTTGTTGCCTGTATCCTATTTTGCTGTCTGTATAGAAGACCGGATTGTTGAGGATATCAAGAAAATTAATGACAATCAATGCATGCAGACCATATGGTTGTGTAGAGGATTGTCAGAGGTCGCTCCAGTTAAGATTTGAGAAGTCCGCATGAAGATTTGAAGAAGTTTTGGCCATCTGAGTAGAACCAGATTTTGTAGTGTTTAGAAGAGACAGTGTGAGAGTAAGTTGGTCTGGATTGCTCCACTATGAAATATTATGGTCTGCAGATCTGAAGGCAAGTTTGAGAAGTCAGTGTGCATCATCAACTCTAGTGGTTCGTGGTTTAAAGGTCCGCAAGCTATCCTTCTAGTTTGACAGTTATGGCAGATAGTGTTCTTGAGGTTCCGGAGGAAGATACAAATGATTATGGTAATTTGGTTTAGAGTGAAAGTTATTGGTGAACTCAATGTGCTTGTGGAGGTCTTTGGATCGTGTGGCTACTGTGTTGGAGGTCTACATTGAAGTTTGAGCTTGTTGATTGAAGATTTCTTCTTTGAGGTTGATGTTATTCCCAGTCTTGGCCGATCAGATGTTCCTGGCATGTTGTAGATGATCTGAAGAGCATTTTATGAAGCATGGTATGTTAATGGAGGAAGTTTCAAGTCCTAGCTATGTTTGGCCGACTGTGTAAAGATCCGCATTAAGGTTAGCCGACCTTGTTGATCATTCCAAGGTTGATGAAGTGTATAAATACTTCTTGAAGAGTTGTGGAAAATTATCCTTATATAAAATGAATTAAATCAAAAGAAAGGATCAAAAGAAGAGCAGAGAAGTAGAGAAGTGAAGGGAGTATAGAGAGCAGAGTTAGTGAAGAAGAATTTGAAGATAGGAGCAGAAGTTTTGTGAGCCTTCAAAGGGACTGATTCGGGAATGAATGCAAATGCTATTTCTCTATTCATTATCTTTGTGTAATTCATAAATTCTTATAGGAAGTGAGCCTCTTCTTGAGCAATGAGCTCTGGGTAGTATGCCTGAAGGCATGTGCCTTCTATTTTCTTAAGTAATTTTAATAGGGTATGCATTTTTTATGGGTTAACCCCCACTGTGATTTTTCCCTTAACTGGGTTTTCAACGTCAAAATTCTGGTGTTGTGTATTCTTGTTATTTCTGCTCATGTGTTGATTCATGCTTAATTATTTACATCATTAATCTGATTAAGAAAGAAGATTTGAAAGTTTAGAAAAAGTTAAAGTTTAGGGACAATTGATTCACCCCCCCTGTTAGTTGTCCGGACTAATTCCAACAATTGGTATCAGAGCTAAGTTCCTCTAAAAAGAGCTTAACTACCCAAGGAGATCTAGGATGTTGACTTACAAGAAGGATAGTCCAAGATTCGATGGAACAAATTACTTTGTTTGGAAGAGTTGCATGGAGTGCCATTTACAATGCATGGGTGATGCTTATTGGTTGATAACCAAAGATAAGTATGAACCTCCAGAGAAAGGTCCTACAACTCTAGATGAACTCAAGGATGCTAAAAATAACCTTCAAGCCAAAGAAGCCTTGTTGAGTGCTCTAATTGATTCAGAAATGACAAATGTTTTTGGACTAAAAACTGCTCATGAAATCTAGGAGAAGTTGGAGAATTTGTATGAAGGAGATAAATATGTCAAATGTGCCAAACTACAAAGTCTGAGAGGAAAATTTGAAAATCTGAGGATGAGTGAAGATGAAAACATCACAATCTACATGCAAAAGATAAATGAACTTATGTGTGGGATCAGGTGTACTGGCAGAATTTTGGAAGAATCAGAGATTGTGACAAAAGTGCTTAGATCTTTGCCCAGTTCATACAAACATAAGGTTGCTACTATAGAAGAGATCAAGATTGTCTTAGATGTTACAAGAGATCACATGGTTGGCAAAATTTTAGCTTTTGAATTGAGTGAATTTGGTGATTCTCTTCCTAAGTCTGAATTTGCATTCAAAGCCAATGTACATGAAAAACAAAGATATGATCCAAGTGAAAGGTCTTTTGCAAGACCAAACAGATTTGTAAATACAAGAAAGGATCTTGAAGATGTTGAAATAGAAATTGCAGATCTTGAAGCTCTTATTGCCAGAAGAATGCCAAGAGGATTTGGTAAGTATGAAGGAAAATACCACTCAAATGTTTTGCTTGTAATAAGATTGGTCATTTTGCCTCAAGGTGTCCAGAGAGGTTTTCAAAACCAAACCCTAACAGGTACAAGGGTCAGAAGAAATGTTACTATGTCCAAGAAGATGGAGAAGAAGGGGTCACAGATGATGAATCTGATCATGGTGGTTCCCCTAAAAAAGATTGGGTGTTTATTGCTATCAAAGAAGAAGATTCCATGTCTACTGAATCTGCTAGCTGTGCAAATGTGGAAAGTACCTTGGCTGCTCAAGTTATTGAAAAAGATGAATGGGTGATTGATAGTGGATGTTCTCATCATATGACTGGTGACAAGAGTAAGTTTGTGAGTTTTGCAAATTCTGAAGGAGGACTTGTGAAATTTGGGGACAACTCAGCTGGTAGAATCTGTGGCAGAGGATCCATCTCTTTTGATGGTAAGAACAACATCAATGATGTTCTGTATGTGGAAGGACTGAAACATAATCTTCTCAGTGTTGGGCAGTTGGTTGACAAGTGTTATGATCTTTGATTCAAGGATAGAAAATGTAGAATCTTTGAAAGTTCTAGA